>CM028351.1:33261677-34483421 GCA_016618105.1 Dendrobium huoshanense | reverse complement strand
TTAGTAAAAAAAATTTCCCTTTAGAGATGTAATTAACTACTGAGACTTTTATCTATAGGTACCCAATAACTTAAATTAAACTAAACCCTACTTTAATTCATTAAAATAGGGGAAAATCTTTTGGATGCAGACTAAAGCATATCCTTGGTTAGTTTCATTTTCAAAATGATAGGTGAATGTTCATTTAAACTTTAGGATGAATTGAACATTCCTTATGTTGTGTTTGTTTATAAAATAAAATTTATTTCTCTTTTCAAGTTGATTGTGAAGCATTAGTCTATCTCTTTGTGTAGTATATTATTGGCTAACATATTTTACTAAAGAAAGATTAAAGTGAATCAATGGCACATTTATTTTTCCATATTTATCATTTATGTGAGAGCTGAACTAAAGCATTCATTGACCATAACTTTAACAAATATATGCAATATAAACAAAAAGTAGGAAATTAAAAGTGAGGGAAAATTAAATAACGCAAATAAATGGATTTTATATTAGTTTGACCACCAAGCCTATGTCTAACCCTTAAGGTCCTCCTTCTTTAGAATTCAATATGTAGAAAACTCTTTTAGCTTTTAGCAAGGTGGAGAAGTAGAGATTGTCTATTTATTTGTTTTCTCTAACTCAATAAGTACTCTAAGTGAAGGAGATTCTTTATTTTATAAAGTGGAAATGGAAGCCATCAATTTTTTTTTAATTTCTTCTCCATCCTCAAGATCTATTCATTTTTATAATTTAATTAGTCTAGTAAAAGTTACATTAAATTCGATGCAACACCTTCCTCAACCTCCACTTATGGATGATTCACCTTAGCTTTTCGACACCGTATTATATACTATGTAAATTTTAATGAACATTTTTTCATTAATTTTTTATTTTTTAGGGAAATCCAAAGAGGGGCCTACGTGTTGATTAAAGAAAAAGATACAAGTCATTAAGATGACCTCAAGCTCTCTACTGCTCATAAGAGCTACAATCATAAAAGAAAGAAAAAACCAACATGCTCGAGATCCCCATTATAGAATAATACAAAATTACCTAGGTATATTCTACGGTGCTCAAGCATGAACACCCAGAAAAGGAGCTAACCAAAAAACTTCAAAAGGCTCCAGCCAGCCATCCTCATATCCAAATCATCAAGTATCAGCACCAAAAAGTTCCTGCAAAAAATCTGATAGGCAAAAAGAACATAATAGTAATATATATAAAGCTTAAAGATATAAAGATTAAGGCTAAAATAAACTAAACACTAAATCTCATAAGCATAATAGATCAACCAATGATCATAATAAAACCTAAAGGGAACCACAGTAAGAAGGTAATCGCCACTATCCAAAATCTGCAACTAAACAACCCAAGGAGTGAGAGACCACTTACAACTAGCCCACTCGGAGCAGTCACCAAAATAACCAATAAAAGAAACGAATTTCCCACAACCTCCATAAAAAAAAGCCAACCCGGGCTATAAAAAAGAGCAATAGAAGAATTAGTAGAAGAAGTAGTACAACAATCCACAATAAAACAACCACCAAAAATCTAGTAAACCTCTAAGAACTCAAAACCAACACAAGTACAATACAACCCATCGAGGACCAGCCCTAGTAGGCATGCAGGAAGCAAGGCCAAATATCTCAACCAACCAACCAGAGAAATATTCCACCAAAGAACGTCAGCCAAGTCAGGCCAACCCAGGTGATGATTCAACACACCCAACAACCAGATGATTAGTAATAGCAGTAACCCTAATTAGTTAACAACCATAAGGAAAAACTAGCCCCAAATAGAAACCAAAGAATAACCCAACCAATAGGTATCCAAGAGCTCAATGCCAAAAAGTAGATACCAGAACAACACATGCCCATCCAGGTAACCAGAGAGAAAATTCCAACTATAGCACCAGAAAAAACAACGCCAATCAACATAAAAAGAAGTCTCCAGCAACTAGACGATTAATTATAGTAATAGCACCATGTAGTTAACAATAATCTAGAAAAAACCAACCCCAAACTGCAACCAAAGAATGAACCAACCAATACGAATCCAAAAGCTCAATGCCAATATAGAAAAGAAGATACCAAAATAGTTCTTGCCCAATTAGGCAAACAGAGAGAAAATCCCAACTATAACACCTAAAAAAATAGCACCAGTCAACAAAAAAAGAAGGAAGCATATTCATAAGAAATAGGTTAAAAGATCACCTGCTACTATAGAAGCCAAAATATGAAGTCCTAGAAAAATAAAAGAAGAAGAAATCCCCCTCTAACCGACGACAACAACCAATAATGAAGCTGGATAAAACCAAATTAAGAAGGCCCAAAACCCCACGCAGGGCAACCAAAACCTCAACAACACCCTAAGTTCTAACATAAGGAACACAACTATGATCAAGTCTAAGAAGCCCTTTTAGATTACATTTTAAGGTTGGTCCAAATCAAATAAAAAAAAACCCTCAAGATGACACCCCCAATTAGCAAGCTAGGTAGCACAAACATTACCCTCGTTGCAAATATGATAGAATGAATAATTCAAAAAAATCAAAAGATTCTTTATCTTCCTAACCAGATAAAAAAGATTAGTATTACAGCCTATATCTTCACCAGAGTCTAAGAATTTGAAATTGTAATTAGAATTAACCTCAATAAACACATTAGTTAAGTTGAGAGAAATACATAACCTTAAACATACATGATAGCCAAAATAGTAGCATGGAAAACATCCCCATTATGTAAGGGACCAGTAAAAGCCATAATAAGGTTACCATCACTATCTCTGATAACTCCACCACAACCCACAATGTAATCAATGGTAACACCATCCATGTTCAGCTTACAAAATTTATTTTGGGGGGGGGGGGGGGGAGTTTGAGCCAATTAATAATTCTAAAGTCATTGGAAATATGACCTTCCTCCTAATTAAGGCCTAAAGCAGAACCTACAAAAGCATAATTCTTAAAGTTCTTGGAAGAAATCAAATTAACAAAAAATAAGGCAAAAATCTTATCTTTTGGATAACCTTAAGATGATTCATACAAACACCATTAAAAAGAGAATTATTCCTTTCTAACAATAAATACCATAAAATGAGAGAAGGAATAAAATTTTTGATATGACCTTTAGACTTAATGACCCAAGCATTAAGCATATACTTCAAGGATAAATGCGTATTAAAGTAATTTAATTAAAACATGCTATTAAAATAAACCCAAATTATAGCAGTAATAGGGCCAAAAATAAAAACATGATGCATACTCTCCAAATGGTAGCAACATTGGCACTTGGATGGCAAAATAAAGCCTCTATTGATAAGATTATCATCAGCAAAAACAAATTTATTCATTCTCTAGAGAAAGACGGCCACAGTAGAATGAATACTCTTATGTTATATCATAGAGAAAATATTCTCAATATTTTTCTTAGGACGAAAGGCATGCCAAGCATTCTTCAATTGAAAGCCACCATCCTTAGACAAAGAACATAAGATAATATCATTAGAAGCAATATTGATAGGAAGATTCAAAATTTGATGAGTAATGAAATAAAGGATAACATTAGAGAGTTTTTCATAATCCCAACAATTATTAGTAAGGAAGAATTAACCTTAACAACCACAATAGAAAAAGTATTCATAATGAAGTCAATATAATATTTACCCAACCAATGATCATGCCAAAAGAAAACATTGCCCTCACCCAGCCTCCAAGAAATGAAAGGCTCAATAGCCCATTTAACCTTACAAAGTATCTTCCAAACTATAGAATCACCTTGACTAAACACACACGTTGTAGGGTGCTTACTGACACAGTACTTAACAGACATAAAATTAGGCCAAAGGCTCAATTTAACACAAAAATTATACCCAAACTTAAAATAAAATGTATAAGATAATTCATTCATACTTTTACAATCGAAACCCCCTTCAGCCAAAACACCACAACGTTTATCCTAAGTAGTCCAAGTAATTTTGGAGTTGTTAGAAGTACCTTTCCAAAAAAATTATTAATAAGTTTATGCACTTTATTACAAACCTCATGTGTCGGTAGAAAAGTTTGAAAGATATAAACTAGCAAGGAGCAGAGAACACTTTTAACAAGAGTTAATATACCACCAAAGCTCAGAAAGTTGAAATCCCATAATAAAAGCTTATTTTGAATAGAGATAATGAGATCATCAAATAAAAAAATTTTCTTTCTACCTTTAAAGAGAGGAACCCTAAGATACTTCATGGGTAATTGACCATGCATAAAGCCAATTAAAACTTTAATGGTCAAAATTCGATCGTTAGGAACTCTCTTAGAAGTAACAGAACAACATTTGTTTTTATTATGAGAAAAACCACTAACCAATTCAAATTGATCAAAAAGTTCAAAAGTTTATTTCCTATTAACAAAAGCATTAGTAAAAACAATAAAATCGTCAGCAAAACAAAGATGATAAATTGGAAAATTGCCCAATGTTCTAAAATAAAGATTGGGAGTATTCTATAAAAGATTGGTAAGGCCTCTAAATAAAAATTCAGCATCAATAATGAAAAGAGCAAGGGAAATAGGATCACCCTGTCTTAAACCATGAGAAGATTTAAAAAACCCATTACTAGACCCATTAACAATAATAGAAAAATAAACATCTTTAATATAACTTCTAATATGCTTAATAAAGATCAAATTAAAACCAAAAAGATGCAAAATATTATAAATAAAGTTCCAATCAATATTTTCATAAGCTTTGGCAATATCCAACTTCAAAATCAAGTTACCCTCTCTTACCCTAACATCCAGATCTTAGCAAAATTCTTGAGCTATTAGAATATTGTCAGCAACGACCCTCACTTCCACAAACCCCATATGAAAAGGGGAAATAATTCTAGGTAAAATAGGAGTTAAACGATTCATGAGAATTTTAGAAATCAACTTGTAAAAGAAAGTACAAAGACTAATAGGTCTAAAATCATTCCAAGAGCTAACAAAGTTATTTTTTGGGAATAAGAACAACAGAAGTAGAGGAAAAAATACTTAGGGTTACAGTTACCAACAAAAAATCCAAAATAACAAAAAAAAAGATCATTATTAATAATGTTCCATGACTTTTGAAAAAATTGAGTTATAAAACTATCAGGCCCAGCTACAGAAACACTATTCATACCAAGAAGAGTCTCTTTAACTTCCTCAAAGGAGGGAGGTTTAGAAAGATTGTCATTCTCCTCATGGTATATAAGGTTAGGAATAAAAGAAGGGTTATTAATCTAAATCGAAGTAAAATTCTTATTGAGACAATTTTGAAATTGCTCAACCGTTAAATTAGCAATTTCCATAGAATTTTTAGAGAAAGTACTGTCTTCCCAAAGAATTTTATTAATATAATTTTAGCTTTTTTCGCATGACTGAGGCATGAAAATATTTAGTGATATTATTACCTTCAACCATATACTTTGAAAGAACTTTTTGTTTCCAAAAAACCTCCTCCTGCAATAGGAGTTTAAAAAAACAATTCTTATAATTTCTTAATAGGTTGAAATTAGCATCATATGGATTGACTTGATAGTTAGATTCAAAATTATTCACTTGCTGCTCAGTTTTCAAAATATTGGTAAATAAGTTTTTAAAAATGTTATGATTACACCAATTCAAGACCTGTTTAAGCATTTCAGCTTAAACCACAGTCTCCTCATGCCAAAGCTAGAGTTATTCTGATGCAAAGGTGCATGCCAATTATTTTGAAGCACATTCAAGGAGTCAAGAAGTAACCACATATTTTGAAATATGAATTGTAATGGGGCATTAAACTGTCTCAAATTCCAGCTAATTAACAAAGGGAGTGATCATAAAGAGTCCTACTAAGATGCTCAACAGTAATAGCATTAAAAGAGTTAATCCAATATTCATTAAAGAGCACAGAGTGTAAATGTTTCCATTAGTGACCTTTATTCAAAGTTAAATTGTTACTCGCAAAGCCAACATCAATTAAATTACAATCCAAGATCATGTTACTAAAGTTCTCCATAGACTGATGAGAAGGAAAAGAGCCTCCTATCCTCTCAGAATGATTAGTAATAACAATAAAATCATCACCAACAAGCCAGGGAAAAGTTCAAACACTATGAAAATTAATGAGCTGATCCCAAAATATTTTCCTAATATAATAAGAAGAAGCATCATACACAAAAGAAACACAACAAAGGAAATTAAAAGCCTCCACCTTACAGTGTATCACTTGAGTAAAGTCACAAATAACTTAAATTTTAATAGGATATTTCTATAAAACCCAAGTTATATTAGCCACATTCGAAATAGCATAATTAAAACCCAAAAACTAAGCAGTACTAATTAGCTTATTAGGAGAAATAAAAGGCTCAAGCAAAAAAAGAATAGAAACATTATGAACACAACAAAGATTTTTGGATCTTAAACGAGATGAGGGACAACTAATACCCCTAACATTCCAAATAATGCAATTAAACATAAAGAAAAAAATTAATGAGGAGTATGTGAGTGAGTGGTTCTAGGAGGTTGCAAAATGATATTCTATTTCTTCTTGCCTCTTTTACTATGAAACTTAATGAAACTAATATCAGTGTCATCTTTAGCAAAGCATTTAGCCATAATACCCATATCCACAGAATAAGTAAAATCATCACTATTAGAGTGCAATTTTGTATGAAGCTTACTATCGTCAGTCAAACCTTCCTGCCAAAAATCCTGCTCTAAGGAACAACCATCCACCACAACCAATTTACCTTTGCCAACAACACCATCCACCATGTCATCTTAACCTTTCTCTTGAGTAGCAATAATAGAATGATTAGGAGCCAAATAAGTAGAACTATTCAGAACCATCATCCATATTAGTCAAGTTATTGTTAGAAACACAAATAATATTTTTGGAAGAAGAACCAATGTTAGTATTATTAATACTACTAGGCCTTTGGACATCTACATCGTGACCCTCAATATGTAAAGAAGAGATAGTGTTATCTTCACGATCAGAATTAGGTTTAAGAGTAGAAACTTTCTTCTAGGTTAAAGTATAGTGAATAGATTTGTCTGTAGTCTCCTGCTCTTTAGCAGTAGGACCCTCAATCATTGAGTAATAGTATTCTCAACATTATCCTACATAATAAAAACATTTCCCTACACTATAATTTGGGAACCACATTCTCATCATCACCCAAGAGATTATTATTTTATTGAATAGCTTTTGATGAGACTTTCTCCTTATGGAGATGAGGATGCAACCAAAAGCATTCATTAACCCCATGACCATGCAACTTACAATGGGAACAAAAATAGTAGGTTTTTAATTTCCACTTTTTGGAATAGCAATTTAATTTTGAACCAAGACAAATCTCATTTGGGTGTTTCTTAGAAACATCTAACTCAACTAAAACATGAGCTACTGAAGGTATAGAGACAGAAGTAATTGCTTGGTCATTTTGTAAGGGTCTACAAAAAATTGAAGCCAATCCAAATAATATTTGAGAGTTAAAGAAATGAAGGCATAAATTTGGGAAAGAAATCCACATAAGCGTAACAGGAGATTCCTCATAAACATCAAAATCCCGTGACCATTTGAGTAATCTCATTTGACATGCTTGAATATAATACGATCTTCTAGAGAAATGCGGTAGTAATTAAGATCATTGGTAAGTTGTATCATAATATGACGCGAATCAAACAAACCTACGTGAAAGGTGAAAGTTCGTTAGGGATGTTAAGCTCTATTGAACTGGCCCAAGCTAACCAAGAGGGGGGGCGGGGGGTGAATTAGTATTTTAAAATTTCTTTTCACAAAGAATAAAAATTGCATAAACCAAAATCACACCACAAAAATAAATGCGGAATTAAAAGTGTGGAAGCAAAAAATAAGAACACAGAAATTTATAGTGGTTCGGTCAACCCGACCTACGTCCACTCCTTGGAGGCACCCTCCAAGTATTGCACTATAAAACGTGACTCTCATTTAGCCCACGGCTAGGCGGAGAAGCCCTCACAAGAACCTCCTTTTTGCCACCCCGACAAGGCAGAGAACCTACCTCCTTTTGCTTCCTCCTGAAGCTGGTAGAGAACCACAACCAAAAGCTAACTCCTTACCTCTACCAACCCTTCCACGGACGAGAAACTCTAGACGAAGAACAAGCAGAGTGATCCTTGAAGCAACCCTTGTGAATCCCCTCACAAGCTCCCCCTCACAAGATCCTCCCTCTCTCTCTTTCTCTCCTCAAGGTCTTCTCAGGTCAAGGCAACAGCAAAAGGTTTTTAAAAATGTTGAACAAGAGCTCTTAAATAGAAGAGCTTCAAAGGAGCTCATTAATTGCAAGTTGCCGACTTTATCGTCCAGGCCGATATGGACATCGGCCTGGCCGATTAGTACAAAACTCATAAGATTGGCCAGAGCATTGCCCTGGATGCATGACTGGACGATTAAAAATTGGCTTAATCGTCCAGGCCGATCTCACAATTGTCCTGGCCGATCAGTTCAAATCATGGGAAAATCATCCTGAGAATAGCCCTGGATACGAGCTGGCCGATATTTATCGTCCTGAAGTAACTTAAGGTTTTTGACTGGATCGTCCTGGACGATCCTGCGTTCGTCCAGGACGATATGATCGTATCAATCATTCTTAATTACTCTCTTGATTTCCTGATCAATTAAGGCATAATTTGTGAATATCGTCCAGGCCGATAAAGGATCGTCCTGGCCGATAATAAAAAAATAAAGTATACCTTAATTGTCTATGGTGGCAACTTCTTTCTATTTTGAGAATATCATCCTGGCCGATACATGTATCGTCCAAGCCGATATGTTAATGACGGCTGCCTTAATTAAGAATCCTTATTTAGACTTTCTATTTTAAGCCTGATCGTCCAGGCCGATAAAAAAATCTTCCTGGCCGATATGAGTAAAAACAGAAATTCTAAGTCTCTCAAGTATGTGTGTGAAGGGTTAAGTAGCATCAGTCTCTTTGACCATTACAAGTAGACTCAAGAAGTGAAAAACAAAAGTACAGACTGACTCAACCCTAAACCTACGCAATCCTAAATTGGCTTCGTCTTGTTCGTCCGATCTTCGATTCCTAAAACGTTAGAATCAATAAGCAGTCCAAGAGAAATAGTGTTTTTCAATCATCAAAATATAAGCCATGAAAATAGATTTAAAACAATCTCCCCCTTTTTGATGATGGCAAAACACTACGAAAACAATTAGTAGTAAAAGTTCAGGATCGACAAAAAAGGAACCTCATAAACTTCTCCCCCTTTTGACATATCAAAAAGGAGGGAACAAAAGACAAATAGCAAATGAATTTTTTTTTTAACCAAGGCATGAAAATGATATAGTATTCCATGTGATTGATTTAAAAAACTTGTGAGTTAATGAGTTACCAATCTCATTAATCCGTAGAATAGTAGAATATCTGTTCATGGTTTACCCTTAGCTCAAACGTTTTCTTAGGGAAGAATTGTCTTTTGAAATCAATGACCTAACTCAAATAATTAATTGGATATGAGAAAAAGAATCCACCCATTGCTTGTCTTAAGAAAAAAAATCTTTATAGAATAATGAAGTAAGGTAAATTTATCACGATCGCAAGATAATTGAAATCAAGCCTTTGAGAAACAAAACTTCTAAGTTCTAAATGATTTAAAAAGGGAAAATAGCTTGCTTTTGAGTGGGCTCATTTTATACCTCTTGTCAATTGAGTGGTTCTTTACGCATCTTTTTATAGAATTTTCAATTTTTGGCGTCTTTGCGCTTCTTTTGTTGGCATCATTGGCCAAATTTTGTTTTTTTTTTCAAGCTAGATTCTCTTTTATAATCCTTTAAAAAATCTTAGTTGTGAATATATCTTCTCAGATATTAGAGAATAGGAGCTCTCTCTCTAACATAAGGAAGAATTACCACAAACAGAATTAATAATCAAAGACATGAGTAACGAGGGATCTTGATGTGACAAAAAGACTTTAATCATTATAAATACAAGATAGATTTGCTTAAGCAAGCTTAAGAAAAGATCTCAATTTCATAAATAATCTTTAATTTGAGATAGACTTTTGATTAGAAAAGAAAACTATGCCACAAAAATAGGTTAGAGAAAGAGACACAATCACAAAATATTCCTACCATCTAAGAGATTAAGTAGATGAAAATACATTGACTACAAATTTTTAAAAAACAAGGACAAGGAATATAATACCATATCCGTGATGATTTTGAAAACTAAGTAAAAAGAGACAAAATAAAAATAAAACACACTAAAAAATCAAAACAACAAAAAATAAAAAGAAAACAAAAAGCAAAAGAAAATAGCTAAAAATTTCATGCATTTATGTCAATCACACCCAATCTGGTCTATAAAGAACTGAAAGTGTCGAAAGCCAGTGGTTTAGTAAAGATGTCTGCCAGTTGGTTTTTAGTTGTCACATGGTGTAACTCAATGTCTCCCTTAGTCACATGATCTCTAATAAAGTGATGCCTAATGTCAATGTGTTTATTCCTTGAATGTTGGATAGGATTCTTAGATATGCATATGGCACTAGTGTTGTCACAAAAGATTGAGATGGTTCTTACATGTAATCCTTAATCCAATACCTGTTGTTTCAACTAAAGGACTTGGGCCACACAACTTCCAAGAGCAATGTATTCAGCTTCAGTAGTGGAAAGTGCAATAGAGTTTTACTTCCTACTAGACCAAGAGACCAAAGATTTTTTAAAAGTCAAAATGTAGGTTATCAAACAAGGGAGGTCGGGTAATAGAATACCCTTCCGTAGTGTTACGATTCCCAAGGTTAGCCATGGATTAACTTCAAAAAGTTTTCAAACTTAAATTTTTGAATCCCACTCTGATACCACTTGAAAGTTCGTTAGGGATGTTAAGCCCTATAGAACTGGCCCAAGCTAACCAAGAGGGGGGGGGGGGTGATTTAGTATTTTAAAATTTCTTTTCACAAAGAAAAAAAAAATGCATAAACCAAAATCACACCACAAAAATAAATGCGGAATTAAATGTGCGGAAGCAAAAAATAAGAACACAAAAATTTATAGTGGTTCGATCAACTCGACCTACGTCCACTCCTTGGAGGCACGCTCCAAGTATTGCACTACAAAATGCGACTCTCCTTTAGCCCCCACGGCTAGGTGGAGAAGCCCTCACAAGAACCTCCTTTTTGCCACCCCGGCAAGGCAGAGAACCTACCTCCTTTTCCTTCCTCCTGAAGCTGGCAGAGAACCACAACCAAAAGCTAACTCCTTACCTCTACCGACCCTTCCACAGATGAGAAACTCTAGATGAAGAACAAGCAGAGCGATCCTTGATGCAACTATTGTGAATCCCCTCAAAAAATCCCCCTCACAAGATCCTCTCTCTCTCCCTCACTCTCTTTCTCTCCTCAAGGTCTTCTCAGGTCAAGGCAGCAGCAAAAGGTTTTTAAAAATGTTGAACAAGAGCTCTTAAATAGAAGAGCTTCAAAGGAGCTCATTAATTGCAAGTTGCCAACTTTATAGTCCAGGCCGATATGGACATCGGCCTGGCTGATTAGTACAAAACTCAGAAGATCGGCCAGAGCATTTTCCTGGATGCAAGACTGGACGATTGAAAATTGGCTTGATCGTCGAGGCCGATCTCACAATCGTCCTGGCTGATCAGTTCAAATCATGGGAAAATCATCCTGAGAATAGCCCTGGGTATGAGCTGGCCGATATTTATCGTCCTGAAGTAACTTAAGGTTTTTGACTGGATCGTCCTGGACGATCTTGCGTTCGTCCAGGACGATATGATCGTATCAATCATCCTTAATTACTCCCTTGATTTCCTGATCAATTAAGGCATAATTTGTGAATATCGTCCAGGCCGATAAAGGATCGTCCTGGCCGATAATAAAAAAATACAGTATACCTTAATTATCTATGGCCGCAACTTCTTTCTGCTTTGAGAATATCGTCCTGGCCGATACACGTATCGTCCAGGCCGATATGTTAATGACGGCTGCCTTAATTAAGAATCCTTATTTAGACTTTCTGTTTTAAGCCTGATCGTCCAGGCTGATAAAAAAATCATCCTGCCTGATATGAGTAAAAATAGAAATTCTAAGTCTCTCAAGTGTGTGTGTGAAGGGTTACTTAGCATCAGTCTCTTTGACCATTACAAGTAGACTCAAGAAGTGAAAAACAAAAGTACAGACTGACTCAACCCTAAACCTACGTAATCCTGAACTGGCTTTGTCTTGTTCGTCTGATCTTCGATTCCTAAAAAGCTAGAAGCAACAAGCAGTCCAAGAGAAATAGTGTTTGTCAATCATCAAAAACATAAGCCATGAAAATAGATTTGCAACAAGTATGGCTCTAGCGGCTTCCACCAAGGTCCGGTTCTTCCTTTCAGCTATCCCGTTCTGCTGACGGGTCCTAGGGGCTGAAAAATTGTGGCTAATCCCCTTATCCTCACAAAAAACTCCAAATCTTTCATTTTCAAACTCTCCCCCATGATCACTATAAATGGTCAAAATCTCACAACCTAGCTTTTTCTGAATCCAAGTAGAAAATGTTTTAAACTTCTCAAAAGACTCATTTTTATGTGAAATAAATCTAGTCCAAGTGAACCTCGAGTAGTCATAAACAATCACAAAACCATAGACTTTCCCTCCCAGGCTGCCAGTGCTAATGGGTCCAAATAAATCCATGTGAAGGACTTCTAGAGGTCTAGAGGTGCTAATGTCCTTAATGGGGTGAAAAGTGGAGTGGACTTGCTTTCCTAGTCGACAGGCATCACAAAGGTGGTCTTTTGAAAACTTAAGTTTGGGGACACCTCTAACTAGGTCCTTTTGGGTTACTTTCCTAAGAGTTTTTATACTTGCATGACAAAGCCTCCTGTGCCACAACCAATAATCATCAATCACAATTTTTAAGCAAAAAGAAGCAGCACATTCAATGTTATTTAAATCAAGCATGTAGACATTGTTGATCCTCTTTCCCTGCAAAATAGTGTTGTTACTTAAACTTACAATGCATGAGTTTGCAAAGAATTGCACGATGAAGCCTTTGCCACAGAATTGATTGATGCTGAGCAAGTTGTGCTTCAATCAATCTACAAGCAAAACATTTTCAATCATAAGGTTCTTGGAATTACCGATTATACCTGCTCCTACCACCTTCTTGGTGGTGTTGTCTTCAAGAGTTACCTTGCCTCCAGTCCTGGACTCTAGTACAACAAACTGGCTGGCATCACCAGTCATATGTCGAGAGCATCCACTATCCAGGTTCCACATACTCTCACGAGGTCTTTTGTGAGAGCCCTCCTGCAAAATTACCAAATGTTAGATTTATGAATCCAAACAGGTTTGGGTTCCTTCTTATGAAGAGAAAAATGCAATGCATGTGTGGTATCCTGTGGATCATGCACCTTAGGTCTCCACACCCAATGTGTACTATGGTGAATCGTGCAAGTGTGTGAGATGTGTCCTAGCATGCCACATGAAAAACATCTAACTCCAGGAAAGGGATTTCTTAAGTGGTTTGAATTATAATGCCTCTTCCTAGGTTTTGGCAATTGATCAAAAGTAGATGTTATCTTAGTTTTCTTACATGCTTATAAATCATTTTAAATCTTCAAATTAGTGCTTCTCAAAACTTCATTTTCAATCCTCAAATTTTTCTCTATCTCCTTAGACTTCTTAAAATCAGATTCAAGTGATGTGTGTGCGACTTTTAATGCATCAAGCTTTTCAACTAACTCATAATGATTTTTATTTAACTCATTAAATTCATCAAGTAAAGTCATATGATTTGAATCAATTATTTGATGGTCTTTAATCAAAATTTCATGATCTTTTTGTAGATTTAAAAATTCTAATTTCAAGCTAGCATGTGTTTTCTTTAATTTCCTATATGATGCATGAATTTTTTCTGAAACTTCAAGAATTTGATCGTACGAAAGTTCACATACCTCTTCTTGATCAGGATTGTTGTCTGCCATCAAGCACAATTTTGATGTCTCATCTTCTAGTTCTGTCTCTGATGAATCCGATGCCGAATCCGCCCAAAATGCTTTTTGTACTCTCATCTTGTCCTTCCTTGGCTTAGGTTTCTCCTCACCCTTTCCTTTGCTTGAGTGTGTTGCAAATCTATTTTTCATGTCTTATGTTTTGATGATTGACAAACACTGCTTTTCTTGGACAGCTTGTTGCTTCTAACTTTTCAGGAATTGACGATCGGATAATGAAAAAGGAGCCAAGTTCAGAAATGCGTAGGTTTAGGGTTGAGTCAGTCTGTACTTTTGTTTTTTACCTTTTGAGTCCTCTTGTAATAGTCAAAAAGACTGATGCTTTGTAACCCTTCACACACACACTTGAGAGACTTAGAAATTCTGGTTTTACTCATATCGGCCAGGACGATTTCTTTGATCGGCCTGGCCGATCAGCTTAAAACAGAAAGTCTAATTAAGGATTCTTAATTAAGGCAGCTACGTTAACAGATCGTCCTGGACGATACGTGTATCGGCCAGGACGATAAGCTCAAAACAGAAAGAAGTCGCCGCCATAGACAAGAATGGTATACCATATCTTTAAATTATCGGCCAGGACGATCCTCGGATCGGCCTGGACGATATTAACAGATTATGCCATAATTATTCAGGAAATCAAGGAAGTAATTAAGGATGATTGATACGATCATATCGTCCTGGACGATCGCAAGATCGGCCAGGCCGATATAGTCAAAAACCTTATGTTACTTCAGGACGATCAATATCGGTCAGCTCGTATTCAGGGCTATTGTCAGGACGATTTTCCTCTGATTTGAACTGATCGGCCAGGACGATCGTGATATCGGCCTGGACGATCAAGCTATTTTTCAATCGTCCTGTTTCCCATTCAGGGCTATACTCTGGCCGATCCTCATTGTTTTGTACTGATCGGCCAGGCCGATGTCCAGATCGGCCTGGACGATAAAGTCGGCAACTTGCAATTAATGAGCTCTTTTGAAGCTCTTCTATTTAAAGAGCTCTTGTTCAACGTTTTTCAAGACCTTTTGCTGCTGCCTTGACCTAAGAAGGCCTTGAGGAGAGAAAGAGAGAGAGAAGAGAGAGAAAGGATCTTGTGAGGGGGAGCTTGTGAGGGGTTTCACAAGGGTTGCTTCAAGGATCTCTCTGCGTCGTCTTCGTCTAGAGTTTCTCGTCCGTGGAAGGGTCGGTAGAGGTAAGGAGTGTTGCTTTTGGTTCTGGTTCTCTGCCAGCTTCAGGAGGAAGCAAAAGGAGATTGGTTCTCTGCCTTGCCGGGGTGGCAAAAAGGAGGTTCTTGTGAGGGTTTCTCCACCTAGCCGTGGGGGCTAAAGGAGAGTCACTTTTTGTGTAGTGCAATACTTGGAGGGTGCCTCCAAGGAGTGGACGTAGGTCGAGTCGACCGAACCACTATAAATTTCTGTGTTCTTTTTCTTGCTTCCGCACGTTTAAATTCCGCATTATTTTCGTGGTGTGATTTGGTTTATATGATTTATTTCCTTGTTTTAAAAAGAAGTTTTTAAAATACCAATTCACCCCCCCCTCTTGGTTAGTTTGGGACTAAGTTCATAGGGCTTAACATCCCCATCGAACTTTCAAGTGGTATCAGAGCCTGATTCAAAAATAAAATTTTGAAAACTTTTTGAATTTGATCCATGTCTAACTTTGGGAATCGCAACACTACGGAAGGGTACTCTATTACCCGACCTCCTCTGTTCGATAACCTACCTTTTGATTTTTGGAAAACTCGCATGTCAACTTTTCTACAATCTACTAATTATCGCATGTGGATGCTTATTCAAGAAGGTTATTCTCCACCTTCTCGTGAAATTAACGGTTTTAAAACTGAAGTTGCTTTTACCGAATGGACTTTTGATGAACGAGATTTAGCTCAACTAAATGCGAAATGTTTGAATTGTTTTTTCTGTGCTTTAAAATCTGAGGATTACATGCGTGTTTCAACTTGCAAGACTGGTAAAGAAATTTGGGATAAATTGTGCATTACTTATGAAGGCACTAATGAAGTCAAACAATCCCGTTTAAACATTCTCTTGCATGACTACGAACTTTTTCGTATGAAACCTCATGAATCGATTTCTGACATGTACACTAGGTTTACTCAGATTGCTACTTCATTGCATGCACTAGGAAAAGAACTTTCGAACTATGAAAAAGTTAACAAGATTTTGAGATGCTTGCCTTCTTCTTATGATGCAAAAATTACTGCAATCACTGAATCTAAAGATTTAAACACCTATTCTATTGATAACTTGCTTGGCTCACTCATTGCTTACGAGCAAGGGGTGAATCAAAGAAATCTTGATGCAGGTGAGAAGAAAAAGGAGAAAACCATTGCATTGAAGGCACACAAATCGGATTCTGAATCTTCCGGGTCTGAAAGCGATGGAGTTGCCTTCATCACAAGGCAATTCAAAAGCTTTCTAAGGAAGAAACAAAAGCATCATCAAAATTGGAGAAAAGGTAAGGATCATAAACATATTAAAGGATCTTCTGATGTTGTTTGTTTTGAATGCAGGAAACCGGGACATGTAAGAGCCGATTGTCCTACACTTCAAGATCATTCAAGCAAAGAAAAGGAAAAAGGTGAGGAAAAAGCTAAGTCTAGGAAGGAGAATAAGAAAATCCAAAGAGGCTTCTGGGCAGAATCTGGTACTGACTCCTCTGAGACTAAACCAGAGGAAGAGACTACAAACTTGTGTTTCATGGGAGAAAATCAAAGTGATGAGGAAGAGGTATGTAAACCAACCTATGATGAATTATTTGAAATTTGTGAAAAAATCCATACATCATATAAAAAACTTAAGAAAACTCATGCTAGCCTAAAATTAGAACATTCAAATCTACAAAAAGAGCATGAAGTTTTTCTCAAAGATCATGCAACGATTGATTCAAATCACATGGCTCTCCTTGATGAATTTGATGAATTAAACAAGAAGCATTTGGAATTAGTTGATAAAAGTAATGCATTAAAAGCTTCACACACCTCACTTAACAATGATCTTAAGAAATCTAAAGAGATTGAGAAAAATTTGAGGATTGAGAATGATGCATTAAAAAGAACTAACTTGAGAATTCAAAATGATTTGAAAACATGTAAGAAAGCTAGGATGACACCAACTTTTAATCAAAGGCCAGAACCTAGGAAGAGGCATTTTTACCCAAACCAATTAAGAAAACCTTTTCCTGGAATTCAATGTTTTTCATGTGGCATGCTAGGACACATCTCACACACTTGCACAGTTCACCGCAGTACACATTGGGTGTGGAGACCTAAGATGCATGATTCAATACATACCACATCTGCATTTCACTCTACATTTCCTAAGAAGGAGCCCAAAACTGTTTGGGTTCCTAAAACTAACTGTTGTTGAGTTTTGCAGATGTGCTCTCACCAAAGACCTCGTGGGAGCATAGGATAACTGAACATAAGGAGGCTTGCAGCTCAATTGCTAAAATCCGTTGTTTTATCACGTGCTTGAAATCGTTAGTTTTTGTGTGACTTTTATTTTTTAGTTTTTGTGTTCACTCTTTGTTGTCTTTAGTTTGCTTATTTTTTGCTTTTGCTTTGTTCACTTTGGACTTTATTTTTTGGCATTCCATATGATGAAACTTCTCAAGCTTTTAAATATTGGAGTTTTTCTTTTGATAGGGTTTAGCTTTTCTAAATTGGTTAAAGAGAGTAAACTGGTGATGTTTTTCCCTCTTCTGACTTTGTTTAGTGGCATGATTTTTCTTTTATAAAACAAAAAGTCTAAACTCAGTTTAACCAATGGCTTTTTAAGATATCCTTCTAATCTTGCTACATTAAGGCATCTTATGTATAATAGTCAAAATTCTTTGATATCATTCAAGCTTTTGAAATCTTACCATTGCAGTCATCACGTGATTTTGATTTTGTGTTGTGGATTGTTCTTCCCTATGTTAGAGAGAGAGCTCTTATTCTCTAATATTTGGAGGATATACTCACAACTAAGTATTTTTTTTTAAGGGTATATTAAAGAGTTATTAGCTTGCAAGAGTTAAAAAGGAAAGAGGCCAATGAAGCCAAATTGAAAAGAAAACTATATACACAAAAGTGTATGAAAAATCAAAAGATGTTCAAAGAGCCAATAAAAGTGAAAAGAGGCATAAAATTAGCCCACTAATTGCAAGCTATCATCTCTTTGGTAAAACTCTTAAAACTTAGAAAACTCATTAATTATGTGATACGTTCAAAGATCTGATTTCAAATTCCATGATTGAGAAAAACTATTTTGGTTTATTATTTATAAGATACTTTAGTTGTTAACAAGTCTTGTTTGGATCTTCTTAAAACCTCTTGTGTTATTCCAAGTTAGAACTCTGTTGTTTTTAAGAGATTTTTTTTACCCTGAAGAATGTCCGATCTAGGGTTAATGGAATCAGTTTTTCTACCTTCCTTTAATTGGATTTTGTTAAACCTCTTGATCTCCTAAAAACTTCAAAAATTTAAATTCAAGAAAAGAATTCTCATATGATGCCTTCATAAAACAAAAAAAAAATAGAATAGAAAAATTAAAATCCAAAAATATTCGGTGTTTGTTTTATTTTTTTTCTTTCTTTTTGTGTCTTTTACTGTCTTTTCTTTTGCTTTATTTTTTGAGGGTCTTGATCATCACCATTCTTTTCTTGATTTCAATTTCTGGTCACATCGGCCTGGCCGATATTTATATCGTCCTGGCCGATAGGACAAATTCTTTCCAAAATGCATCTGCTGACCTTTTTCTGTGCTTAATGAAAATTCACCGTCCTGGACGATACATTATCGTCCTGGACGATTTGATCAAAACTCATTATGATAGTCCTGGCCGATAGTTTATTTGTCTGGCCGATGCATTCTATGTGCATCGTCCTGGCCGATACACTGGACCGTCCCGGACGATCCACGTGTCAGTACGTTTTTATCTTTAAATTCGGCCCCGGACGATCCATTATTGGAACATCGGCCGGGCCGATCCACTGTTCGTCCTGGACGATACACGTGGCAAGCATTTAAAACGTTTTAACTTCGGCCGGTACGATCAATTATTGTGCATCGTCCTGGACGATACACCTAATCGGCCCGGACGATCTGCTTTTTCAACGGTCGTTCGGACTGACTCCTCGGGCCGATAGCCTGTGTCTAATCGGCCTGGCCGATATCTGATCGGCCCGGACGATTGGACCGCCTTTTTGACCAATCGGCCTGTACGTAATTATTGACACATATCGGCCTGGACGATTCCGCGATCGGCTAGGACGATATGGACGTTTCTTTAAATTCAGGCCGATCCAGCCATGCTTTTCACTCCTCATCCCTTCTCCTTTGTGTTTTTGCTTAAGATCTCTCAAATGGCTGGTGGGAAGCGCGTCCGTCAGACCTCTGGAAGTTCCTCGAGGGCAAGGGTTGACCCTCATTTCCGTGAAGCAGAAGATGAAGCTGCATATCACCACTATAAAGAATGTGGAATTACTGTTTCCAGGATTATCAATCCAGTCCACATCTCTTACCCGGTAATGGATCTCTTCGCCCACACTTCCCTTTGCTTCATTCTGTCTCTTGTTTTCCCCTTCAATTCTGAATTCCTTCTAGAATTTTTTGCGAACCTGCGCATCAACTCCACCTTCACAGCCCTGTCCTCCTATGTGAATCGACGCCCTGTCAAAATCACATATCAGGACTGTGTTGATCTCTTACAGCTATCCACCACCGGAGATAAGCTGCACTTAATTGCCCTTGACCCTTATCTTGACTGGTCCACGGCAAATCACTTTCTTCGCCAGACCAATGTCCGTTACCATGTTGGAGAGACTAGCTCTTTAGTCAGAGATGCTAGGACAATCCAACATGTCCTTCGCACCTCCGTCATTCCAAAAGCCGGCGACCGTGTCCACATTACCCCTCTACTTTCCCTCACTACCTTCTATATCATGGCTCATAGGGAATTCAACACTGCATATCACCACTAAAAAGAGCAGCATGACCAGGACATCGCCTGGTTCAATGCTCAGTTTACTACCCTTGCCAGTTACTTTCAGCAGCCACCTCCACCTCCTCCATCTGATGATCAGGATCCCTCGTTCTTTTAGTTATTATTTCTTGTCTTTTTTTTGTAGTCTTTCGTGATGTTTGTTTTTCTTTTTTTTCTGTTTCTGGACTCTCTTTTTGTGATGACAAAAAGGGGGAGTAGGATAGGATGTAATCAGAAAAAGTTGATGTTGTAACCTTGTTTTTTCTAATGAATCTTTTTTATTTTGATTTACCTACTTGTGTTTTGTCATCATCAAAAAGGGGGAGATTGTTGCAAATCTATTTTTCATGTCTTATATTTTGATGATTGACAAACACTGCTTTTCTTGGACAGCTTGTTGCTTCTAACTTTTCAGGAATCGACGATCGGATAATCAAAAAGGAGCCAAGTTCAGAAATGCGTAGGTTTAGGGTTGAGTCAGTCTGTACTTTTGTTTTTTACCTTTTGAGTCCTCTTGTAATAGTCAAAAAGACTGATGCTTTGTAACCCTTCACACACACACTTGAGAGACTTAAAAATTCTGGTTTTACTCATATCGGCCAGGACGATTTCTTTGATCGGCCTGGCCGATCAGCTTAAAACAGAAAGTCTAATTAAGGATTCTTAATTAAGGCAGCCTACGTTAACAGATCGTCCTGGACGATACGTGTATCGGCCAGTACGATAAGCTCAAAACAGAAAGAAGTCGCCGCCATAGACAAGTATGGTATACCATATCTTTAAATTATCGGCCAGGGCGATCCTCGGATCGGCCTGGACGATATTAACAGATTATGCCATAATTGTTCAGGAAATCAAGGAAGTAATTAAGGATGATTGATACGATCATATCGTCCTGGACGATCGCAAGATCGGCCAGGCCGATATAGTCAAAAACATTATGTTACTTCAGGACGATCAATATCGGCCAGCTCGTATTCAGGGCTATTGTCAGGACGATTTTCCTCTGATTTGAACTGATCGGCCAGGACGATCGTGATATCGGCCTGGACGATCAAGCTATTTTTCAATCGTCCTGTTTCCCATTCAGGGCTATACTCTGGCCGATCCTCATTGTTTTGTACTGATCGGCCAGGCTGATGTCCAGATCGGCCTGGACGATAAAGTCGACAACTTGCAATTAATGAGCTCTTTTGAAGCTCTTCTATTTAAAGAGCTCTTGTTCAACGTTTTTCAAGACCTTTTGCTGCTGCCTTGACCTAAGAAGGCCTTGAGGAGAGAAAGAGAGAGAGAAGAGAGAGAGAGGATCTTGTGAGGGGGAGCTTGTGAGGGGTTTCACAAGGGTTGCTTCAAGGATCTCTCTGCGTCGTCTTCGTCTAGAGTTTCTCGTCTGTGGAAGGGTCGGTAGAGGTAAGGAGTGTTGCTTTTGGTTCTGGTTCTCTGCCAGCTTCAGGAGGAAGCAAAAGGAGATTGGTTCTCTGCCTTGCCGGGGTGGCAAAAAGGAGGTTCTTGTGAGGGTTTCTCCACCTAGCCGTGGGGGCTAAAGGAGAGTCACTTTTTGTGTAGTGCAATACTTGGAGGGTGCCCCCAAGGAGTGGACGTAGGTCGAGTCGACCGAACCACTATAAATTTCTGTGTTCTTTTTCTTGCTTCCGCACGTTTAAATTCCGCATTATTTTCGTGGTGTGATTTGGTTTATATGATTTTATTTCCTTGTTTTAAAAAGAAGTTTTTAAAATACCAATTCACCCCCCCTCTTGGTAAGTTTGGGACTAAGTTCATAGGGCTTAACATCCCCATCGAACTTTCAGAGTGATCTTTAAGCGTAGGGCAATCAGTTCTCACATGTCCAGGCTTCCTGCATTCAAAATAGACAACATCAGAAGATCCTTTAACATGTTTATGTTCCTTACCTTTTCTCCAACTTTGATGATGCTTTTGTTTCTTTCTTAGAAAGCTTTTGAATTGCCTTGTAATGAAGGCAACTTCATCGCTTTCAGACCCGGAAGATTCAGAATCCGATTTGTGCGCCTTCAGTGTAATTGTTTTCTCTTTTTTCTTCTCACATGCATCAAGATTTCTTTGATTAACCCCTTGCTCTTAAGCAATGAGTGAGCAAAGTAAGTTATTAATAGATTAAGTGTTCAAATCCTTAGATTCAGTGATTGCAGTGATTTTAGCATCATATGACGAAGGCAAGTATCTCAAAATCTTGTTTACTTTTTCATAGTTCGAAAGTTCTTTTCCTAGTGCATGCAGTGAAGTAACTATCTTAGTAAACCTAGTGTACATGTTAGAAATCGATTCATGAGGTTTCATACGAAAAAGTTCGTAGTCATGCAAGAGAATGTTTAAACGGGTTTGTTTAACCTCATTAATACCTTCATAGGTGATGCACAATTTATCACAAATATCTTTACCAGTTTTGCAAGTTGAAACACGCATGTAATCCTCAGATTTTGAAGCACAGAAAAAATAGTTCAAATATTTTACATTTAATTGAGCTAAATCTCGTTCATCAAACGTCCATTCAGTAAAAGAAATTTCAGTTTTAACACCATTAATTTTATGAGAAGGTGGAGAATAACCTTCTTGAATAAGCATCCACATAAGATAATCAGTAGATTGTAAAAATGTTGACATTCGGGTTTTCCAAAAGTCAAAAGGTAGGTTATCGAACAGGGGAGGTCGGGTAATAGAATACCCTTCCGTAGTGTTACGATTCCCAAGGTTAGCCATGGATCAAATTCAAAAAGTTTTCAAACTTAAATTTTTGAAATCCGCTCTTATACCACTTGAAAGTTTGTTAGGGATGTTAAGCCCTATATAACTGGCCGAAGCTAACCAAGAGGGGGGGGGAGGGGTGAATTGGTATTTTAAATTTTCTTTTCACAAAGAATAAAAATTGCATAAACCAAAATTACACCACAAAAATAAATGAGGAATTAAAAGTGCAGAAGCAAAAAATAAGAACACAGAAATTTATAGTGGTTCGGTCAACTCGACCTACGTCCACTCCTTAGAGGCACCCTCCAAGTATTGCACTACAAAACGTGATTCTCCTTTAGCCCCCACGGCTAGGTGGAGAAGCCCTCACAAGAACCTCCTTTTTGCTACCCGGCAAGGAAGAGAACCTACCTCCTTTTGCTTCCTCCTTAAGCTGGCAGAGAACCACAACCAAAAGCTAACTCCTTACCTCTATTGACCCTTCCACGGATGAGAAACTCTAGACAAAGAACAAGCAGAGCAATCCTTGAAGCAACCTTTGTGAATCCCCTCATAAGCTCCCCCTCACAAGATCCTCTCTCTCTCCCTCTCTCTCTTTCTCTCCTCAAGGTCTTCTCAGGTCAAGGCAGCAGCAAAAGGTTTTTAAAAATGTTGAACAAGAGCTCTTAAATAGAAGAGCTTCAAAGGAGCTCATTAATTGCAAGTTGCCGACTTTATTGTCCAGGCCGATATGAACATCGGCCTGGCCGATTAGTACAAAACTCAGAAGATCGGCCAGA
Organism: Dendrobium huoshanense; assembly: GCA_016618105.1. NCBI lineage: Eukaryota > Viridiplantae > Streptophyta > Magnoliopsida > Asparagales > Orchidaceae > Dendrobium > Dendrobium huoshanense. Next base: position 34,459,948 of record CM028351.1, on the reverse strand, counting down.
GCATCACCCTGGATACAAGACTGGATGATTGAAAATTGACTTGATCGTCCAGGCTGATCTCACGATCGTCCTAGCCGATCAGTTCAAATCATGGGAAAATTGTCCTAAGAATAGCCCTGGATACGAGCTGGCCGATATTTATCGTCCTGAAGTAACTTAAGGTTTTTGACTAGATCATCCTGGACGATCTTGCATTCGTCCAGGACGATATGATCGTATCAATCATCCTTAATTACTCCCTTGATTTCCTGATCAATTAAGGTATAATTTGTGAATATCATCCAGGCCGATAAAGGATCGTCCTGGCCGATAATAAAAAAATACAGTATACCTTAATTGCCTATGGTGGCAACTTCTTTCTGTGTTGAGAATATCGTCCTGGCCGATACACGTATCGTCCAGGCCGATATGTTAATGATGGCTGCCTTAATTAAGAATCCTTATTTAGACTTTCTGTTTTAAGCCTGATCGTCCAGGCTAATAAAAAAATCGTCTTGGCCAATATGAGTAAAAAAAGAAATTCTAAGTCTCTCAAGTGTGTGTGTGTGTGTGTAAAGGGTTACTTAGCATCAATATCTTTGAACATTACAAGTAGACTCAAGAAGTGAAAAACAGAAGCACAGACTGACTCAACCCTAAACCTACGCAATCCTGAATTGGCTTCGTTTTGTTCGTCCGATCTTCGATTCCTGAAATGTTAGAAGCAATAAGCAGTCCAAGAGAAATAGTGTTTGTCAATCATCAAAACATAAGCCATGAAAATAGATTTGCAACAAAAGGATCCTGACATTTTAAGGTTTATGAAAAACTTTTAAATCACCTCTAGATTAGAATGATGAAGAACAAATTTACCAACTAAGGTGAAAGAAAAAGGTGCAGCTAGCTGTGAAATAAGCGAATCATCAAACATTAGGGCAGGATAACCCTTAAAGGAAGTTTGTACAAAAAAAACCCTAGCAGAAGGTGAAGAGGAACCCGCCAATACATCCTTAAAGGAACGAGTCTTACCAGCTAGGAACGAAGAAGCAGCAGGGATGGATGACATCAGTGATGTGATGTCATCTCCCTCCACCAAAAATGACTCAAAAAACCTCAAAACACTGCTCCAAAAACACCAAAAATTAAATAAAGGAGGGAAAAAGCACAAAACAACTAGATCAACCAAACCAGGAGAGAAGAAGAGACACAGAGATGAGAAAGTCCTAAGATTGCCTAGGAATCGCTCAGAGAGCTAGAGAGCTGTTGGTGCTTTTTGAACATTTTTTTTATCATGATACTTCATCATTACTAATTTAGTACGATCTTACTCATTTTTTTTATGAATTCCTTCCTTTAATTTGTTTTTCATTTCATTAATAGATCATCTTAACACATAGTGTGGTTGAGTAGAATTCATAGAAGCTTTATCTTTAGCTCTCCTCACTTTCTCCTCTATATAGTCTTTATTAATAATAGGTTTAAGTGAGTTTCTACCACTTTATGTCACAAAATTTTCTTCATATTAAATGTTTGGGTGTGCTTTCCTATGGAACTCAACTGCATCAAATTAGGATGAAATTATAATTGTCTATCTTCAAAATAATGTTGGTTATCCCTTGGCGATTGATGCACATACGAGTGATAGAAGACTTTTAAGGTATGATTGTTCAAAAATAAGGATGTAGGTGGAGATGAACGACAATACTTTTGAATAAATAAGTTCTAAATTTTGATAGGCCTACCATGAATTTCCTAGTGGTGGTTATCAGTCAAGACAATTCAATCACATCTTTTACAAAACATCCTCAACTCTCTATATCAAACATTAAAAACAACTGACATAACATATTTCACTTATTTAAACTCAAGTTTATTCAAATACCAGGCTTGTATAATTTTCTCACAATAATTCATATTCTACTTTCTCAGTAATGACTGCTTTCATGTTTCTAAAAATTGCTTTCTTAGGCTGTTTAAAGTTGGAAGCACACTTATGGGCCTAACGTTTAAGTAGGCTTTCCAATTTTTTCTTTATCTCTGTCTAAGAAGGAATAATAACTTCCCTATAAAAAGTAGGTGGTGGGGAGTTAGCAATAATCTTGATTCTTTCCTCTTCTGTTACAACAAAGATGGAATGGAAATGACTTCCTCCCAACAATGGTTATGTGATATGGATTATTCTTTTTGTTGACCCCATTAGAGTAGATAAAATAACCTCCTCTTCTATCAACCTTTCCTTTTTAGTTCTCTGCCACTGATCATGGTCATTGTTTGTTATATAGAATATTTCATTCTATATTAATATATAATTATTATTTCTTTCTTTTTAATGCAACTTTGCATTTTCTCAAAAAAAAAAAAAAAAAAAAAAAAAAAAAAAAAAAATATATATATATATATATATATATATATATATATATATATATATATATATATATATATATATATATATATATATATATATATATATATAATGACCCATTCTCAAAGGTGTTGGCTACAGGCATAATAAAAATTACAAAAGACTTCATCATCATATTTATAGGGTTAGGGAGTTCAATGTTGGAGATAACTAAAGGTTCAATGGCCAAGGGACAAGCCATAGGCCCACCTTTAAACTCATTATCATGTGTAGATTCTCAAATCTACATTAAAACTTAATCAAACTATCTTTAGTAAGCTGATACTAGCTAAATATGATTTTCAAATTATCCAAAAAGCTAAAAAATAGCATACTAGCCATTTTTTAAAATTAAATAAGAATTTTGTATCAATTTTCCTAAACTCATTAGCTTTAGATAAGACTTTAAATTTGGGAATCAATGAGCTAAAAATACTTAATTCCATATAATGTATGATGAGAGAAGCAAGCTTTTAGATTTAAGGATTGAATGGACTAAATCTGTATAATCAAAATCGCACCAAGCTAAATAAGGAAATATAACTGTTATGTGTTACTTAGAACTAGTAATTTTGATTAAAGTAGGCTATTGAAGAAGACTCATTTAATTTAGGAAAAATTTAATACATGATAGTCCAAAATCTTATTGTTGATCACATTAAATCAAGGGTCAAAGGAGTAAAGTGAAAAATGAAAGAAAGGTTAAACCTACCGCTATAGTAAGTATACTACTAATGTATAAAAAATAATCTCTAGTAAAGATGGAAAAAATAATTAATCCCTATCAAAGTCACAAGAAAAGCTATGGGAAAATAAATGACCATTGGATTTCACTTTACAATTCTATAATCAAATCTACATAGCTAACTACATACCATCTCAAAAGATAGAAATAGTGTTTACTATAAATTTATGAATAGAAATAAATTTTATAATTTTCATAGTCAAATGCATTATTGAGTCATGATATCTTAAAATATAAAATGATATTCAACTATCATTTTGAAAATAAAAATAATTATGATAAAGGTTATCTAAGCTTGAAGATTTTTCCCCTACTTTAGCGAACTAAAGTAGGGTTTATTTTTTTTACTAATATTCTAGGTTCCCCATAAAGGTTAGCCTATACGATTAATTACATCTTAGAAGAAGCTTTTAAAAAAATTCTTCAATAAAGTGGTGAATAAATATTTGATGATTTATAAGGATTAAATGCAAGAATTTTGAATCAAGATTTATCAACAAGGAAAGTTCAAATTTGAACACTTATTTTGAATTCACCTAATGAAAGGTAGAGTGTGCTTGAGATTATGGGATACTTAGAGGAAAGTAATGTCCACGGTAAGTGCCATATAATATACAAACCAAGGTCGGATATGAAGTAATGGTGGTCAAGCTCAATCGGCTAAATTCTTAGTTTTCAAAACTTAGATGATAACATAATTCATTATTAAATACAATTCCATATTTGAAGCCTTCATGATTTATGCTTCAGGCTTCAACAAAATTATACTTGAGGATGATATATACTTCTTAAATATATGTTCTTCAAGGTATAATCACTCTTTTGACTTCTATTTTATACATTATAAGAAATTGGATTTTAGACTTTCACAACTCTCAAGCCTCATCATAGAGTGTAATAAAAAGTAAACACTCATATCATCACACATAAAAAAAAACTTATAACAAAGTAAATAATCAATCAAGTGTATGAAGGTAAACAAAGCATCCTAGCCTAGACTAGAGTTGATTGTCCTATCGAGTAATTATATTATGTGTTAAGTTGTGTGGCTTGGGTGTATCCTAAATAGATTAATGTTTAAGTCATCTACAAATTTAATTCATGTGTTGTAGGCCAAAGGGATTTAGTTTAAGTTTATGATTTTGTAATTTATTCATTTTTAAAGGATTTTACTTGGTAAAATGATTTATTTTATGTTTTAAAGAAACATGTTAAATAATAACCCCAATAAACATTAAATTCCTCTATTAACAAATGCTAGGCTTCTAAATGAAGGCATTTGTTTCATCCCCTAATGTATATAGAAAAGGCATAAAGCTTTATTTTAATAGTTATTTATTTATCTTAGTTTTTAAATAGCCATATTAAATATTTACTTCAATGAATATTGAAATTATTGAGGGCATTTATTTCCTTCCCAAGGAACAAAAGAATGAACAGTTTGAGTGAAAAAAAAAAACAGGTAGGTGGTGGCCATCAATTGTTTGTTGCTAGTGGTGGTTATTCTATGTATTTTATGGGTTCATTCATTGTTAGGAGATCTGGTAGTCATAAATTGAGAGTGCGATAGGGGGTATAAGAATTATTTAAGGTGGAAGTGGCTTATATTTCTTTGGAGATGCATCTCATTGAAACCGACTTAAAGTTTCTATTGAGTATTCTAAAGGTAAAGACTTATTATTAGATGTGTCTCCTAAATCTTCAAATATAGATTTGAATCTTCCTTCGAAAAAATTTAATATTTTGGATGGTGATGTTGGTGCTTCATTATCTGCATCTATTAAAGAATTTATTTCTTCTATTGCTATTGTTATTTACATTTCTTTCTCCAGTATGCATTTACATAAAAAGAAGAAGAAAATAGAATAATAAGAGGAAAAAAAACTAGGCAAGCCAAATACATTTTTTAATTACAACTTCTTAGGAATAGTACATCCCATATATATAAGAGTAGGGAAACTAAATCAATACATGTACAGAAACTATATTAAACTAATGGCTAGGAATATAGCAGTAGTTAGGATTGTATCGTGGAGATCATAAAAGCAGAGAAAGTGGTAGAAAAAATAATGGGATAGTTTTATTTGGTTAATAGATCCCCATAAGCTAATGGTGTCATAGAAACTGTAAGCTTGTCATGCAATGCAAAAAATAGAGGTCTCGATAGAACCTTTATGAAGATATTAACAACTTGATCATCAAAAGCAATTTGATGAACAATGACTTCCTTTTTTTTTTTTGAGAAATGCAAATTGCAATTAAAAGAAGTAAAACTAATTACAAACTAAAGCAAAGGATCACATTCCTTCTTCAACAAAAAACAAAGAGAAGGAGGAATGTTAGCAAAAGAAGAACTATTAAAGTAAATGTTTGTATCTAAAGCTAAAGTAGCACAAACATCAGCTACCTTATTATAATCTCTATTAACATGATGAATAATTACCTTATTGAAGTTGGTCAAGAACATAAAATCCTTCTCCATCCGATCAACCCCTTGCCACTTGTTCTTGTTCAATGAACTTTGGATGAATTTGATAACATTGATGTTATCTCCTTCAATTATTACTCCTTTACACTCAAGCATCCACGGTTGAATGAGTTTTCTAAGAATCATAATAGCTTCCATTTCAAGATGAGCAATATCCCAATGTGTTCTTTTTTCTCCAAAAGCAATCAACAACCTTCCTTTATAATCTCTGAAACAGCCTCCAATTCCAGCCGTATAAGAAGACATGAGAGAAGCATCCACATTGATTTTAATCCAGTCTTGCGGTGGAGGGTGCCAAGAATTTTGAAACTCCCAAGGGAGATTAGCACCCCAGCTATCAATGATAGGATTAACAATATTAACTTCAGAATATAGTACACAAGTCGCCAAAATAGGAATTGAGATTGCAGCTTTCCCATGCTTAACTGCATTTCTGTTCCTCTAATTATGGTACACCACATTGCAGTAGAGACTAACTGTGTTTGGTGTAATAGTAGAGATGAGTTTCAACTCAATTAAACATTCAACCATGGAACCAAAAATTGGGACATAGATTCCCCAATCCTGTAACTGTTTAATAATTTTTCTCAGTTCAATTTACTTGACAGTGATATGCTCTAGATTCTCACATTCTGAACAACCTCTAGCACACCAATCTGCATCATTAAGTTTTCTATGCTTCAAAAACTCATTGGTGGGAATGGCATTATTACTTACCCTCCACCAAAAGAGCTCAACACGTACTGATAACTTTAACTTCCTCAATCAAGTATAAAAGCCCATGTCCTCATCTCCATAATTTTCTTTTCTGGAAGCATCAACAGCCCGGGCTGTAATAATTTTTCCCGTGGGAAAGTTAATCTCCTCCAAAAAATCCTCATTTGCATCCTTGTCTATTGGAAACTGCATTATCAAATTAATAATTTTTTTAGTAAAAAAGCCCTTCAACTCTTCCAGATTCCAAATTCTATGATCTGTAATAAAATGACCGAGTTTAAGACCATCCAAGTCAACGCAGTTCGCTGTGATTGGCCACTCACTTAAGCTTTTTTCAAGCAACCAAATATCATTTAGAACATTAATTATTTCCCCATAAACCACTCTCCACCTCAAGAGAGTTTTTAAGTGTAAATCACCTTCCTTCAGGACCTTCCAGGGAGAAGCTTTACCATAGCTACAGCCTCCACGCCACCAGTTATCTCTATATTTGGCATTTAATTTTTGATATAACAAAGAATTCTGATTCTTCAACAGTCTCCAAGTTAATCTTGCCTTGAGAGGGCCAGCTCTACTCACTGCCGAATGAAAATTCAACCCTCCTTGAGATTTGGGTTTGCACAAGTTTCTCCAAGCAATGTAGTGCAAACCCTTTTTACCATCCCTTTTATGCCAAATAAAATTCCTACAACATCTATCAATCTCATGGAGAACTTTTTTAGGAACCAAAGAGTGGGCAGAGAAGAAATTAGGAAGACTTAAAAGAGAAGTATTAGCAAGATCCATTTTGCCAGCTAAGGAAAAGAACTTACTACCCAAAGTGTTCAATTTAAGCATCACTGAATCTAAAATAAATTTGAAATCATTTTTGACCGGTCTTCTCAACATCAACTTGATTCCAAGATATTGAAACTCCTCAACTATTTTGAACATTAGAATTTTCTTCACATGTACCATATCCACTTTATTCATACCTTTACTGAATAAATTTTGGGATTTGGCATTGTTGACCCTTAATCCTGTCCACGAACAGAAATCCATGATAATACTATTCAACTTGGCGGCAAGATGTATGGAAGCTTGAGAGAAAAGAAAAACATCATCAGCAAACAACAAGTGACTAACCTTTTAAGCTCTTTGTGAAATTTGAATTCCCAAACCTTGACCTCTTTGCTCCATAGCTAAGGAAAAAAGTTGAGAACACAAAATGTACAAATAAGGCGATAAAGGGCATCCTTGTCTAAAGCCATTTTCAGCATAAATCCATTTGGAAGTTTTACTATTTATAATAAAGGAAAACCTTACATTCCTAACACATTCCATAATGAGCAAATTCATCTTCCTTGGAAACCCAATAATGTTTAGCACTTTTAATAAGGTTCCCCAATTCATGCTATCATAAGCTTGCTCCATGTCAAGCTTAACGCCATTAAACCCTTTTTCCTGTTGGAAATTCTGAGTTTATGGATCACCTCTTGAGCCAGACGACAATGATCAGACATTGATCTACCATGGAGAAAAGCTGCTTGTTCTTCAGTGATACAATTAGCAATGAAACCCTTCATTCTATTTAAGATCATTGTAGCCACAAACTTATAAGTAGATTGACATAAACTAATAGGTCTATAGTTTGATGGTAAAGATAGCTTCTTAATTTTGGGGATAAGAACAAGAAGTGTATCCTTCCATTCATTAAACATGATACCAGTTTTTAAAAAATCATCAATAGCCTTCCAAGTATCTTCCTCAATAATTTTCCAATAAAATTTGAAAAAAGACATAGTAATGCCATCTAAACCCGGTGATTTATTGTTACCTTGCATGAAGACTGCTTTGGTTAATTCATCCTTAGTGAAATCCAAATTCAGTAAATCAGCATCCTCTTTGGAAATCAATTGATTTTTGGGACAAGAAGGCCAACCCGACAGCATACAGGTTCTAGCTGACCACTTTTTCTAAAAACAACTATAGAAAACATTTTTATTTTGCTCCAAGACTTCCACCACAGCCCCATTATCATCTTTATTTTGCCATATCATATTACCATTCCTCTTAGCCAAAGCATATTGATGAAAATAGTTAGAGTTTATATCTCCCTCTTACTGCCATTTGACTTTGGATCTTTGATTCCACCAAGTGGAGAGCCTACTCAAAGTAACATTGAGTTCATGAACTTTGCTCCCCAACAGATTAAGTTTGTCCACCGTCAAACCTCCTTCATTAGCTTCTTCAATTTGTAGCATTAGAATATCTTTCTTCAGCTCATCTCTTAACAAATTCAGATCCTGACACTTGTTTTTATTCTAGTAATGCAATGCTTTAACAGATCTCCTCAACTTTCTTTGAAGAATTTCAGCATTAGATCCATAATCCAATTTCTTCCAAGCTTTGAGAATAATATTCCATGTGGCTGGATAAGTCTTCCACGTATCTTCAAATCTAAAGAAACCCAATCTCTAGTTTTGATGTTCCACAAGATTTATAGATATAGGAGCATGATCCGAAGCAATTCTAGGCAAGTTACGCACCTTAGCCAAAGGAACATTGTGAATGGTCTTAAAATTTAAGAGACATCTATCAAGTCTCTCCCAAATTCTAGAATTCCCTTCCTTGTTATTACACCATGTATAGCTAGGACCCACAAATCCTATATCATGAAAGTCATTATTAATCATAAAGTTCTTCATATCTTTCGAACCCTTGGAGAGATAGAATCTCTTTCCACCCCTTTTATCTTCCTTAGAGAGGATACAATTGAAATCCCCTCCTATGATGCAAGGTTCATCACCACTCATACAATTTTCAAGTTTGCTCCAAAGAGATCTACGGGTTTGAGCATCTTTACCTCCATAAACAGTTGCAATGTTCCATTTACCCAAAGCATTGATGTTGAGCTACCCTACTACCACTTGGGGAGAATGATCAATAATTTCAAAAGAAGCAAAATCCCTTTTCCACAAAATTAAGATACCACCCGAAGTGCCACTTGAAGGATGATTGAAATAATCCCACTCACTACCAATAATCTGATTAACATCACTCCTATCAAAAGAAGAGATCTTAGTTTCAGTAAGACCCACAAAAAAACCCTTATAATCCTTCACAATTTCTCTTAGATATAAGGAGGCTTCCCTCTTTCTAGCCCCCCTACAATTCCAAAAAATGATAGACTCCATTAAGAAATAATAAGGGAAGGATTCCCTACTATTTTACTGTTTTCCTTGTCTCCTCTTCTCTTTCTATGATTAGTTTCCATGGGCCCCAAGCACTTTAATTCTTTTGAAAGTTTACATTTCCCTAAATTTGAAATAGAAACCAACTGATCTTCAATGTTTTGTTCAGTATTAGCAGTATGAGAATCTGGAGTAACAACAACTTCAACTGAATCCAATTTAATGGATTTTTTCAAAATATTTTCACTAGTCTTTTCAGTAACTTTTCCCTCCTCCAAATCACAATCCAAAGCTTGGAATTTATTCACAGCAACTGGTATCTCCTGAACTTGGATTACTTCAGGTTCCATCGCTTTTTTCGGAATTAAACCAATTCCATCTTGATTAAGTGAATCATCAAACTGTTCAACCGCCTTCACCTGTTTCACAGATTCAACAGGTCTGTAAACCTGTTTAACAAGAGTATTAATCCCAATATTTTTTCTGGCATTTCTGAATATTCTACTATTAAAGTTAACATGGATCCACAAACCATATTCTTCATCTCGTTGCTTAATTTTATCATTCTTCACAACATCATCCTGTTTCAAAATTTCATTAGAACCCTGACTTCTTCTATCCTTGTCCAACGCTGAAACAGAATCAGAACAAACATCCTTACTGTGACCAACCCTTCCACAATGATAACAAAGTGAAGTCAGTTTTTTGTATTCCACACGCTAAAATGTTCTTCTGTGAATACCTTCTATCCACACTCCTGTAGGGAGTTTCTTCTCCAGCTCAATTCGAACACAACATCTAGCATATTCCCTCTTCCCCCATTTATATGAATTCCCATCAAGCATCAAAGGAATTCCTATCATAAAAGCAATCATGGGAATATTATCCTCATCCCAGCAGCTGAAAGGCAATCCCGGAAACCGAATCCACACCGGTGAAGTAATTCCTTTTAGTGAATCAGTAGAGAAGGAAGACGACCATCTGTCCATTCCTATGATATGGTTCCCAATGTACCAGGGACCTCCACTCAACACCTCTTCCATGGATTCTATATTAGCAAACGAACACAGAATCCAGTTATGACCCAAAGCCGTTAGATGAAAACTTCCATACATACTCCATTGCCGTCAGAGTTCTTGACTACAAACTAAAAACTGCATATCCCGTCCCAATACCTTGATAACCAACGATTTCTTCAAAACCTGAGAAATTGTTAATTCCTTATCAGTGTTAAGTTTCACCGCCAATCCATCTTCCGTCAAACGGGTAGAATTAGAATTAAAATTCAGTTTAATGTGTTGCGTCTTTTACCAGGCCGATGCAAACTTGTTAACAGGATTATTATCCCCATTCGAATTAACATCCTTATCTAATTTATCTCATACTTTCTCAAAAGCACCCGTAAGATTCAAATTATTCTGATTCTAGTTTTCCAAAACATGAGGTCCAGCACGATTCTTTACCTTCAGATCAATCTCAGATGATAACGACTCTGTAACCAATTTCGAAGGAACTCCTAAGCAAACTCCATCTTCAACATTTCGATCCACAACAACACATTTTCCTTTCCCTTCCAGAACTGGTTCTAGCCTCTTCGGATGCCTAAAACCTTCTCAGATTTCCAGATTATAAGAAATCCTGGGTGTTTCTTGATCCAAAAGAACACCGTGATTTCTGAAGGATTTTTGATCAACTAGTTTAAGAAGAGCATTACGATGATTATCAGAAGGATTACTACCGCTGAAAATCCACTGCCGGCGGTCAGTGAACGCCATTCTCCCAACACGATTCAATCAGAAAAGACTGTGAAAGCAAAAATCAAACCAAGAACAGTTTCTCTCTCTAGAATAGAACGCAGAGCTTCTCTCTCTAGAACAGAACGCAGAGCTCCTTCCAATGTGGCAATTAAAAAACTTAGAATCTTGCATGATTTGAACAATGACTTCCTTGGACTTGATACAATCATGAATAAAGTGATAGTCCACTTTAATATGCTTTGTACGAGCATCAAAGATAGGATTATTGGCTTGAGCTTGCACTGAAATGTTATTACAATGAAATAGAGTTAGGTGTGAATTGGAGAGCTAAAATCCATGTAACAAATGCCATAACCAAATAAGATCAATGCTGCAGTGGCCAAAGCAAGATATTCAGCTTCAGTAGAGGAGTGAACAATGGTGTTTTGTTTTTAACACTCAATGAGATAAGAGTTGCACCAAGAAATAAACAGTAATGAGAAAAAGATTTTTTATCAATAAAATCACTAGCCCAATTAGAATTAGAATAAGCTTTCAATTATAAATCACCAGGGAGAATGGAAAGCCCAAGGTTCCTTTAATATATCAAAGAAAATGTTTAAGAAGCTGAAAATGAGTGATCATTGGTTTATGCATAGCCTAACATAACTTGTGGTCATCAAAAGAAATAACTGGATGAGTAATAGTAAAATATTGAAGGGAGCACACAAGAAGACGGTATAATTTTGGATTATCAAAGTCAAAATTAGGCATTAGAGACTTTAGAGCTTTAATATGAAAGGGAGAAGTAGAAAGCTTATAGTTGTCCATTCCAGCTCATCGGAGAATGCCTATTGCATAAGAAATTTTATTAAGATGATATGTAAAATCAAATTTGATTGATTAAATGCGTTAAAATTGAGATAAACTTCCAAGTTGATGAACCTAAAAGTGTTGTGTCAAGTTAATAATTAATGTAGTTATACAAGAATCATTATTGCCTGTGACAAGAATATCATCAATATAGATAAAAAATATAAAATATTGGAGGCTTTATGATAAATAAGTAAAGATGGATTGAAGATAATGTGATGAAAGCTAAGTGTTTGTAGATGGGAGGTCAATTTAGCAAACCATTGTCGAGGTTCTTGTTTGAGTCTATATAGAGCTTTATTGAGCTTGCAAATGTGGTGTGGATATTGAAGATTAATAAAACCACATGACTGCTGCATAAAAATAGTTTCACATAATTCATTATGTAAAAAAACATTAGAAACATTTAATTGAGTGATATTCCATTAATCATGGACAACACAAGTTAGGAAAATTCTTATTGTCATAAACTTGGCAACTGGACTAAATGGTGTAATCAATGCCATATTCATGAGAATACTCTTGAGCAACCAATCAAGCTTTATGTTGAAAAATAGTTTCATCAACATTATATTTAGTTTTATAAATCCATTTGCATCCTAAAACATGCTGATCTGGAGTAAGAGGCATGAGAGTCCAGGTTCTCTGAGTGATGAGTGTTTAGAATTTGTGAAACATTTGTATCCTTTATGTTGTGAGATGTAACAAAGAAAGGGACATGCAACGAATTTTGGAGCAAATTTATATGGGGAGTAAGGATGAAGCCAAGTGTGGCATAAGAAACCAACCTTTTTGAGATGGGGTTAAGATGGAAGTTGATTATATAACAATTCATATGTCAAGACAAAATTTGTAGTGGATGAAGGAAGACAGCTGATTATGTAGGTTGATATGAGAAGAGCATCAAGACAAAAGGAATTTGGTAAGTGAACATGAAGAAGAAGAGTACGAGCTATTTCAACCAAGTGGCATTTCTTTCATTTAGCTATATCATTTTGTTGAGGTTTATAAGGGCAACTATATTAGTGAACTATGCTAGTAGAAGAAAGAAAATGTTTGAATAGAATGCTGGAATATTCACCACCCACATTGGAACAAAAGGTTTTAATAGATTTATCAAATTGCTTCTCAATCGTTATTTTAAATAGTTTAAATTTAGAAAATATCTCAGATTTTGATTTCAATGGATATATCCAGCAAAAATGAGAAAAATCATCCATGACCAAAACATAAAACATATATCCACTAATTAAAAATTCAGGGGAAGGCCCCCAGACATTAGAATGGTTGAGCTCTAAGGGAGTAGTACATCTTTAAAAAGAAAGAAAAACGAAGCTTCTGACTTTTAACAATTTTATAATAATGATATTAATATATATGAGTGGAAATACATAAAGAAGATACTTGAGTAGTAATTTTAGACAAAATGGTGGGATACGAATGTCCTAAGTGACAATGCCAAAAATTGGTGGAAGAGTTGATAAAAATAAAAGCTGTTATAGTGTAAGAAGTTTATGTGGGCAAATAAGGATGATGAAAATAAAGACCATCATGGTTGGGGTCCGAAAGGATCATGTGATTTGTGTTCAATTCCTTGATGTAGTAAGAAGTGGAGGTAAAATGAGTAGAGCATGAATTGTCTTTGTTTAGTTTGTGAATAGAAATGAGATTGTGCAAAATACATGGAACATGGATTAGGGGAGATAATAAGTGCATACAAAGAGGTGTTAGTAGAATAAATTTATCAGAGTTTGCTATAGGAAGGGACTGACAACTTCCAACAGTAATTTGCTGAGAGCCGTTATAGGATTAAGGCGAGATGAGATGAGAAGAATTATTGGTTAGATGGGAGGTTAATGTAGAATTAAAATACTAGTGATAAGGCGAGGAACTTGCTTATTCAGCCAGCAATGCAGTGGAAGGGCTACTATTATGTTGTGAATCTAGATTCAGGGATTATAATTTTGATGATAGAAAACATTTCTAACACTTATATTTTTTTATAACTACCTTGCCTGCTAACGTTTCCGGTCCACAAGGTCAATTACAAATCAAGCAAGCTCAAGATTGAGTAGACTAGGATTGAGTCAGTCTATAAGCGCATATTAAGAGTTTTTACCTTTTCTTTAGTCAAATGTAACAAAGTGGGTCCTGATGCTAAGTAACCATACACACACACAATCAGGGGAATTTTTTTTTTGTCTATTTTTAGAGTTTTGTCTTTTTGATCATATCATCCAGACTGATCCCAAATCATCTTGGATGATTAATTAAAAATAAAAAACCTAATTAGGACATCTGGTTAAGGCATCCTAAATTAAGCAAATCATCCTGGATGATATTCGCATCATCGTAGACGATAGGCTCAAATCAGAAAGAATCAAATGCCAACTCTTTTAGGCATGTTTTTATTTTTGGACATCATCTAGGACATTATCCTCGATGATGCATTAAAATTATGCCTAAATTAGTTTTATGATTAAGGAAAGAAATTAAGGTTTGATTGCTTGATCATATTGTCTTGGCCAATCACAGGATCATCTGTGATGATCAATTAAACAAACCTTAGTTTCTTCTTGGATGACCAGAATGATATTTGGGATGATATGTATTGATTTGAACTAATCATATAGGATGATCAATTAAACATCTGGGATGATAAGTTATTTTTTCATAATCCAAACATGTAAAGTCTTGCCAAACAAAGTGATGGTTTGGATGATATTCAATGCCTTGAACTAATCATCAAGGATGATCATGAAATTGTCCTGGACAATTAATTATTTTTTCATCATCCAGAAAGGTAATGTTTGGCCAAACAGAGCGATGGTCTGGATTAAATTCAACATCTTGAACTAATTATATAAGATGATGTCCTATTATCCTGGATGATCAAAACATATAAACTTTCTAATCATCCAGTCATCCCTAGATTATCCTGGCTGATTAAGATAAATTTGTACTGATCATATTGGATGATCCGATCGTCCTGGAAGATCTTTGTCAATTAATTGCAATTTAGGGAAAATTTGAAGCCCTTCTATATAAGATCTCTTGTTTACTCAAGAAGGGATATTTTGCTGCTGTCCTAACCTGAGAGAGCCAAGAGGAGAGGGAGAGCTTGGGAGAGAGAGAGAGAGGATCTTGTGAGGTGGAATTTGTGAGGAGTTTCATAACAGTTACTCCAAGAAAGGATCTGAGTCATCTTCTCCAATCATCGTCCCTATATCCTTGGTGGTTTTAAAGAGGTCTACTTCTGCATTTAATCAAGATTCTCTTCCTTCTTCAGGTGGAAGTGAAAGGATTCGGGTTCTCTGCCTGCTACGGGAGGAAGTGAAAGGAGTTGAGTTCTCTGTCTCACCAGGGTCGATAGAAAGGAGTTTTTGTATAAGTTTCTCAGCCTTACTATGGGAGAAAAAAGAGAGACATCAAGTTTGGTGCTCTGAGGAGTGGATATAGGTCAAGTTGGTTGAATAACTATAAAATATGTTGTGTTCTTTCTTATTGAATTTCTGCATTTAATTTTTTTAATCTATTTTTTGTTGAATGTTGGTTTGGTTTAGATCATGAATTTTATTTGAGAATTTTTAAAACACCAATTTAGCCCCCCCTCTTAGTTAGCCTCGGGCTAGTTCATAAGGGCTTAATATTTCTAACAAACTTTCAAGTGGTATCAAAGCCGGATTCATAAAATTGAGTTTTTGAAAACTTTTGAATTTTGATTCATGGCTAACTTCGATAATCATAATATTGCGGAAAGGTATTCTTTTACCCAACCACCTTTGTTTGATAACATACCTTTTCAATTTTTGTAAGACTCACATGTTTATATTTTTATATCTAATTGACTATCGCATGTGGATGCTTGTTAAGGATGGATATTCACCACTAACTTGTGAAACCAATGGAATAAAAATTGTACTTCCTTTTACAGAATAGTCTTTTGATGATAGGGATTTAACATAACTTAATGCAAAATGTTTAAACTATTTTTTTATGCTTTGAAATCAGAAGATTACATGCTTGTCTCAACTTGTGCTACTAGTAAAGAAATATGGGATAGATTGTGTATTACTTATGAAGGGAAAAATGATGTTAAGCAATATAGGTTGAATATGTTGTTGCATGACAACAAACGTTTTTGTATGAAACCTATTGAATAAATATCTGACATGTATACTAGGTTTACTCAAATCATCACCTCACTGCATACCTTAGGAAGAGAGCTAACTAAATATGAAAAAGTTAATAAAATTTGGAAATTCTTTCCTTCTTCCTTTGATGCTATGATTAATGCAATAACTGAATCTATGGATTTGAATACTTATTATGTTGATAACTTACTTGAATCACTCATTGTTTATTAGTAAGGAGTGAACCAAAGACAACTTGGTACAACTGAAAAGAAGAAGGAGAAGACTGTGGTGCTAATGGCTAATGATATGGATACTGATTCTTTCAGGTCTGAAAGCGATGATATTGCCTTAATCACTAGGTAATTCAAAAGCTTTCTAAGGAAGAAGTAAAAGCACCATCATAAGTGGAATAAAGATAAGGGTAGCAAGAATTTTAAAGTTATACAAACATTATTTGTTTTGAATGTAGGAACCTGGGACATGTTATAACTGATTTTCCTACACTTAAGGCTCACCCAAGCAAGGAGAAGGGCGAGAAGAAGCCCAAGTTTAGGAAGGATAAGAAGCAGTTTAAAAGGTATTTTGGGCAGATTGCATCTGACTCCTTTAAGACTAAATCTGAAGAGGAGACAACAAACCTGTATTTGATGGAGGATGATTATCTTGGTTAGTCTAACTAAGAAGAGGTATGTGAACTAACCGACGATCAATTACTTGAAGTTTCCGAGAAAATTCATGCATAATATAGGAAACTTAAGAAATTTCATGCTAGCCTAAAATTAAAGTTTTTAAATTTACAAAAAGAACATGAAGTTATTTTTAAAGATCATTCCATACTTGATAGAAATCACATGTCATTACTTGATAGGTTTGATGCATTAAATAAAAAGCATATTAAATTATCTGGTGCACATGATTTCTTAAAGTCATCATATATTGAGTTAGAAAAAGTGTTTAAAAAATTAGAGGAAGATAAATAATAATAAACATCAGCTAAAAGTGGAAGTGACAGCTTATGAATATGAAAATAAAGCATTAAAAGCAAAACTCATAGTATTTAAAAATGATAAACCATAGTTGCATTCATCATATAATTTTAAGAAGAAGAATCACCACCCAAGTAGATTAGTAAATCCTTTTCATGGTGTTAGATATTTTTCATATGGCATGCTAGGACACATTTCACATACTTGTACTATTCAGCATAATACATATTGGGTGTAGAGACCTAAATTACAAGATTCACAACATAACACACATGCATTATATTCTTCTTTCCATAAGAAGTGACCCAAACTTATTTAGGTTCCTAAATCTAACATTTAATGATTTTGTAGGTGTACTCTAGTAAAAGACCTCGTGAGAGCATGTGGTACCTGGACAACGGATGCTTATGACACATGACTAGAGATGCTACCCAATTCATTTTGCTAGAAGATAGGGCTAGAGGTAAGGCCACTCTTAGAGAAAACACTACTAGGAAAGTTGTGGGAACATGTATAATCAGAAACTCCAAGAACCTTTTGATTGAAAAATTTTTGCTTGTAGATGGATTGAAACACAACTTACTCAATATCAGTCAGCTTTGCGATAGGGGATTTATCATAAAATATTTGGCAAATACATGTAGTATTAGCTTGAATAACAACACTGTTTTGTAAGGAAAGTGGAATAATAATGTTTACATGCTTGATTTAAATAATGTTGAATGTGCTGCTTTATTTTGCTTAAAATTTGTCGCTGATGAGTCTTGGTTATGACACATAAGGTTATGTCATGCCACTATGAAAACCCTTAGAAGAGTGAGCCAAAAAGACCTAGTTTGAGCTATCTCCAAGCTTAAGTTTACTAAAGACCACCTGTGTGATGCATGTCAACAAAGGAAGCAAGTCCAATCCTCTTTCCATTCTAGTAAGGACATTAGCACCACTAGATCATTAGAAGTCCTTCATATTGATTTGTTTGGACCCATTAGCCCTACTACCTTATGGGGAAAAGTTTATGGATTTATGATTGTCGATGACTACTCGAGGTTTACTTGGATTAAATTTCTATCACATAAGAGTGAGTGTTTTAATGAATTTAGATCCTTCTCCAATTGGATTCAAAAAAAGCTAGGTTGTGAGATCTTGATCATCCATAGTGACCATGGTGGAGAGTTTAAAAATGAGAGATTTGTATACTTTTATGAGGATAAAGGGATTAGTCACAACTTCTCAGCTCCTAGGACCCCTCAGTAGAATGGGGTAGCTGAAAGGAAGAATAGGACCTTAGTTGAAGTTGCTAGAGCCATGCTTCCTGAGTATTCACTTCCAAAATACTTTTGGGCTGAAGCGATAAACACAGCTTGTTATGTGTTTAATAGGGTGAATGTTAGAGCCAAACTAAATAAGACACCCTATGAGATCATTAAGGGTAGGACACCCAACCTTTCCCACCTCTATATCTTTGGCTATAAGGTTTTCATTCTTAACAATGAGAAGTCACCCTTAGGAAAATTTGGCCCAAAATCTAATAAAGGAGTGTTCTTAGGATATTCAAATATAGTAAATTGTTTAGAGTGTTTAACAAGAGGACATTGGTGGTAGAGGAGACTACTCATGTATTATTTGTTGAATCTGATCCTAAGAAGTCTGAGTTGAGGAAGAAGATGAAGTTAGAGAGATTACTCATGGAGTTGAAAATTCAGAGAGAAGGGTAGAGCCTCAAAACACTGAAGGAGTAGGTGAGATTCCCCAAGGAGTAGAAAATACAAATCTAGAGGAAAGGGTAGAACTTAGACACACTTTGCCTAGAGATTGGAGACATTCTTCGAGACATCCTAAAGAACTAATTTTAGGAGACCCTTCTAAAGGTATCAAAACTAGTCATGAACTTAGGAAGGAAGTGAACCACTCTTCCTTTAACTCAATGACTGAACCCACTAACATCAATCAAGCTCTGTTTGATTAATTTTGGATTTTATCCATACAAGAGGAATTAAACCAATTTTTTAGGAATGATATTTTGGAGCTTGTAGAAAGGCTAAAGGGACAAAGTATAGTTGGAACCAAATGGGTATTTAAGAATAAAATGAATGATTCTTATGTGGTGGTTAGAATTAAGGCAAGATTGGTGGCTAAGGGGTACAACCAAATTGAATGGATTGATTTTAAGGAGACCTTTGCCCCTATAGTTAGATTGGAAGCCGTTAGAGTGCTACTAGCCTTTATATATTATAAGGGACTTATGCTTTTTAAAATGGACATTAAGAGTACCTTTTAAAATAGGGTGATAAAAAGGGTGAGCTCATAGAGTAATCCCCAAATTTTGAGAGCTCCCAATTTCTAAATCATATTTACAAATTAAAAAAGCCCTTATATGGATTAAAATAGGCACCCAGAGCTTGATATGAGAGGCTTAGCACATTCTTACTAGAGAGGGAGTTTGTTGAAGGGAGCTTAGACACCACCCTTTTTCTGAGGAAAGTAGGAGATGAGTTACTCATTGTTCAGATCAATATTGATGATATACTTTTTGGATCTTCTGATAAAAAGCTATGTGATGATTTTTTTAATATAATTCATAAGGAATTTGAGATGAGTATGATAGGAGAGTTATCCTAGTTTTTGGGGTTTAGCATTAGACAGTTGGACGATAGAACCTTTCTAAATCAATTAAAGTATATTAAGAACATCTTGAAGAAATATGAAATGGATAAAGCCAAGCCAATAAATACTCCCATGACTTCCAGTGTTCAGGTTGATAAGTACCCAAATGGAAAATTTATTGATCAAAAGTGGTACAGAGCAATGATTAGATCACCGCTTTACCTTACTACTAGCTGACCTGATATAGCGTTTAGTGTTTGTCTCTGTACTAGATTTCAAGTTGATCTTAAAGAATCCCACCTAACTATAGTTAAGAGAATCCTTAGGTATCTCTTAGGGATCCAAAACTTAGGAATCTAGTATTATAGACACATCACTTATTTTAATATTAATAGATATTCTGATTTTGATTTTGCAGGGTGTAGGGTGGATAGAAAGAGCACTTATGGGGTTTACCAATTCATAAGACAATCTTTAGTCTCCTGATCCAATAGAAAAAAAACTTTGTTGCACTTTCCACTGTTGAAGCTGAGTATATTGCCTTAGGAAGTTGTGTGGCCTAAGTCCTTTGGTTGAAGCAACAAATTCTAGATTTAAGATTACCTATAAGCACAATTTCAATCCCATTTGACAACACTAGTGCCATCTACATCTCTAAGAATCTTATCCAACATTCAAGGACCAAACACATTGATATAAGACATCACTTTATTAGAGACCAAGCTATAAAAGGATACATTGAGTTGCACCATATGGCAATTGAGAATCAAATGGATGACATCTTTATTAAACCACTGGCCTGTAGTTTGTTGTTTTCTTTTCCATCTTTTGTTTTTGACTTTTCTTTTGGCTTTAGTTTTAATTATTTTTTTTTTATTTTTCTTTTTTTATTTATTCATTTCTGTTGTTTTAGTTTTCTTTTTTTTTTTTTCTTTTTTCTTTTCTCTTTTGGTCACTACTAAAATGATATTTTATGCCTTTTTTTTTTTTTTGAAAATTTGTAGTCTATAGTTGACAACCCTAAATTAGTTAAAGGGAGAAACACTGTTGATTGTTTCTCTTCATCTAACTTCTTTCAGTGGTATAATTTTCTTTTCTAAATTAAAGTCTATCTAAAATTAATAATTGAACTTTATGATTGAGATCTTTTCTAACTTGCTATAATAATCTATCTTATATAAATAATATTCAAAGTCATTAAATCACTTTCAAGCTTTTGTAATATTGTAATTGCATTTATCATATGAATTTGATTCTACTTTGAAATTTACTCTTCCGTATATTAGAGAGTGAGTTTTTTTTCTCTAATATTTGGAAGATATTCTCCCAATTGAGAGTATTTAAAAGTTTTGAAAGGGATCTAGCTTGAAAAAATGACAAGAGGCATAAAATGAGCCCAAAAAGAAGAAATTTTGAAAAGATGCATAATGGCAACCAAAAAATTAAAAGATACACAAAGTGTATAAAACATTAAAAGATGTGCAAAGTGCTCCAACCAATTAACAAGAGGTATAAAATGAGTCCACAAAAAAGAAACCTTCATTTTCTTTCATACCTTTAAATCCTAGAAGAATTCATGTGTCTCTTGATATTTTCAAAGGCTTGATTTCAAAATTCATGATTGTGACTAATTATTTTGGTATATTATTCTATAAGATATTTTTTTTGGAACCAAGTTCTGAAAGGATCACTTTTTATTATCCAATTGATTTTTATGAGTTATATCTTTATCTTAAAAAAATAGTTTGCCCTGTAAGAAGTCCAGGCTAGGGTTAATAGGATTGGTTGTTCTATCACTTTTTGTATTTCGATGATGTTAACTCATTTTCTTACAAAATTTTAACCCAATCATATGGAAAATTTATCATATTCTTTCTTTCATAAAAAAAATTTGTCCTTTTTATTCTTTTTTTCATTTTTATTGTCTTTTCATTGCTTTATGTTCTATTTTTCTAATTTTTTAATAATTTGGGGCACCTTCTGTTTAGATAGTTGCTACTTAGTTTTGCATGTTTAATATTCTTACAACTTGTATATTTTTTATGATTCCAAATATTATTGATTTGGTTATTATTTATCCTAACATATTTTTAAAGAATTATTTTGCTCTTGTATGTACTAACATTTAAGGAAAATCATACTCCGGATTGTTGAAGACTTCAAATAAAGATCAGTTTAGAGTTTATTATAATTGACGTCTCTATTTTTAATTTTATTGAGTCTAAGAGAGTGTGATTATAATTGTGTAACTGAGCACATACACACCGGGGGAGAGTTTAAAATTCATATTTTTCAAACTGATCGTATTGTATGATATCACTTCGTACGGGATGATTTGGTCAGTTATTTTCCCTAATGAGCAATCGAATGAATAGAAAAGCAAATTTTTCTAAGTATGGATCGTACAGGACGATCCTAGTTCATATTGGCTTTCATGAGTATGAACGTCTTGGGTCTGATCTAGCTCAAAAAGATTTTTTCTAAGTATGGAATGTACGAGATGATCACAGTTTGTATAGTCTTTCATGAGTACGAACGTCTCTGGTTCGTTCTCACTCAAAAATACTTTTTCTAAGTATGGTTCGTAATGTTTGAACCCAATTCATACATGTCTTCCAAAGTACTGTTTGAATAGTTGCTATTTGAATGATTTATATTTGTGCAACTTATATAGTTTTGATGATTCCAAACATTATTGTTCAAATGTATAGTTATCTCCTAACAATTTCAGAAGATTTGCACTTGCTCTTGTGTGTACTAACATTTCAGGAAAATCAGACTCCAGACTACGATAACATCAAATCAAATTCAACATGAGATATTTTGTTTATTTGAAGTTTGCCTTTTCTTTGAATTAATTTTGAAAGGGAGTGATTGTAATTGAGTGAATAAAATCTTACACACACAAATAAAGAGATCTTAAAATTCTATACTTATCGTACAGGACGATATTTATCGTACTGGACGATCTGTCAGTTATCTCCTATAGAGCACTTGGAACGAATAGGAACTTGCTTGAAAATTTTTTTTCTAAGTCCTATTCATCCAGGACGAAATTTATTATCGTCCCGGACGATGGGTTCTCTGTAAAATTTCGTCCAGACGAATTTTATCATCGTACGAGGCGACCAGTCCTCTGGAAAATTTTCGTCCAGACAAAAATAAATATCGTACCGGACGATCAGCTCTCTGGAAAATTTTCGTCCAGACGAAAAAAAATTATCATCCGCGGCGATTGGTCCTTTGGAAAATTTTCGTCCAGACGAAATAAATAATCATCCAGGACGATCGGCTCTCTGGAAAATTTTCGTCCAGACGAACATATTTTTGTCCAAACGATTAACCGACTTAGAACAGTTTTCAGCAGTTTCTAAAACCGACCTTGTAATAACCGTTCGTACTGGACGAACCTAGTTCGTACAGGACGATCAGCTGTACGAAGTCATTTCGTACACATATACAAATTGGGTCATTTCAGATTGTTTAAGTAAAATCGTCCAGGATGATCCAGGATCGTACAGGACGATCCAATGCGTACAGAATTGAAAATATGCAGTTTTTGGGCGGTTTTTCATGTCTTTTGTATAAATAGTCCAAATTAGACTGCCACCCAATCTTTTTGTCATTTGATCTTCGTGCCTCTTGAGAGAATAGCCAAGGAGAGAGTGGAAGAGAGCATTCAAGGGAGGATTCCTACCACTGGAGCGAGAAGGCTTCACTTGGATTACTAAGGTAAGAGTCTCTACTTGTGAAATTGGATTTCTTCACTCTTTTCCTTCTTCCTTCTAGATTCTTGTGAGAAGATCAGTCAAGGAGATCCGGTTCTCTACCGACACTTGGAGAGTGTGAATAGCCGAAGGGTTCTTTGCCCACACTAGGAGAGTGAAAAAGGACGAAGGTTCTCTGCCTACACTTGGAGAGTGTGAACAGCCGTATCATTCTCTGCCCACACTAGGAGAGTATGAAAGGACGACGGTTCTCTGCCTACATTTGGAGAGTGTGAACAGCCGTAGGGTTCTCTTCCCACACTAGGAGAGTGTAAAAGGATGACGGTTCTCTGCCAGCACTGTGGATTGTGTAAAAGGACGACGGTTCTCTGCCAGCACTGTGGATTGTGTAAAAGGACGACGGTTCTCTGCCAGCACTATGGATTGTGTGAAAGGACGACGGTTCTCTGACGCACCGGGTAGTGGTGAAAAGAGTGTGTTGTAAAGGCTTCTCCGCCTTGCTGTGGGTGCTAAAGGAGAGTCACTTTGTGGTATTAGTGCAATACTCAGAGGGAGCCTCTGAGGAGTGGATGTAGGTCTGGTTATAGACCGAACCACTATAAATCTGGTGTCATTTACTTTATTGCTTTTACATTTCCGCACTTTAAATTTTAGTTTTAACAACTCTGTGGTTGAAAAACATTTTTCTACAAACTTTAAAAGAAATTTTTATTTCGGTTCAACTTTATCATTAAGAGGGTTTAAAATTTTTAAAACTACCAATTCACCCCCCTCTTGGTAGCCGTGGGACATTTACTTAGGCTTAACAACCTAATTACTGGACTCAACAAGTGGTATCAGAGCATAGTTTCAAAATCATAAGTTTGAACTACTTTTTGATTAACGTAGATGGCTATATTTGGAAACTGAAACACACTTGAGGTTTACTCTATCACTAGACCTCCACTGTTTGACAATATTCCTTTTGATTTTTGGAAAACACGCATGTCTACTTTCTTACAGTCACTTGATTATCGCATGTGGATGCTAGTCCAGAAAGGTTACTCAAAACCAACTAGATTAGTTGATGGAATTAGGGTAGATACACCCTATACAGATTGGACTATAGAAGAACGTGACTTAGCACAATTAAATGCGAAATGTTTAAATAGTTTCTTTTGTGCTTTAAAATCTGAAGACTACATGCGAGTTTTCACTTGTAAAAGCGGAAAAGACATATGGGATAGACTTTGTATTACTTATGAAGGGACAAATGAGGTTAAGCAATCAAGACTCAATATCTTGTTACATGACTACGAATTATTTTGCATGAAACCTAATGAATCTATATCTAACATGTACACAAGATTCACTCAAATTGTCACCTCTTTGCATGCACTTGGTAGGGAATTAACTAATACTGAAATGGTCAATAAGATTCTTCGTTGTTTACCTACTGCATACGATGCTAAAATTACTGCAATTACAGAGTCTAAAGATCTGAACATTTATTCCATTGACAATCTTCTTGGTTCACTCATTGCTTACGAGCAAGGAGTAAGTCAAAGAAAGATTGATGCAGGTGAACCAAGAAAGGACAAGAATATTGCACTAAATGTGGAAGAGTCAGAAAGTGAACACTCACAACCTGAGGATGAAGACGATATTGCACTGATGACTAGACAATTCAGAAGCTTTTTAATGAGGAAGCAGAAGAGACGCCAGAAATGGACTAGAGGTAAGTATAACAGAAATGGCAAGGTTTATAATGAAGTGATTTGTTATGAATGTAGGAAACCAGGTCATATAAAGACTGATTGTCCAAAACTCAAAGCCACTCCTAGCAAGGAGAAGGTAGAGGATAAACCAATGGTAAAGAAAGGCAAGAAAAAGTTTCAAAAGGCTTTTTGGGCAGACTCAGCTTCAGACTCATCTGAGACTGAAAAAGAACAAGAAGTCACCAACCTTTGCTTGATGGCAGATAAAGCTGAACAATTAGATCAAGAAGAGGTATGTGATTTAACCTATAATGAATTGTTTGAAGTTTCTGAACACATGCACGATGCATATAGGAAAATGAAAAAGATGCATACTAGTGTAGTTTTAGAATTGGAAGAGCTTAATAAGGAACACGAAATCCTTAGGAAAGATCATGCTTTAATTGATAGCAACCACATGAAACTACTTGATGAATATGATGACTTGAATAAAAATTTTGAGAAGTTAAAATCATCCCATGCTGAACTTGAAAAAGAATTTAAAAAAATTTAAGGATGAATCTGAGAGCAAGACATATAGAATCAATTATACCAATCGAATCTTGGAGGATATGAATTCATTTTACAAACTCACTATAAGAGCTCTCGAGGATAATAGGAACCCCCCTAAACTTGAAGATTTTACTAATCCTAAATATTATCCTAAATTCATGAAATCCCTTAGAAGACAATCATATGAAAGAAAACATAGGAATATTTTTCCTAATGTTAAATGTAACAATTGTGGATTTTTGGGACATATATCTCACACCTGCACTTTAAAGATGAAACCTAATTTGGTGTGGAGAACTAAGATGCATAAACCTAGACATATCATACATGCATCTGATTATAAATTTCATAAAGGATAACCCAAACTAGTTTGGGTTCCCAGGTCTAACATTTGAGAATTTTACAGGAATACTCTCACACAAGACCTCATGAGAGTATATGGTACCTGGACAGCGGATGTTCAAAGCACATGACTGGAGATACTGCTCAATTCATAACGCTGGAAGCCAGGAGTGGAGGCAAGGTTACACTTGGAGATAATACCACAAAGAAAGTGGTTGGATCAGGTATGATTGAAAATTTGAAAAACTTTTTCATAGACAATGTTTTATTAGTTGAAGGCTTAAAACATAATTTGCTTAGCATAAGTCAGCTATGTGATAAGGGCTATAATGTAAAATTTTTACCTACTAGCTGCATAATTAGCCTAAATGGGAAAATTGTTTTAAATGGAAAAAGGGTGAACAATGTCTACATGCTAGATTTAAATTGTATTCAATCTCCTACTGCTTTTTGTTTGAAAACTATTTCTGATGAATCATGGCTTTGGCATAGGAGACTTTGTCATTCTAGTATGAAAAATCTTAGAAGAATTACCCAAAAGAATTTGGTAAGAGGAATAACTAAACTAGACTTTACTAAGGACCATCTATGTGATGCATGTCAATTAGGAAAACAAGTGAAGTCCTCTTTTAAGTCCAATAAAGATCTTAGGACCAGTAAACCTTTAGAAATTCTACACATGGATCTTTTTGGACCTGTAAGCACTGTTAGTCTAGGAGGAAAGGTATATGGATTTGTTATAGTAGATGATTTTTCAAGATTCACCTGGGTTAAATTTCTTTTTCATAAGAGTGAATCATTTGAGGAATTCAGAAATTTTTCAACTTGGATACAAAGAAAACTAGGATATGAAATAATCTCTATACAAAGTGATCATGGAGGAGAATTTGAAAATGAAAGATTTGAAGATTTCTGTAAAGAAAAGGGGATTGATCACAATTTTTCTGCACCTAGAACTCCTCAACAAAATGGAGTAGTTGAAAGAAAGAACAGAACATTAATAGAAGCTGCCCGAGCAATGTTAGCAGAATACTCGCTTCCTAGATTTTTTTGGGCTGAGGCGGTTAGCACTGCATGCTATGTTCTGAATAGGGTGAATGTGAGATCAAATTTGAATAAAACACCCTATGAGTTGCTAAAAGGTAGAACACCAAATTTTTCTCATTTGCATGTATTTGGTTGCAAGGTGTTTATACATAATAATGGAAAATCTGCCTTAGGAAAATTTGATCCAAAATCAGATGAAGGAATTTTTGTTGGATATTCAAGTGTTGGAAAATCTTATAGAGTATTCAACAAAAGAACTTTAGTCATTGAAGAAACCACACATGTTGTTTTTGATGAAAATGGAAACATGAAAGAGCCAAATGTTGTTGAAGAAGAAATTGAAGAAAACTCCCAAAAGATTGATAGATTAAATTTGGAAGAAAATGTGGAAGAAAATTTAGAAAGAGAAGATCCTTTGCCTAGAGATTTGAGATTTTCTAAAAACCACCCAAAGGAATTGATTATAGGTGAACCAAGTGAGGGTGTTAGAACTAGGCGTGGATTAAACAAGGAAGTCAATCATTCAGCCTTTATTTCAACTATTGAACCCACTAAGATTGATCAAGCACTTTCAGATGAATTTTTGATATTGTCCATTCAAGAAGAGTTAAATCAATTTGTAAGAAATAAGGTTTGGGAACTAACTACAAGGCCAAAAGATCAAAGTGTTGTTGGAACCAAGTGGGTGTTCAAAAATAAAATGAATGACTCAGGAGTAGTCATTAGAAATAAGGCTAGATTAGTAGCTAAGGGGTATAATCAAATTGAAGGAATTGATTTTGAGGAAACTTTTGCCCCTGTAGCTAGACTTGAAGCAATTAGGGTTTTACTAGCCTTTGCCTGTTTTAAAGGTTTTAAATTGTTTCAAATGGATGTCAAAAGTGCCTTTTTAAATGGGGTAATTGAGGAAGATGTTTTTGTAGAACAACCTCCAGGTTTTGAAAATTCTAAATTTCCAAATCATGTTTTTAAATTAAAAAAGGCATTATATGGATTGAAACAGGCACCTAGGGCTTGGTATGAGAGGTTGAGCACCTTCCTACTTGAAAGATCTTTTGAAAAAGGAAGTGTGGATACGACTCTCTTTTTGAAAAAAATTGGAAAGGATATACTTATTATTCAAATTTATGTGGATGACATCATCTTTGGATCTTCAAATAAACATCTTTGTGATGATTTTTCTAAAACAATGAGTAGTGAATTTGAAATGAGTCTAATGGGAGATTTAAATTACTTTCTAGGATTTAGCATTAAGCAACTTGAGGAAGGTACTTTTCTTAGTCAAACTAAATATATTAAGGACATCCTCAAAAAATATGAAATGGACAATGCTAAACCTGTTAGTACACCAATGAGTTCTTCAGTTCAGTTGGATAAGAACCTTAAGGGAAAATCTGTTGATCAAAAGAAATTTAGAGGGATAATTGGATCTTTACTTTACTTGACTGCTAGCCGATCGGATATTATGTTCAGTGTTTGCCTATGTGCTAGATTTCAATCAGATCCAAAAGAATCACATTTGACAGCAGTGAAAAGGATTTTAAGATATCTACTAGGAACTCAAAACTTAGGAATTTGGTATCCTAAGTTTAGCTCTTCATTTGAAATTATTGGTTACTCAGATTCTGACTTTGCAGGCTGTAGAGTGGATAGGAAAAGCACTTCTGGAACATGTCAATTCATTAGAAATTCATTAGTTTCATGGTCTAGTAGAAAACAAAATTCTGTGGCACTATCTACTGCAGAAGCAGAATACATTACATTAGGAAGTTGTGTGGCACAAGTACTTTGGTTAAAACAACAGTTGATTGATTTAGGATTAACTATAGGCACTATTCCAATTTATTGTGACAATACTAGTGCTATTTGCATTTCCAAAAATCCTATTCAACATTCTAGAACCAAACACATTGATATAAGGCATCATTTCATAAGGGATCATGTATCCAAAGGAGAAATTGAACTCATACATGTTTCAACTGAAAATCAACTTGCAGACATTTTTACAAAACCTTTAGCCTTTGATACTTTCAGTACTTTAAGAACAAGGCTTGGTATTATTGATTTGAATGCTTAACCAAAATGTCTTTGCAACATTGATATTTGTTGTGTTTTATTTTGTTTTTATTTTTTTTATTTTTATTTTTTTTATGAAATTTTGTGTGTTTTGAATGAATTATTTTTGTATTTATGGTTTTGCTTTATGTTTTCTGTGTTTTTGAATGTTTTGTTTGATTTTCTTAATTAAATTTTTTTTTTGGAGGAAATCGTCCAGGATGAAATTGGTTTCGTACGGGACGATGTGTGAAGGAACAGTTTGCGCGAATTTTAACCTTTTGAGAGCAGTTTTTAATTAGATCGTCTGTACGATCTGTGATCGTCCAGGACGAATTTTTTTTCTCTCAAACGTCGGGACGATTGAATGCAGCGGTTGAGTGGATAAGACAGTTTTTAATATGAACTTCGTCTATACGAAATTTTCGTTCGTCCAGACGAACATGTGTCGGTTCATTGAAGGGGACGGTTTTCAAGAGTCATTAAAACGATTCACTTTTTGATCGTCTGTACGAAATTTTTTCGTCTGTACGATCGGTCAAGTCAAAAAGCCTGTACGAAGGGACGCATCGTAAGTTGTGTTGATTATGAAAAGCCGTTACATTTTGGACAAATCAGATCGTCTGTACGAAATTATATCATCCAGACGAACGATAATTTTTTGTCCAGGACGAATATTTTCGTCCAGGACGAACGTATCATTTTTCTTTAAATATGAAGGCTTTCAAATTTAACAATCACACTTCCAAACTTCTTTTTCAATCCCTTTCTACATCAAATCAACAATGGCCTCATCTAGCAAAAGACAAAAGGTTTTGGTGAAGAAATCAAATAGGAATGCCCCAGACAACTTTCTTTCCAAGGCAAATGAGGAATCTTTTCCTCGTTTTGCATCTGCAAAAATCACTCCGTCTCGCATTCTTATCCAAACAGAGTTGAAATTTCGGGTATTGCACCTCTTCGCCTCAACCCAATTTCAGTTCATTCTTTCTCTCGTCCACTTCTACAATAAGCAAACCTACCATTACTTTCTAGCAAACATGAGTTTCAACTCTGACCACTCCACCATTAGTTCTTATGTTTTTAAACAGGAAGTTGAGATCACCAAGCACGACCTTGGTGCATTTTTAAACTTAAGAACTGAAGGATATAGAGCCCACACCCTAATGTCAGAATCAAATGGTTTCAAATCAATAGGGTAATTAGAGAAAATGCTATTGACAATCATGTTGCTAGAGTCTCCAGTATGACCCAAGATGCCCGAATCATCCAGCATATCCTTCGATCCTCAATCATTCCTAAAGTTGGTGATAGGATTAACATTACTCCTCTCCTTTCTTGTCTAACTTTTTTAATCATGAAAGGACATCCTATTGACGAAGCCCAACTCATCATAGACCATATCTATGGGCTTTCAGAAATAGGACATGCTGATCAGAAGAGGAAGAAGAACATTTCATTAGGACACTTAATCACTTATATCTTGGAAAAGAAATACAATATAGTGCATCCTGATGAAGAATATGAAGAGCCAGTTTACTATAATGATTCATCATTCAGTTCAAGGAGGAAAAAGAAAAAGAAAAAGCACATGCTAGTGCTTCAGAAGAGGAAGAAGAAGAAGGAGTGCAAGCTTCTGCTTCTCAATCAGATTACCAGAATCTGATTGAGAGATTTGATAGATTAGAGACTCACATTGATCAAAGATTTGATCAATTTGATGCTCAACTTACGCAGCAGCAACATGACATTGGTAATATTAAAGATGAAGTTCATGAAATTAATACCAATGTAATGTTGATGGCCTCCTACTTCAACCTCTTTGGCGGCATACCTCCTCCTCCTCCTCCAGAACAGTAGAAATATTTTTATGTGTGTCTGTTGTATTTTTTTTTGTTTTTATCTTGTCTGTTTTATTGTTAAGTGTTTGTTTTTATGTTTTTAAGTTCAATGTTTTTTTTGTAATCCGTTTCTTTAATATCAATGAAAGTTTGTTTTTATTAGATTTGTTTTTGAAATGTAGTTAATATTTATGAATTTCATTAGTATTATTTAATCTACATAGTGCTTAAATTCGATTGTAATTTGAGATTATCTATATTAGAAAATCTAGACTTTCTTAATTTATAAGTTGTATATAACTTGTTGTAATTAGAACTTTTAAATTCATGTCTATTCATTTAGACTACATAAAAGTTAATATTACTATTGCAATTTAGATGTTTTCTTATTTTGTATTTCTATGCTCAAGAGATATTTTTGTACCTAGAAATATTTGAAATTTTAGATTATAGATTTTGAAAAGAATTGGTCCAATTACTCTTGAACATTGTACAAATGTACAAAAATCAAAAGGAATTCGCAAAAATTTGCAAAGTGAAAAAGAGGCACAAAATAAGCCCAACCAAGAAAAAAAATGCACAAAAATGTGCCCCAAAATTTTGAAAAAGATGCGCAAAGCGCCACATGAGGTAATTCTCTTTTTTCCAAATTCGTTCAATCTCTTAATTCAAATTGATCTTATGTTCATTTATATTCTATTGAACTTTGAAATATAGAATTTTTTATACATCTCTCTTGTAATGATTTTCTATAGTCAAATGTCTAAATTAAATCATGTCTTTGATAAATTCTTCTTACTTACAATGTTATATCACTTCTTAAATTTTATGAATTTCTATGATTGACCTAATATCTTTAGTTTAAACATTGCATACCCTATGTCAATCACAATTTAGATTAAATTTTAAAAATGAATTTCATATAATTCCTTACATTTCTTGTCTATTTCTTCTTCACTTTTTGTTGCTGTCAAAAAGGGGGAGAAGTTATTGTGTTTTCTGTTGTGTTTTGTGTTTTCTATTTTTAATTATTCTATTTGCAAGTTTTTTTTTGTTGTGTTAAAATTTTTTGAAAAACAAAAATATTGTTCTTTATGCCTCCTTATTTTAATGTACTCATAAATTCAAGGGGAGTTTAGGAGATAGGAGATTTGTTTTAACTTGAAACCATACAAATAATAATTGTTTTGCCATCATCAAAAAGGGGGAGATTGTTTGAATAGTTGCTATTTGAATGATTTATATTTGTGCAACTTATGTAGTTTTGATGATTCCAAACATTATTGTTCAAATGTATAGTTATCTCCTAACAATTTCAGAAGATTTGCACTTGCTCTTGTGTGTACTAACATTTCAGGAAAATCAGACTCCAGACTACGATAACTTCAAATCAAATTCAACATGAGATATTTTGTTTATTTGAAGTTTGCCTTTTCTTTGAATTAATTTTGAAAGGGAGTGATTGTAATTGAGTGAATAAAATCTCACACACACAAATAAGGAGATCTTAAAATTCTATACTTATCGTACAGGACGATATTTATCGTACTAGACGATCTGTCAGTTATCTCCTATAGAGCACTTGGAACGAATAGGAACTTGCTTGAAAATTTTTTTTCTAAGTCCTATTCGTCCAGGACGAAATTTATTATCATCCCGGACGATGGGTTCTCTGTAAAATTTTCGTCCAGACGAATTTTATCATCGTACGAGGCGACCAGTCCTCTGGAAAATTTTCGTCTAGACAAAAATAAATATCGTACCGGACGATCAGCTCTCTGGAAAATTTTCGTCCAGACGAAAACAAATTATCGTCCGTGGCGATTGGTCCTCTGGAAAATTTTCATCCAGACGAAATAAATAATCGTCCAGGACGATCGGCTCTCTGGAAAATTTTTGTCCAGATGAACATATTTTCGTCCAAACGATTAACCGACTTAGAACAGTTTTCAGCAGTTTCTAGAACCGACGTTGTAATAACCGTTCGTACTGGACGAACCTAGTTCGTACAGGACGATCAGCTGTACGAAGTCATTTCGTACACATATACAAATTGGGTCGTTTCAGATTGTTTAAGTAAAATCGTCCAGGACGATCCAGGATCGTACAGGACGATCCAATGCGTACAGAATTGAAAATATGCAGTTTTTGGGCGGTTTTTCATGTCTTTTGTATAAATAGTCCAAATTAGACTGCCACCCAATCATTTTGTCATTTGATCTTCGTGCCTCTTGAGAGAATAGCCAAGGAGAGAGTGGAAGAGAGCATTCAAGGGAGGATTCCTACCACTGGAGCGAGAAGGCTTCACTTGGATTACTAAGGTAAGAGTCTCTACTTGTGAAATTGGATTTCTTCACTCTTTTCCTTCTTCCTTCTAGATTCTTGTGAGAAGATCAGTCAAGGAGATCCGGTTCTCTGCCGACACTTGGAGAGTGTGAATAGCCGAAGGGTTCTCTACCCACACTAGGAGAGTGAAAAAGGACGAAGGTTCTCTGCCTACACTTGGAGAGTGTGAACAGCCGTAGGGTTCTCTGCCCACACTAGGAGAGTGTGAAAGGATGACGGTTCTCTGCCTACACTTGGAGAGTGTGAACAGCCGTAGGGTTCTCTGCCCACACTAGGAGAGTGTAAAAGGACAACGGTTCTCTGCCAGCACTATGGATTGTGTAAAAGGACGACGGTTCTCTGCCAGCACTGTGGATTGTGTAAAAGGACGACAGTTCTCTGCAAGCACTGTGGATTGTGTGAAATGACGACGGTTCTCTGCCGCACCGGGTAGTGGTGAAAAGAGTGTGTTGTAAAGGCTTCTCCGCCTTGCTCTGGGTGCTAAAGGAGAGTCACTTTGTGGTATTAGTGCAATACTCAGAGGGAGCCTCTGAGGAGTGGATGTAGGTCTGGTTATAGACCGAACCACTATAAATCTGGTGTCATTTACTTTATTTCTTTTACGTTTCCGCACTTTAAATTTCAGTTTTAACAACTCTGTGGTTGAAAAACATTTTTCTACAAACTTTAAAAGAAAATTTTATTTCGGTTCAACTTTATCATTAAGAGGGTTTAAAATTTTTAAAACTACCAATTCACCCCCCTCTTGGTAGCCGTGGGACATTTACTTAGGCTTAACAACCTAATTACTGGACTCAACAAGTACAAACGTATCTGGTCTGTTCTCGCTCATTTCGTCCTAATGTTTCGTATAGACAAAATTTAAAATTTTTTATACTATTCATCCCAAACAAACTCGATTCGTACCGGACGATGATGGGGTATGAAATGATTTCATACTAATTCACAACAGGTTTATATGCAATAGTATTTGAACTGTTTCTATGTATGAAACATGATTGTACTGTACGATCGTGTACGCTCAAAATTAAAAAATTCAGTTTTTTAGACAGTTTTTCATGTCTTTTGTATAAAAGGTCGACTAAAAACTATCATAAAAAATATTTGCTTCATGATTTTTTAAGGGAATTTGAAGGAGAGAGAGTGTGAGAGAGTTTTTAAGAGAGATTTCTTGCTAGTGGAGTGTGAAGAGTTCACAAGGTTACTCAAAGGTAAGGATCTCTATTTGATTTGTGTTTTTCAATCTTTCTATTATCTTTCTAAATTACTCGTGAGAAGATCTTTGAAGAAAATTCAGTTTTCTGCCAACACTTAGAGAGTTTGAACAGTTGACGGTTCTCTACCGACACTTGGAGAGTGTGAACAGCCGAAGGTACTCTGCCTACACTTGATCTGTATGGAAGGATGAAGGTTCTCTGTCTATACTTGGAGGGTATGAAAGGATGAAGGTTCTCTGCCTACACTTGGAGGGTGTGAAATGATAATGGTTATCTACCTCACCGAGGATTGGTGGAAGAGAGTTTTATAAAAGCTTCTCCGCCTTGCTATGGAGGCAAAAGAACAATCACTTTGGTAATAGTGCAATACCTAAAAAGGGAGTCTTCAAGGAGTAGATGTAGGTCATGTTTGACCGAACCACTATAAATCTTTGTGTCGTTCAAATTTTCGCTTCTTTCTTATTGCAAGTTTTAATTATGTGGTTGAAAAGTTTTATTTTGAAACTTTAATTAACTTGCTTTGTGAATCAACCGATTTTAAATTTTAAAATCCAATAAAATTTTTAAAATTATTGATTCACCCCCCCTCTTGGTTTGCCTTGAGACATAAGCTTAGGTTTAACAACCTATTCAAGAATCAACAAATGGTATGAGAGTAGTGTTTCAGAATCATATGTTTAGATTACTTTTTGAAAATTAGCATGGTTATTTTGGAAATCGGAACACACTAGAATGTTACTAGATCACTAGACCTCTTTTATTTGACAACATCCCTTTTGATTTTTGGAAACCATCCATGTGTACATTTTTACAATCACTAGATTATCATATGTGGATCTTAGTTCAAGAAAGATATACAAAACCAACTAGATTAGTTGATGGTATTAGAGTTGAAACACCCTTTAAAGATTAGACTACAGAAGAACGTAACTTAGCACAACTTAATACAAAATGTTTAAATAGTTTTTTTTTGTGCACTTAAGTCAGAAAACTACATACGGGTTACCACTTGAAAAAGTGGAAAGGACATATGGGATAGACTTTGTATTACTTATAAAGAGACTAATGAAGTAAAACAATCTAGAATAAACATCTTATTACATGACTATAAATTGTTTCTTAAGAAACCCAATGAATCTCTTTGTGACATGTACATAAGATTCTCTCAGATAGTCACTTCTTTGTATGCATTAGGTAGGGAACTAACAAACACTGAAATGGTTAATAAAATTCTTCATTGTTTGCCTACTACATATGATGCTAAAATAACTGCTATTATAGAGTCTAAAGATTTGAATATTTACTCTATTGATAATCTTCTTAGTTCACTAATTACCTACGAGCAAGGAGTGAGTCAAAAGAAGATTGAAGCAAGCAAACAACGAAAAGAGAAGAATATTACACTGAAAGTGGAGGAGTCGGAGAGTGATCTATCACAACCTGAGGATGAGAATGACATTGCCCTAATGATTAGACAATTCAAGAGTTTTCTTAAAAGGAAGTAGAGGAGACGTCAGCAGTGGAATAGAGGAAAGTTTAATAAGAATGTTAAGGTTTTTAATTATGTAATTTGCTATGAATGCAGAAAACCTAGACACATAAAATTGGATTGCCCAAATCTAAAAGCCACTCCTAGCAATGAGAAGGTAGAAGAGAAACCAAATGTGAAAAAGGGTAATAAGAGATTCCAAAGAGCTTTTTGGGTGGACTCGGCTTCAGATTCATCAGAAATAGATAAGGAGGAAGGCACCAATTTATGCTTAATGGTCCATAATCTTGATCAGTCATATCAAGAAGAGACACACTCTCATACAAGGCCTCGTGAGAGCATTAGGTACCTGGACAATGATTGCATAAAGCATATGCCTTGAGATACTAAGAAATTTATATCGTTGGAAGCTAGAAGTGGAGGCAGGGTTACATTGGGAGATAATACCACTAGGAAGGTGGTTGGTACAAGTATGATTGAAAACTTGCAAAATTTTTTTATTGAAAATGTGTTACTTGCAGAAGGCTTAAAGCATAATCTGTTAAGTATTAGCCAGCTATGTGATAAAGGATACAGCGTAAAATTTTTTTCTACTAGTTGCATATTAAGCCTAAATGGAAATGATATTTTGCCTGGATTAAGGATAAATAATATTTATATGCTAGATTTAAATTGTATAAAAACTCCTAATACTTTTATTTAAAAACTATTTTTGATGAGTCATGTGTTGCAAATCTATTTTTTCATGTCTTATGTTTTAATGATTGACAAACATGGTTTCTCTTGGACAGCTTGTTGCTTCTAATTTTTCAGGAATCGAAGATCGGACAATCAAAAAGGAGCCAAGTTCAGGAATGCGTAGGTTTAGGGTTGAGTCAGTCTGTACTTTTGTTTTTTACCTTTTGAGTCCACTTGTAATAGTCAAAGAGACTGATGCTTTGTAACCCTTCACACACACACTTGAGAGACTTAGAATTTCTGTTTTTACTCATATCGGCCAGGACGATTTCTTTGATCGGCCTGGACGATCAGCTTAAAATAGAAAGTCTAATTAAGGATTCTTAATTAAGGCAGCCGACATTAACAGATCATCCTGGACGATACGTGTATCGGCCAGGATGATAAGCTCAAAACAGAAAGAAGTAGCCGCCATAGACAAGTATGGTATACTATATCTTTAAATTATCGGCCCGGACGATCCTCGGATCAGCCTAGACGATATTCACAAATTATGCCATAATTGTTCAGGAAATCAAGGGAGTAATTAAGGATGATTGATACGATCAAATCGTCCTGGACGATCGCACGATCGGCCAGGCCGATCTAGTCAAAAACCTTAAGTTACTTCAGGACGATCAATATCGGCCAGCCCGTATCCAAGGCTATTGTCAGGATGATTTTCCTCTGAGTTAAACTGATCGGCCAGGACGATCGTGAGATCGGCCTGGATGATCAAGCTAATTTTCAATCGTCCAGTTTTGCATCCAGGGCTATGCTCTGGCCGATCTTCATTGATTTGTACTGATCGGCCAGGCCGATGTCCATATCGGCCTGGACGATATTGTCGGCAACTTGTAATTAATGAGCTCTTTTGAAGCTCTTCTATTTAAGAGCTCTTGTTCAACGTTTTTAAAAAACCTTTGGCTGCTGCCTTGACCTGAGAAGACCTTGAGGAGAGAAAGAGAGAGAGAGGAGAGAGAGAGGATCTTGTGAGGGGGAGCTTGTGAGGGGTTTCACAAGGGTTGCTTCAAGGATCTCTCTGCGTCGTCTTCGTCTAGAGTTTCTCGTCCGTGGAAGGGTCGGTAGAGGTAAGGAGTTTTGCTTTTGGTTCTGGTTCTCTGCCAGCTCAGGAGGAAGCAAAAGAAGATAGGTTCTCTGCCTTGCCGGGGTGGCAAAAAGGAGGTTCTTGTAAGGGTTTCTCCACCTAGCCGTGGGGGCTAAAGGAGAGTCACTTTTTTTGTAGTGCGATACTTGGAGGGTGCCTCCAAGGAGTGGACGTAGGTCGAGTCGACCGAACCACTATAAATTTCTGTGTTCTTTTTCTTGCTTCCGCACTTTTAAATTCCGCACTTTTTTTGTGGTGTGATTTGGTTTATGTGATTTTATTTCTTTGTTTAAAAAGAAGTTTTTAAAATACCAATTCACCCCCCCTCTTGGTTAGTTTGGGACTAAGTTCATAGGGCTTAACATCCCCATTGAACTTTCAAGTGGTATCAGAGCTTGATTCGAAAATTATAGTTTGAAAACTTTTTGAATTTGATCCATGTCTAACTTTGGGAATCGCAACACTACGGAAGGGTATTCTATTACCCGACCTCCTCTGTTCGATAACCTACTTTTTGATTTTTGGAAAACTCGCATGTTAACTTTTTTACAATCTACTGATTATCGCATGTGGATGCTTATTCAAGAAGGTTATTCTCCACCTTCTCTTGAAATTAACGGTTTTAAAACTGAAGTTGCTTTTACCGAATGGACTTTTGATGAACGAGATTTAGCTCAATTAAATGCGAAATGTTTGAATTATTTTTTCTGTGCTTTAAAATCTGAGGATTACATGCGTGTTTCAACTTGAAAAACTGGTAAAGAAATTTGGGATAAATTGTGCATTACTTATGAAGGCACTAATGAAGTTAAACAATCCCGTTTAAACATTCTCTTGCATGACTACGAACTTTTTCGTATGAAACCTCATGAATCGATTTTTGACATGTACACTAGGTTTACTCAGATTGCTACTTCATTGCATGCACTAGGAAAAGAACTTTCGAACTATGAAAAAGTTAACAAGATTTTGAGATGCTTGCCTTCGTCTTATGATGCAAAAATTACTGCAATCACTGAATCTAAAGATTTGAACACCTATTCTATTGATAACTTGCTTGGCTCACTCATTGCTTACGAGCAAGGGGTGAATCAAAGAAATCTTGATACAGGTGAGAAGAAAAAGGAGAAAACAATTGCATTGAAGGCACACAAATCAGATTCTGAATCTTCCGGGTCTGAAAGTGATGGAGTTGCCTTCATCACAAGGCAATTCAAAAGCTTTCTAAGGAAGAAACAAAAGCATCATCAAAATTGGAGAAAAGGTAAGGATCATAAACATATTAAAGGATCTTCTGATGTTGTTTGTTTTGAATGCAGAAAGCCTGGACATGTGAGAACTGATTGTCCTAAGCGTAGAGATCAATCAAGCAAAGAAAAAAATGATGGGAAAGTAAAGTCTAAGAAGGACAAGAAAAAACAAAGGAGCTTTTGGGCAGAATCTGGTACTGATTCTTCTGAGACTGAACCAGAGGAAGAAACTACAAACTTGTATTTCATGGGAAAAGATCAAATTGATCAAGAAGAGGTATGTGAACTTTCATACGATCAACTTCTTGAAGTTTCAGAAAAAATCCATGCATTATATAGGAAATTAAAGAAAACTCATGCTAGCTTGAAATTAGAATTCTTAAATCTACAAAAAGAGCATGAAATTTTGATTAAAGACCATCAAACCATTGATTCAAATCACATGACTTTACTTGATGAATTTGATGAGTTAAATAAAAATCATGGTAAGTTAGTTGAAGAGCATGATGCATTGAAAATATCACACACATCTCTTGAATCTGATTTTAAGAAGTCAAAAGAAATAGAAAAAAATTTGAGGATTGAAAATGAAGTTTTAGAAAACACAAACTTGAAGGTTCAAAATGATTTAGTAAGAAATCTAGGATGACTTCTA
Source organism: Dendrobium huoshanense (assembly GCA_016618105.1). Classification (NCBI taxonomy): domain Eukaryota; kingdom Viridiplantae; phylum Streptophyta; class Magnoliopsida; order Asparagales; family Orchidaceae; genus Dendrobium; species Dendrobium huoshanense. The sequence continues at coordinate 34,420,066 of CM028351.1, read as the reverse complement.
CTTTTAATCAATTGCCAAAACCTAGAGAGAGGCATTATAACTCAAATCACTTAAGAAATCCCTTTCCTGGAGTTAGATGTTTTTCTTGTGACATGCTAGGACATATCTCACACACTTGCACAATTCACCATAGTTCACATTGGGTGTGGAGACCTAAGTGTTGCAAATCTATTTTTCATGTCTTATGTTTTGATGATTGTCAAACACTGTTTCTCTTGGACAGCTTGTTGCTTCTAACTTTTCAGGAATCGACGAACGGACAATCAAAAAGGAGCCAAGTTCAGGAGTGCGTAGGTTTAGGGTTGAGTCAGTCTGTACTTTTGTTTTTTACCTTTTGAGTCCACTTGTAATAGTCAAAGAGACTGACTCTTTGTAACCCTTCACACACACACTTGAGAGACTTAGAATTTCTATTTTTACTCATATCGGCCAGGATGATTTCTTTGATTGGTCTGGACGATCAGCTTAAAACAGAAAGTCTAATTAAGGATTCTTAATTAAGGCAGCTGACGTTAACAGATCGTCCTGGACGATACGTGTATCGGCCAGGACGATAAGCTCAAAACAAAAAGAAGTAGCCGCCATAGACAAGTATGGTATACTGTATCTTTAAATTATCGGCCAGGACGATCCTCTGATCGGCCTGGACGATATTTACAAATTATGCCATAATTGTTCAGGAAATCAAGGAAGTAATTAAGGATGACTGATACGATCATATCGTCCTGGACGATCGCAAGATCGGCCAGGACGATCTAGTCAAAAACCTTAAGTTACTTCAGGACGATCAATATCGGCCAGCTTGTATTCAGGGCTATTGTCAGGACGATTTTCCTCTGATTTGAACTGATCGGCCAGGACGATCATGAGATCGGCCTGGACGATCAAGCTATTTTTCAATCGTCCAGTTTTGCATCCAGGGCTATGCTCTAGCCGATCTTCATTAATTTGTATTGATCGGCCAGGCCGATGTTAATATCGGCCTGGACGATATTGTTGACAACTTGCAATTAATGAGCTCTTTTGAAGCTCTTCTATTTAAGAGCTCTTGTTCAACGTTTTTAAAAACCTTTGGCTGCTGCCTTGACCTGAGAAGACCTTGAGGAGAGAAAGAGAGAGAGAGGAGAGAGAGAGGATCTTGTGAGGGGGAGCTTGTGAGGGGTTTCACAAGGGTTGCTTCAAGGATCTCTCTGCGTCGTCTTCGTCTAGAGTTTCTCGTCCGTGGAAGGGTCGGTAGAGGTAAGGAGTTTTGCTTTTGGTTCTGGTTCTCTGCCAGCTTCAGGAGGAAGCAAAAGGAGATAGGTTCTCTGCCTTGCCGGGATGGCAAAAAGGAGGTTCTTGTGAGGGTTTCTCCGCCTAGCCGTGGGGGCTAAAGGAGAGTCACTTTTTGTGTAGTGCAATACTTGGAGGGTGCCTCCAAGGAGTGGACGTAGGTCGAGTCGACCAAACCACTATAAATTTCTGTGTTCTTTTTCTTGCTTCCGCACTTTTAAATTCCGCATTATTTGGTGGTGTGATTTGGTTTATGTGATTTTATTTCTTTGTTTAAAAAGAAGTTTTTAAAATACCAATTCACCCCCCCTCTTGGTTAGTTTGGGACTAAGTTCATAGGGCTTAACATCCCCATCGAACTTTCAAGTGGTATCAGAGCCTGATTCGAAAATTAAAGTTTAAAAACTTTTTGAATTTGATCCATGTCTAACTTTGGGAATCGCAACACTACGGAAGGGTATTCTATTACCCGACCTCCTCTGTTCGATAACCTACCTTTTGATTTTTGGAAAACTCGCATGTCAACTTTTTTACAATCTACTGATTATCGCATGTGGATGCTTATTCAAGAAGGTTATTCTCCACCTTCTCGTGAAATTAACGGTTTTAAAACTGAAGTTGCTTTTACTGAATGGACTTTTGATGAACGAGATTTAGCTCAATTAAATGCGAAATGTTTGAACTGTTTTTTCTGTGCTTTGAAATCTGAGGATTACATGCGTGTTTCAACTTGCAAAACTGGTAAAGAAATTTGGGATAAATTGTGCATTACTTATGAAGGCACTAATGAAGTTAAACAATCCCGTTTAAACATTCTCTTGCATGACTACGAACTTTTTCGTATGAAACCTCATGAATCGATTTCTGACATGTACACTAGGTTTACTCAGATTGCTACCTCATTGCATGCACTAGGAAAAGAACTTTCGAACTATGAAAAAGTTAACAAGATTTTGAGATGCTTGCCTTCGTCTTATGATGCAAAAATTACTGCAATTACTGAATCTAAAGATCTGAACACCTATTCTATTGATAACTTGCTTGGCTCACTCATTGCTTACGAGCAAGGGGTGAATTAAAGAAATCTTGATGCAGGTGAGAAGAAAAAGGAGAAAACAATTGCATTGAAGGCACATAAATCGGATTCTGAATCTTCCGGGCTTGAAAGCGATGGAGTTGCCTTCATCACAAGGCAATTCAAAAGCTTTCTAAGGAAGAAACAAAAGCATCATCAAAGTTGGAGAAAAGGTAAGGATCATAAACATATTAAAGGATCTTCTGATGTTGTTTGTTTTGAATGCAGGAAACCTGGACATGTAAGAGTCGATTGTCCTACACTTCAAGATCATTCAAGCAAAGAGAAGGAAAAAGGTGAGGAGAAAGCTAAGTCTAGGAAGGAGAATAAGAAAATCCAAAGAGGCTTCTGGGCAGAATCTGGTACTGATTCCTCTGAGACTGAACCAGAGGAAGAGACTACAAACTTGTGTTTCATGGGAGAAAATCAAAGTGATGAGGAAGAGGTATGTAAACCAACCTATGATGAATTGTTTAAAATCTGTGAAAAAATCCATACATCATACAAAAAACTTAAGAAAACTCATGCTAGCTAAAATTAGAACATTCAAATCTACAAAAAGAGCATGAAGTTTTTCTCAAAGATCATGCAACGATTGATTCAAATCACATGGCTCTCCTTGATGAATTTGATGAATTAAACAAGAAGCATTTGGAATTAGTTGATAAAAGTAATGCATTAAAAGCTTCACACACCTCACTTAACGATGATCTTAAGAAATCTAAAGAGACTGAGAAAAATTTGAGGATTGAGAATGATGCATTAAAAAGAACTAACTTGAGAATTCAAAATGATTTAGAAACATGTAAGAAAGCTAGGATGACACCAACTTTTAATCAAAGGCCAGAACCTAGGAAGAGGTATTTTTACCCAAACCATTTAAGAAAACCTTTTCCTGGAGTTCAATGTTTTTCTTGTGGCATGCTAGGACACATCTCACACACTTGCACAGTTCACCGCAGTACACATTGGGTGTGGAGACCTAAGATGCATGATTCAAAGCATACCACATCTGCATTGCACTCTACATTTCCTAAGAAGGAGCCCAAATCTGTTTGGGTTCCTAAAACTGACTGTTGTTGAGTTTTGCAGGAGGGCTCTCACCAAAGACCTCGTGGGAGCATAAGATAACTGAACATAAGGAGGCTTGCAACTCAATTGCTTAAATCCGTTGCTTTATCACTTGCTTAAAATTTTTAGTTTTTGTATGTCTTTTATTCTTTAGTTTTTTTTTTTTGTTCACTTTGTGTTGTCTTTGGTTTGCTTATTTTTTTTTGCTTTTGCTTTTTCACCTTGTCTTTATTTTTTTTTGGGCTTCCATATGATGAAACTTCTCAAGCTTTTAAATATTGGAGATTTTGGAGATAGGGTTTAGCTTTTTAAAATTGGTTAAAGGGAGTAAACTGTTGATGTTTTTCCCTTCTTCTGACTTTGTTTAGTGGCATGATTTTCTTCTATAAAACAAAAGTCTAAACTCAGTTTAACCAATGTCTTTTTAAGATCTCTTTCTAATCTTGCTACATTAAATCATCTTATGCATAATAGTCAAAATTCTTTGATATCATTCAAGCTTTTGAAATCTTACCATTGCAGTTATCACGTGATTTTGATTTTGTGTTATGGATTGTTCTTCCCTATGTTAGAGAGAGAGCTCCTATTCTCTAATATTTGGAGGATATACTCACAACTGTGTTTTTTTTAAGGGTATATTAAAGAATTTTTAGCTTGCAAAAGTTAAAAAGGAAAGAGGCCAATGAAGCCAAATTGAAAAGAAAGCTATATACACAAAAGTGTATCAAAAATCAAAAGATGCTCAAAGAGCCAATAAAAGTGACAAGAGGCATAAAATTAGCCCACTAAATGCAAGCTATCATCTCTTTGGTAAAACTCTTAAAACTTAGAAAACTCATTGATTATGTGATACGTTCAAAGATTTGATTTCAATTTCCATGATTGAGAAAAATTATTTTGATTTATTATTTATGAGATATTTTAGTTGTTAACAAGTCTTGATTGGATCTTCTTATCCTTTTTGTTATTCTGAGTTAGGACTCTGTTGTTTTTAAGAGAATTTTGTACACTGAAGGATGTCCGATCTAGGGTAAATGGAATCAGTTTTTCTACCTTCTTCTAATTGGATTTTGTTAAACCTCTTGATCTCCTAAAACTTTAAAAGTTTAAATTCATGAAAAGAATTCTCATATGATGCCTCCATAAAACAAAAAAAATAGAAAAATTAAAATCAAAAAATATTCGGTGTTTATTTTATTTTTTTTTTGTTTGTTTTGTTTGTCTTTGACTATTTTTTTATTTTTATTATTTACATTATGTTATTTTTGTGTCTTTGACTGTCTTTTCTTTTGTTTTATTTTTGAGGGTCTTGATCATCAACATTCTTTTCTTGATTTCAAATTCAAGTCACATCGGCCTGGCCGATATTTATATCATTCTGGTCGATATGACAAATTCTTTCCAAAATCCATCTGCTGACCTTTTTCTGTGCTTACTGAAATTCATCGTCCTGGACGATACATTATCGTCCTGGACGATTTGATCAAACTCATGGTGATAGTCCTGGCCGATAGTATATTTGTCTGGCCGATGCATTCTATGTGCATCGTCTTGGCAGATACACTGGACCGTCCCGGACGATCCACGTGTCAGCAGGTTTTGATCTTTAAATTCAGCCCCGGACGATCCATTATTGGACCATCGGCCGGGCCGATCCACTGTTTGTCCTGGAAGATACACGTGGCAAGCATTTAAAACGTTTTAACTTCGGCCGGTACGATCAATTATTGTGCATCGTCCTGGATGATACACCTAATCGGCCCGGACGATCTGCTTTTTCAACGGTCGTCCGGACTGACTCCTCGGGCCGATAGCTTGTGTCTAATTGGCCCTGCCGATATCTGATTGGCCCGGACGATTGGACCGCCTTTTTGACCAATCGGCCTGTACGTAATTATTGACACATATCGGCCTGGACGATTCCGCGATCGGCCAGGACGATATGGCCGTTTTCTTTAAATTCAGGCCGATCCAGCCATGATTTTTCACTCTTCATCCTTTCTCCTTTGTGTTTTTGCTTAAGTTCTCTCAAATGGCTGGTGGGAAGCGCGTCCGTCAGACCTCTGGAAGTTCCTCGAGGGCAAGGGTTGACCCTCGTTTCCGGGAAGCAGAAGATGAAGCCGCATATCATCGCTATAAAGAATGTGGAATTACTGTTTCCAGAATTATCAATCCGGTCCACATCTCTTACCCGGTAATGGATCTCTTTGCTCACACTTCCCTTTGCTTCATTCTGTCCCTTGTTTTCCCTTTCAATTCTGAGTTCCTTCTAGAATTTTTTGCAAACCTTCGCATCAACTCCACCTTCACAGCCCTGTCCTCCTATGTGAATCGACGCCCTGTCGAAATCACATATCAGGACTGTGTTGATCTTTTACAGCTATCCACCACCGGAGATAAGCTGCACTTAATCGCCCCTGACCCTGATTTTGACTGGTCCACAACAAATCACTTTCTTCGCCAGACCAATATCCGTTACCATGTTGGAGAGACTAGCTCTTTAGTCAGAGATGCTAGGACAATCCAACATGTCCTTCGCACCTCCGTCATTCCAAAAGCCGGCGACCGTGTCCACATTACCCCTCTACTTTCCCTCACTACCTTCTACATCATGGCTCATAGGGAATTCAACACTGCGGACCTATTTTTTCGTTACATTGATCACCTAACAACAATTCGCGATCCAGGCCACAGAAGAAAGCCAAATCTAGCCTTAGGACACATCATAGCCTATGTTCTTGAAACTAAATACCAACTTCAATATCCTATTCCACCAAACCTCCCAACCCCCTTCTACTCAAACAACTCCTTCAGCACCCTTCACAGTACTCGTCTCCACCCTGAGGAACCTCAGGGGGCTCGAGAGGAGGAGGCTCCCGCTCCAGCTCCCTTTCCTGACCCTGCTCCTCTCCACCAACACTCACCGGTTGATTAGTTGATTGAGAGATTTGATCGTTGGGAGACCCAATTTGATGCATATGTCGCTGCACAGGAGCAGCAACACTCTGAGGACATTGCCCGCTACGAGCATCACCGCGCTGAGGATTTAGCTCGATTTGACAGTTTTCTTACTCACCAGCAGCAGCAGCATGACCAGGATATCGCCTGGTTCAATGCTCAGTTTACCACCCTTGCCAGTTATTTTCAGCAGCCACCTCCACCTCCTCCATCTGATGATCAGGATCCCTCGTTCTTTTAGTTTGTGCTTTGAGTTATTGTTTCTTGTCTTTTTGTAGTAGTCTTTCGTGATATTTTTTTTCTTTCTTTTCTCTGCCGTTTCTAGACTCTCTTTTTGTGATGACAAAAAGGGGGAGTAGGATAGGGTGTGGTAGGAAAAAGTTTACATTGTAACTTTGTTTTTCTAATGAATCTATTTTTGTCCTACTTGTGTTTTGACATCATCAAAAAGGGGGAGATTGTTGCAAATCTATTTTTCATATCTTATGTTTTGATGATTGTCAAACACTGTTTCTCTTGGACAGCTTGTTGCTTCTAACTTTTAAGGAATCGACAAACGGACAATCAAAAAGGAGCCAAGTTCAGGAATGCGTAGGTTTAGGGTTGAGTCAGTCTGTACTTTTATTTTTTACCTTTTGAGTCCACTTGTAATAGTCAAAGAGACTGATGCTTTGTAACCCTTCACACACACACTTGAGAGACTTAGAATTTCTGTTTTTACTCATATCGGCCAGGACGATTTCTTTGATCGGCCTGGACGATCAGCTTAAAACAGAAAGTCTAATTAAGGATTCTTAATTAAGGCAGCCGACGTTAACAGATCGTCCTGGACGATACGTGTATCGGCCAGGACGATAAGCTCAAAACAGAAAGAAGTACCGCCATAGACAAGTATGGTATACTGTATCTTTAAATTATCGGCCAGGACGATCCTCTGATCGGCCTGGACGATATTTACAAATTATGCCATAATTGTTCAGGAAATCAAGGAAGTAATTAAGGATGACTGATACGATCATATCGTCCTGAACGATCGCAAGATCGGCCAGGACGATCTAGTCAAAAACCTTAAGTTACTTCAGGACGATCAATATCGGCCAGCTTGTATTCAGGGCTATTGTCAGGACGATTTTCCTCTGATTTGAACTGATCGGCCAGGACGATCGTGAGATTGGCCTGGATGATCAAGCTATTTTTCAATCGTCCAGTTTTGCATCCAGGGCTATGCTCTGGCCGATCTTCATTAATTTGTACTGATCGGCCAGGCCGATGTTAATATCGGCCTGGACGATATTGTCGGCAACTTGCAATTAATGAGCTCTTTTGAAGCTCTTCTATTTAAGAGCTCTTGTTCAACATTTTTAAAAACCTTTGGCTGCTGCCTTGACCTGAGAAGACCTTGAGGAGAGAAAGAGAGAGAGAGGAGAGAGAGAGGATCTTGTGAGGGGGAGCTTGTGAGGGGTTTCACAAGGGTTGCTTCAAGGATCTCTCTGCGTCGTCTTCGTCTAGAGTTTCTCGTCCGTGGAAGGGTCGGTAGAGGTAAGGAGTTTTGCTTTTGGTTCTGGTTCTCTGCTAGCTTCAGGAGGAAGCAAAAGGAGATAGGTTCTCTGCCTTGCCGGGGTGGCAAAAAGGAGGTTCTTGTGAGGGTTTCTCCGCCTAGCCATGGGGGCTAAAGGAGAGTCACTTTTTGTGTAGTGCAATACTTGGAGGGTGCCTCCAAGGAGTGGACGTAGGTCGAGTCGACCGAACCACTATAAATTTCTGTGTTCTTTTTCTTGCTTCCACACTTTTAAATTCCGCATTATTTTGTGGTGTGATTTGGTTTATGTGATTTTATTTCTTTGTTTAAAAAGAAGTTTTTAAAATACCAATTCACCCCCCCTCTTGGTTAGTTTGGGACTAAGTTCATAGGGCTTAACATCCCCATCGAACTTTCACTAAGGTGCATGATCCACAGCATACCACACATGCTTTGCATTCTTCTCTTCATAAGAAGGAACCCAAACCTGCTTGGGTTCCTAAAACAAACATTTGATAATTTTGCAGGAAGTCTCTCATAAAAGACCTCGTGAGAGTATGTGGAACCTGGACAGTGGATGCTCTCGACATATGACTGGTGATGCTAGCCAGTTTGTTGTACTAGAATCCAGGACTGGAGGCAAGGTTACTCTTGGAGACAACACCACCAGGAAGGTGGTAGGAGCAGGTATAATCGGTAATTCCAAGAACCTTATGATTGAAAATGTTTTGCTTGTAGATAGATTGAAGCACAACTTGCTCAGCATCAGTCAATTCTATGACAAAGGCTTCATCGTACAATTCTTCACGAATTCATGCATTGTAAGTTTAAGTAACAACACTATTTTGCAGGGAAAGAGGGTAAACAACGTCTATATGCTTGATTTAAATAGCATTAAATGTGCTGCTTCTTTTTGCTTAAAAACTATCATTGATGATTCTTGGTTGTGGCACATGAGGCTTTGTCATGCAAGTATGAAAACCCTTAGGAAAGTGACCCAAAAGGACCTAGTTAGAGGTGTCCCCAAACTTAAGTTTACAAAAGACCACCTTTGTGATGCCTGTCAACTAGGAAAGCAAATTCACTCCTCTTTTCACCCCATAAAGGACATTAGCACCTCTAGACCTTTAGAAGTCCTTCACATGAATTTGTTGGACCCATTAGCATAGCAAGTTTGGGAGGGAAAGTCTATGGTTTTGTGATTGTTGAAGACTACTCGAGGTTCACTTGGACTAGATTTCTTTCTCATAAAAATGAGTCTTTTGAGGAGTTTAAAACTTTTTCTACTTGGATTCAGAAGAAGCTAGGGTGTGAGATTTTGACCATCCATAGTGATCATGGGGGAGAGTTTGAAAATGAAAGATTTGGAGATTTTTGTGAGGAGAAGGGGATTAGCCACAATTTTTCAGCCCCTAGGACTCCTCAGCAGAATGGAGTAGCTGAAAGGAAGAACCGGACCTTGGTGGAAGCCGCTAGAGCCATGCTTGCTGAGTATTCACTTCCAAAATACTTTTGGGCTGAAGCGGTTAACACAGCATGTTATGTGTTGAATAGAGTGAATGTTAGAGTCAAATTAGAAAAGACACCCTATGAGATCCTTAAGGGTAGGACACCCAATCTTTCCCACCTTCATGTCTTTGGTTGTAAGGTTTTCATTCACAATAATGGAAAGTCTCACTTGGGAAAATTTGATCCTAAATCTGATGAAGGAGTATTCTTGGGATATTCTAGTGTTGGGAAATCTTTTAGAGTGTTTAACAAGAGAACCTTGATGGTGGAAGAGACAACCCATGTAGTTTTTGATGAGTCTGATCATAAGAAACATGGAGTAGATGATGATGATGTTGGAGAGATTACAAGTGGAGTAGAAAATTTGGGGAAGGGGAGTGAGCACCTAAGCAATGGAGGAGTAGAAGGAGTCACCCAAGGAATAGAAATTTTTGATGAAAGGGGAGAAACTTCACACACTTTGCCTAGAGATTGGAGATACTCTACTAGTCACCCCAAGGATTTGATCTTAGGAGACCTTTCTAGTGGAGTTAAGACTAGACATGGACTTAGGAAGGAGGTGAACCACTCTGCCTTTATCTCTATGACTAAACCCACCACCATTAACCAAGCCCTCTCTAATGAGTTTTGGATGTTAGCAATGCAAGAAGAGTTGAATCAATTTGTTAGGAATGATGTTTGGGAATTTGTGGAAAGACCTAAGGGACAAAGTGTAGTTGGGACAAAGTGGGTATTTAAGAATAAAGTGAATGATTCAGGAGTGGTGGTGAGGAATAAAGCAAGATTGCTGGCTAAGGGGTACAATCAAATAGAAGGGATAGACTTTGAAGAGACTTTTGCCCCTGTAGCTAGATTGGAAGCCATTAGAGTGCTATTAGCCTTTGCTTGTTATAAAGGGTTTAAGCTTTTTCAAATGGATGTCAAGAGTGCCTTTTTAAATGGGGAGATAAAAGAAGATGTGTTTGTAGAACAACCTCCAGGTTTTGAGAGTTCTCAATTTCCAAATTATGTGTTTAAATTAAAAAAGCCTTTGTATGGTTTAAAGCAGGCACCTAGAGCTTGGTATGAGAGGCTTAGCACATTCTTACTAGAGAGGGAGTTTGTCAAGGGGAGCGTAGACACCACTCTTTTTGTTAAAAAAGTTGGAGATGATTTACTCATTGTTCAGATTTATGTTGATGATATACTCTTTGGATCTTCTAATAAAAATTTGTGTGATGATTTTTCTAAAACAATGAGTAGAGAGTTTGAGATGAGTTTAATGGGAGAATTGTCTTACTTTTTGGGGTTTAGCATAAAACAATTGGAAGATGGAACTTTTCTAAATCAAACAAAATACATAAAAGACATTTTGAAGAAATATGAGATGGACAAAGCCAAGCCAATTAACACCCCCATGACTTCTAGTGCTCCGTTGGATAAGGACCCAAGTGGTAAGTCTGTTGATCAGAAGAAGTATAGAGGCATGGTTGGATCTTTACTTTACTTGACTGCAAGCCGACCTGACATTATGTTTAGTGTTTGCCTTTGTGCTAGGTTTCAAGCTGACCCTAAGGAATCCCACATGACTGCTATTAAAAGGATTTTTAGATAACTTTTTGGGACACAAGGATTAGGGATTTGGTACCCTAGACATAGCACTTCTTTTGAGATTATTGGTTTTTCTGACTCTGATTTTGCAGGATGCAAGGTGGATAGAAAGAGCACCTCTGGAACTTGTCAATTCATTGGACAATCCTTGGTCTCTTGGTCTAGTAGAAAGCAAAATTCTGTTACACTTTCCACTGCTGAAGCTGAATACATTGCTCTTGGAAGTTGTGTGGCCCAAGTTCTTTGGTTGAAACAACAGGTATTGGATCTAGGATTACATGTAAGCACCATCTCAATTTTTTGTGACAACACTAGTTCCATATGCATCTCTAAAAATCCTATCCAACATTCAAGAACTAAACACATTGACATTAGGCATCACTTTATTAGAGATCATGTGACTAAGGGAGACATTGAGTTACACCATGTGACAACTGAAAACCAACTGGCAGACATCTTTACTAAACCACTGGCCTTCGAAACTTTCAGTTCTTTAAGGACCAGATTGGGTGTGATTGACATAAATGCATGAAATCTTTTTAGCTAAATTTTCTTTTATTTTTATTTTTTTGCTTTCTTTTTATCTTTTTGTGTGCTTTATTTTTAGATCATCACTGATATGATATTATATTTCTTGTTCTTGTCTTTAAAAATTTGTAGTTAATATGTTTTCATCTACTTAATCACTTAGATAGTATGAATATTTTGTGATTGTGTCTCTTTCCCTAACTTAGTATTAGTGGCATAGTTTTCTTTTCTAATCAAAAGTCTATCTCAAAATAAAAGATTGTTTATGAAACTAAGATCCTTTCTAAAGCTTGCTTAAGAAAATCTATCTTGTATTTACAATGATTAAAAGTTTTTTTTGTCACATCATGATCCCTCGTTACTCTTGTCTTCGATTATTAATCCTGCTTGTGGTAATTCTTCCCTATGTTAGAGAGAGAGCTCCTATTCTCTAATATCTGAGAAGATATATTCACAACTAAGTTTTTTTTTTTAAAGAGTCTAAAAGGGAATCAAGCATGCAAAAATAAAAAAAAAAAAAAATTGGCCAATGATGCCAACAAAAGAAGCGCAAAGACGCCAAAAATTGAAAAATCTATAAAAAGATGCGCAAAGCGCCACAACATTGACAAGAGGCATAAAATGAGCCCACTCAAAAGCAAGCTACTCTCTCTTTTTATATCTTTTAGAACTTAGAAGTTTTGATTCTCAAAGGCTTGATCTCGATTATCGTTCGATTATGACAAATCTACCTCATTGTTTTATAGAGATATTTTTCCTTATGACAAGTGGTGGGTAGAATCTTTTTCTCATATCCAATTAATTTTTTAAGTTAGGTCATTGATTTCAAAAGACGATTCTACCCTAAGAAAACGTTTTTTGGCTAAGGGTAAACCATGAACGGATATTCTCCTATTCTATGGATTAAATAAGATTGGTAACTCGTTAACTCACAGGTTTTTAAATCAATCACATGGAATACTATATCATTGATGTGCCTTGATTAAAAAAAAAAAAAAAAAGGGGAATCTCTTTTGCTGTGCTTTCTTGTACCCTCCTTTTTGATATGTCAAAAGAGGGAGAAGTTTATGAGGTTCTTTTTTTCATCAATCCTGAATTGTTAACTATTAAATCTTTTTGTAGTGTTTTGCCATCATCAAAAAGGGGGAGATTGTTGCAAATCTATTTTTTCATGTCTTATGTTTTGATGATTGACAAACATGGTTTCTCTTGGACAGCTTGTTGCTTCTAACTTTTCAGGAATCGAAGATCGGACAATCAAAAAGGAGCTAAGTTCAGGAATGCGTAGGTTTAGGGTTGAGTCAGTCTGTACTTTTGTTTTTTACCTTTTGAGTCCACTTGTAATAGTCAAAGAGACTGATGCTTTGTAACCCTTCACACACACACTTGAGAGACTTAGAATTTCTGTTTTTACTCATATCGGCCAGGACGATTTCTTTGATCGGCCTAGACGCTCAGCTTAAAACAGAAAGTCTAATTAAGGATTCTTAATTAAGGCAGCCGACATTAACAGATCGTCCTGGACGATACGTGTATCGGCCAGGATGATAAGCTCAAAACAGAAAGAAGTAGCCGCCATAGACAAGTATGGTATACTGTATCTTTAAATTATCGGCCCGGATGATCCTCAGATCGGCCTGGACGATATTCACAAATTATGCCATAATTGTTTAGGAAATCAAGGGAGTAATTAAGGATGATTGATACGATCAGATCGTCCTGGACGATCGCACGATCGGCCAGGCCGATCTAGTCAAAAACCTTAAGTTACTTCAGGACGATCAATATCGGCCAGCCCGTATCCAGGGCTATTGTCAGCAAGATTTTCCTCTGATTTAAACTGATCGGTCAGGACGATCGTGAGATCCGCCTGGATGATCAAGCTAATTTTCAATCGTCCAGTTTTGCATCCAGGGCTATGCTCTGGCCGATCTTCATTGATTTGTACTGATCGGCCAGGCCGATGTCCATATCGGCCTGGACGATATTGTCGGCAACTTGCAATTAATGAGCTCTTTTGAAGCTCTTCTATTTAAGAGCTCTTGTTCAACGTTTTTAAAAAACCTTTGGCTGCTGCCTTGACCTGAGAAGACCTTGAGGAGAGAAAGAGAGAGAGATGAGAGAGAGAGGATCTTGTGAGGGGGAGCTTGTGAGGGGTTTCACAAGGGTTGCTTCAAGGATCTCTCTACGTCGTCTTCGTCTAGAGTTTCTCGTCCGTGGAAGGGTCGGTAGAGGTAAGGAGTTTTGCTTTTGGTTCTGATTCTCTGCCAGCTCAGGAGGAAGCAAAAGGAGATAGGTTCTCTGCCTTACCGGGGTGGCAAAAAGGAGGTTCTTGTGAGGGTTTCTCCACCTAGCCGTGGGGGCTAAAGGAGAGTCACTTTTTTTATAGTGCAATACTTGGAGGGTGCCTCCAAGGAGTGGACGTAGGTCGAGTCGACCGAACCACTATAAATTTCTATGTTCTTTTTCTTGCTTCCGCACTTTTAAATTCCACACCTTTTTTGTGGTGTGATTTGGTTTATGTGATTTTATTTCTTTATTTTAAAAGAAGTTTTTAAAATACCAATTCACCCCCCCTCTTGGTTAGTTTGGGACTAAGTTCATAGGGCTTAACATCTCCATCGAACTTTCATCATGGTTATGGCATAGGAGACTTTGCCACTCTAGCATGAAAAATCTTAGGAGAATTACCCAAAAAAAATGGTGAGAGGTATACCAAAACTAGACTTTACTAAGGATCACCTTTGTGATGCATGTCAATTAGGAAAATAGGTGAATTCCTCTTTTCATTTCAATAAGGATCTTAAAACTAGTAAACCTTTGGAGATTTTACAGATGGATCTTTTTGGACCAATTGAAACTATAAGTTTAGGAGGGAAGGTATACAGATTTGTGATTGTAGATGATTTTTCAAGATTCACTTGGTTTAAATTCTTATATCATAAGTGTGAATCATTTGAGAAGTTTAGAGATTTTTTGAATTGGATTCAGAGGAAACTAAGATGTGAGATTTTAACAATCCAAAGTGATTATGGCCATGAATTTGAAAATGAAAATTTGCGGATTTTTGTAAATAAAAAGGAATTGATCATAATTTTTCTACACCTAGAACCCCTCAGTTGAATGGGGTAGTCGAAAAAAAGAATAGAATATTAATTAAAGCCGCTCGAGCCATGTTGGCAGAATATTCACTTCCAAAATATTTTTGGGCTGAAGCGGTTAGGACTACATGTTATGTTCTAAATAAGGTGAACATTAGATCGAAATTAAACAAAACAACCTATGAGCTTTTTATGGGAAGAACACCTAAATTTTCATATTTATATATTTTTGGATTTAAGGTGTTCATACATAATAATGAATAATCTACCTTAGGAAAATTTGATCCAAAATCAGATGAAGGAATTTTTCTTGGATACTCTAGTATTAAAAAATCTTATAGAGTATTTAACTAAAGAACTTTTGTAATTAAGGAGACCACACATATTGTATTTGATGAATTTGAAATTTTGGAAGAGCTAAATATGGAAGAGGATAAAATAGAAATTAACTCCCAAAGGATTGAGAAAGTTAATTTGGAGTAAGAAAACCTGTTGCCTAGAGATTTGAGATTTTCTAAAAACCACCCTAAGGAATTGATTTTAGGTGAACCTAGTGAGGGTGTTAGGACTAAGCGTGGACTAAGCAAAGAAGTCAATCATTCTGACTTTATTTAAATGATAGAACCTACAAATATAAATCAAGCACTTTTGAATAAATTTTGGATTTTGGAAATACAAGTAGAATTAAACCGATTTGTGTGAAATGATGTTTGAGAATTAATTATAAGGACAAAATATCAAAGTGTAGTTAGAACTAAGTTGGTATTCAAAAATAAAATTAACGACTCAGGAGTTGTCATTATAAATAAGGATAGATTGGTGGCTAAGAGGTATAATCAGATTGAAAGGATTGATTTTGAGGAGACTTTTTCCCCTATACCGAGACTTGAAGCAATTAGGGTTTAGTTAGCCTTTGCCTATTTTAGAGGATTCAAATTATATCAAATGGATATTAAAAGTGCATTTTTAAATGGAGTAATTTAAAAGGATGTTTATATTTAACAACCTCCAGGTTTTGAAAATTTAAAATACCTAAATCATGTTTTTAGATTGAAAAAGGCATTGTATAGATTGAAACAGGCACTTGGGGCTTGGTATGAGAGGTTGAGCATATTTCTACTTGAGAGATCTTTTGAAAAAGGAAGTGTGGAAAACACTCTCTTTTTGAAGAAATTTGGAGAAGATATACTCATTGTAAAAATTTATGTTGATGATATTATATTTGGATCTACAAATAAAAGTTTTTGTGATAATGTTTCTAAAATAATAAGTAGTGAATTTGAGATGAGTTTAATGAGAGATATTAATTACTTTCTAGGTTTTAGCATTAAGTAAATTGAGGAGGGAATATGTCTTAGTTAGTCAAAGTATGTTAAGGACATCCTCCAAAAATATGAAATGGACAATACTAAACCTGTTAGTACACCTATGAGTTTCTCGGTTCAATTGGATAAGGACCCAAAGAAAAATCTGTCGATCAAAAGAGATTTAGAGGATTAATTGGATCTTTACTTTACTTGATTGCTAGTAGACCCGATATTATGTTCAATATTTATTTGTGTCATAGATTTTAATCATATCCAAAAGAATCACATTTAACAGCAGTAAAATGGATTTTGAGATATCTCTTGGGAACTTAAAACTTAGGGATTTGGTATCTTAAGTTTAGCTCTTCATTTGAAATAATTGGATATTTAGATTCAAACTTTGCAGGTTATAGGGTTAATAGAAAGAGTACTTTTGGAACTTATCAATTCATAGGAAATTCTTTAGTTTCTTAGTCCGGTAGAAAACAAAATTCTGTAGCTCTATCTACTATTAAAGCTGAATGCATTGCCTTAGGAAGTTATGTGGTACAAGTTCTTTAGTTGAAATAATAGTTGATTGACTTAGGATTTACAATAGGTACAATTCCAATTTATTGTGATAACACTAGTGCCATTTGCATTTCAAAAGATCCTATTCAACATTCTAGAACCAAACATATAGACATAAGGCATCATTGAATTATGTATCCAAAGGAGAAATTGATCTAAACCATATTTCAACTAAAAATTAACTTGTAGATATTTTTATAAAACCAGTAGCCTTTGATACTTTTAGCACATTAAGAACAAGGCTTAGTGTGATTGATCTTAATGCTTAATTAAAATTTTCTACAAACTTTACATGTGTCTTTGTGTGTTTTCTGTTTTGGTATTTAATTCACTTGTTTGTGTTTGTGATTTTCTATTTTTTTTTTGTATATTTTGTGTGATTTTAAAATGTTTTCACATCAAATTTCCTTCTTCTGATTGATCGTGCAAATTTTTTTTTAATTATTCTATTTATACTATACGAAATTATTTTTGTCCTGTATGAATTCTATAGCATGTCAATCATTATTTTGAACTGATTGTGTAAAGTTTTAATTTTTCAATACATATAGTACTGTATGATATTTATATCATCCTGAATGATTTACATTACTCCATATGTACGCATGTAGATGGTTATACAGGCAGAATCAGTTATAATTATCGATCGTACGTATGAACCTGCAGTTTGTACATATAAATCACGTGTTATTCCATATGTGGGATGAATCTAACCGTCATTAAAATGATCTTAAATAACTGATCATCTCAGATGAACACCTCTTTGTCTGTATGACCGTATGGTCAAAAAGCCTGTACGAAATGATGCCTTGTAACTTATGTGATTACAAAAAGTCATTTCATTTTAAACGTTTTTGTTTATACATACGAAATTATTTTTGTCATGTATGAACCATCAATCATAATGTATGAACCATTTTTCATAAGTACAAAAGATCATTTTTCTTTAAATAGGAGGGCTTTGGAATTCATTTTCATTCACATCGATAGCCTTTTCCAATCCTTCAAATCTTAGCAATGGCTAGTTCTAGCAAGAGGGGTAGACTCACTAAGGGATCTTCTTCCAGGAGTGGAGATGATAACTTTCTTTCTAGGGCTACTGGGGATTCTTTCCTTAGGTTTGTTTCTGCCAAAATTACTCTTCTAGAATCCTACTTCAAGAGGATATTCACTTTCAAGTGATGCCTCTTTTTGCCACTACTCAATTTGCATTTATCCTGACTTTGATTCATGCCTACAACAAAGAAACGTTTCACTATTTTCTAGCAAACATGTATTTTTGTGAGGATGAGAGTAGGATTAGATCTTTTGATTTTAAGAAAAATGTAGAAATCACTAAGGAAGATTTGGGAACTTTTTATCATTTAAAAACTCAAGGAGTTAGAGTCCACATATTGACTTCTACATCTAATTTTGACTGGATTGAAATTAAAGTTCTAGAAAATTTAAAATGACCCACGTTTACAGAAATGTCAATGTCAAGTGGGAAATTGTGGTCAGCTATTCCGAGCAAAAGAAAGTCATCGGTGAATGTTCTTTTAGGAACTTCAGTGCATCTTCTGACGTGGTAGCTGCTAACTGAGCTAGACAGATCACGGGATCTAATTGTGCTTGAATTAGCGACTCTCTTCTCTCATTTCTTGAGACAAAATGAGAGCGTCGTAAATGCTGAGCTTAGCTGTCACACCATCAAATTTCAAAGTAGCCTGGTCTAATTCAAAGATTTCACCTAATTGGGCACGTCTAGCATATTTTTTCATAGTAGCAGGATCATTATAACTGACTCCATTGAGTTTGCCACCATTAAATTCAATACTTACCCTTGTTCAACACTAGACTTGGATTCTGCTCTTCTAAATGGAACATCGGCCCTCATAATTCCATCTCCATCTACCAAAATTATCAAAAATGTTTCAAATAAGGTAGGCATACAACATACAAAGAGTTCAAAGGGATTGAACAAGCACGTCATTTTCCTAGGGTATACTCCATAAACTAAAATGCATGGGTCATTCAGCATGTCCTTAGAACCTCTATTATTCCTAAAGATGGTGACCGCATTAACATTAGTCATCTTCTGTCCACTGTTACTTATCATATCATGACTGGTCAACCTATAGATGAAGTCCAACTTAATTGACTAGAGAGTCATTTTGATCAGTGCTTTGATAAAATTTAGACTCATCTAAATTAGTAGGATGCATAATACTAGCAAGATATGGGTTAGATTTGAGGTCAGTTTGACTCGGTTAACACCAACGTGGCTATGATGAATAGCTATTTTTCTATCTTCAACCATCCACCTCCTCCAAACTCGGAGCCCTCAGAATTATAGTTAGACTTCTTGAGTGTTATCTTTGTCAGTCCTTTGAGATGTGATTTGATGATTTTTATGTTGTGTTAATTTAGTGTTTTATGTACTTATTATTATGTTATCTTATTTTTGAGTTTTATGTATTGATATCTTTTGTGCTTCATTGTATCACTTTTTTAAAGTTAATATCAATAAAAAATGTCTTATTTGTTTAATTGATTTTATTCTTTGTTTGAAATGTTAGTTTGCCTATATGATAATCTTGACTTAATTGATCTAAAAAATGTTATAATATGAACATCAATACAAAAATTAATTTCATTAGAAATATAAGTTAATTTATAACTCGATTAAGTTAAGGCTATCAATCTCATATTCTTTTTAGGCATACAAAATTTTAATATTATTATTGTAATTTTAATGTCTTATTATTTTTTATTTCTCTTTTCAATATAATTATCTTTGTATTTAGATAAGTTTGAGTTTTTGGCTTATTTATTTTGGAAATATTAATTAAAAAAAATGTACAAGTGTACAAAAATCAAAAGAAAGCACAATGGTTTGCAAATTGAAAAGAGACATAAAATTAGTCCAAATATAAAAAGATCCCAAAGTGTGCCACAAATATTTGAAAAGATGCGCAATGTCGCCAAACAAGTTTATTTATAATGTTCTTTCCTCTATCTTTTAATCTTTAATTTCAAATCAATCTAATGTATAATTATAATTTTTATTGGAAATTGATTTAAAATAATTTTTATTTCGTCACTTTTGTAATAATTCTCCTTAACTATTTGTCAAGATTATTTCATGACCTTGACATATTTATCTAGTCTACTTTATTTTTCTCTAATGAACATTAATCTTATTATTGTAATTATAATTCAATCTCTTTCAAGATCAATTATCAAAGGTTTCTCATATGACTTCTAATATTTCTTTTGTTTTTCTTCTTTCTTCTTTTTGTTGTTGTCAAAAAGGGGGACAAATATTGTTTGCTTGCTTAAGTATTATTTGTTTGCTTTTGATTTTTTTAGTTTTAGTATTCATTATAGTTGTTTTATTTTTCTATTTGAAGTGTTTTTTGAAAAATTGATTTGTTATTAATAGAAATTCCCTTATATTCACATGCTTATTCATTTAGGAGAGTTAAGGAGAAATTTAAGATTTTTAATTTTATTCAAATAATAATTGTTTTGCCATCATAAAAAGGGAGAGATTGTTAAGATAGCTGCTACTTAATTTTGCATGTTTGATATTCTTACAACTTGTATGTTTTTTATGATTCCAAATATTATTGATTTGGTTATTATTTCTCCTAATATATTTTGGAAGAATTGTTCTAGTCTTGTGTGTAATAATATTTCAAAAAAATCATACTCCAGATTATTGAAGACTTCAAATCACGATCAATTTAGAGTTTATTATAAATGAAGTATATATTTTTCATTTTATTGAGTCTAAGAGAGTGATTGTAATTGAGTAACTAAGCACACACACACACACACACACCGGGGGAGAGTTTAAAATTTATGTTTTTTAAACTGATCGTACTGTACAATTTCACTTCGTTCAGGACAATCTAGTAGTTAGTTTCCCCAACAAGCAGTCGAACGAACAGAAATAAAATTTTTTCTAAGTATGGATCATACGGGATGATCCCAGTTTATACAGGCTTTCATGAGTACGTACATCTCCTGTCTGATCTCACTCAGAAAGATTTTTTCTAAGTATGGATCATATGGGACGATCTCAGTTCGTATAGGCTTTCACGAGTATGACCGTCTCAGGTCCGTTCTCGCTCAAAAATATTTTTTTATGTATGGATCATACTATACGAACCCAATTCAAACATGCCTTCCAAAGTATGAACATCTCAGATCCGTTCTCGCTCATTTGTATTACATATCTTCTTGACATTTCGTATAGATGAAATTTGAAAATTTTCATACTATTCATCCCGGATGAACTCAGTTTGTATCGGACGATGAACGAGTATGAAATGATTTCATACCAATTTATAACAAGTTCATACACAATATTATTTGAACTATTCATATGTATGAAACACGATTGTATTGTACGATCGTGTACGCTCAAAATTGAAAATATTAATTTTTGGATGGTTTTTTTGTGTCTTTTATATAAAAGGTCCACTAAAAATAAAAAATCTTTGCTTCATGATTTTTCAAGGGAAAGGTAAGGAGAGAGTGTGAGAGAGTGCTTGAGAGAGATTTCATACTAGTGGAGTGTGAAGGGTTCACAAGGTTACTCAAAGGTAAGGATCCATGTGATTTGTGTTTTTCACTCTTCCTTTTGTCTTTCTAGATTGCTCGTGAGAAGATCTGATTCTCTACCGACACTTGGAGAGTGTGAACAGCCAATAGTTCTTTGCTGACACTTGGAGAGTGTGAACAGCCAAAGTTACTCTGCCTAAACTTAGAGGGTGTGAAAGGATGAAGGTTTTTTGCCTACACTTGGAGGGTGTGAAAGGTCGAAGGTTCTCTGTCTACACTTGGAGGGTGTCAAATGATAACAGTTCTCTGTCACACTGGGGATTGGTTGAAGAGAGTTTTGTAAAGGCTTCTCTGCCTTACTCTGGGGGCAAAAAGAAGAGTCATTTTGGTAATAGTGCAATACCTGAAGAGGGAGTCTTCAGGGAGTGGATGTAGGTCATGTTTGACCGAACCACTATAGATCTTTGTGTCATTTAAATTCCTGCTGCTTACTTTCTATAAGTTTTTAATTCCGTGGTTGAAAAATTTTATTTTAAAACTTTAATTAACTTACTTTATGAATCAACCGATTTCAAATTTTAAAATCTAAGAGAAATTTTAAAATTACCAATTCACCCCCTCTCTTGGTTAGCCTTGGGACATAATCTTAGGCTTAACAACCTATTCAAGAATCAACACCTTCTAATCACCTACCTTCATTATCAAAATTTTAATTTTTTGGTCACATCATCTTGGATGATATTCCTATCGTCCTGTATGATATATTTAATCCACTCTTCATATTCTATCTTACAGCTGATATGCCTTTTTTTTTTTAGGTCATCCTAGATGATCCATTATTATCCAGAATGATCTGATCATATTCTATTTTAATTATTTGTGATTAGCTTAGACGATCCTCATCATCTTGGATGATCTTCTTAAATTCTTCTCAATTATTGGTGATCATCCTGGACAATACACCTAATCATCTTGGATGATCAATGTGGCAAAGATATTACATATTTCATATTTGGTCGGTATGATCCATTATTGTGAATTATGCTGGACAATCCACCTAATCATTCAAGATGATCTGCTTTTTTAATAGTCATCCGGTATGACTCTTCAGGATGGTCGCTTGTGTCTAATCAACTCGGATGATGTCTAATCATCCGGGACAATATAACCACCTTTTTGACCAATCATCCCAGATGCAATTTTTTTTCTTGATTATCGTGGATGATTATGAAATCATCCTAGATAATCCATCCATCTCTTTATAAATAGCCAGCATCAAATAATTTTCTCACCCAAAATCTTTTTATTCTTCTTTGCTCTCACTCATCCTCTAATTTTCTTGTTCATGGTGGGTGGCAAGTGCTCCAGAATGCTGGCTAGAAGTTCTTTGAGGGATACTATTGACCCTCGATTCACTGAGTCAGCTGACCAAGCCGCTTACCTTCACCACAAAATAGCTGGGATTACTCTATCTAGGATTGTCAACTCTCGTACGCTCACTTACCCTATTCATAATCTTTTTGCCCACACCTCCATTACCTTCATTCTTATCCTCGCCTTCCCCTTCAATTCTAAACTTCTTTTTGAATTTTTTGCGAGCCTTAGGATAAACTCCTCTTACACTTCCCTTCAATTATATGTCAACAAATTCTCTATTGAAATTACCTATCAAGACTGTCATGAATTACTCCAATTATCCGCTACTGGAGACAAGCTTCACCTCTTCTCTTAAGAATTTGATTATGACAGGGCTCCTACCTATCACCTTCTGAGAAACACTCTTGTCTTCTATCATGATGGGGCATCTAGAACCTTAGTTAAGGATGCTAGGATAATCCAACATGTACTTCATACCTTAGTTATTCTCAAAGCTAGTGATCGTATCCACCCCACTCCTCTCCTTTCAATCACCATCTTCTACATCATGGCCCAAAGAGAATTCAACACTGTTGATATTCTATTTCAATAAATTGAGCATATCACTAGCATTAGTGATTCAGGGCATAGAAGGAATCCTAACCTTGCCTTAGGACACATCATAGCCTATGTCCTCAAAACCAAGTTCAATCTTTAATATCATTCCCCTCTTAATTGTTAGCTTGCATTTTACACCAATAGCTCCTTCCACATTCTTCATAGTACTAGTCTCCACCCGGAGCACGAGGAGGCTGAGGAAGTTGAGGAGGAAGAGGCTTTTACACCAATAGCTCCTTTTCTAATTTATTTAGTGTTTGTATAATCTATTTAGTTTTAGTAAAATTTGAATTACTTGTTTCAATTAACTGCTTAAGTTAAACTTTATACCAAATATTTTTCATTATAAAAAGGGAGAGATTATTATGAATATGGTTTCAGGGATTATAATTTTGATGATAATAAACATTTCTAACACTTTTATTTTTCTACGACTGCCTTGCCTACTAATATTTCAGGTCCATAAGGTCAATTACAATTCAAGCCATCTCAAGATTAGGTAGACTAGGACAAAGTTAGTTTGTAAGTGCATTTCAAGAGTTTTTACCTTTTCTTTAGTCAAATGTAATAAAGTGGGTTCTGATGCTAAGTAACCTTGCACACACACACTTATAGGGAAAAATATGTCTATTTTTAGAGTTTTTTTTTAAATTTTTGATCATATAAAAATAAAAACCCTAATTAAGGCATCCTAGTTAAGGAAGCCAATACTAATGAAATTGTCCTGGATGATATTAGCATTTTTTTGGACGATAGGTTAAAATTAGAAAGAATCAGTCACCAACTCTTTTAGGCAGCCAAAATTAAGCAACTCATCCAAGATGAAGCATCACAATTATGCCTAAATTAGTTTAGTGATTAAGGAAAGTTATTAAGATTTGATTGCCATATCATATTATCCTGGCCGATTGTAGTATCGTCTAGGACGATCAGTTAAACACACCTTAGTTTCTTTTTGGATGACTAGAATGATGTTCTGGATGATATGTATTAATTTGAACTAATCGTATGGGACGATCGATAAATTATCCTGAATGATCAGTTATTTTTTCATTGTCTAAATAGGTAAAATCTGGCCGAACAAAGTGATGGGTTGGATGATATTCAACATCTTGAACTAATCATACAGGATGATCATGAAATCATCTCAGATTATTAGTTATTTTTTTATCATCCAGACAGGTAAAGTCTGGTTGAATAGAGTGATAGTTTAGACGATATTCAACATCTTGAACTAATTATACAAAAATGATGTCCTATCATCCTGAATGATCAAAAATAAACAAACCTTCTAATCATCCAGCCTTCCCTAGATTGTCCTGGCTGATTAAGCTAATTTTGTGCTAATTATACAGGATGATCTTTATCAATTAATTAAAATTTAGGGAGAATTTGAAGCCTTTCTATATAAGATCTCTTTTTTACTCAAGAAGGGATCTTTTGCAGCTTTCTTGACCTTAGAGAGCTAAGAGAAGAGGGAGAGCTTGGGAGAGAGAGAGGATCTTATGAGGGGGAGTTTGTGAGGGGTTTCATAAAGGTTGCTCCAAGTAAAGATCAGAGGCATCTTCTCAAGTCGTCATCCTTGGATCCTTGGTGATTCTAGAGAGGTCCAATTCAATGATTGATTGAGGTTCTCTGTGTGCTTCAAGAGAAAGCGAAAGGAGTCAGGTTCTTTACCTACTTAAGGAGGAAAAAAAAGGAGTTGGTTTCTCTGCTTCACTGTGGTCGATAGAAAGGAGTTTTTGTACAGGCTTCTCTACCTTGCTATTGGAGCAAAAGGAGAGACACTGAGTTAAGTGCAATACCCAGAAGAGAGGCTCTAGGGAGTGGACGTAGGTCAAGTTGACTGAACCACTATAAAATATGGTGTGTTATTTCTTATTGTATTTCCATATTTAATTTATGTAATTTATTTTTTGGTGAATGTTGGTTTGGTTTAGACCATAAATTTTATTTGAGAATTTTTAAAACACTAATTCACCCCCAGCTCTTTGTTAGTCTCGGGCTAGTTCATAAGGGCTTAACATCCCTAATAAACTTTCATGTTATAGTATAAATTTGTATGATACCAAAATATTGAGGTGGAATGACCCAATTTGTCAAAAATTTGGCATTCAATGTGGGTTGAGGTGAAATGACCTCCTCTGTATGCTAAGGTGGGGTTTTGTTTAGAAGTAGAATGAGGCTAGCTGAAATAAGTTTGATGAGCTTTGTTTGAGAAAATAACTGATATACAAGTAGAACCACAACCATGAGTAACAATTAAAGCGTCATTGGGTTCAGAAAATTTGGACAGCTTAGAATTCATGAATTGCTTTAGTTGCTAAGTTTGTTTCTTCGCTGCATAATGATGAGTAAAAATCATTTAGTTTGGGAGGACGAAGCTTGGTTTTGATTTCCATTTGAAATGCTTGATATTCATAGTGAAGCCCATTAAGAGTGTACAATATAATTTCTCTAGAATTCAGAGTACAATTGGCAGCAATTATAACATTGTACTCTGCAGCAGTTATAACATCAACTTTGGTTTTGATATCTTAGAGATATTGTTGCATACTCCTATTTTTCATCAATAGATTTTACAAATCATTCTTCAACTGAAAAATATGGGATTGATTTGTAGACTGAAGTCTTTTAGCAAAATTTTTCCAAATTTTTAAGCATAAAACTAAGTGCAAAACATAAGGAAGTAGTGAAGAAAAGATAGTAGAGAACAAGGTAGCTACTAAGTTCTATTCTACAAGCATCCAGGAACAAAATTAATGGAAAAACTAGAGAGAAAGTCTAAGAAAATAGAAAGTATTGCGTTGGATTTTCAAATTTCAAGTTCACAACTTTTTCGTTGAAGATGATGGCGATGAAGAGTTGCCTGCCACCAATGGTCGGTGGTCCAGTGGATGCTCATAGACTTCCTATAGGGAATTAACATGTTCTTGTTAGATCATTTTCATCATCTCCTCTGACATTTGGAGATGGACTTCCTGGATTTGCTCAAGGAACAAAACCTAAGGTCAGATTGAGAATGCCTTCAGTTATTAATGAAGGAGGACTGCTATCTTCTTCAAAAAAAGTTTCCAAAGTCTTTGGTAAAGGAAAACATGTTATGGTTAAAGATACTGCTGAAACTCAATTCAAAACAGGGAAAGTTTCTGGAATGATGGAATATAGGGATGCTTCTCCATCGGCAAAGTTTTTTCCAAAAAAAAAATGTTATAGGATAATTTGATGGTGGAAAAAGGTTCTGAAATACAAGAATCTATTACTGAATTAAATGGTTCAGTCCTTGAGTGTGATTGAGTAGTCGATAAAACCTTGGTGTGTTCAATGAAGGAAGATACTGCTGGGTCTAATGAAAATGAGGAATTGAATAATTTTGATTTGGTGAGAGTTCATGAAAGCAATCCAGGAGAATTAGGGATGTGTAAGGAAGTCCTAAATGAAGTCACAACATGACCGATGTCCTCTAATTAACAAAATGTTTGGAGTAAGAAGGAGAACATAAAGGTACTAAATCTGGAATTGGGAGATTTTTTATCAGAAGATGGATCTTCTGTTAAATATGTGGATAATGAGTTGGAAAACTTTAGAAAGCTTCAAAACTCATTTGTAATTAAAGTATTTGGAAGCAAGGTCCCATTCCCTATAGTAAGCAATGAGGTAAGGAAGCAGTGGGCTCCTTTTTGGAAGTTTTATCTCACAATGCTTGGATTGGACTGGGTTCTTTATTCATTCTATAATAAATCATCATTGGAAGCAGTCTTCTTAAATTGACCTTGATTTGTCAATGGGAAGATTATTGTGATGGACAGATGGTCGCCAAATTTCTCTCCCACATTCTTAAAAGGTTTATCTGCTCCTATCTAGATTAGGATGCCTAACCTTCCTTTACAATGTTGGGATGAAAGCAATATTTGTAGAATAGCTTCTATGGTTGGAAAACCTTACATTATTGATCGAAATATGTTCCAATAGGGAAGGAGGGAGTTTGGGAGGGTTTGTGTTCATATCAAATTAGAATGTTGCTAATGGAAAAGATATTGATATATTCAATGACACATGGATATTGGATAAAAGTGTTAGCAAATGGCCAACTTTTGTTATTTCCCATGACAGTAGCAATTGTTTTGGTTTCTTACTTCATTACTAATGGAAGATAGAATGTGGAAGCTATAAAATAAATTTATGGGAAATGATCTCGTAAACTTAATCTCTCAAATTAAGATTTCCTCTGAAATGGAAGAAGGCAAGATGGAGTTGCTTTATTAGAAAAATGGGAAATCCATTTCTTCTATGGTGCTCAAAAGTTCTGTTATACATACTACTCCGAAGCTGTTTTGGAGCTAGATTTAAAAATGTAATTTGAACCCAAGGGTGGAGACTCTATGGTGGACAATTTTTAGCAATGCCCTTCCTACTTATCAGTTTCTTGAGTATAGAAGATTACAAAGAGAAAGCCAATGTTCGAGGAGCTGTAATGAAAAGGAAGATGGAGATCATGTTGTTGTTAGGCGTGTAAAGCTGAAGGAATTTCTACATCAAATTGTTTAATGGGGTTTTGCATTTCCGGTATTTGACTCCTTGTTCGATTATTGTAATTAACTATCTAGCCAAAGTTTTTTCTTGAATAATTTGTATTATAATGTGGTATTCTTTATGTGGAAATCAAGAAACAAATTGATTCACAATGGGAAGGAAGATAGCTAATTGATTATTGGTTCTAATGCGGCGAGTTTTGCTTCAATTTTTGCTCAAGGAACTAGTAAAGTCTCAAGTATATGGGATGCTAATCAGTCTTCTAGGCTATCCAATTTACATTGGTATCCCCCTCCACCCGATTGGATAAAAATAAATGTGGATGCTGCCTTACTTCCCTCTTATAAAGCTGGAATTGGAGGGGTGTTTCATGATCACAAAGGTAGATTCCTCTTGGCTTTTGGAAAACCGTATGTCCATTGGGACATATCTACATTGGAGCTTTTGGCTACTTAATCAATCAAAGAGGTGATCAAAGATGGATGTTTAAATACAAGGGAATTATAATTGAAGGAGATGATGTTAACATTATGATGTTTTTGCAAAATGCTAAACCAATTGGAGACTCAAGGTATGAAGATGTTCATTTATTCAATGGGTTTAACCAAGTTATTTTTAATTGTGTAGATATAAGGTGCAATAAGTCAGTGGATTTATATGCTAACTATGATATTTTTGAGTTTTTTTATTTGGGATGATGTTAGTGTGAATAAGGTTCCTTCTTTTTTTATGTCTTTGTTAAAGAAGGAATCTAATGTTTATAGTCCTTAGTTTGTATTCCTTAGTTTTTAATGCAATTTGCTGCATTTTTTTTTTAAAAAGGTACTAAATTAAGGGTTTAAAACACTTTCAATGATAGTATTACAGATATGTCAAGAAGGACAAGTGATAGACCCATCTAAATACCCTTCAAATAATTTGGCATGAAACACCTTAAGCACTTGAGCTTGCCAGGTAAGCTGATTATCAGAGGTAAGTTGAAATGTAATAACATTCTTTAATGTGTACATTATAAATTTGAGTTGTGGAGGTATGGAGGAACTACCAACTAGTGAAACACCACCCACAATGTTCGTCGAGGAAGCTTCAGGGTCCATGGTGATTATAGTTGAAAAAATATTCTTGAGAATCTAAAAGCCTTGAGGCTTACACGGCTTTGATACAATGTTGACGTTTCTTTATCCAGTAACCATTTACATAAAATAAAGAGGAAAGTTGAATAATAACAAAAAGAAGAACTCGACAAGCCAAATACATTTTCTCATTACAACTTCTTAAGAACAATACATCCTATATAAATAAGAGTAGTGAAACTAAATCATTACATGTACCAAAACTCAAACTAACGGCTAGTAATATAGTAATAGTTAATATTGTATGGTGGATATCATGGTAGCAAAGAACGTGGTAGATAGGGATAGTGGAGCAGTTTTATTTGGTTAATAATTGTGCTAAAGTTTCTTCCATCAAAGGAGGTAAAATTGATGATTACATCCCAAATATTCACAGTTGTGGTCATAAATATAGAACAAATGTTGGTTGTCATGATTCCAACTAGGTTAAAGATAATAATAATGCATCTTTGTTTATTGACCCTAAAAATGTTCAAAGCAAGTTTCAAGAATATCTTAATAAATTACCATTCTTGAGTAATTCTAATGAAGTCAAACTGGAAATGAATGGTAAAGAAAATCCTTTTAAGAATCTTACACATTGAAAATTCTATTTGGAAGCAACCCTTTACGTATAGAATTCTTAGTACTGAAAATTTTGCTTTTGTATCTAATGATGGAGTTACTGTTAATTACATAAAGAATCAGTTCTTAAAAATTCTAAGATTCTTGAGAATGATTTATGGGCTAAAGTTCTAGGTAATCAATTGCCTTATTTTATTCCTAATACAGAATTAAAAAGATAATGGATGTAATTTGGAGAATTTACTACGACCTTAATAAATTTTGATTGAATATTATGTATTTTCAAATCCAAAGAATCTTAGGATGATGTTGAAAGTGGAGGTTCTTGGTTCCTAGGTGGTTATATTATAGGAATTAATAAATGGACATCTTCATTTTCACCTATGTCAATGAAAGGTCTTGCTTCTCCTGTGTGGATTTGTCTTCCACGTCAAAGCTGGAATGAAATAAATATAAGCAGAATAGATTCAAAGATTCATCAACCTATGCTTGTAGATTCTCATTATTTTGATTGGAGTAGGAGAGAATTCACAAGAATTTTTGTTTGAATTGATTTTTCATCTAAATTGCTTTCTTAACAAATGGTTCGGAGGATTATAATTTTGCTATGTGATTACTATCTTTAGACAGGTCAATTAATTATCTACTCTAAATCTATGGATCTATTTGGAAATTTAATTGCTGTAGTGAGAAAGGAAAAATTAATTGATACATTATAAGTACACCTACATCACATGGCTTGACTTTGGACCACATGCTCTAGCTGCTACCCTACTCTCCATATTCTCTGCCACAATAGTCTGCCACTAAAGGCCATGGTGACATACGCTTATATCTTCTTATCTATGTAGATGATCTACTACTCACCCAAAATAATCCCAACACTATTCAACACCTTCTCCTCAAACTAAAATCAACATTTGCCCTCAAAACAACTAGGCTCTGTTTCAATCTTTTTGGGCATTCAAGTTTAGCACACTGCCCAGGTGTTTTTCTCCATCAATCTCATTATCCCCATGAGTTGTTAATTGCCTTAGGATTTTCCTCTTGCAAATTGGCCTTAACTCCACTAGCTATTAAACCAACTCAGTGCTAGTTTACTAATCAACCATTTGACAACCCCAAATTATATAAAACAATTGCTGGATCACTTCAATACCTCATGATCACCAAACCTAATATTGCATTTGCAACAATCCATATTTTTCAAAACATGTTTAATCCCACAAACCAAAACTACCAATCTCTCAAACTCCTCCTCCGCTATATCCAGGAAGCTCAAAGTTTTGGACTTCCATTTACAGGCAGCGAACTCACACTCCAAATATTTATTGATGCTGATTCGATCGCAGATAGGTCTGATCGCAAATCAATTATCAGATTCTATTCCTTTCTCGGTCTGAATCTCATCTCATGGCAAGTTAAGAAGCAAGCTACAATATCCAAATCCTCCACCAAAGTAGAATATCAAGCCCTCTCCTCCAGCACCTCCGATGTAAACTGGATATGCATACTGCTAATATAATTTCAAGTGTAATAACTCAAACCAACCTCCATTCATTGCAACAACAGCTTAGCAATGGCTCATGCTAACAACCCCATCTTCACGCTCGCACCAAACACATCAAAATTAAATAGCAATTCATTAGCGAGCATATTAAAAAAAATATGTTCTCCTACATCACATCAATTCCATATATCAAATAATAGATATCACTACTAAATGACTTCCTCTAGCTCGTTTTCATCAACTCCGTGCCATATTAACCATCCAATCCTTTTTTTTGAAAGAAATGCAATCAGCCTCAATAAGGAAAAGAAAACAAAAAACAAGCTACAAACTAATAGAGATCTTCCTTCATACTACATTCTTCCTTTAAAAGTTTAACAAAGGAAGAAGGAAGAGAGCTCTAACTAAAATTGTTCCAAATGAAGTCATAAGAAAAGGATAGGTTAGCACAAAAACTCAGCTATCCTATTACCTTTTCTACCAATACATTTAAAAATGACATTACTCCCATACCTTAACCCGAAGAAGTCTTCATCTTCCTTGATTCCAATCCTTTTATTGCCTTTGCTGTACATGTTGAGAAGAAGTTAAATAAAATTCTTATTGTCTCCCTCTATGATTACACCTTTGGCATCATCCAAACAATTGTGTAATAAATACTTTAAAGAATTGAAAGAATAAAGTTCAAGTTGTGATATGTCCCAATGCATCCCATAGAAACCAAAGGCACGAACCAATCTTCCTCTATGGTCTCTAACTATTCCTCCAATACCACTCCATAGTTGCTTTGGATTGCCATATTTCTGTAGACAGTCCAAAGGGCTGAAAAGCATCCCAGTTATTCGAGAGCACTCTGTGTCTTCTATCAAATGTTACCATGCTAATAACATTAGTAGCAGGTATTGATACACTATCTTCTTTCTTACCATGATTAATTTTATTTCTATCATTCCAAGAAATCCATAACAGAGTAAAGTAGATCTTTACCGTCCTAGGATTCTTCCCGTACCAAGCTTGGGCTTCATCCAAACAGTGCTGAAATGAATCAAATAAGGGAACTTGAAAACCCCATTTCCGAAGAGTGTCAATAACCTTTAATAGCTTTGGACACTTAGAAGTGATATGGTATATATCTTCCACTCCTCCACATCCTTTAGGACATCTATTATCATTGGATAAACTCCTTTTTCATCAAAAAATCAGCTGTTGGAATCACTTTTTGCAAAGCCTCCAAATAAAAAGTTCTACTCTGGCAAACAGTTTCAACTTATGAATCCATAAGTAAGAGCTCCCCTCATTCAACTTAACCGATTCTTCCTTGATCAATGCAGCAATTGAATTACCAGTAAATTTGAATTTTAGAACCATATAATCATCCTCCCCAACTTGTTCAATTTGAATGCTACTAATAACATAAACCAATTCTTCACCGAAAAAAAGAAGAAGTTTATCAATGTTCCATTTGCCTTCAATATTAAAAAAATCCAGAGTTATATTATCCTCTTCAAAAGAAGCAATAAAAGTTGGCCATTTGAGCATGATTTTGTCAAAAATCCATACGTCCTTCAATACATTAATTCAAGACCCATTCACCACATTCCATCTGATAACTTTCCTCATAGATTTCCATCCACTAGCAATGATCTTCCAAGCCGAAGAACTCCCTTTAATCTTATCTTTCTTCAACCAGTCTTCACCGTACTTGATTAGTAAATTCCTATTTATTAAGGAGTTAGGATTGATTACCAGATTCCAAGAGAATTTAGCTCTAAGAGTTTGGGTACTGCTAATAGCTGAATGGATACCCCAACCACCGGTTGCTCTTGGCATGCAAAGCTCTTCCCAAGCTATATAGTGCATCCCCTGTTTTCCCTCTTGATTCTTCTATATGAAATTCCTGCAGTATTTCTCAAATTCCCTCAGGACACTTAAAAGGAATTAAGGAATGGGATATTAAAAATAAAGTCAAATTACAAAAAACTGAATTGGCAAGAACAAGTTTTCCAACTAAAGAAATATATCTATTTCCCCAAGAATTTAAAATCTTCAAAGCTCTATCCAAAAGAAATTGAAAATCTGACTTTTTCAATCTTCTCAGAGCCAAGTTAGTTCCCAGATATTCCATCTCCTCAACCACCTTGATCTCCATAATTTTTGCAATCTTCTTCTTCTTTCTCCTCTCAACATTCTTACTAACAATCATAGACGATTTCTTAAGATTCAGTTTTAGTCCTGTCCAACCACTGTATTTTCTCAAAATGACCGTCATCTCCTTGATGCTTCTAATCTTGGCTTTAGAGAATAAGAGGATATCATCTGCATAGAGCAAATGAGAAATCACTTGACCTGAAGAAGCCACTTTAATGCCTAACTTCTTTCCCTCCTGAGTAAGAGCATTGGTAATTAATTAGGAACAATGATAAAAAGAAAAGGGGATAATGGACATCCCTGACGGAAACCACTCCTCCCCTCAATCCACTTGGAAAGGCTACCATTTATAATAATTGAGAATCTAGACTCCACTATGCATTCCATGATCAGCTTTATGAATTTTAAGGGAAAACCCAGGCTTCTCATCATACCTTCAAGAGTATTCCAACACATGCTATCATAGGCTTGCTCCATGTCTATTTTGATGGCCACCATACCTTCTTTAGATTTAGAAATCCTCATCTTGTTAATCACCTCCTGTGCCAATAAGAAATGTTCTGAGATGCTCCTTCCTTTCAGGAAAGCAACTTGTTCTTCAGAGATTAATTTT
The DNA here is from genome assembly GCA_016618105.1 of Dendrobium huoshanense. Classification (NCBI taxonomy): domain Eukaryota; kingdom Viridiplantae; phylum Streptophyta; class Magnoliopsida; order Asparagales; family Orchidaceae; genus Dendrobium; species Dendrobium huoshanense. Next base: position 34,386,540 of record CM028351.1, on the reverse strand, counting down.
TGAATAACCACCAAAAGCCTATTAAGTAACAACTTTATAGATGGAGTTACATAAGCTAATAGGACGGAATCCTTCAGGAGATAAAGGGTTAGTAATTTTTGGAATCAAGACAATAATAGTTTCTTTCCAACTACTACACATAAAACCTAAGAGAAAAAATTCTTTAACTGCCTTACAAACATCAATACCAACAATGTTCCAATAACTCTTAAGAAAAGAGTATGTAATACCATCATGCCCCATAGATTTGTTATTGCCAAGCCCTTTGATAACCTCTAGAATTTCCACATCTGAGATTGGATTCTCCAGAATACTTCTGTCCGTCTCGTCCAGAACAGCTACCGGGTTCGGCCAATTGTCCATACAGCAGGTCCTTTGCTTCCACTTCTTTTGAAAAAATTGGAACAGTATATTGTGCATCTTTATGGGATCTTCAGTGATACCACCATCATCATCTTTGATCTGAGAAATCCTTTTTCCAATTCATCTGGTGTTAGCAAAAGAATGAAAAAATTTAGAGTTTAAATCACCTTCCTCTATCCACTTAGCCTTTGCTCTTTGTCTCCAATAAGTGTTAAGCCTAGATAGAACTGAATTAAGCTGATTGACTTTAGATCTAAGCTCCCAAAGCTTTTCATCAGATAACCAACCAACCAAAGCTTCTTCTTCTTGAATCAGTGAGATTTCTTCTTTCAATTTCTCCTTCTCTAAAGAGAAATCCTTAATTCTAGCCTTGCTCCAATAAAACAAGTCCTTCAAAACTCTCCTACACTTTTTATTGAGTATCTCCATATCACTACCTTGAAAAGCCTTCCTCCAAACTCTTTCAATAATGAGAGACGAAGCTTTATATGAAATCCATACATCTTCAAATTTGATCATCCCATTCTTTTGAAAAGGATTATCAAATATCTTCAAGACTATAGGGCAATGGTCTGAAGCTACCCTAGCAAGATGTCTTACCACAGCAACATTAATCTTGTTGATGGTTACAGAGTTCAGAAAACACCTGTCCAACCTCTCAAGAATACGATCACCTCCAAATTTGTTGTTACACCAAGTGAATGTTTGAGCAACAAAGCCCACATCATAAAGATCATTCAAATTTAAGAAATCAGCCATATCTTTGGGGCCTTGAGAAAAAACAAATTTTCTCCCACCCCTTTTATCATTTTGTGACAAGATGCAATTAAAGTCTCCCCCAACTATGAAAGGAACCTTTCTATTGGACACCTCTTCCAGACTTCTCCATAACTCTCTTATTGAATATATTGAGATCTCCAATAATACATTGATATGCTTCCTTTAACACTGAGAAAGAAGCCAAGTCAGACCTCCACAGGACCATAATGCCACCAGAAAGCCCATTAGATGGAAAGAGATAGAAATCCCAATCATCTCACATAATCTTCTTAAATGAAACTTTGTCAAAAGTATTGATCTTAGTTTCCACCAAACCCACAAATAAAATCCCATGGTCTATAACCACCTCCTTAAGATATAGAGAGGCCTCTCTCTTCTTGGCCCCTCTACAATTCCAAAAAGCTATGGAATTCATTAAAACACCCTAGGGGATGCCGCCCCTTCCTTCCTTTTGATACCACCACCACCAAGGTTCCTTCCCCTTGGGATGTTCTTAATAGGACCCAGAGATTTCAGCTCCTTAGCTAACTTTATTTTGTTTGTATCACCATTGATATTTTTGTCTTTCCCCAAATTATTACCAGAATAATATTTCTCTCCATTCTCATCAATGATCAATCTCCCTCTAAGACCACCACCAGAATCTTCATTATCCTCCCTCCCTTTTACCATAACTAACAAATCTTCATTTAACAAATTTTCAGGGACCGAATTCAGAATATCAAATTTGTTACTAGAATTTGATATGTTAAGACAAGCAGAAAAAAGGGGACTTACTCAACGCAACTTTAGGTTCCTCTATGCCATTTTCTGAAAAAAAATATCTTACCACTTCATCAATTTCATTCTTCTCCACAATCGGCTGCTCAATGTCTTGAACCAATTCTCCTTCCTCTATTTGGTCTTCACTGTCCAATACATGCAATTCTGTTGAGGCAAAGTGAATCCTGGAATCAACTCCATCAATTCCTTCTTTCAGATTTGTATTAGCAGTCCCAACCTTCTTGACATACATAGATCTGCTGGATTTCATCACATTGCTCTTTTGATTAGGCTTTCTCCCTCTCTTTTTGTTAACGAGAATCCACGGTCCATAAGTTGGTTTATCATCTAGATTTTTCTCTTTTCTTCCTTCAACTACTTCTGAAATATTACTGTCACCCATTCTTCCTTCACTAGTTTTTGCTCTGTTTTTTCCACATTCACTCTTCAAGTGCCCAATCACACCACATTCAAAGCAAAGGTTGGCCACCTTCTCATATTCTACTTTTTGGAAGAACCTTCCCGAAATGCTATCCACCCTAATTCCCAAGGGAAGAGGTTGATCAAGTTTTACCCGAACACAAACTCTAGCAAATTCCCTCCTTCCCCATTGGAATAGATTCCCATCCATCATTAATGGGTACCAATTCTAGAAGCAATCCTTGCTATGTTAACTTCATCCCAACATTGCAAAGGCAAGTTAGGCATTCTAACCCAAATGGGAGATGTTAGACCCTTCATAGAATTAGCTGAAAATTTAGTGGACCACCTCTCCATACCCACAATGTGTCCATTAATAAACCATGGTCCTCCTGATAGTGCTGCTTCCATCATCTCCTCTGATTGAAATGAACATAAGAACCACCCACTTCCTAGAGTGGTAAAACGAACATAAGTAACCATCCAATCCTTGGATGCTCAATTTGTGGGGGGCTGTTAGCACACCTACGTTACATGGCTTGACTTTGGCTCCATCTGCTCCAGGGACCATATGCTCTAGTTGCTACCCAACTCTCCACATTCGTTTCCACAACAGTCTGCCATAATTGGCATGCAGCACTTGTCCAACATTTTCTTCTTTTAATAGTTATATATATGACCTTATGTAATAATTTCATATATATTGGGATGTTAATACAATAGTAAAATAGCTTCTTCATTATTCCTCTTTTATTTCCTCTATTTATCTAACCTTGTAGGTATTTCATCTTAGTATCAGAGCCTCGAGCTTCACCTCCAATGGATGAACAAGACTCATCCTCCTTCACTCCATGTACTTCATCATTTTTTGCCTCCATGGTAGACTTTGTGATTCCAGCTCCTCTCAAATTTCTAATATTTAATCTCAAATTCATAGTTAATATGCAGATCAATAATGAAAACTATGTTATTTGAAGCCTACAAATATACAAGCTATGCAGCAAAGAAATCAACATCCAGAATCAATTATAAAGAGAAGCCAAGCCTTCATGGAACCATCTGGAACTATACTTCAACTTATACATGTATTGTTGTGGGAGATCCAACCCTTCCTATCGTGAGCATGGCAACTCTTGCCCACCACCCTCCAAAATCATCCTCTCACTCCCGGTAGCACCACGTGCCCAACTTGTCAAATATGCGGCAAGCTCGGGCACACAACACTTACATGTTGGCATCACTGCAATTTACAGTACACATTATTCCCGTCTGAATATCCTAAAGCCTTGTTTTCTCCACAAACTAGCTCCACCACTAACTTGGTGCTCAACTCGGGGACCACATCTCATCTTACTACTAGTTCTCAAACACTTTAGCAACCCACACCCTACTTTAGATCTAATACGATCTCTATAGAAAATGGTAGTTCTATTATCATCCAACACCTAGTTCAAGGTATATTTCCTCTCCTAAACACACCACGTAAGCTCCTCCTTCAACATATTCTTCATATGCCCTCTCTCTCTCTCTCTCGCTCTCTCTCTCTCTCTCTCTCTCTCTCTCTCTCTCACACACACACACACACACACACACACACACACACACACACACACACACACACACACACACACACAACTTATTATCTATCCACAAACTAACCTCAGATAATATTTGTTTCATTTCCTTCGATGCTCAAGGTTTCACCATTTATGATTTAGTGGACTACCAATTCCTACTTCGTGGACAAGCCCGTGATAGACTGTACACAATCTCTAATGCAAAGCTCTCCCTGATAGCTCTTCATTCCAAATAAATCTCCACGATCTTATGGCTTGGACATCTCATTCATGCTCACTATCGAGTTATGCAACTTCCAAACAATATGATTCCTAATATATGTATCCCTCTTAGTTCTTTTCTTTGCAAATCATGTAATATGGCTAAGAGCCATAAGCTACCTTTCCATTTAAGTACATCAAATGTTATAAGTCCTTTTTCTTTAGTTCACTCGTATGTTTGGGGTCCATCCCCTTTCCCCTCAATCAATGTTTATAAATACTTTATTATTTTCATGGATACTTACTCTAGTTTCTATGGGCTTTATTTAATGCATTCCAAAGATAAAACGTTCTCTAAATTCTTACAATTCAATCAAATGGTCATTAAAAAAAATCAATTCTAATATCAAAGCTCTCCATTGCATAGTAGTGGTGAATTCACTAATAACTCTTTTAAAAATTTTCTCTTTGAAAAAGGAATTTCCCTCTAATTAAGCTGCCCATACACTCTAGAGCAAAATGGGCTAGCCGAACGCAAAAATCATCACCTTATAGAAACATCAAAAACTCTTTTTCATGTCGCCCATTTACCCCTCCACTTTTGGGATGAAGCTTTACTCACATCAAACTACCTAATTAATCACCTACCCACCATAGCATGTAATTTTTAAATCCCTTTCCATCTTCTACATGACCACTTACCATCATACAACCTTTTAAAATGTTCAGCTTTCTGTGCTTCCCTTGGCTTTGCCCACTAACCTCCAATAAACTTCAACCACACTCTCAAGAATGCTTGTTCCTTAGCTACTCCTCCATATATAAGAGCTACCATTGCTATAACCTCACCACAAGGAAAATCCACAACTCTCGTAATGTTATATTTCATGAACAAATATTCCCACTTCAACACCTTACATCATTCACATAGTTTTCCCTACCTACCAACCTGCCTCCTCCAATCATGTTAATACCAACCTCCACTCTACTTCATTCCTCTACATCTACATCTAACTCACATCCTCCATCTATTCTAGCCCCACACCTCCCAACTACTCATCCCCCACACCATTAGCCCAGCTAAACCCTTATCCTCTACAGTCTACCTCTCCACCTCAACTTTCCACCTCTTCCATCATCTTGCCACCTCCTACACATTATCCCATGCTATCTCTTTACAAAATGGGTCACCTAAATCTAAGGCAATCCTTGATCTCTCGGTTACCACTTCACCAGCTCCCACACCTTCAATATTCAATCACGTAGTGAAACTTCCCCATGGGAAGCAATGATGTCCACTGATTTTATGGCACTTCAGAAACAACAAGCATGGTCTCTCATCCCGGCTCCACCAAATACTCCTATCCTCAGTTATCACTGGATATACAAAACAAAATTATGTCCATTCGGTGAAGTTGAGACCTATAAAGCTCACTTTATTTCCCGAGGATTTGAACAAGAATATGGAGTAAACTATAAGGAGACCTTCAGTCGAATTGCAAAGTGTTGCAAATATAAGATTATGGATAAGACTTTTGATGATAGCAAACATTCATGTTTTTCTATGACTGCTTTTCCTACTAATTTTTTTAGGACCATACGATCGAATGTAACTCAAGCCAGCTCAAAATCGGGTAGATATAGCTTGAGTCAAGTCTGTATTTTTTCCTTTCTTGAGTCAATTGTAAAAGTGGTTCCTGATGCTAAGTAACCTTGCACACACACACTTGAGGGATTTTCTGAGTTTTTCTATTTTAAGTACATCGGCCTGGATGATGTTTCTATCGGTCATGATGATTCAACTAAAAATAGAAACCCTAATTAGGGCATCTTGGTTAAGCAGCCATCATTAAGAAAATCATCCTGGACGATACGTGTATTGGCCAGGACGATAAGCTCAAATCAGAAAGAATTAGCTGCCAGGATCAATTTAGGTATTCTTTATTTTAAATTATCATCCCAGACGATCTCTATATCTGCCTGGAAGATACAACATAATTATGTCTAAATTAATATGATAATTATGGAAAGCAATTAAGACTGATTGATATGATCACATCAGCCGGGTCGATCGCAGGATCGGCCAGGACGATGTCCTGGATGATTGGCATCAGTCAGCATCTATTCTGGGCGATGTTCAGGATGATTGTACTCAAATTTGAACTAATTGGCCAGGACAATATTGTATTGGCCTGGATGATGTAACCAATTTTTGTTTGATCATCCCAAATCGTGCTGTCTGATTGAACTTATTTTGTACTGATTGGCCAGGACAATATTCCTATTGTTCTAGATGATAAAGTCAGTTCTTGAAATTCTATTTGAAGGACCCAAATTTTCTCATGCAACATGACCTTGAGTGCTGCTATCTTGACCTGAGAGAGCCTTGGGAGAGAGAGAGAGAGAGAGAGAGAGAGAGAGAGAGAGAGAGAGAGAGAGAGAGAGAGAGAGAGAGAGAGAGAGAGAGAGAGAGAGAGAGAGAGAGAGAGAGAGAGAGAGAGAGAGAGAGAGAGAGAGGAACTTGTGAGGGGGAGTTTGTGAGAGGGATCACAAGGGTTGCTCTAAGCAAGGTTCCAAGTCATCATCTCCGTTCTTCATCCTTCGTCCTTGGGAGGTCTACTTCAGCAAATGGTCTGGGTTCTTTGCCCGCTTCAGGAGGAAGCAAAAGGAGTTGAGTTCTCTGCCTTACTGGGGTTGGCAAAAAGGAGGTTTTGTAAAGGCTTCTCCGCCTAGCTGTGGGAGCTAAAGGAGAGACACTTAGTTAGTGCAATACTCGGAGGGTGCCTCTGAGGAGTGGACGTAGGTCAAGGATTGACCGAACCACTATAAATCCGGTGTGATCTTTCTTTATTTTGCTTCCGCATTTATTTATTTTTGCATTCTGATTTCTGTGGTGATTTTTGTTTTAATTTTGTGCTTTACATAAAGAAAAAAATTTTAAAATACCAATTCACCCCCCCTCTTGCTTAGCCTCGGGCTAGTTCTTAAGGGCTTAACATCCCTAACAAACTTTCACAAAGTTGCCCAACATTTGCATTTTACTCATCATTGGAATTCAACGTAAATTGTTGGTTCTACAATTTAACATTTCTAATGCTTTTTCACATGGTGATCTAGATGAGGACGTTTATATGAAGCAACCATCGGGATTCATGGATCCTGCATTTCCAAATCATGTTTGCAAGCTACATAAATCTTTTTATGAGCTTAAATAGGCTCCATAACAATGGTTCAATAAATTCACTTCAGCTATACTTTAGTTTGGATTCACCCTCAACAAGTTAAATCACTCGTTACTTATATACACCCACAGTGACATATACTTATATCTTCTTATCTACGTAGATGATCTTCTACTCACCTAAAATAATCCCAACACTAAACACGTTCTCATCAAACTTAAATCAGTATTTTCTCTCAAATAAAATGGCTCTATTTTAACCTTTTTGGGCATTAAAATTCAGTACATTACCACAGGTGTTTTTCTCCATCAATCTCATTATGCCCGTGAGCTATTAATTGCTTTAGGATTTTCCTCTTGCAAATCAGCCTTAAATCCACTAGCTATTAAACCATCTCAGTGTTATTTTACAGATCAACCATTTAATAACCCCAAATTATATTGGAAAATTGTTGGATCACATTAATAGTTTATGATCACAGGACTTGATATTGCATTTGCAACAAATCATTTTGGTCAAAACATGTATAATCCCACAAACCAAAACTACCAATCTCTCAAACGCCTCCTCCACTATATCCAGGGAACTCAAAGATTTGGACTTACATTTATAGGAGGCGAATTCACACTCCACACATTTGTTGATGCTGATTGGGCCACAAACACGTCTGATTGCAAATTAGTTACCGTATTCTACTCCTTTCTTGATATGAATCTCATCTCATGGAAGGGGAAGAAGTAAGCCACATTCTCCAAATCCTCCACCAAAGAAGAATTTTGAGCCCTCTCCTCTACCACCTCTGATGTCTCCTCCATCACCTCTGATGTCTCCTCCACCTCCTTTGATTTCAACTGGCTACGTAGGCTGCTAGCACAATTTCAAAAGCAACAACTCAAACCAACCTCCATTCATTGTGACATCACCTTGGCAATGGCTCGTGCCAACAACCCCATCTTTCACACTGGCACCAAACACATCAAAATTGATTATCATTTCATCAGCAACGACATTTAAAAAAATATATATTCTCCTACATCACATCAATTCCATTGATTAACCAGCAGATATTTTAACTGAATCATTGCCTCTAGCCCATTTTCATCAACTCTGCAGCAAATTAACCATCCAATCCTAGGATGCTCAATTTGAGGGGTGATGTTAGCACACCTAAATCACATGGATTGACTTTGGATCCACCTGCTCTAGGGACCACCTGCTCCATCAGCTACCCTACTCTTAATATTCTCTACCATAGTAGTCTGCCACTAATGGCTTACAGTTCTTGTCCCATGCCATCTCCTTATAACAGTTATGAAAGTTTTCTGATGGCACTAAAAAGTTCATTAGGGATGTTAAGCCCTTATGAACTAGTCCCAAGGCTAACTAAGTGGGGGGTGGGGTGAATTGGTATTTAAAAAATCTTTTTATCAAAATAAAATCTTAAAACAAAAAACAAGATTCACTATAGAAATCAATATGCATAAAATAAATACAGAAGCAATAATAAAGAACACAAAGATTTATAGTGGTTCAGTCAACATGACCTGTGTCCATTCCCTGGAGGTGCCCTTTGAGTATTGCACTAAACTCAATGTCTCTCCTTTTTCCCCCACAGCAAGGAAGAGAAGCCTATATAAACCTCCTTTCCACCAACCGAGGTGAGGCAGAGAACCCAACTCCTTTTGCTTCTTCCAGAAGCAGGCAGAGATCCCAACTCCTTTTGCTTCCTCCTAAAGTAGCCAGAGAACCCAACTCCTTTTTCTTCCTCTTGAAGCAGGGAGAGAACCCAACTCCTATTGCTTCCTTCTAAAGTAGGTAGAGAACCTTGGTCAGATGCTGAAGTTTACCTCTATAGAACCCCCAAGGATCTAAGGATGATTATTGGAGAAGATGATGATCGATCCTTGCTTGGAGCAACTTTTATGAACTCCCTCACAAACTCCTGCTCCCAAGTTCCTCTCTCTCTCTCTCTCTCTCCCTTTCTCTCCCTCTGCTCATGGCCCTCTCAGGTTAGAACACCAGCAAAAGATGTTAATGGGTAGAACAAGAGCTCTGAAATAGACGAGCTTCGGAATTGCTCTTATTTTATACAAATCAACTTTATCGTCCAAGATGAAATGGATATGATCCTGGCCGATCAGTGTAAATTTTTCTCAATCAGTGCGGTCGATTTGGGACGATCAAAAGATTTTTGGTCATAACATCCAGGCCGATATAATATCATTCTGGACGATTAGTATAATTCCTTGAATATCGTCCAAATAATCACTCTAAAATGATGTCTAGATGATGAAAAAATAGCTTGATCGGCAAGGACGATATCTTGATCGTCCTGGCCGATTAGTTTAAATTTGTGAAAATCATCCTAAATATCGCCCTGAAAAGAGACTTTAAGAAACCAGTACTATTCTTAATGGAAAGCATCTGATCATAAAAACCTTGTTAGAAATAATAAAATAGCTTTATTTTTATTAATAGAAAGACCCACTACAATTGCAAAATTTATTTTAAAAACTCATGATTCTCTTAACCCTGTTAAGAGAAGCATTTAGAAAAAAAATAACATTATTAGTAAAATATTAACGAGAAACAGGAAACCCTTCCAAAGTTCCATTAAAGTTGTTGGGATTGGAAATGTCTCTAGATAAATATTCGATAGAAATAACAAAATTACCTTTTTTTTTTAAAAGAAATGAGTAGAGTCCATTAAAAAAATTGGGATCAAACTAATAATTAACCTCCATGTACCAAAAAACCTGCAGATGGAGGAAAACTCGATAAAGGAAAAAGCTAAAATAACACCCAAAACCATCAAGGGTAACAAAAAAGGATTTCAATGAAGTTAAATTAAATGCAAAAGCCTCAAGCATTGTGACACAAATGAGAATGGTTAGGGTAGAAAAAACCCTATCGAATCAAAACATCACAAAATTTTCTTTTTTTTTTAGACAAAAGAAAATGCATTAAATAAAAGACAAAAAGTTTACAGAGAGTACCAATTAGGAAGTGGCATCACCAAGAAGCCCTCCTCAATAAAACGACACAAAGAAGAGAGAACCAAATACTAAGCTAAAACATTCTAAGTAATGAGAACCTTAACAAGATTCGACCCCATCACCCTCCTTCTTATGCTTCCTAGGATGATCAGTAATTGGCCCCAAGCATTGAGGTTTTTAGCAAAATGAGTAAAGGAGACTTCTTCTTTACTCTTGCCAGATCGCCTAGGATATAAGAGGAAAGCCTGAATTGAAAACTTGAATGGAATGTTGGAGAGATCCCCATCCATAGAGGAAGCAACTTGCATGACTCGATCACAAAATTCCCCACTAGTGACCTGTGAGGAAGGGGGAGTATCCTTCTGTCCTCCAATACTGGCAATGACATTCTTCTTCTTTTATATCCTAAATTTTTTAAAAGTAGCTAGACTCCAATGTCCATAGCTTTTAGGAGTTTTCACATGTTTCGTACTTGGTATGTGCTCACTTTCCACATGAGTAGGGTGGAGGGCAGTCTGGTTCGTGGATGATTAATTTATATCTATAATTGACATAAGAAGACTACAATTAGAGCTGTTGTTGTCCTTAAGTAAAATAGATTTTTCACAAAAATTAGAAGATCTTCTAGAAGGTTGTTGCAATGGTTACTTGGAGGCGTAAGGAACATTGGGAAAATTACCAATGTTGTGACCAACAAAGCCACAATGGATTAAAGGTGAGCGATCCCCTCATATTCAGCTCTTTGGAAGAACTTGCCATGAAGCCCAGAGATCCAAACTCCAGGCAGGAACTTGGACCTAAATGCCATCCTCACACAAACTCGAGCAAAAGCATTTTTACCCTGAGAGTTAGTTTGAGCATCAACCCAAAGAGGTTGACCAAAGAAAAATACTATCTATGCAATGTTGGTGTTATCCTAATATAAAAGAGACAAGTAAGGTAGATGAATCCAAATAAGAGAGGACAAGCCCTCCATGGAGTGGAGAGAGAAGGAAGAAGACCATCAATCCAAATAAGTAATAAACAATACATGGTCCCCCATAAGGACATTATCATGAGCCTCGACAAATTCAAAAAGGAAAATAAAAGCTTCTAGGGAAATGGAGAGGAGCTAAAAATCTCCAAACACTGACCATTTTCACTTCAATTCAACGCTTTGCACAAAAAAGGCAATCTTCATCCAATTAGCTTGACCACTAGTCATCTTTAAAGTTTAGCTAAGTTGGCATGGATGGACTCCATATCAAAAGTCATAGAACAACCATCCTCTGACATAATTGTCGCCTAAGAGACATTATCAATTTTGAAGACTTCCATCCTATTCCATGTATTGGGGGGTTCTTGGCCATGATTAGGATTAAAAAGAAGTTTGGAGAGATGTTGGAGAAGAACAGTTTGGGAATTCAAATAAGAAATTTTTGAAGAAGAATTTAAGCTTAAACTTGTTGTGCAATTTTTTGAATTTAAGTTGTTATGGATGGCTACAACATTAGGCTTTACACACATGCAATAAAATATATAATCAATAGTAGAATTCAATGGAGCATTGAAATCCCTATATTCCTCTATAATTTCATCTCCACAATTTCCCAAATCTATTTCCATCTCAGCAGCTAGCTTACCTAATCCAGAACTAGAACCGCATGGTTCCAAAACCTTTGCTTGGGCTTGATTGAAGCCGCATAGGACCCATGCCTTTTGCAATTTGAGACCCCTAGCTTGCAAGAATTCATAATGTGAGAGGTCATGATGATGAAGACCATATGGAGCATCTGTCTGATCATGAGCGAATGGAAAGCTGAATTGCATATTCGATCCCAATTCATTTCGAACAACAAAGTGATTGGAACCCAAAGAAGAAGATTCGTGAATGGGTTCATTAATGAAAGAGATGAAAGAGTGCTAAGTCTCCTTGGGTGAAACATCAACATCCATCAAAACATGTTCATAAACATCTGATTCCTTACCTTCCAAAACCTTCCAAAAATTGTCATTCAAGGAAGCTTTCCTACCACCACTACCCTTGTCAGTACGAGGAGATGACCGCCAGACACTCCTCACCATTCTCCTATCTTTATTCTATAATAATATAATTCATTTTTTTAAATTTTTTTAATTTTTTTATAATAACATAATTCCTTTTTTTTAATTAAAACCCGCGGAAGGGCCTACACGTTAATATAAAAAATCAATTATAAAGTCCTTAAGGGAGACGATAAGCTCACTAATGCTCCAATGGGCTACAAAACTAAATGAAACCTACAAGCCGACAATCTCCACTAATTAAAATTACAAAAATACCTAGGAACAAACTATTGATGCTACAAAGAATCATCAAAAAAGAAAGATAAAGTAGATGAATGGAAGCTCGATCTTTCTGCAAAAAATTTTGAAGCAAAAGGGTATAGCACAAAATTTTATAGTTAACCCAATAAAAATTGTAAAGCTTTAATCTAAAGAGGAGAAAAAAAATTATAAAAACCACTTAAACATAATTTATCTAAAGGCACGCACCACTGAAAGCAAAAATGGGGATAAAGATTGATAGAGCTCAGAATTAAATTAGTATAAGAAGTCTCATCAAGAGAATCCACAAACCACTCAATCCAACCCTCAGGTGCAAACACCATCCAGCCCTCTAAATAACCTGAGCAGTAGGGGATAACACCAGCACACCAGCACACCAACTTCAATTTATCACAAGTGCCCAGCCCAAAGGCACACCAACAAAAGATCATAAGCTTAAAACTAGAACAAAATAGCTTAAGGGCACCCATAATAAGGCACAAATTCTCCAAAGAATAATAAAAAACTAGCCCAAATCCAGTCCAGTAGCTGACATGATAAAAAAGCCAACCCAACATCCCAGGTAAATGAAGACCATAAGCAAAATAGCCCAGAACCCCATCTAAACTAGTACAAAAACCCTCAACAATCTAGAGCAGCACTCTGAAAGAAGGACAACACCAATGGGAAAAACTCTCAGCAACAGTATCAGTGCAATCATAGCTCAATTCTATATATATCCAGACAACAGCTTCATTGAAGAATATGGAGAGATGCAGATAGAAAATTAAATACAACACTTAGAAAATCTCAACATAGTAACAGGTCCAAATGTCATACCATCTAGCAGAAGGCCCAAAAAGTAAGAAACCAAAGAAAGCAGTCAACCCAAAGAAGCAATTAGGAGAAAGTAGCCATCCAGGGCAACCAGGAAAAAATAACACAATATCCCCACATAAATTCATATGCCAAAGAAGATGCCCCCAACAACCAAAATTGGAATAACACACAACAGTAGAAGCAACCAGAGAGGCTCCCATAATCATAAGGAAGTCCCAGTAACTAAAGCTAGAACCAGAAATAAAAAGAGATAGCAAAATGCCACCATAAAAACAAAAAAATAGGGCCAAAAAAGACCAAAAACATAACTAGAAGTAACAAACAAAAAACGAACTACCCCACAACTTTCTAAATATGCCAATAATCACAAAATTATGGCAATAATTGATCTCACATAGTAAAGAGTAGCACTAGTAGTCCTAAATAGAAAAAAAAAAACAACTTAGGAGGCCATCAAGCTAGACAACCCTCAAAACAGGCCAAGTCATATGAAGCATACCACCACAACCCACCAACTGATGAAACTAAGAAGCAAAAACATGATAGAGGAATAGCAAAACAGCCCAGCCACCAAAAAACTACAATAAACAAACCAGCCAACACCCCACTAAGGAGGAAAACCACCTGAAAACTAACATAAGGAATACCAAGCTCATCCAATTTAGGCAAACAATGAAGAGGATCTATAATAGAGGTCCCAATAACATTAGAAAAATAATCAAGACTATAACCCCAATTAGCAAGCCAAGAAGCACACACATTCCCCTCCTTGCAAGTGTGAAGAAATGAATAATTCAAAAATACCAACAACTTTTTAATTTCCCTAATATGGTAGAAAAGGTCAGGTATACAACACGTATCCCCATCAACTAAAAATAGCCAGAAATCATAATCAAAGTTCATTTTTATAAGTAAATTAGTTATATTAAGGGAAACTCATAACTGAAAACCATAAAGAATGGCCTAGGTGATAGCAGCAGAGTAATTACCAAGATGGACAGGCCCAATAAAAGCTAAAATAATGCAACCAATACTATCCTTGATAGTACAACCACAACCCACAAAAGAGTCATAACAAGCATCATCCATATTCAATTTAAATAAGTTTCTAGGAGGTTTGGTCTAATATTTAATATTAGCATGAGAAGTAGTGGGGTCACCCTCCAAACTGAGCCCTAAAGCATTGCTAAAAAAATAATAATTCTTAAAATTCTTATACGAAAGTAGATTAACAGCCCCAAGCTAGAAAACCTTATCCTTAACCCTCTGAATCACAATATGATGATTCATCCTCACATCATTAAAAAGAGAGTTATTCCTTTCTAGCAAGAGAAACCAAAGAATAATAAAAGAAATAAGATTATCAATGTGACCTTTAGAGTTAATAAACCAAGAATTAAGCATAGATTTAAGGGAGAAATGAGCATTAAAATAATTTAAGTGAAACAATTTATCAAAGTAGACCCAAGTTCTAACAGCAAAAAAGCCAGAGATGAAAACATGATGCATATTCTCCAAATGACAACAACATTGACACTTGGAAGCCATACTAAAACCTTTTTTGGTGAGTTTATCATCATTGGGTAAAAATTTATGCAAAATTCTCCAAACAAAGACAAACATAGTAGAAGGAATGCTCTTATTCTAAATATAATTAAAAATATTGTTAATATTTCTTTTAGCTCTAAAAGTATACCAAGCATCCTTTAAGTGAAAACCACCATATTTGCAAAAATCACATAAGATAATATCCTTAGAATCAGTGTTGATAGGAAAGTTTAAAACGAGGTGAATAATGCAATCAGGAATCACTTTAGAGAGATTTTCATAATCCCTTATCATGAAAAAAAGAATTGACCTTCATCGAAGCCGTAGAGGAGGAATTTAAAATAGAGTCAATAGAGTGTTTTCCTAACCATCGATCTTGCCAGAGGAAATTCTTTCCTTCACCAAGCCCCCAAGAAACAAAGGGCTCCACATCCCATTTAACCTTGCAAAGTCTTTTCCAAACTCTAGAGTCACCTTATTTAGAAAAACAATTAGTAGGATGTTTTCCAACACAATACTTGGAAATCATATAATTAGCCCAAAGATTAGCATTAGTGCGCAAATTATACCAAAATTTAAATGAGAAAGCCTTAGCAAGATCATTAAAATTCTTGCAACCAACGCCACCTTCAGCCAAAACACCACAACACTTCTCCCAAGCAGCCCAATTAATTTTAGAGCTAAACGAAGTGCATTTTGAAAAGAATTTGTTAATAAGCTTGTGAACCCTATTACAAATAGCTTGAGTCAGAAAAATAGTTTGAAAACTATAAATTGGTAAATCATAAATAACACTTTTGATAAGGGTAACTCTAACACCAAAGCTAAGGAAATTTGATTTTGGACAGAGGCAATAAGATCATCAAACAAAAAGAATCTCCTCCTCCCATTAAAAAGAGGGACACCTAGATATATGATGGGCAAGTGAGAATGATTAATTCTAGTCAGATCTTTAATAGCTAAAATACAATCATTAGAAATTCTCTTAGAAGCAATAAAACAACTTTTATTTTTTTCTAAAGGATAAGCCACTAACCATCTCAAATTGATAAAATAAATCCATAAGTTTTTGAATTCTATTAATAGTCACATTAGTAATAATAATAAAATCATCCACAAAGCAGAAATAAGATATGGGAAAACCTCCCAAAGTTCTAAAATAAAGGCTAGGATTAGCATCAAAAAAATTGGTAAGAACCCTAGAAAGAAATTTAGCAGCAATCATAAGGAGACCAGGAGAAATAGGATCACCTTGCCTTAAGCTATGAGAAGCTTTGAAGAAGCCATTATTAGAACCATTGAGAATTATAAAAAAATAAACATCTTCAATACAATTCTTTATAAGCTTGATAAAGACAAAAACAAAACCAAAAAACTCTAAAGTAAGATAAAGAAAGTTGCAATCAATATTATCATAGGCCTTAGTAATATCAAGCTTCAAAATTAAATTACCCCATCTCACCCTGATATCAAAGTCTTGAAAAAACTCTTGAGCCAACAAAATATTATCTATAATGGCCCAACCTTTCACAAAACCCATATGATTAGTAGAAATAATTCTAGTTAAAATAGAAATAAGACTATTCATAATAATTTTAGATATCAACTTACTAAAAAAAGTACAAAGACTGATAGGTCTAAAGTCATTCCAAGTGTTAACAACATTGTTTTAAGGAATAAGCATAATAGAAGTAGAGGTAAGAACTTAGGTATAGGGTTATTAGCAAAGAAATCCAAAATAGCAGTAAAATACATTATCAATAATATGCCAAGCTTTTTGGAATAAAAGAGTGGTAAACCCATCAGGCCCAGTCACAGAATCACTATTTATATCAAACAGAGTCTCTTTAACCTCCTCAAAAGAAGGAAGATTAGAGAGAGTGTCATTCTCCTCATGAGAAATAAGTGTAGGAATGAAAGAATGATCCATAATCTGAGTCGAATTAAAAACTTTATTGAAACTGGTTTGAAAATATTGCACAGCTAAATTAGCAATCTGCACAGAATTATCAATGATAGAGCCATCCTCCCTTTGGATTTTATTAACACTATTTTTAACCCTTTTCCTCTTAAAGAACATATGAAAATATTTAGTGTTGTTATCACCTTCAACCAAGTTCTTAGCAGCAACTTTTTGCTTCCAAAATACCTCTTCCTGAGCTTGAAAATTAAAGAGGTTCTCTTTAGACTTCTTTAAAAGAGAGAAATTAGAATTAGTAGGGTCATCTTGACAATTTACCTAAAGAGAATTAACAAGTTGCTAAGCTTGTAGGATATTAGAGAAAAGATTTCTAAAAACATGATGGTTCCACCAATTTAAAACTTATTTAAGCCTTTTTAGCTTAAACAAAATGTTTCCTCATGCCAAAAATAGACTTATCTGGATGTAACAGAGCTTGCCAATAATTTTGAACAACATCAAAAAAAGAGTCATGAAGTAACCACATGTTTTAGAATCTAAATTGGGAAGAAGCATTAAAATGTTTAAACTTGAGGCTAATAAGTAAAGGGGAGTGATTAGACAAAGTTCAACTTAGATGATGCACATTGGTGGAAATAAGGGAATTAAGCCAAGAGTCATTAAAGAGCACTCGATCCAGCCATTGCCATAAGTGGTCCCTATTCCAAGTAAAATTATTACCAATAAAACTAATATCAATTAAGTTCCAAGTTAAAATCATATTATTGAAGTCCTCTGTAGAACGATAAGAAGGAGAGGAACCTTCAATCCTTTCAGAGGGGTTAGTGATAACATTAAAAGCACCAACAATAAGCCAAAGAAAATTAAAAATATTATGTAAATCAATAAGTTGATCCCAAAGAAGTTTTCTATAGTAAAGAGAAGAAGCAGCATACACAAAAGAAGTAAAATAATTTAAATTTAGAGCCTCAACTTTATAATGCAAGACCTGAGTAAAATCACCAATAACATCAATTTTAATAAGGTCTTTCTAGAAAACCCAAATCTTGTTAGCCACATTAAAAATAGCATGATTAAAACCTAAGAACTGAGAGGTGTTTATCAACCTAGAAGAGAAAATAAGAGGCACAAGCAACACAAGAATAAAAAGGTTATGCACACGACATAAGTCCTTAACACAAATTCTAGAACAAAGACAACCAATGCCTCTCACATTCCAAATAATAGCATTAAACATAAAGAAACTTAATGGGAAGTATGTGATCAAGTGTTTCTAGGAGGTTGCAAAGAAATATGCTTAGTCTTCCTTCCACTTTTGCTATAAACGTTACTAAAACTAAAATCATTATCATCCGTGGCAAAACATTTAACAGCAATATGCATATCCTCAATATTAGTCAAAGCATCACTATTATAATTTGAAGTTGAAAGTCTTACTACCACTTGGGTGTTCCCTTAAAATGGTATGTTGAGGACATTCATCCTCCATAAACATACCATCATCCTTCATAGTATCACGATTCCTCCCAACAATCTCTTCAATGCATTTAAAGATAGGTGAGCCATGCTCCATAGAAATAAATTCACCTTCTTCTTAAGGGTTATCATTCATCTGAGCCTCTTTGCAAGGCACTTGAATAGCCATAACTCCCTGTTCATTTAAAGGATTAGAAGAGGTAGAGGTAAGTATAATACCACTAGACTCATAAACATTTTGATTAAAAGTGCAAGAAGGGATAGTTTCAACAATTGCAATATTTTGAACTTCAATACTAGGCAAAGTATGCATCATATTCTTCTCACAGTCAATAGAAGGAAAAGTGAATGATTAGATAATAATGCACTGATCATGATTAAATGAAACATCATTTGTAATAAAAGGAAGAGGATCCTCAACATTAACCACCGACGGGTCCTTAATAGACTGAGGAGGATTTGAGGTATTATCCTCTAAATTAGCTTGAATGGGATTAGAGACAATGTGAGCAACCACCCCATTTTTTGTTTAAATGAATCTTTTTCCTTATAGAGATGAGGATGCTTCCGACAATAATCATTCATGCCATGTCCGTGCATCTTGCAAAAAGAATAAAATATAGGTAAATTTTCAAATTCAATTTATTTGGAAATAACCCTTGACTTATGACCCAATCCATTTTTATCGACACAGAGGAAGTGGCTTGGTCAGTTTGTAATGGTCTCCCAAAAATAGAAACCATACCAAAAAGAATTTGATGATTAAAAAAGTAAAGTCTCAAATTTAGGAAAGAAATCCTAAATGGAGCAATAGGGGATTCCTCCCTAACATAAAAATCCAGGGTCCATTTAAGTAACCGCATTTGACACACTTGAATATAATAAGATATCCTAGCAAATATATGACTATAATCAAGATCATTAGAAAGTTATATTGAAACATGTCTTTGATCAAGTAAACCAATGTGAAACGATCCAAAAAGCTTAAGATTAACAAAAAACTTTGCATATAACATCAAGGTTTAGTCGTCTCAACATGAATTTACCAACAAGCGTCAAAGCAAAAGGGGTTTCCAACTGATCAAAAATTGAGTCTTCAAAAAAGAGAGCTGGATAGCCCTTGAATGAAGAATGCACGAATTTTAGGTTTGAGGAGCTAGATGAGGAACCAACTAAAACATCTTTAAAGGATTGCAATTTCCTCTCAAAAATAGAGGAAGATGTCAGGTTCGATGATGAAAGGGTTGTCATCGCCCAGCACCGAAACCAATGAAACCTCAAAATGAAGAAATTAAAAATAGCAAAATGAATAAAGAAGGAGAAAATTATCAGAAAATGCGATGACAAAAAGCCACTAGACCAGCAAACCAGCGCATAGGTGGAAGCCCTACAATGGCCCCAAAATTGCTTCAGAACCCAGAGCTCAGAGAGATGTTAGAGCGTGTGTATTTTTGCATTTCTAGGTTGAAAATAATATAATTCCCTTGGTTAATTATGCACATAAAAATAGGGTTAGCTAACTGATAGATCAAATGAGTTATAATTGACATAAAATTTAAACCATGTGTTTGTGCTGACTGAACTAGTATTCCATGCAAATTTGAGACCATCAAAGTCCTCCTAGGTATTATAATAAATTTCCAAAGTAAATTTAGTTATACATTTAGAAATTTAATTATGGCTATATAGATCAAAAAATTGGGTGCAATCCTAATATATGCTATATACATCATCACTAAGTTTAATGCAATGATTATTTATATTTTAATTTTTATGAATTTCTAAATCCTTTTCTCAATTTCTGACCTAATTGTTTGAAATTTCAATTTAGGTTAGAGTACTATTCAATTAACCTTGAAAAATTTTAGGAAGATTGAGCACCACAAATTACAATCAAGCCAAAATTGAATTTATTTAGAATTCAATTAAGGATGTAATTAATAAATAAAGCAAACACTATTTGAAAACGTTTTTCTAATTTACCCGACTAATGACCTTGAGATTGAATCCATTATATAAAGTATTCAATTCTGGTTATGCGTGAGAAATTAATTTGAAAAAAAAGTGAAATTAATTTTGCAATATTTAAAAAAAATTTCTTAAATTAAATTCAATTAATCAACCATTTACCCTATCAGCTTGGCTGATTAGACTTGAACGTTTCCATGGAACTTAATAAAACTTCTCTAGAAGGATCTATAAATAAGAACCTTCAATCCTATAGGCTAGATGGTTATGGATTAAAGATTTCCTTAATAATTATGCACCCCTTGATCCTCAAGATGATCAAGTTTGGAAATTACCTCGCTATAGTGTGTAATTAAGGGGGCATTTTCTTTTAAAACATTTATTTGCTCATGGGGAACACTTTTTAATCAGAATGGAGGAGAAATGGAGGGTTTGATCAGATTGGAAGTTTTTTAAATAAAACTCATTTAGAAAGCCTTCCAAAGAGCTAAGTAAATTCAAGGGATACTCATGGACCAGAATCTAGCTTTCAAAAAATATGGAGTATTTATAAGCTTTTGAAATTTAAACTTAGCCAAAATTTTGGCCAAACGATGCTATAACATTTTATCAGGCCCATATGGGATGGTCGATTGAGGCTATATAAATGCGGGAAGGAGATTGAAGGTATGTCTTAGCTCAAATTAAAAGATATGACTAAACAAATTATTTGATAGTTAACTTCTCAAAGATTTTGATTAGCTTTGGTGGTTAAGGTTTCATATGATTTTGATGAATTAAAAGATGTAACCCATATGGGCCTTTTAGCCATTTGGTCAACTATGTTTAACTAGTCTCAAGGGATGTGTCCTTTATGTTACTAATGGTTTATGTAATATAATATAAAGGTTTGAGGGCATGCTAATGTTTATATGAAGTGAAATGCATAAGATAGTTTTTTAGGACAAAAGTCCCTTTAATGGTGATTTTGGTCAACCATGGCTCACAATGAACTACAATGCACTCAAACATGTTTAAGTAATTGGTCAAAAGGTTTAACATGCATTGGTGAAATTTTAATTGACTATTGTATACTTAAAATGAAGTTTTAGGTCAAAGGTTACCCATATGGCCCACATTATCATTTATGGTCAATTATGGTTCTAATTAGGTTTATGTATTCTCATTTATTATTGAGGCTTAGGATCAATTCTAGGGCATGGGTTAGTATTTACTATTTATTCCATATAGGTTGTGAAACTTAAGCTATTGTCCTAAGGCTATCCAAGATGGGGGGTGAATTCATCTCTTATATTTTTTAAAAAGAAAACCAATTTGAAATCTCCTAGCAAGTTAATTAAGTTTCAAAATAAAACTCTTCAACTATAGTAAATAACTTGTAGTAAATAAAATGCAAAAATTAAAAGACACAAGAATTTATAGTGGTTCGGTAAAACATGACCCCACTCCTTAAAGACTCCTTCTTCAGGTTTTGCACTATTACTAAAGTGTCTCTCCTTTTGCCTCCATAGTAATGTGGAGAAGCCTTTACAAAACCTCTCTTCTACCAATCCACAATGCGTTAGAGAACCA
Source organism: Dendrobium huoshanense (assembly GCA_016618105.1). NCBI lineage: Eukaryota > Viridiplantae > Streptophyta > Magnoliopsida > Asparagales > Orchidaceae > Dendrobium > Dendrobium huoshanense. The sequence goes on along the minus strand of CM028351.1, from coordinate 34,364,648 downwards.
TTATCCTTTCACAACCTCCAAGTGTTGATAGAGAACCGTTATCCTTTCACACCCTCCAAGTGTCAGCAGAGAACCGTTGTTGTTTCAGACCTTCCAAGTGTCAGCAGAGAACTTGATCTTCTCCAAAGATCTTCTCACAAGCAACTAAAAAGAACAAAAGAAGAGTAATCACCAAAATCACAAAGAGATCCTTACCTTTGAGTAACCTTGTGAACCCTTCACACTGTTCTTTCCTTGTTTTGGGGATTCACTCAAACACTCTCCCACACTGTCTCTTTCAATTGCTCTTGAAAAATCATAAAGAAAACAATTTTTCATATCAATTTTAGTGGACCTTTTACATCAAAGACATAAAAAACTATCCAAAAAACAAAAATTTTCAATTTTGGAGCGTACACAATCATACAATACGATCGTATGTTTGTATGTATGAATAATTTAAAAATTATTTCATACAAACCTATTTTGAATCAATATAAAATCATTTTGTATATGATGATCATCCAGTACAAACCAAGCTCATCCGATACGAATAATTAGAATTTTTTTTTACCTCATCGAGACGAAGAGGAACCCCATAATTTTGTACCCTGGATGGCATACGTATGATGAAGACATCATACGGTACAATCAGTTATGAAAATTTTCAAGTTTGTTGGGATGAAAAGGGACTCATCCAATTCATATCCTGGACGATATACGTATGATGACAACACCGTACGGTACTAGTCTTTACAAAACTTCTATTCCACCAATCCTTGGTGCGGCAGAGAACCGTAGTCCTTTTATACCCTCCAAGTGTCAGCAGAGAACCGTCGTCCTTTCACACCCTCTAAGTGTTGGCAGAGAACCATCATTCTTTCACACCTTCCAAGTGTAGGTAGAAGACTGGATCTTCTCCAATGATCTTCTCACGAGCAACTAGAAAGAAGAAAATTAGAGTAATCACATAAATCATAAAGAGATCCTTACTTTTGAGTAACCTTGTGAACCCTTCACCCTCCAATTGTAAGAAATATCTCTCTAACACTCTCCCAAACTCTCTCTTTTAATTTCTCTTGAAAAATCATGAAGACAAGACTTATTCACATTAGTTTTAGTGGACCTTTTATATCAAAGACACAAAAAACCATCTAAAAAACTTAAATTTTCAATTTTGAATGTATTAGTTCATACAAATGAAATCATTTTCTTCATGTACGAACCAACTATTGTATTATACGCCCTCAGAATTCAATTTCATTCACTTGAATAGCCTTCTCCAATCCTTCAAATCTTAGCAATGGCCAGTTCTGGCAAGGGGGTAGACTCACTAAGGGTCCGTCTTCTAGGGGTGGTGACAACAACTTTTTCTTCAGGGCTAACGAGGAGTCTTTTCTTAGGTTTTTTCTTAAAAAATTACACCCTCTAGAATTCTTCTTCAAGACGATATTCACTTTCAAGTGATGCCTCTTTTCGCTTCCACCCAATTTGCTTTTATCTTGACCTTGATTCACTCCTATAATAAGGAAACATTTCACTACTTTCTAGCCAACATGACCTTTAGTATTGATCAAAGTAGGATATGTTCTTATGTTCTGAAGAAGCGGGTTGAAATAACTAAGAAAGATTTGGGAACCATTTTGCACTTAAGAACTCAATGAATTAGAGCCCACACTTTGACTTCGACATCTAATTTTGACTGGACTAAAATAAATAAAGTTATTAGAGGGATTGAATAAGTATGTCATTTGCCTAGGGTCTCTACTTTAAACAAAAATACAAGGATCATCCAGGATGTCCTCAGAACCTCCATAATTCCTAAAGTTGGTGACCATATTAATATTACTCCTTTTCTATCAACTATCACTTATCTTATCATGACTGGATAACCAATTGATGAAGCCCAACTTATTATTGATTATATTCACGAGCTTTCTAAAATTGGACATGTCTCACATAAGAGGAAGAAGAACATTTCTTTAGGAAACCTAGTGACCTATATCCTTAAGAAGAAGTACAATCTTGTTCATCCTGATCCTTCATTTGAAATGCCTATCTTTTTCACTGATGCTTCATTTTGAGAACTTTTTGGGAGAGATGGTACAAGTGAGGATTCTAAGGGAGAAGGGGGTGCACCTGCACCTACATCTATGCCTGCTCATGGACCTGACTTTTAGGAGATGGTCCAATGCTTTGAAATACTAAAGAGTCATTTTAATTAGTTCTTTGATAAAATTAATACTCATCTAAATTAGCAGGATAAATAGTACCAGCAGAACATGGGTTAGATTTGAAGTCAGTTCGACTCGGTGAACACCAACGTGGCTATGATGAATAGCTATTTTTTTATCTTCAACCAGCCACCTCCTCTAGACCAAGGCCCCTCAGATATATAGATGTACTTCTTATGTATTATCTTTGCTAGTCCTTAGTGATATGTGACAACTTTTGTGGTTTTTTTATGATTGTCCTTTATTTTTATTTTTATTTTTTGATGTTATGTTGTGATTATATTGATATCATCTAAGCATCAATGTATCTTTACATTAATTTGTTATTAATAAAATATGTCTTACTTTATTTAGTTGATTTTGTTCTCTATTTGAAATATTAATTTGTCTATATGATAATCCTAATTTAATTGTTCTAAAATGGTGTTATCATATGATCAGTAATACAAAAATTAACTTAACTAGGAAATTTAATTTTTCAAAAATATAAGTTAATACAATCTCATATTCCTTTTAGACATACATAATTTTAATATTATTATTAGAATTTTGATGTCTTATTATTCTTTTATTATTTTTTCCAATATAATTATCTTTGTACATAGAGAAGTTTGAGTTTTTAGATTATTGATTTTGGAAAGATCAAATAAAAATGGAGAAATGTACAAGTGTACAAAAATCAAAAGAATGTGCAATGGTTTGAAAATTGAAAAGAGGCACAAAATTAGCCCAAATATAAACAGATGCATAAAGTGTGTCACAAATATTGAAAATATGCGCAATGTCGCCAAACAAGTATATTGATAATGTTCTTTCCAATATATTTTAATTGAATTCAATTATATTTTTATATTGGAAATTGACTTAAATTAATCTTGATTTCATCACCTTTGAAATAATTTTTCTTATCTAATGATCTACAATGTTTATGACCTTGATATATTTATGTTATCTTTGTTATATTTTAATTTAAATGTTATGATTTTTTTTCTCTAATGAACATTAATCTTGTTATTACATTTATAAATCAATCTCTTTCAAGATCAATTATCAAAGGTTTCTCATGCGATTTCTTACATTTCTTTTATTTTTCTTCTTCTCTTTTTACTGTTATCAAAAAGGGGGAGAAATATTGTTTCGCATTAAGTTGTTTTTTGTTTGCATTTGATTGTTTCTTGTCTTTGTATTTTGCTTTGTGCGTAGTGTTTTGTCTTATGTTTTGTTTTATTTCTTGTTGTTTTTCTCGCTTTGTATGTTTTTTTAATTTAAAATAAAAATAAAAATTGATATGTTCTTAATAGACATTCCATTATATTCACATGCTTATTCATTTAGGGAGAGTTAAGGATAAATTTAGGATTTTCAATTTTATACAAATAATAATTATTTTGCCATCATCAAAAAGGGGAAGATTGTTGAGATAGTTGCTACTTAGTTTTGCATGTTTGATATTCTTGCACTTGTATGTACTTTATGATTCCAAATATTATTGATTTGATTTTTATTTCTTCTAACACATTTTAGAAGAATTGTTTGGCTCTTGTGTGTACTAACATTTTAGAGAAATCATACTCCAGATTGTTGAAGACTTCAAATCAAGATTAGTTTAGAGTTTATTGTGTTTTAAGTGTATATTTTTCATTTTATTCAGTCTGAGAGAGTGTGATTATAATTAAGTAATTGAGTACACACACACACCGGTGGAGAGTTAAAATTTATATTTTTAAACTGATTGTACTGTACGATATCACTTCGTGCGAGATGATCTGATCAGTTATTTTTTTCCCCAACAAGCAATAGAGCGAACAAAATTGAAATTATTTTTTATAAATATGGTTCATACGAGATGATCCCAGTTTTGTACAAGGATGAATATCTTGGGTTTGTTCTCATGAACTAATCGTACGGGATGATCAAACCATCGTATAGGGATGAACGACCCAGTTACATTCACGCACAAAATATTTTTTCTAAGTCCTGATCATACGTGATGATTTTAAATTTCATACATGGATGAACGCCTCTATTTTGTTCTCAGATGAAGATCGTACGGATAATATTAAATTTTGTACAGGGAAAAACACCTCTATTTTATTCTCGAATGAAGATCGTACAAGGTGATCCCAGGTTCATACCAGGATGAATGTGTCATTTTTGTTCTCACTGATTTCATCCTGACATTTTGTACAGGTGAACTTGAAAATTTTTTTTGTTCATCGTAGATGAACATAGTTCATATCGGATGATGATCAGGTATGAAATGATTTCATACCCATTCATAATAGGTTTATATGCATTTGTATTTAAAAAATTCTTACGTACAAATATACGATCATACAGTATGATCATGAACACTCTAAATTTAAAAATTCAATTTTCTGGTTGGTTTTATATGCCTTTTATATAAGAGGTCCACTAAAACTGATGTGAGATAGTCTTATCTACAAGATTTTTCAAGGGCAATTGAAGGAGAGAGTGTGAGAGAGTGTTTGAGAGAGATTTATTGTAAGTATAGTGTGAAGGGTTTACAAGGTTACTCAAAGGTAAGGATCGCTTTGTAATTGTGGTTATCACTCTTCCTCTTGTCTTTCTAAATTTCTAATGAAAAGATCTTTGGATAAGATCCGGTTCTCTATCAACACTTATAGGGTGTGAAAGGATGACAATTCTTTTTCGACACTTGGAGGGTGTGAAAGGACAAAGGTACTCTCCCTACACTTGGAGGATGTGAAAGGATGAAGGTACTCTACCTATACTTGGAGGGTGTGAAAGGACGACAGTTTTCTACCGCACCGGGGATTGGTGGAAGAGAGTTTTGTAAAGGCTTCTCCACCTTACTGTGGGGGCTAAAGAAGTGTTACTTTGGTAGTAGTGCAATACCTGAAGTGGGAGGCTTCAGGGAGTGAATGTTGGTCGTGTTTGTGCGAACCACTATAAACGTTTTTGTCATTTATTTTTTTGCTGCTTATTCTTATAAGTTTTTTATTCTGTGGTTTAAAAGTTTTATTTTAAAAACTTTGATTAACTTACTTCATAAATCAAAGGTTTCAATATTTAAATCCAAGAAGAAATTTTTAAAATTACTAATTCACCCCCCTGATAGTTAGCCTTGGGACATTATCTTAGGTTTAACAGCTTAACCAAGATTTAATAAGAATCAACACTTCATGCTCTTCTATGATACATCTTGTATTTTTCTATGACATTATACAGTAGTTTACTAAAATTCATAGAGAGGGAAGTTGTAACTTTAAAGGGAGAACAATCTCTACCATAAAAAACTAGAGCAAATGATGTGGACTAAGTTGTAGATCTATATGTCATTCAATATTCCCATAAAGTCTATCTTAACTTTTCATGTCATTAATGATTAATATCATTTAAAATTATTCCTAGAATATGGACCAATATTTATTAAAGGCCTCAACCAATTCATTTGCCTAAGCATAATAAAAGGCTAAGTTTCTATAATCAATGTTTTTATGTCTTTTAAAATTATTTATTTTGATGCTTCTAAATGATGGATCATTGTGAGATATGATTTAATAAGGAACAAAAAATAAATTTATGATATGGTCTTTAAAGAAATTTAGGACATGATGTGATTTAACCTATAATATTGAAATTGATTTTACCAAATTTGAGAAGTAATCTCTATTGCTAATATAAAAAGGTGGCCTTTATAGGATGGCAGATCAATCGAAACAAATATAACCACACCTTATCTTTTGAAAGGTTACAAAATAATTATATAAGGTAGAACATTTAATGGTTGACGAAGAACTACACCATACACCTAGCACTGATGATAACTACATGCACTATTCATGCAATCTTTGATCATTGGAAACCAATATTGACCCATCCATTAAATTTTCATCTTCTCTTTAGGATAAGGTAATGAGATCCCATAATTTTCCATGCACATCTTCTATAATCATCTGAGCTTTAGATTTACTAAGATAGATAACCACATCTAATCAAAGGATCTTTTATATAGGGTATTATTTACTAGATTATATGCTAGAGATTTTCTTTTAATTTAATTGGCATTTGATTTAACTTGAGGGAGTTTAGTTTCTCACAAGTAGTCAATAAAACATTGTGGCTAGTCTACTACTTCATCACCCAAAATAAGAATAATTTTACCTTTAGATGAGGACTATTTATTTATATATTCCAATTATATCAGAGAAAAAATCTTACGATCTTGTACCTCCATAAAAATGAAATCTTCTTCTACATAGACTAATTCCATTGTGATCTTTTCTAGGGATTCTAATGTAGAATTTCTTCCATAGAGTATCACATATGAAGTCACATTTAAAATTTGCTCAAGGAAATTCATTGTATACAAGTGATAAGGTATAAGATTTTCTTTTCACACTTTATAAATTTTAGCCACACAATTGATTACTAGCTACGAATCTTTAAAGATTTTGATTTATTTATTCTCATTAAGAATTATAGAGCATTGTACTGAATTTTGTATTCATATAGGGTTCTATGAAATGGTAAAGCAAATAACAGACCTTTATATAAAGTTATAAATACAACTCCAATTCTATATTTTTCTAGGATAACATCATTTGATAGTTTATCTTCTGGATAAATGCAACATTATCAAAATATAATTCCCAAGTAGAGATTCTATTATTTTAATTTCAAGATTTTCTCATTAGGAAATTCATTATTTAATAGATAATCAACAAAAATCATATGGCCGGACTGCTAGGAAATCTATCAAGGCTTTGTGGACGAAAAGAAATGTACCAACAGATTCACTTTATATTTCTATAATCAAATTAGCATAACTAATATCATACTATTTCAAAAGAATAACTAGTTTTTCACTATCAATTTAAGAATATGAATGAAATTTAGTTTCATAACCAAACCCATAATAGAGAATAAACTATCCATCCCAAAAGATAAAACATTATTCAGATATCATTTTGAAAATGAAATTGAGGATTAGACTTTATTTATGTCCAAAGATTCTTTCCTACTCCAGCAAACTAAAGTAGGGTTTATTTTTTTTACTAGTATCTAGGTTCCCCATATTGGTAGGTATCTATAGTTAATTACATCTTAAGATAACTCTTAAGAATACTCTCAATTAATATGGTGACTAAACTTCTTTAGATTTACAAAGCTATGATGAAGGATTTGAATTTTCAACCTACCAACTGGGAAAAGAAAAAAGCCTAAACACTTCTTTTATTGACTCAATAGAAGAGAGGTAGAGAGTGTTTAAGATTCTAGGGAAAATCCTAGAAACACTTTAACCTATACTAATATTTGTTTTTACCAATTTAGAATAATTTTGGGTTTATATTTAAGTGTAAAATTTATTAGGTGGTCAAAATAATCCTCTCAAAAGGAAGTATAATAATTGTATATATACTTGGAATTATGTTTGCTTAGAGTGAAAAATAGCTACCCCCTATACACACTTTAAAACAATTTTTTTAGGTATGATGCATTCAAGGTTGATAACACTTGTTTAACTAAAATTAAATATTTAAATTTTGACTTTAATCAGAAATTTTAAATATGTAATGCACCTAACTAATGCACTTTAATTTTTTTTTAATTAGACTCTAAATCCTTTACAGTGTAATTAATATATTCTAGAACTTACAACTAATGAACTATACATGATTTTCTTTCTAAGAAAAAGAAAGAAAACATAATGGCTCTAAACTATAAGAAATAGTAGGCACGACCTCATGCATGGGTTGCCCCTAGCTTGTTGTTAGCTTGTGTGCATTATTTTTTTTTACGTTGAAGGAAAGTAAATAAATGTGTGTGTATACATGTATGGTAAAGGTGTTCAACTCTATATTACTAAATTGTAGGATCTTAAAACTAATGCATGTGTCTCTTCAAGTTCACATATGCAGCCAAAACCTAAGAAAACAAAGTACCCATAAATTCAAGTCATATACCAACCCATGAATATAATATAGGATTTCACTTTTCTAAAAGATTTCAATCGAGTTTTATTACATTTTACAAATATGAATTGAAATAAGTTAGCATATCTTTGTGCTAACTATGCTCATTCTTTAGATTTTTTTGGGATGACTTAAGTTGTTATAATATTCCTCCTATTTTTATTTCTTTGTTAAAGGAGGAATGTGATTGGGGATCAATCACTTAGTAGTTTGCATCTTCTTCTTTTTAATAAGATTGCTTTATGCATTCCATCAAAAAAAAAAAAAGAATATAATATTAGTTTTAGTGAAATAATATACATAAAAATATAATGCTATAAATATCACTGTAAAGTATATTCTGGGGTTTTCATGAAAAGAAAGGTGGCCAAGCCCCACCAACCATAAGTTTGGATCTCAACACCTAAACAATGATGTAAACATTTATAAATATTATTAGTTATTTATCATTAGGTTTTCTTAATCCGGGTCTTCTATGGAATTCCAAAAAGATAATGACTTTCAAAGGAAGAGGGCTTATTTCTTTTGGAGTCCTATAAGTGTTGATTATAAGCAAACCCATTTATGACTTTCACAACTCTTTTAAATTTACAAATTTCTTTACCTATACAAAGAATCTATAATTTACCTATACGTTTACACATTAAAATTTTACATTTACTCTTTATAACTTTACATTTACTCTTCTACTGTTAGAGCCACTTTAACTTGCTACTTTGGCATTTCTTAATGTCTACATGATAAATAAAATCTTTTTTCTAATTTTATGGGTTTGTCCTTATTCTCTTTAAACACTTCTTTCTATTTGGTGACATGCTAGATAGATTCTACTGGAAGTTCTTCTTTTTGTGCTCTAGATGAAGGAGATTTCATACTCTGTAAGGTGTCCTTGGAAACCATTAACTCTTCCATCTTATTTTCTATTCTTGAGGTTTGATCATCTTTTTAACTTAATTGGCCTAATTGGGATATGGTGTATCACCCTCATCAACCTCCATATCTAAGAGATTTTCTTTACATTCACCATTTTTCTTTTTGAGTGGATGCCTAGGTATCTACCATGCAAATAATTTTAGGAATTTCTTCATGATTATATCTCATTGTGTCCATCTTGATGGCCTCCTCTTCATCTATTTTCTATTTCTTTCTTTTGATTTTTTTTCCATATCTTACATCAGTCTTCTTGACACATAATATTGGTTGACTAAAATATATTCTCTATTTGGTGAAGATTCAATCAAATCTTTACCTTTCCTTCAACTTGACTTAACCACCACACACTCTTTAGTTGTAAATAGTGCAATAGAAGTAGATACTATCTTAGACCACCAATCTTTCTTCTCATAAGATATTAGGTTTGCTTACTTTTAGATTTGAGCTTCCTTATATCAGGATAAGAAAATGATTAACTACCCTCTAAGTGGTGCCGATCAACTCTCAGGAATTGGTGGATCAGAGAGTAATGGTACTTTAACTAGATTATTATTTGAATAATAAGATGATGATGGGGATGATGGAGTGTAACCTTAATGGGATGGACACCTAAATTTATAGACCTTGCTAGAAATAATGTCATTGTTGATGACTAGCTGACAATACTTACTTGATTCTTAAGAATCTCTTTGGTTCTCCATAATGACCTATAAAAACAACTAGCATAGCTAATTTTTCCTCTTTAAATTTTACTATTCTCTTGGTTGGAATGACTTTTTTTTTTTTTTTGTAACTCTGATTCTGCTATGTTGATAATCTTACCCTTAGTACTCCTCAGAAATTCTACTTTAGATTGCCTAAAGCCTATTCTACATCCTTAGATAAATCCTTTTAATAATGATTTAAACCTCTCTTCCTCTTAGATAAGGAAAGGACAATTGGTTATTTATATAATTAGAAGATGGATAATTCATAATTTTTAGGATGCTTTCTTCTCTAGGTACTGTAGATAAAGAATGGAAATGACTCCCACCAAACAATAGTGAGTTCATAAGAACTTCTTCTATTACAGTTTCCATTGCAAAAGTCAATTGGATTTTTCCTCTATCATTTTAATCTTCTTAGCTCTCTAGTTCAAGTGACAATTTTTATTATGATGTTGAGATTTTGTCATCTCATTTATAGCATAAGATGACAGATCTCAAATGTACTCAATATAGGAACTTCAGATTGAATGACTAACTTTAAGTTCTGGTTAACTATAAATTTAGGAAAGGTCAATCTAAAGAGCATGGAGGTATTAACAGTTAAGATAGTAGCTATAGACCAACCTCTATAGAAAACTCTATGATAGATTTCATAGGTAAATTTAACCACCTCAAAATGTGGTCCATTAAAGTTCAAATGTAAATTTTCAAAACCAAAATAAAACATGATCATGATGCCCTAAAACAGTTAGGCTTGGTTGAATGAATATTAAGGATATTAGAGAAACTAAATATATGTTTTTCAACCATTTCTAAAATTGAAGCAAAATTTTTCATTAGCATCTAAACTCAAGCTTTAGATAATATATTTAGGTCTAAAGAAAATATAAAACTATATTACTAAATCCCCATAATAAATTTAATTAAATAAAAGTAGATTTTGGATTTAAAATAAAAAGTGATTTGAATCTTGACCCATTCTAAGTAACAAGATCAAGCTACATGAAGAAAATTAACTATAATGTATAACCTAAAAATAAAAAAATGATTGAACTAGAGTCTAGGTTTGAGATTAAAAAATTGATAAAATTTAGATTTAGATTTAGGGTTTATAATGATTATTCTAAGCCCAATTTGAATAACTACACTAAACTACACTAAGAAATGTAGTTATGATACAATATTCTATAAACTAAAATGATTAAAACTTGAATTATATTTTAGAATTCTAATTCAGGATAAATTAAATATAAATTATGTAACATCATTCATTTTATATTTTTATATTTAATTTTTCTTAGCGAACATCATATTATCTCAAAAGATAGACTCATGTTTGACTATCAATATAAGAATATAAATAAAATTTATTTTCATAATTAAACCCAGCATAGAGAATATACTATTCATTTTGGAAGATAAAATGATTTTAACCTATCATTTTGAAGATTAAACTAACTAATAAGTATATATTTCCAACCTCTAGATATTTTTTTCCCTACTCTAGCAAGCTAAAGTAGGGGTTTTTTATTAGGTTCTTTGTTCCTTATAGAGGTAACCCTCTATAGTTAATTACATCTTTAGATAACTCTTTAAAAAATCTCAATTAAATTGGTGACTAATCTACTTTATATTTACAAAGCTATGATTAAGGATTTGAATTTTTAACCTACTGATAAGGAAAAGAATGACTTTAGATAAGATGCAATGAGTAATGGATTTCTAGAGAGAGAAACTCTGGTTTTCTAGAGAGAGAAGGCGACATTTTTTTTGAATTTTTTCTTTCATGGTTTTTGTTTCGTTCTTCGCAGAATTGGATTCTCGGTGGGCCACCTGAGATAGGGGAAGGTATTGGATTTATCCATGGTAAAGGATCTGTATTGATGAGCTCGATGGATGGTAGTCGATCGTCTTCAAGGTTGATTGATGGTAAGGTTGTTAAAGTGGATTCTTGTGATCAAGATCTGGGTGGTGTGAGATGTAAATTGTTTGGGGAAGGTGCTGGTGATCGTCCCTTAGGCCCGCTGGTTATCAAGGAGGGTTGTTTGGAGTTGTCCAAGAAAGTAGTGTCCGTGGAAGGTAAGGGGAAGGATATTGTTGATGATGAAGTAATTGTTTCACCTATGGTTTTAAGCAAGAATTTTGATACTAATCCTATGGATTTGGCTGTGACTTCTTCGGAAATGAACATATATGTTAACAGGTTCGGCAATTCAAATGCAATCTCTGGTTTAGGCCATGGGATAAATGCGAATGTTGATAATTCTGTTAACAGAAGTGTTTAATTCTTACCAAGGTTGGATTCTGGAGGTACAAATTTGGTGGATAAGATAAATGATAAAATGCCTGTGAAGGAATTGGCGGAGGTGGATGGAAATCCGTGGAAAAGGAAGCCATATATCAAGTTGGATTTCAATGAAGATGATCAGGTCTTTGCAGAGGATGGGAAAACTGTGAAATTGGTTGAAGATAAGGAGGTTGCGAATTCTCAAAAGCTCAGGAATTCATTGGTTATCAAGGTATTTGGCAAGGAGATTCCTTCTCATGTAGTAGCGTGGGAGATTAGGAGGCAATGGAAGTTGTTTGGGAAATTCCATTTTACTACGTTGGGGAGGGGATGGTTTTTATGCTCCTTTGAGTCAACTGAGATTATGGAAGGTGTTTTATTGGGAGGGCCTTGGTTTGTCAATGGCTCTATTGTGGGGATGGAGAAGTGGTCTTTAGAGTTTTCAACTCTTTCTCTGAAAGGTTTAACCTCCCCTATTTGGATTAGAATGCCTCATCTTCCCTTGAAGTGTTGGGATGAAGTGAATGTGGCTCGTATTGATTCTTCTATTGGTAAACCTTTGATGATGGATGGTAATATGTTTCAGTGGGGGAAAAGGGAATGTGCCAGAGTCTGAGTGAGAGTCAGACTGGACCAGTCTCTTCCTCTAGGAACTTGGGTTGAGAGTATCTCTGGGAAATTCTATCAAAGATTTGAATATGAAAAGATTTTGACTCTTTGTTATGGATGTGGAACGGTGGGACATCTCAAACCTGATTGCAGATTGAAGGCTGGTGGGAACTCTGGAACTGAAACGAATATTGGTGTGTCTAGGGAAGATAAGGAGGTGGGAGAGGCTCAAGGAGTGAATTCTAATCACTCTTAAGGTCATTGGATCATGGTTAAGAAGAAATTAAATAGGAAGATAGTTATCCGAAAGGAGAAACCGATTCTAGTGAAAAAATAGTGGGTGAAAGTGGCTGGAGCACATGATGACTTGAATGGGAAAATTACTCCAATTAATGGAAATAGTGATAAGGTGGAAGACATTGTTGCAGATACTCAATTGGAGGAAGGTGAGATACCTAGCGAAGAAGAAGAGGCTGCTACTCGAAGGGATTCTGAATGGTTGGTTAATTCTGCTGTAGAGGTTGATGATTTGATCGAGGCTCCTTCTAAGATCATTGGTATGTTTCCTGCCGCTATTCACCCTGTTGTTCCTGTTTGTTTGAATAAATTTGTTGTATTGGATGGGGTGGAAGAGGATGGGATAGAGGTTGCTTGTGTTAAAACTGGCTCTGGAGGACGTGATAGTGAAGGGGTTCATCCTATTTCTGGGAAGTCTGTTGCTGTTGCAAGTGTTAAGGGGTGTGAATGGAGTTTGTTTACTGGGAGAATAGAGAAAGAAGTTGGTTCTAGTGGAGATATAGTGAAACGTAAGCTTGATAAAGATCTTAGATCTTTGGGACCTATTAAAATTAATTCAAGAGGTAGGAGTGTGGATGGTGGTTCGAAGAAGAAAGGTGGGGGCTCTCCCCCCAAACAATTTTAATGGAATCCATGATTTTTTGGAATTGTAGGAGGGCCAAAAAGAGGGAGGCCTTCCTCTAATTAAAGGAGATTATTAAAGACTACAAAGTTTTCTTTGTAGGGATACTTTAAACTAAAATTTCTTCTATAGAGAAGGAGTTGTTTGTAAGGATGATGGGGCTTGGTTGGGATTATTTCATTCTTCCTTCTGAAGGGCTTTCTGGTGGTATAATGATACTTTGGAGGTCGGATTTGGCATCCTTTTCTATTTTGAAATCTTCATATCAATGTGTTATTGGTGATCTTAATGTTTTCAATAAAGGTGTTTGGATGATTTCTACTATTTATGCTAGTAAGGAGATGTTGAAGAGGATGCATCTTTGGGAGGTTATTCAGGAGGCTTCCAATAGAGATATTCCTTCTATTGTTGGAGGGGATTTTAATTGTATTTTGGCTCAAGAAGACAAGAAGGGTGGTAGGAGGTTTAAAATAATCAAGGCTCTTTGGATATGTTGAAGCTTATGAATGAGAATGACTATCATGAAGTCGTTTTTGTTGGACCAAGGTACACTTGGTGCAATAACAAGAGTGGTGGTGGAAGGATTTTGGAAAGGCTTGATAGGTGTATTCTTAATTCCTTGTCCATCAACAAAATTCAAATTACATTGGTTAGAGATCTTGCTAGAGTTGCTTCGGACCATTATCCGATAGTACTTAAGATGTTCGAGATGATGTGTAAAGGTAGAAGTGGTATAAAGTTTGAAGATACTTGGCTTTCCTTTAAGACTGCTGAGCATATTGTCTCTAGTAGGTGGAAGAGACAATTTTTGGGGGATGACATGGAGGTTCTTAATAAAAAATGTAAGAAGGTATTGAAAGATTTATTTTATTGGAGCAAGGCTAGATTGAACAATTTCTCTTTGGAGAAAGACAAATTGAAAGCTGAAATTCTGGTTTTGCAAGAAAAAGAATCAAGGCTTGGGTGGTTGAATGAGGATAAAGTGTGGTTTCTTAAAGCTAAAGTTAAAGAATTAAATGTTGTGCTGAATAATCTCAATATTTGGTGGAGGCAAAGAGCTAAAGAAAAATGGATTAAGGATGGTGATGCAAATACCAAACTTTCCCATTCTTTTGCCAACTCTAGGAGGAATATCAACTGGATTTCACAAGTGAAGGATGCTAACGGGGTGCTGTCAGATGATCCAGAAATGATTGAGGAGGTGTTCATGAGATTTTTTCAAGTGAAGTGGAAATCAAGGATTTGTAGCTTTGATGGATGGCCAAAGCCATGGGCTTCTTTGCTTGACAGTGATAAGAACTTGCTGAACAAGGAACTGGATGAAGCTGAATTCAGTGAAGTTATTTTGAATTTGGGAAATAACAGAGCTCCGGGCTTTGATGGAATTTCCTATTCTTTTTTCAAAGCTTTTTGGAAGATCATTAGAGTGGATGTAGTGTGGGCTGTGCAGCAGTTTTTCCACACTGGTTCAATGAATAGGGATTAGAAAGACACCTTAGTTGTGCTTATTCCTAAATCTTCTAATCCTAGTATTCCCTCAGCATACCATCCTATCAGTTTATGCAATTCAATTTATAAAATTGTTGCTAAAATTTTGCTTAACAGAATGGTGGAGATTATGCCCAGGATTATTTCTGAAGAACAAGCGGCTTTTGTGAAGGGTAAGGCAATCTCTTATCATCTTCTTCTAGCTCAGGAAGTATTCAATAAGTTGAGGTTTTCCAAAGCTTGTAATGGATTCTTGGCAATCAAAGTGGATATGGAGCAAGCATATGATAATATTTGTTGGTCTACTTTAGAGAGAATGTTAATAGAATTGGGGTTCCCTTCCAGGTTTGTTCATTTGGTAATGGATTGTATTATAGATCCAAGATTTTCTGTTGTGATTAATGGGTCTAATTCTAGTTGAATTTAAGGGAAGAGTGGCTTTCGTCAAGGGTGTCCTCTGTCACCTTTTCTATTTATACTCTGCTCTCAACTTCTTTCCAACACCTTTCGGAGTAGGGGCAATGAGGTGGGTATAAGGATTTCTACTAATGCCCAGAGGATTTCCCATCTGTTATTTGTAGATGATATTTTATTGTTTGAGGAAGCTAAAGAGAACATCATGAAGAAAGTCAGAAAGATTATGGAGGATTATTGTAGGTGGACTGGTCAAAATATTAATTACCATAAATCTTCTTTGGTTTGTCGTAATTCGGTGGATAGAAAGAGGAGAATGCAGATTTCCAGATTCATGGGTATTAAGCTTGTTGAAGAGTTTGAGTATTTGGGCATTAAGTTGGCTTTGAGGCGCTTAAGGAAGGCCGATTTTCAGGGTTTATTAGATAAATCCTGTAAGAAAATCAATGTTTGGGGGAATAGGTTTGTCTCTTTTGCAGGAAGAATGGTTTTGGTTAAATCAGTTTTTCTTTCTCTTCCGGTCTTTACCATGACTCATTCTCTTATTTCAATGAAAACTTTATTGGAGTTTGAGAAGATTTGTAGAGATTTATATGGAATAAATGTGATGGAAAGAGGGGTCTTCATTACATGGCTTGGGAGCAAGTTTGTAAGCCAAAGGAGTATGGAGGTTGGGATGTTCAATCAGCTAAGGCTAGAAGGGATGCAATGAGAGCTAAATTTGCTTGGAAGTTGAATGATAAACCTGAATCTATGTTAAGCAGAAAACTTCATGCTAAGTATGGAGCTAATTGGTGGAAGTATCGGCTGTATGGAAGGAGTTCCTGTACATGGAAGATTTGGTTTTCAGGGTGGAATGCTCTCAGGGAGCTTGTTAGATGGAAAGTTGCTGATGGGGTAAAAATCAATGTGCTGAAGAACATATGGATTATGGACAAGTCTCTTATCAGATGGCCAACATTTGTTGCTACGTTTGAGGATGCAGATGTTACCCTGGACTATTTCATTACGGATGGTTGCTGGGACCGGGTGAAACTCAGTCAGTTCTTTGGGACTGATCTTATGGATCTCATCTGCAAGGTTCAGATTTCTCCCTGTTTGTCTGGGGATAATATGGAACAGAGATTTAAAATGTCTGGGAAGTCTATTTCTGCTCTAATTATGTAATACAAGTATAAGAACATGGGTGGTGTTGTTCAATTCAATTGGGTATATAAATTTAAGTTGAATGCTAGGCTTGAGGTGTTTTTATGGCGGCTGTTCTCGGATGCTTTGCCTACAGCTGATTTCCTCTTCAGAAGAAAGCTTGCTGATGATTCTCTTTGCCCATTGGGTTGTGAAGCTTTGTAAGATATCAATTATACTAAAACCAACATTGTAAACTGCGGAAGGTGCTGGATGTGCTGAGAGGTAGGGGTTTTCAAATACCCGTTTACAGTGGGTGGTTTGAATGTTTGGCGGGTCTAAAGCGACATATAAATGGTAACTTGATGTTGATAAAAATGTATTTTACTATTATTTGGTTTGTTTGGAACCACAGGAATAAGGTCAAGCTTGGGAATCTTGAAGAAAGCAATGTGTTCATTGCTATTTCTATTCTCAGTTTTATCAGCCAGGATTGTTCGCATATTGTTCAATCGGGTAACTGGGTTGTTAATCAGTCCTTTGGGCTGTCTTTTGATAAATGGCAACCTCCTCCCCATGGTTGGATTAAGATCAACCTTGATGCTTCTCACAAAGGAAATTATGAGGCTGGTATTGGCGGTATTGTAAGGGATTGTAATGGAAGGTTCTTACTTGCATTTGGGAGGAAGAAATTGCATTGGGGCTTAGCCCAATTGGAGATGGTGGCCATTGTAGATATGAAGGAAGTCTTACATGGCAGATTTGATGGAGTTGAAGGCATCATAGTAGAAGGTGACAATAAGAATGTTATTAATATTCTTCACAACGTGCACAGTATACCGAAGAATATGGATAGAAGATTGGTGATTGAAGACTCTTCTTTTCTTAATGAGGTAAATAAAGTACATTTTCATTGGGTTAATCATAGTTGTAATAGATTAGCAGATTTTTGTGCTAATCATGCTTTTTTTTCTGATTTTCTTTCGGACTTGTTTTGTCAGAATGATTTACCGTCTTCCTTTTGTAATATGGTGAAGGAAGATTGTGTAAGAGTTCTTCACTTTCAGTAGTTTATAATTAGGCTTTGTTTTCCCTTTCTATGCACTTTTAGCATTCTTCAAAAAAAAAAAAAAGACAAGGAAAAGAACAAAGGCTAAACACTAATTTTAATAAGTCAATGTAAGAGAGGTAGAGAATAGTTAAGATTCTAGGGAAAATCCTAGAAATACTCTAATCTATTCTTTTGTTTGGCTTTACCAATTTTAAATAAAATTTTAAAAAAGATTGAATTTATGTTTCAGCTTATATTTTTTTAGATGATCGAGTTAAACATCCTAAAATGAAGTACATTAAGTGTATCAAATTTTGAATTACATCTACTTAGACTGGATAGTCAATTAACCACCTAAACACACTTTAAACCCATACTTTCAAGTCTGATGCATTCAAGGTAAAAAGCTATTGTTTAATTAAAATCATTGATTTAAGTTTAGTCTTTAATTAAAAATTTTGAATACATAATCCATCAAACAAATGCACTTTAAAATAGTTTTTTTTTTATTTAAACTCTAAATCTTCTATGATGCACTTGGTGCAATCTTGAGTTTATAACTAATGCACTCCACAAGATTACCACTCTAAGAAAAATTTTGTAGCTTAATAACCCTAAACCGTTTGCATGCTATTGCCTAATGTGTTTTGTATATGTTGAAGGAAAGTCAATATGTATGCATGTATATGTAAATGTTTTTTAGTCTACCGTACCAAACTACAACATCCTAAAACTAACACATGTGTTCTCACATTAATATATATGCCACCAAAACCTATGAAAATAAACTACCCTCTAATGAAAGTCATTTGCTAACCCATGAGTGTAATGTATGAGTGAATAAAGCAATATATTAATGTCACTCTAAGTACAATATATCACTATAAAGCATATAAATGCCACTATAAAATGTCAGTATAAAGTACATTAAGTGTATTGAAATGTCCCTATAAAGTATAAAAATTGTAGTATAAAGTAGTATATAAGAAAATATTATGATAAATGTCACTATAAAGTACAACCCAGGGTCTGCAGTGAAAGAAAGGTGGCTAAGCTCCACCAACCATAAGTTTTTATTTCTGCATCCATACAATGATAAATATTCTTATAAATGTGAATTCTTATTTTATTATCAGGTTTCCTTGCTTCAGGTCTTCTAAAGAATCCTAAAAAGATAATGACCTTTAAAGGAAGAGGGATAATTAATTTTGGACTCCTACAAGCTACATAATAAGGCAAACACTTTTAAAATTTTCATAAATCTTTCACATTTATAGCTTGATCTACCTATACAAAGAATCTATACTTTACATTTACATTGATACTTTATAACTTTACATTCACTCTTTACAATTTTTATTGTCTCTTTATAAAAAATAAAGCTTGACTATGAATAGACAAATGCAGATGCAACAAGCTAGGAAAGTAAAGTGAAATGCAAGTAAATAAATAATGCATGTATGATAATCTAGAGTATATGAAAAGTATTCAAATAAAGGATATTATACACCTTCCAAGAAAGGTATCCAATCACATCATAATATAAGCTAGTAAAATAATAATGGCCTAGCTTAGACTATATTTAGTTGTCCTAGTAAGAAAATTATTAAGTATGTTTTAATCTTGTGTGATTTTGATATATCCTATTTTAATTATTGTTTAATGTTGTTTATGATTTACATTTATTTGGTATAGGTCAAAAGAATTTATCTTATGTTTAAATTTTAGTGATTTAATATTTATGTTTAATTTTAGATGTTATAATCATTTAATTATAAGGAACCTTAGTAATTAATAACCTCAAAGTGTGGTTTGAAATCTCTAATCAACAAGTCCTAGGCTTATAAAGAATGCATTTTTTTTACCCTGAGGATAAAGTTAAGACATAAAAACCATATTTTAATCATTAATGATATATATGATTTATGTTTTAAAGAACCATGTTAATTAGCGACTTCAAGGTGTTTGAAGGTACTGATAAAAAAATCATAGGATTTTATCCCCCCACCCTCCAACTAAAGGATAGAGTAAATAAATACAGACTTTAATTTATTTATGTTTTATCCAGTTATTTAGTTTGATTTGTTTGATTGGTTTAATTAACCTAAGTTGAATTAAAAATTTTATTATAGTTTATTAAATTTTAATCAATTTATTTTAACTTGTTATTTTCTTATTTTTATTTTTATTTTATTTTGATTTATATTAATTTCTTAATTTTTATTTATTTGATTTTAATTATTTTATTTGATTTAAAAATTTTCATTTATTTTAAATTAATTCTTGTTGACCTCATTTCTATATGAGGTCACTAAGACCAAATTGAGTTTCTTTCTAGTGACCTAATGATTGTAAGATGTCTACATCCTAACCATATAGGTCCCAATTGAGACCCAATTTAATCCCAATAAAATTCAATTCCACTTTCCAATTCAGTCCTTGATCCAGCCATCAACCAAACTTCCAATTAACCCTCAAGCCATACCCAATTAATTTCAAACTAAGAATTTCATTAATGTGGATAATCCAAGTTCAGGCATTCAACTCCTAAATCTAATCCAAATTCAACATTCCAAACTAAACCTTAGGGTTTAGGACCAGGTCGTGAAACTGTTTCTTGGTGATTTTTCTATCACCTTGAAACCCAGTTAATTGTAATTTGATGTAAGATATATCAATCACATATTAATAAGACATGTATCTATTGCCAATCCTATAAATTTGAGCTCATTTGGAGGTATATAACCTCATAAATCAGATTGATTTCTAAACGTTGTAAAACCTTCAATTATTTATATCCTATGACACTGTATTTCCCTCCTTGTGAAAATTGTTCTTGGGACCTTCCCCAAACTTCTTGATCATGTTCATAGCTTTAATTATGACTTGTTGACCAATAACTACATTTTGTTGAACTAATCTTGACCCTTTAGCAAGATGTTTCCTCATCAATCTCCAAAACCTATCCCAGTGGATCCTAAATGTCCTTAGAAACACATTGAACCCAACGCCACACTTTGGTTTAACCTGATTGACCTAGTCAACCATGGTTTACCAAAGTGCCCCTTAAAGGTTTAAACACCCATTTCAAATGAAATCACCTCACCTTGACTTTGAACCTATCCCATTGAGTTCATATGATCCACTTGAACTCAATGGACCCAATCCATCACCTTAGGTCATCTTGGTTGACCAAGTCAACCAAGTTTAACCAAACCTTGCATAAACTCCCACCTTCTCAAGCCCTTTGATCAAGACCTCTCCAAACCCATTTAAACCTATGGGGTGACCCATTGGGTTTTCAGGAGACCCCTTTAAAAGATCCAAGCCTTTGGCTCACTTGGGTTAGCCATTTGGATTGTTCGGAGTGCCCAAAGAGGGGTTTCCCTTGAGCAAATTTCAAAATCTAGCCCAATTAGATCAAACCAATAGTAGCATTAGGTTCACATTTACCCAATACACCTTTCTTAGTAGAGCCATTTCCCATCTTGGGTTGGGATTTAGGCAAACCAAAAGTGGCAAAAACCACCTTTGGTTGATCCATTTCCCAATCTAAGCTCAATTAAACCCAACTAATTCCTTCATTGGGTGGCCCTAGAGCCAATGCATCTGCCCTGGCTAGCCTAACCCTTGGGCTTACCTGGGTCATGACTTGGGCTAGACCAAAGCTTCCAAAATCATTTTGACCTGAACCATTTCTCAACCCATACCAATTTAGATCTAATTGGCATAGGCATTTGGTTCGCCAAGACCTAATCCATCTTCCACACTAAGCCCAGCCCCTGACCTAACCTAGGTCTTACCTAAATGGACCCAAATATGTCCAAAAATGGGTTGACCTAAGCCATGTTAGGGAATTGGGCCACCTCATGACCAATTCAACCTATGATTGGGTGCAACAGGAGTTGACCCATCATGCTTATTTATCTGATGGTCTAGTTTGGCCTGGGTTGTTTTAAAATTTTCCCAAATTATATAGGTTTGGGTAAACCCAGACCCTATTATTGATTTAGGCTCCCCTATGCCTAATTGACAATTTAGTTGAGTTCACTAGGGCCATAACAACCTTTCCAATTGGACCTGACCTAGTCCCTGGCCAGTGCTAGTCAAAACCAATAGAGATTCAGCTATAGTGGTCCCCTTCATCAAGGGTTCCAAGGCCTGAGTTCATCAACTTTGAGCTCAACAGGCTTAGAAAATACGTCCCCTTCCACCTAGAGGCCATCTAGTGGTTGCCCAAATTAATCCCATCTGTCCATCACCATGGGGATGCTTGAATAGGGAATTTCCCCCTAGATGTCACCATTTTATTCCAGCATTTTGAAAAGCCTTCCAAGAGCTCCTTGAGTATTCCCATAGGATTCCCTAGCATCCTAGCCCTCTCTGACCAGTAGTTTAAGTGAACTCTGGTGAAATTTGTCCATGTCCTGCTCAAAGTCTTACCTTTAACGATTCTCCAATCTCAGCATCTGAAGGAATGTTCTTCGCCTCCATCGCTTTAAGCTTCCTGATAGAAAAAAATCATTAATTTTTGTTTCCTACATGGCGAGAATCCATTCTCGAGCTCCTAGTTAAGGGGTAGTGGTCAAGTGTGAAGCAAACCATCAATCTACTAGATTTTGACTGTTGGATTGATGGTTTGCACATTCCAGATCCTTCATGTAAAGTTTTGTTAAGTTTCATTGACAAGATCTCCTTGATCATGCCAGAAAAGGTTCATAGTTGCGGATGCAAGTGAGAGGTTGAAGATATAATCCTAACCATTAATTTTAATCAATAGTTCGGATTAGATGTTGTGATTCTTGAGTATGGTCATAGTCATCTGATTCCTAATCCGATGACTATCATTAAATCCGTGTTTACATAATCAATAGGAAATAATTATCCCACCAATTAGGTTGCGTCGTATGTAAAAGTGAAATTTGATTGTAAATATGGATTTAATTAATCCCAAATTCATAGGAATCTTTAAAAATTAATATATCCCTCCACAATGACTAATTAAGGAGTTCTTAGGCTCATTGAAAAGATATCAGGGAGATCTTCAAAAGCCCTATGGTCCCAAGAATAGTTCTCTGTGTTAATGTCAATTTTTTAAGAATATTTATTATTTTTAAGCATTTGTGTGTTTAATTGAAGCCACCATATCTTGGAACTTTGAGAGATTGAATTGATGTATGTCTTTGACAAGTCCAAATTTTATCTCCTCTATTAGAATCATTTAAGGGAACCATTTAGTCAATTTGGAGTTACGGTTCATGATCTGATCCTTGATTTCAAATTGTCTCTATGATCTCTCTAATGTGATTTTGGATTTGAATGCTTGAATGTTGATGATTCTTAGTCTAAAGAGTGTAGAGCCACTGATTGCACCCCTATCCAAGCCTAAGGTAATGACTTAGGAATTTTTTAAGGTGACCTAGTGGTAAATTTGGGTGGCTTGGTTAGCCACCTTAGATAGGTCCATTTGAGCCTAAATTTAGGGAGATTAGACATTGAGATCAGGTGATCTCATGGTCCAAAATTCACTTGATTTGGTGCCCATTTGGTATACCAACTAGGAACCCCAAAATCCCACTCTAGATTTAGCCTAACCCTTAATTAATTCATCAAAAAATTATTTTAAACCCTAAAATTCACACAAGACCTCTAATTAATCATAATCAAACCCTTAATGAATGAAAAATAAAAACCCTATCTGATAACCCCTAATTTTACTTTAACTTAATTTCTATAAAACTTAACAATTAGTTTAAATAAATAATTAAAAATATTTAAAAATTCTTAAAATTTTTGGAAACATCGCCTTATGTCATCATTGACCTTTGTGAATGATTCGAAGAGGTTTGGGGTTGATTTGGATCAAAATAAAAAATCGCCTTAATTAAGGCAGTTTTAGAAAATCCAAATATAACCAAAATTAAAAAAAAGCATTAATAATTCTTTAAAATTCCAATTTAATAAAACTCAAACATATAAAACTCTAATTAAAATAAAATATTTTTTTAAATATGTCAAACCTCCAAAATTTGGTCAAAGTTAGAAAGTTAACATTCTGGTGAATCGTAATTCAAATTCAGGTCCAAACTTCAAAAAATCAGAACTCTTCATAGAATACTCCAAATTAAGCAAACCAATAGTCTAATTTCTCATCCTAGGGTATAATATTTGTTAAAATCTAAAAATTACAAAATTAACTTTAATTTAAAAATTTAACCTTTGGCCCTTTAAATAATACATTTAAATAATTTGAATAATTCTAAAAATTCAATAATTTGTTAGAATTCTAAGAAAATTCTAACTTGATTAATTAAATGATTAACCAATATTCTAGCACATATCAATCACTCCAAATATGAAATTTTTAAGATGGACTACATTGGGTTACGAGGCTAAGTGTCCTAAGGAGGCCTGATTACTCGAGCCTCATGGCACAATTCCATGAATGGATTTAATGGAGTGTGAAACCTTCAAATCAAATGAATTTTGATTATTTAACAAAACTAAAATACTTAATTCAACTACATCAACCATGTTTTTTAAGATGGATTGCTTTGGGCTATGGGGCTAAGTATCCTAAGGAGGCTTAATTTTGTCGAGCCTGATGACACAACAGCCTGAGTTGGTTGATGGAAAATCTAAATTGATTAAATCCTAAATATGAGTATATAATCAAACTAATGAAAACTTATCGATCCCTTATTCTTTAACTAGTTAAATCCATTTGACCAATCAATATTTAAAATGCATTTTAAACTAAACTTTAATATATTAATACTTGATCTCAAAAACAAATTTACCCTTCAACCTTAACAAACTGGAATATTAGAAAACTTTAACAATTTATCTAGTCTAGGACATATCCCAGCTACATAGCCTTTTCACACACTGTAGATAGTTTTCTAGGACAACATACTCTAGTCTAAGTTAGGACGGTGTTTACTTTACTATTGTGTGAAGGGGTTTTTTGAGTTTTCAAAACATTTTGTGATTGAAAATTGATTGATGTCCTTGTTTACTTCAAATATTGTATATAAATTGATATGATAGTTAAAAGATTACCCTTAGGTTAGGATCAATCTTGTTGCTCACTAAGTTTTCTATAGTTAGCCACACTCATGCAGGGCAAAAAAAGGGGCTAACTTAATAATTATTATAATGCTTCAAGTGCTTAGCCACCAAATAAATAAGAACATAGCCAAGTGTGATTTACTTTATTTCATATATATATACTGCTTGGGATTTGTTTTATTTTCATGTGCTTAGGATAACCTTACATAAGAGTCTAGATTTTACCTTTTTTTATATTAATATAATTTATTTAAAATTTAAGAGTTATTAAAGTTGTTCTTTGAGTTAGGATACATAGGTCCAAAGTTGGATTCCAAAGAGGATAGGATACCCCTAAGGGAAATAGTCCTTTTCCATTTAGAAGCTCAATTTTGGATCAATTCAATACCCAATGTAGAAAAGAATAACCTCTCCCTCATAATCACTTAGGTATCTAGGCATGACAAATCTAAGGGGCCCGAAGAGGAGAAGACCAAGGAATTGAAGATAGAGAGTATCCCACTCATAATCATTTGCATCCGTCCTAGTAAAAGAATAACCTCTCCCTCAAAATCACTTTGATATCCAGTCATGAAAAATCTAAGGTGCCCTACGACTTTTAATTTATGTAAATCTATGTTGTAATAAAGGGGGCACGTGCTTAAGGACATCACTTCAAAGAATTAATTTAATTGATTGCTGTGTTTGATTTGATTTGATTGCATATAAGATTTTGACTTCTTTTCCTAGTGTGTTAGCAATTGCATTGTTGCAACTTAGTTTTCAAAACTATATGCTTATATCATGTGTGTTTTTGATGATTCCAAAATATTTTTTTATTGATTACTATTTATCCTAACATATATTGGAGATAATATTTTTATTATTTGTGTGTACTAACATTTTAGAAAAATTATACTCCAAACTATTAAATACTTCAAGATAGCTTAGATTAGGGTTTATTATAATTGAAGTTTGTACTTTTTATATTTTCTCTTGAGTCTGAGAGAGTGTGATTATAATTGGGTAACCATGCACACACACTTAGTGAGTGTAAAAATTATAATTTTTAAATCTAATCATATTGTACAATCATGTATCATACATGACAATTTGCCCAGAATATTCCTCCAGAATAGTGTTAATCGAACCAAGGCTTGAAATTTTGCTAAGTCTTGTTTATTCTATACAAAGTTACCTTCATACATACGATGCCAACAATACGAAATGGATACGTACTAGTTCATCTCGAACGAACTCAAATTTTTTTTTAACTATTTGTATTGTTTAATCTTAGGTTCATACATACGACATCTAGAATACAAAATGGGTGCATATCATTTAATCCATACGAAGAGATAAAATTTTTGAACTATTTGTATTGTATGATTTTAGGTTTGTACAGATGATGTCTAGAGTAAAAAATGCACTAGGGACAATGCCATGCCCAATCGACTACTAACCAAAAACACTCTTAAGGAAAAATAACTTTAAAGATTAAGGATGTTAAGAATTATTATTCATACATGTGATGCCCAAGTAGTGGAGACAAAGGAACAATATATTAAACATTTGAAAGAAGTTATCTCCCACTACTTTGAGAAGGAGATCCTGATGGAGAAAAAGTTTGATGCTAAGAATTTAACTTCTTAGCATATTAGAATAAATAAAAAGTTTGTGAGATAGCCATTTTCTTCTGTGTTAGTATATGGTTCCCACCAGGTACCATGCCTTATATCCTCTAAAATGGAGGGTATTATACTTACTAGACCTGGAGAGGACTATCATTCTACTAGCATACCACTGGTCCCCTCACCAAAATTTGTAAAGCTAGCCTCAGTGGTGGTGTAAACCAATGAGGATTTTGAAATCAAAGGGAAAATTGAAGCTAAGGGAAAAAGGCCTAAATCCACTAAAGAAGATACGTCCCTAAGAAAATTAATAGATTTGATGTTCCTCCACCTTCCATTTAGCCATATCAAATCTCAGTCAGTGTTATCCCAACTCTAATCAATCTAGTAGATGCCCTACTTGACATTCTCATTTCTAGTTCAATCGATGATTTAGTTGCCAGTTCAGTTGATGTTTCAGTTGCTGACCTAGTTGATGTCTCACTTGACATTTTAGTTGATGTCCCAGACATTTTATTTTAGATTCTACCAGTTATCTCTGAGCTCCCTATCCAGGGATCTGAGGACCTTACCTTGCTCGACATAGAAGCTATCACCCTCCAAGCCCCTATATCACTTACAAATATAGATGACTCTTACCCTATTGGGGATGCCACCCTTCATAGTACCAACTCCGAGAAAATCGAAGGGGATGGGATCATCCAAGATGAAGACTAAGAGATGATTGAACAACTAAAGGCAGAGCATCCAATAGCTGATAATCTTAAATTACAAGACATCTAAAAGTTCATAAAGGTTGTTAAACCTCTAAGAACTTGCTCGAGGCTAACTAAGGGAGGGGGGGTTAATTGGTAATTTAAAAATTATTTGATAAAAAGAAAAACCCTGGATGTGTAAGCGGATTAATTTCACAATACCAAAATTAAAGTTTTGTAACCACATAGTAAATCACAAAGAAGTACAAAAATTAAAATATAGAAAAGTAAAAGAATGAACAAAAAGGATTTTTTAGTGGTTTGATCAAATTTCTCATATGTCCACTCCTCGAAGCGCCTCCTTTTAGTATTACATTAAACCTCTTCGTGTCTCTCTTTTAGCCCCCATAGCTAGGCGAAGAAGCCTTTACAAAAATCTCTTCTACCGACCTAGTGAGGAAGAGTACCCTGAATCTTTTTTACCCTCATAGTAAAGGTAAAGAGCTTGAATCCTCTATCCCTACTGCAGTAAGCAGAGAACCTAAATTTGATGCTTTAGAATGTCCCACCTAGAGACACCATTGAATCAAGAAAGCATCTTAAAAAAGATAATGTAAACCTTATATAGAGTACCTTTGTGAATCTCTCACAACTCCCCCTCACAAAGATCTCTCCCTTTCTTCTCTCCCAAAGCTCTCTCTCACTTCCTTCTCTTACCTCTTGTTGTGAATATGGATTCAAGAATTATAATTTTGATAATAGCAAACAATTCTAACACTTTTATTTTTCTACGACTATCTTACCTACTAACATTTCAGGTCCACAATATCAAATTGCAAATCAAACTAGCTCAAGATTGGGTAGATTAGGACTTAGTCAGCTTGTAATATAAGTCAAGTGTCTTTTAACGTTTCTCGAGTCAATTATAATAATATGGGTCCTGATGCTAAGTAACCTTGCACACACACACTCAGGGGAAAAATTCTGTCAATTTTAGAGTTTTTTTATTTTGATCATATCATCCAGGATGATCCCAAATCATTCTAGATAATTAGTTAAAAATTGAAACCCTAATTAGGGCATCTTAGTTAAGGCAGCCACATTTAAGTAAATCATCCTAGACAATATTAGCATTATCCAAGATGATAGCCTCAAATCAGAAAGAATCAACCACTAGATTAGTTTAAGCATATTTTATTTTTGGACATCATTCAGGACATCATCCTGGATGATGCATTATAATTATGCCTAAATTAGTTTGGTAATTAAGGAAAGAAATTAAGGATTGATTGCTCGATTATATCATCCTAGATGATCGTAGGATCATATGAGCTGATTCATTAAACAAACCTTAGTTTCTTCTTAGATGACCAGAATAATGTTCTGGATGATGTGTATTATTTTATGCTAATCATTCGAGATGATCCCAAAATTATTCTAGATGATAAATTATTTTTTTCTCGTCTAAACATGCAATCAGGGCAATGTTCTAGAAGATATTTGAGGTTTTGAACTAATCATTCAGGCTGATATTGAAATCATCCTAGAGAATCAGTTTAGTTTTTCATCGTCAAGACACATAATCAAGGTGATGTTTTGGATGATACTCAAAGATTTGAACTAATCATACAGGACATTCTGAATATCGTCCTAGATGATTATATTAGTTTGTTGCAATTAAGTGCAAATTTTAGGCTCTTCTATATAAGACATTATGTTTACCCAAGATTGAATCTTTTGTTGTTGTCTTGATATGAGAGAGCTAAGAGGAGAGGGAGAATAAGGGAGAGAGATAGAGGATCTTATGAGGGGGAGTTTGTGAGGGGTTTTACAAAGGTCTCTCCAAGCAAGGATCTGAGTCATCTTCTCCAGTCATCCTCCCAATTTTGTTGGTGGTTCTAGAGAGTTCTACTTCACTAATTGATCGAGGTTCTCTACCTACTTCGGGAGGAAGCAAAAGGAGTCGGGTTCTCTTCATGCTTCAGGAGGAAGCAAAAGGAGTTGGGTTCCCTGCCTCATTAGTGACAATGGAAAGGAGGTTTATACAGGCTTCTCCGCCTCACTGTGGGAGCAAAAGGAGAGTCTTTGAGTTTAGTGCAATACCCAGAGGAGAGGCTTTGGGGAGGGAATGTAGGTCAAGGTGACCAAACCACTATAAATTTATGAGTATTCCTTCTTACTATTTTCTAGATTTAATTTCCATACTTCGATTTTCTTGTGGTAAATTTTGGTTTGGTTTAAGATTGTGTTCTTGATTGAGAAATTTCTTTTAAAATGCCAATTCACCCATCTCCCCCTCTCTTGGTTAGCCTTGGGCTACTTCACAAGGGCTTAACATCCCTAATGAACTTTCAAGTGGTATCGGAGCAGGATTGATAAAAGCAATTTTTGAAATCTTTTGAATTTTGATCCATGGTTAACTTTGGTAAACATAGTATTGTGGAAGTGTATTCTATTATTCAACCACCTTTGTTTGATAACATACCTTTTGATTTATGGAAAACTTGCTTTTCTACATTTTTATAATCGATTGACTACTGTATATGGATGTTCGTTAAAGAAGGTTATTCACCTCCATCACGTGAAATTAATGGCATTAAAACTGAACTTCCTTTTACTAAATAGACTTTTGATGATAGGGATTTAGTGCAACTTAATGTGAAATGCTTGAAATGTTTTTTCTATGCTTTGAAATTGGAACATTACATGCATATTTCAACTTGTGCTACTGGTAATGAAATTTGGGATAGATTGCTTATTACTTATGAAGGAATAAATAAAGTTAAGCAAACTAGGTTGAATATCTTACTGCATGACTATAAACTTTTTCATATGAAACCTAATGAATCAATTTCTAACAAGTACATTTGATTGAAAGTGCTCAGATGACACTAGAAAGTGCTCTGATAGCACTTGAAAGTTTGTTAGGGATGTTAGACCCTATGAACTGACCCAAGGCTAATTAAGAGAGAGGTGAATTGGTTGTTAAAGATCTTTTAAAACACAACTACAAACCAAAACACCACAAAGAAATCAACGATGCAGAAATTAAATGCGGAAGCAATAATAAGAATAGAACACACCGAATTTATAGTGGTTCGTTCAAACCTTGACCTACGTCTACTCCTTGAAGGCACCCTCCAAGTATTGCACTAACTAAGTGTCTCTCCTTTAGCCCCCACAGCTAGGCGGAGAAGCCCTTACAAAATCACTTCCACCTTCCCTATTGCGGTGAAGTTGCCGGGTCCTTTGACACCCAAGAGATCTACTTCTTTGGTTAACTTCCCTCGAGGCAAGCCTTGAATCCGACAGTATTCAGGTGCGAGCTTTCCGGAGCAACCATGTGGAACCCCCTCCACACTCCCTTGAGTCCTCCATCACAGGATCTTCTCCCTCTCTCAAACTCCACCCTTTCCTCACTCCCTTTTAAGCTCTCTCTTCAAGTTCCCCTAGAAGAACAAAGATACTTGGCTGCCAAAGACACTTACCAAGTGTCATGTCATAGCTTAAATAGAAGATCTCAAAACGAGCTCATTAATGCAAGTTGCTGACTTTATTGTCCAGGATGATACTAATATCGTCTTATATAATCTGTGCAAAATAAGCCCAATTAGCCGGGATGATTTGAGACGATCAAAAGAAGTTTGTTCA
This sequence comes from Dendrobium huoshanense, assembly GCA_016618105.1. Classification (NCBI taxonomy): domain Eukaryota; kingdom Viridiplantae; phylum Streptophyta; class Magnoliopsida; order Asparagales; family Orchidaceae; genus Dendrobium; species Dendrobium huoshanense. Next base: position 34,333,915 of record CM028351.1, on the reverse strand, counting down.
TATCGTCCTGGCCGATCTCACGATCGTCCCGGTTGATTAGTTTAAAATCGATTTCAATCGTCCTGATCATCGCCCAAAATAGAAGCTGGCCGATGTAAATCGTCCAGGACATCGGTTCGGCTGATCCTATGATCATCCTGGACAATGTGATTGTATCAATCATCCATTAATACTTTCCAAAGATACCAGATCAATTTAGGCATAATTGAGTTAGATCGTCCTAGATGATATTTATATCGTCCTGGCCGATTTCCTAAAATAAAGAATACCTAAACTGATTATGGCAGCTGATTCTTTCTGAATTAAGACTATCATCCTGGCCGATACATGTATCGTCCAGGCCGATCAGCTAATGATGGTTGCCTTAATGAGGATGACCTAATTAGGGTTTCAGTTTATTGGCAGATCGTCCAGGCCGATATAAATATCATCCCAATTGATGTTACTAAGAATAGAAATCTTTAGGGAACAAGAGAACATCTTCCAAGTTACAAAACATCAGGAGCCACACCAAATACAACAGACTCAAGAAAGGAAAATGAGTACAAACTGACTCAAACCTAGTCTACCCAATCTTGAGCTGGTTCCAAATTGCAGTATGATCGTGTGGACCTGAAATTTCAGTACTTAAGGCAATCGTAGAGAAATAAGAATGTTTGCTATCATCAAAATTATAAACCATAGATCCACAACAATCTCCCCCTTTTTTATGATGACAAAACATTTCAAATTGAATTTTCAAAAAAGTAAATACTCCTCCTAATCTCTCCCTCACTAGAATAAACCTTTTTAAAAATAGGGGAGATAAAAAATATTTTTTTTTTTTTGAAAGAAAATCAACAGTACAAAAAATTCAACAATACATTCTCCCCCATTGACATCAGCAAAAAGAGAGGAGGCACAAACAAAAAACAAAATGAACAAAAGACAAAAATGCTCCCTAATCTAGTGAAAAAACAAATATTCTTAAAATGGGAAAGTAACCTCTTAGTTTTAATCAAAAAGCTTAGTAAAATTAGATTGACAACGCATAGCCCAGAAAAGGTTAGAAATTCAGAATTTGATAATCCAAACTCAAGTTCTTTAAAAAGGCTCAAAAACTTTTTAATTCAATATCTAAATCAAGGAATAAATTAGAGAAAGAAACAATTATTTTTCAAAATTTCCTTCCATAAAATATATCTAATAGAAGATAAATGCACGAATTGTTGAATCAAGAATCAAGATTTTCAAAATCAAGTATCGAAAATATCAAGGGTTTTCTTAAGCTTTGAATAAAATAGAAAAAGTAAGCATACTCTTTATGGGCTTATTTTATGCCTCTTGTCAAGTTTTTTGCGCACTTTGCGCATCTTTTTCTTTTGATACACTTTGTGTATCTTTCTCAATTTGGCATCATTGCGCATCTTTTGATTTGGCGTCATTAGCCACTTTTTTTTTATTTGGCGTCATTGGCCATTTTTTTTTAATATGCTAACTTTCTGAACTTTTAAAAACAAAAGTAAACCTACTCTATTGACACAATGAAATACTTGATTAGAAAAATTATGAGGTAGATTCAATAATCTTGCAAAAGATTCCTATGTTATAGATAAAATGCAGGGAGATGAAAAAAGTTCAGTTTCAAAATCTAATTTAAAATATGATGAAGATTTTAAATCAAAAGTAGAATAAACTCTTTAAGGAAACAGAGATTGAGAGGCAAAATCATGAGTGTCCTTCCTTTGACTATTTTTAGAGAAGTCAAACACAACTTTCATAAGAATTCAAGAAAAAAACAAGAGATAGGTTTTTCATTTTTAGAAAGGTGATGTGTGTGTTGATCAGAGAAAAGACACATAAAAATTTAACGAAAAAAGAAAAGAAAGAAAAGGATAAAAAAAAATCATAAAAACAAAATATCAACATGCAAAAAAAAAATACAAACAAAGGTTTAAGCCCCATCTTGCTCCTGGTTCGATGCTTCAGAGACTAGGTCTGCCCAAGAAATTTTTTGCTTTTCATTATTTGACCAGTTTATAATTTGCTTTACTTTATCCTTTTCTTTTGCAGGAAGAATTTTCAAATTAGGGCACTGATTTTTCATATGTCCTGGTTTCCTACATCTAAAGCAAATAACGTTAGAAGAAATATTAACATCCTTACCATTTTTACCTTTATTCCATTTTTGTTGATGCTTATGCTTTGGTGAGCCTTTCGATTTGCTTGTCAAGTCATTGCTATCGTCACCAACTAAGCTTCCTCTTTCCGTATCTTTAGCTTTTAGAATAATCGTTTCACCTGCATCCAAAAATCTTTAACCCAAACCTTTCTCTTAGGCAATGAGTGAGCAAATCAAATTATTAATAGAATATTCATTCATATTTTTGATTCACAAATAGCAACAATTTTAGCATCAAACTTATCCAGTAGACAACGAAGAATTTTGTTAACTTTTTCAAAATTTGAAAATTCTTTTCCTAAAGCATGCAATGATGTCACAATTTTAATAAACCTAGTATACATGTCTAAGATCGTCTCATAAGGTTTCATGGAAAACAGTTCAAAATCAAGCATTAACATATTCAACTTGGATTGCTTGATTTCCCTAGTGCCTTCATATATGGTGTGTAGTTTATCCCAAACTTCCTTACCAGTAATACACGTGGATACTAACATAAAATCTTCAGAATTTAAAGCACAGAAAAAGCAATTTAATGAATTTGCATTCAATTAAGCATTGAGTTGTTCTTCCTTGTTCCAATGATTAAAAGGAATATCAATTTTAACTCCATTAACAATACATGATGGTGATGAATAACCAGTTAAAATCATATGCCACATGCGAAAATCAATCGATTGCAAGAAAGTAGTCATGTGAATTTTCTAAAAAGCAAAAGTAATATTTTCAAATAAAGGTGGTCTGCTGATTAAATATCCTTCAAAATATTATGATTAGAAATGTTAGCCATGGATCAAAAATTCAAAAGCTTTTAAAAACTTGTTTTATGAATACCGCTCTGATACCACTTGAAAGTTTGTTAGGGATGTTAGGCCCTATGAACTGGCCCAAGGCTAATTAAGAGAGTGGTGAATTTGTTGTTAAAGATCTTTTAAAACACAACTATAAACCAAAACATCACAAAGAAATCAACGATGTGGAAATTAAATGCGGAAGCAATAATAAGAAAAGAACACACTGATTTATAGTGGTTCGATCAAACCTTGACCTACGTCCACTCCTTGGAGGCACCCTCCAAGTATTGCACTAACTAAGTGTCTCTCCTTTATCCCCCACAGCTAGGCGGAGAAGCCTTACTAAATCACTTCCACCTTCCCCGGTGCGGCGGAGTCGCCGGGTCATTTGACACCAAAGAGATCTTCTTCTTTGGTGAACTTCCCTCGAGACAAGCCTTGAATCCGACGGTAATCAGGTGTGAGCTTTCCGGAGCAACCGTGTGGAACCCCCTCCACACTCCATTGAGTCCTCCCTCATAGGATCTTCTCCCTCTCTCAAACTCGACCCTTTTCTCACTCCCTTTCAAGCTCTCTTTTCAAGTTTCCCCCAAAAAAATGAAGCTACAATGGCTACCAAAGACACTTACTAAGTGTCATGTCATAGCTTTAATAGAAGATCTCAAAACGATCTCATTAATGCAAGTTGCCAACTTTATCGTCCAGGATGATACTAATATCATCCTGTGCGATCAGTGCAAAATAAGTCCAATCAGCCGGGATGATTTGAGACGATCAGAAGAAGTTTATTCATATTGTCCTGTCCAATCTCACGATCATCCCGACCGATTAGTTTAAAATCGATTTCAATCGTCTTGATCATCGCCTGGAATAGATGCTGGACGATGTAAATCGTCCAAGACATCGGCCCGGCCGATCCTATGATCATCCCAGCTAATGTGATCGTATCAATCAGACATTAATTCTTTCCAAAGATACCAGATCAATTTAGGCATAATTGAGTTAGATCGTCCTGAAAGATATTTATATCGTCCTGACCAATTTCCTAAAATAAAGAATACCTAAACTGATTATGGCGGCTGATTCTTTCTGAATTGAGACTATCGTCCTGGCTGATGCAGGTATCATCCAGGACGATCAGCTAATGATGGCTGCCTTAATGAGGATGCCCTAATTAAGGTTTCTTTTTTTAGGACAGATCGTCCAGGCCGATATAAATATCATCCCGGACAATGTTACCAAGAATAGAAATCTTTAGGAAATAACAGAACATCTTCCAAGTTACAAAATATCAGGAGCCATACCAAATACAATAGACTCAAGAAAGGAAAAAGAGTACAAACTGACTCAGACCTAGTCTACCCAATCTTGAGCTAGTTCCAAATTATAGTCTGATCGTGTGAACCTGAAATGTCAGTACTTAAGGCAGTCGTAAAGAAATAAGAATGTTTGCTATCATCAAAATATAAACCAAAGATCCGCAACATAGGTTTACTCAAATTATCACCTCATTCCATGCTTTGGGAACATAGCTAACTAACTATGAAAAAGTGAATAAAATTTTGAGATGCTTGCCTTCTTCCTTTGATGCAAAGATTACTGGAATTACTGAATCTAAGGATTTGAATACTTCTTCTATTGATAACTTACTTGGATCACTCATTGCTTATGAGCAAGAGGAGAACCAAAGATTACTTAATGTAGGTGTGAAAAAGAAGGAGAAAATTATAGTGCTGAAAGCTAATGACATGGATGCTAATTCTTCTGGGTCTGAAAGTGATGATGTTTCCTTAATTACTAGGTAATTCAAAAGCTTTATAAGGAAGAATCACCAACACTATCAGAAACGAAATAAAGGTAAGCGTAGAAAAAATTTTAAAAGTTCTTCTGATTTGTTTTATTTTGAATGCAGGAAGCCTAGACATGTTAAAGTTGATTACCCTACACTTAAGGCTCACCCAAGCAAAGAGAAGGGTGAGGAGAAACCTAAGTTCAGGAAGGATAAGAAGCGGTTCCAAAAAGCCTTCTGGGTTGATTCTACATCTAACTCCTCTAAGAATGAAGCTGAGGAGGAGACAACAAACATGTGCTTGATGGCCGGTGATCATCTTGGTCTGTCTGACCAAGGAGATGCATGCAAACTAACCTACAGTCAATTACTTGATGTTTCTGAACAAATTCATGCATCATATAAGAAACTTAAGAAATTGCATGCTTTCTTAAAATTGGAATTTTTAAAATTGCAAAAAGAGTATAAAGTTTTACTCAAAGACCACTCTATAATTGATAGCAATCACATGTCATTACTTGATGTGTTTGATGAGTTAATTAAAAAGCATTAAGAGTTGGTCATTGAGTAAGATTCATTGAAAGCATCACACACTGTACTTAAAAATGATTTATATATATATATATATATATATATATATATATATATATATATATATATATATATATATATATATATATATATATATATATATATATATATATATATATATATATATATATATATATATATATATATATATATATATATATATATATATATATATATATATTGTTGAATCTAAGAATAGGGAACACTATTTGAAAGTTGTTAACACTATTATAGAAAGTGCTAACTCAAGGTTTAAAGCTGAATTGAAAGCACTTAATGGAAATAGGAATCCACCGACACTTGAATAGTTTTTTAATCCTAATCCAAAGCTAAAAGTTTTGAAACCTAGGAAGAGGCACTATAACCCGAGTAGATTAGTAAATCTTTTTTTTGAGGTTAGATGTTTTTTATGTGGCATGCTATGGCACATTTCATATAATTGCACTATTCATCATAGTACATATTGGGTGTAGTGACCCAAATTGCATGATTTACAGCATAACACATATGCATCATTTTCTTCTTTTTATAAGAAGGGACCCAAACTTATTTAGGTTCCTAAATCTGATGTTTGGTGATTTTATAGGCATCTCTCACAAAAGACCTCATGAGAGAATGTGGTACCAAGATAGTTGAGGCTCACGACACATAATTGTTTGAACTTGTTGCTTAATAAGTTCTGATTTATATGTTTTTTGATCTATTGCTTGTTGTTATTTTCTATTCTTTCTTTTTAGTTTTGTGTGTTAATTATTTATTTGTTGTTTGTAGTGTTTTCATCTCTGATGTTCTTTCAGCTTTTCTTTTTTATCATAGCTAAAATGATATTTTATGCCTTATTTTTATTTTAGAAAATATGTAGTCAATGTTTGACATCCCTAAATACGTTAAGGGGAGAAACACAATTGATTGTTTCCCTTCCTATAACTTCTTTTAGCGGTATAATTTTCTTTTTTAAATAAAAGTATATCTCAAATTAACAACTGGAGTTTCCAATTGAGATCGTTTCTATCTTGCTTTAGTAATCTATCTTATATAAATAATGTTCACAGTCATTAAATCACTTTTAAGCTTTCGTAATCTTGTCATTGCTTTTATCGTATAAATTTGATTCTACTTTGTGATTTATTCTTCTTTATATTAGATAGTGAGTTTTTCTTCTCTAATATCTTGAAGATATACTCACAACTAAGAGTATTTAAGAGTTTTGAATGGGATCTAACTTGCAAAAAATGTTAAGGGCATAAAATGAGCCCAAAAAGAAGACAAACTGAAAAGATGTGCAATGACCGCAAAAAAATTGAAAGATACACAAAGTGTATCACAAAATGCACAAAGTGTGCCAAATAATTGACAAAAGGTATAAAATGAGCCCAAAAAAAAAAGCAAGCTTCATTTTCCTTCAAACTTTTAAATCTTAGAAGAATTCATGTGTCACTTGATATTTTCAAAGGCTTGATTTTAAATTTTCTTAAATGTGACTAATTACTTAGGTATGTTATTCTATAAGATATTTTTTTGGAACTAAGTTTTTTGAATGGATCTCTTTTTCTTTTCCAATTAATTTTTCTGAGTTAGATCTTATTTTCAAAAGACAATTTGCCCTGAGAGAAGTCCAAGCTAGTGCTAACAGGATCGATTATTCTACCATTTTTTAGATTTTGATGATGTTGACACATTGATTATTACAAATTTTTAATTCAATTACATATGGAATTTATCATATTTATGTTTTGATAAAAAAAAAACTTTACTTTTGTTCTTCTTGTCATTTTTTTATCATCTTCTATTTATTTTTTTTCTGGTTTTCTCCTTTTTGTGATGATAAAAGGGGGCGTAGTGGGAAGTGTTTAAGTTATTTTATCATACTATTTTAATTTTGTTCATGTTTCATATAGTTTTGATTTTTTTCCATCATAAAAAATGTGGAGATTATTGCGAATCTGGATTCAGGAATTATATTTTTTATGATAGTAAATAGTTCTGACACTTCTATTTTTCTAAGACTGTCTTGCCTACTAAGTTTCAAGTCCACAAGATTAAATTATAAATCAAAGTAGCTCATGATTGGATAGATTATGACTGAGTAAGCTTGTAATGTACATTAAGTGATTTTTACCTTTTCTTTAGTCAATTGTAATAATGTGGGTCCTAATGCTAAGTAACCTTGCGTACACACACACACTCGGGGGAAATTTTTTGACTATTTTAGAGTTTTTTTATTTTGATCATATCGTCCGAGATGATCCCAAATCATTCTAGATGATCAGTTAAAAAATGAAACCCTATTTAGGGCATCCAGATTAAGGAAGTCAGAATTAAGCAAATCGTCCTGGATGATATTAACATCGTTCGAGACAATAGGCTCAAATCAGAAAGAATCAACCGCCAGATCTATTTATGCATATTTTATTTTTGGACATCATTTAGGACATCATCCTGGAGGAAGCATTGCAATTATCCCTAATTTAGTTTGGTAATTAAAGAAAGTAATTAAGATTTGATTGTTCGATCATATCGTCTTGGACGATTGTAAGATTGTACGGGCTGATCTGTTAAATAAACCCTAATTTCTTCCTGCACTACCAGAATGAGGTCTAGATGATGTGTATTATTGTTTACTAATCATCTAGGATGATCCCAAAATTATCCTGGATGATCAATTATTTTTTTATCGTCAAGATATACAATTAGGGCGATGTTTTGGATGATATTTGGGGTTTTGAACAAATCATCCGGGATGATCATGAAAATGTCCTGGATGATCAGTTTAGTTTTTCATCATCCATACACATAATCAAGGTGATGTTATGGACGATACTCAATGATTTGAACTAATTGTACAGGATTATCTAAATATCATCCTGGACGATTATGTCGGTTTGTTGCAATTAAGAGCAAATTTGAGGCCCTTCTATATATGACCTCTTATTTACCAAAGATTACATCTTTTGTTACTCTCTTGACTTGAGAGAGCCAAGAGGAGAAGTAGAGTAACAGAGAGAGAGAGAGAGAGAGAGAGAGAGAGAGAGAGAGAGAGAGAGAGAGAGATCATGTAAGGGAGAGTTTGTGAGGGGTTTCATAAAGGTTTCTCCAAGCAAGGATTTGAGTCATCTTCTCCAGTCATCAGCCCTTGTTCCTTGGTGGTTCTAGAAAGGTCTACTTCAGTAATTGATCAAGGCTTTCTACCTACTTCAGAAGAAAGCAAAAAGAGTCGGTTTCTCTATCTGCTTTAGGAGGAAGCAAAGGAGTTGGGTTCTCTATCTCATCGGTGTTGGTGCAAAAGGAGGTTTGTTCAGGCTTCTCCACCTTACTGTGGGAGCAAAAGGAGAGTCACTGAGTTTAGTGCAATACCTGTAGGAGAGGCTTTGGGGAGTGAACGTAGGTCAAGTTGACTGAACCACTATAAAGTTCTATGTATTCCTTCTTACTATTTTTTCTTATTTAATTTTTGCTCTTCAATTTTGTTATGGTGAATTTTTGTTTGGTTTAAGATTGTGTTTTTGTTTAAGAATTTTTTAAAATACCAATTCACCCCCCCCCCCCCCCCCCCATATTGATTTGCCTTGGGCTAGTTCACAAGGGATTAACATCCGTAATAAACTTTTACCACTTTCTTAGATCAACTCAACATCAAAATATATCTAACAGGATAATGTAAGAGATTAAATAATGAGCCTCCAAAAGAAGCCCTAATTTTTATATGTCTATCAAAGATTATCCAGTATGATTGAAAATAAGAGTTATCTCTAAATTAAAAACCTAAACAAAAAATCCCTTTTTTCCTGTCGTGCTCTACTGATTTGGAGGCGATTTAGGGCTCCCTTTTCGTGTTGCTAGTTTTTACCTCTTGGGGTGGTTTTCATTTATTTTTTTGTTAGTTTCCTTTTCTGTTGTTTCTTGTTGCTCTCTTCGGATGTTGGTTTGAGTTTTTTTTTGCAGTTTTTAGGCTTTAGGAGATGATGACCATCGTCATCCTTCCCTTTGACTTCTTATCTTACTGAGGGCAAATCTCAATCTCTTAAGGATATCTTGGCTGGATCCTCCTCTTCACCCTCTAAGTTGTATTTTGTTCATACTTCATTTAAGGAAAGTCTGGCTTTGATGTTTGAGGACTTCATATTTGCTCAGTTGGCTACTCTATTTGCTTTAACGATGGTTGGAAAATTCCTCCTAAGGCATCCAAACCTTGATGTTATTCAAAAAAATTTTTGTTAACAAAAAATTATTTGGTTCCTTCCATAACATTTTACTTGATCAAAGGCATATTACGATCCAACTTTCAAATGATCTTGATTATAGCCAAATATTTGCTAGGAGACCTTACTATAATCAAGCATGTCAACTGAGTTTACTCAAATGGACACCGAATTTTAACATTAGGGAGTCCGATGTGGATTTTTTTTTCAAATCTGAGACTTCACTTCATTAATTCCCAAAATTTATTTGGATTGGCTTCAATTTTTGGAAGGCCTTTACAAACAGATCAAGCCACTTCTTCTATTTCTCGGTTGTTCGTGGCTCATGGTTTGGTGGAGTTAGATATTTCTAAGAAACATCTTAATGAGTTCTAGATTGGGTTGAAGTTTAATGGTTATTTCTAAAAAGTGGAATTTGGAAACTTGACAATTTTTTGTTCTCATTGCAAAATGTATGGCCATGGTATAAATGAATGTTATAGGAAGCATCCTTGGCTTCATAAGGTGAAGGATTCTTCCAAATAATCGCAAGGGAATGTTGTGAATTTGGCTTCTCATGAAAATGTTATTCCTGATATTGGAGACCTGGAGGGAAATACCCCTAAACAGATTGAAAATATTGAGGATCCTTTACAATTAGCTTTTGTTAATCTTGAACCAACAACTACTAATATTGATTGTCCTAATCATGTTCAGGGAGTAAATATTAAATATACATTTATCTTATCTTCTGGTTGTAAAGATATGGATGAGAAAATATTGGCTAGTACCTCTAACAAACATTTTGCTAGTTCAGACTTTATTATTCCTTATATTATTAACAAAAATTTGTCTGACATGGATGTTATGTTGCTAGATAATATGACTACTAATCCCTTGATTTGAATGATCAGGAGAAATTGGTGGAAGTTAAAACAAGTATTGAATTACTTAGTAAAGATATTGTTGAGAATGGTAACACTTTGGAGAAGGGTGAATTGACTAGGGTGGAGGATAGACTTTCCCTTGGGAAAGGCAATGATGAGCTTATCTTGAGGAGCAAAGGTAATGTGGAGGATGATGGTATGTTTATGGAGGTTGAGTGTCCTCAATAGGTAGATCAGGTGGCCCAACATAATGATAGTAAGTTTCCTTTAATATCTCATAATATTAGTGATGCTTTTACTGATACGGACGATATGGACATTGTTGCTAAATGTTTTTCTAAAGATGATAATGATACTAGTTTTATTAAATTTTATAATAGGAGAGGAACGAAAAGCAAAAACATCATTTTAAAATATCCTAGAACCACCTGTCACTCACAAACTACTCATTAACTTGTTTCTTATGTTTAAAACTATTATTTGGAATGTTAGGTATATTGATTACCCCTCGTCTAGGTTGAGAGTTAAGAATTTATGTCATTTATAATATTTCTATTCTTATTTTGCTTGAGCCACTTATTGATGTCTCTAAATTACCTTCCATTGCTAGAACTTTAGTTTTAGAATTTTGTTTCTATCTCTTCCAATAAAATTTGGGTTTTTTGGAAGGATCATATTAGGATTGATGTCATTGGGGACTTTACTCAAGTTTTGCATTGTAGTATTAATTTTTTAAATTTGAATTTTTATGAATCCTTTATATATGCTACTTCTAGTCATAATATTAAAAAAATGTTATGGGACAAAACTCAATAATTTTCATAGTATTTGCAACTTACCTTGGCGTGTTGGTGGTGATTTTTATACAATTTCTGCTCCTTCTGAGCATATGGGGGGATCTACTCCTAACTATCATTCTATGGAGGATTTTAACAATATGATTATGGATTGTAATTTGATTAACGTTTGTTTTTTCTAGTAATAAATTCACTTAGAACCGTGGTCATTTATGGAAACATCTTGATAAGTTTTGTTTAATGACAATTGGCTTAATTCTTTTAATGTTATTTTTGTTGAGCATCAGAGTAAAACTCCTGATCATTTTCCATTGTTGATTAAGCTTAAATCTAGATAGATGAACTCTTTGCCTCAATTTAGATTTCAAAATATGTGGTTGCTTCATGAATGTTTCCTAGATGTGGTTTAGGATAATTGATAAGCCCCCTTGCATCCTGATAATTTTGTTCATGGGATGAAGATATTTTTGTTCAAGTTGAAATGACTGAAAAAAATCATTAATTGGTGGAATAATAATATTTTTAAAAATATTTTCTATAATATTTTGATGTTAATTTTACCTTGCTCAAAGAGGACAAAGTTTTTCTGTTTAAATTACAAGCACATGAAAAAGTTTTTTGGAAGCAAAAAGTGGCTCAGAACACCTTGCTGAAGGTGATAATAATACCAAATATTTTTATTCTTTGGTGAAGGGGAAAAGAGCCAAAAACTCCATTAATAAAATTATTCGTGATGATGGTTCTAGTACTAAAGATGGGGAGGAGATAGCTAATTTGGATATTCAGCCTTTTCAAAATTGTCTTAATAAAGTTTTTACTCTTGTTAATATTGTTAACCTTGATATTATTCCTAACCTTATATCTCAGGAGGAGAGTGATATACCTTTTAAACCCCCATCCTTGGAGGATCTAAAAGAGATTTTTTGTGACATGAATGGTGATTTTGCGGCTGGTTCAGATGGGTTTACTACTAAGTTTTTCCATAAAGCTTGGAATATTATTAATGCTGACCTTTATTCTGTTGTTTTGAATTTTTTTGCTAGGCATACTATCCCTAAGTTCTTTACTTCTACTTCTACTGTGCTTAACCCCATGATTAACTAAGTTAGTAGTTGGAATGACTTTAGACCTATTAGTCTTTGTTCCTTTTTTATTAAGTTGATTTCAAAAATTTATATGAGTCTGTTAAAACTCTATTCTTCCTAAAGTTATATCTCCTTATTATATAGGTTTTGTTAAGGGTCCGGCTATTGCTCATAATACTCTTTTTGCTCAAGAATTTTGTCACGACCTAGATGTTAGGGTGTGAGGTTGCAACATTATCTTGGAGCTTGATATTTCCAAGGCTTATGAAAATATGGATTGGAGTTTCTTTATAAGATACTATGTTTATTTGGCTTTAATTCAGTTTTTATCAATCTTATTAATAATTGCATTGAAAGTTCCTATTTTTCCATTATTGTAAAAGGCAAGAGCATTGGTTTTTTTAAATTCTCTCATGGCCTAAGACATAGAGATCTTATATCTCCTGCCCTTTTCATTATTGTGGTGGATTATTTGTCTAGAGGCATTGCTAACCTCTTTGAGAATCAACATAGCCTCTATTTTAGAACATTGGAATGATTTCCTATCTCATACTTATGCTTTGTGGATGACTTCATTATTTTTATAAATAGTTATTTAAATCGGATCAATAAAATTTTAGATTTTCTTCAGCTTTTTGAAAATGTTATTGGCCTTTCTATAAATAAAAATAAATGTTGCTTTATTTCCACTAACAAAGTGCCTAGTGATTGTATTATTGCTATCAAAGCTATGACTGGCTTTGTCCAAGATCAAATGCCTCTTAGGTATCTTGGGGTTCCTTTTTTTAAGGTCATAAAAAATCTTTCCTTTTTGATGATTTGATTACTTTGGTGCAGAGTAAGCTGTTGCCCTAGGATTCTAATTTTTTGGGCTTTGGTGTTAGGCTCACTCTCATTAGAAGTGTTCTCTGCTCTCCTCATGTTTATATTTTTTCAAACTCTACAGCCTACTCAAAATGTTTGTAATAGGATTGATAAACTTATAAATAAGTTTTTTTTGAAAAGGTTCTAACATTAACCCTAAAATTATCTGGTCCTCTTGGGACAAATGTTGTGGTGTGTTAAATGAGGATGCCTTTGGTTGAAAGAGCAAGTTTGATTTATCCTATTCATTCTCCTTCAAATTGTGGTATACCTTCCATACTAATATGAGCCTTTGGGCCAAATTTATGTTTGCTAAATATTGTGTGGGTAAAAATCCTACGATTTGGTCATTTAACCAAGGTGTTCTAAAGTTTGAAAGAGACTTTGCAAGATGAAATGGTGTGTTGCACTGCATCTCTTTTAGGGGCTTGGTGGTGGAAATATTTCTTTTTGTAAGATCATTGGTTATGTTAGCATTCTATTTTTTTTTTTAGTTAAAACCCACGGAGGGGTCTGTGCGTTAATTAGAAAAATCGGTTACATAGTCCTTAAAAGGACCAACCAGATCACTACTGCTCCTCAGAGCTACAATCCAAAAAAAGAAAAGAAAACAATTGATCCGGTCGGTCCTTATCCTAAGATTACAAAAATAATACCAAATAATGGACGGGCTGAGAAGCAACAGCACCCAAAAAAGGAAGATCCAGGATATAGCATTTAGCACGAACTTCCTGCAAAAAATCACAAGCAAATGGAAAGAAGAGTGCAAGAAAGAATATCTGCGCACCTTGTAATCATCCAAATTCCCAAAAAAACATAGACTGATTAACCTGCAAAAAATTCTCCACAAATAAAAATTAGAATCTAGTTGATTAACCATATTACAAAAGGCTATCATAATACTAATCCCACCCCAACCGAGAAATAACGAGACAGTGCAAGAATAACAGCTAAAAGGCATCAGCCAACAAACAAAATTGCGAGAAATCTCAGGAAGATCCCACAGCCCCCTAAAATGCCAGAAAATATATGCAAAATAGTTCAAGATATGAATAGAAAATCCCTCCTTAAACCATAAAAAAATATCAGCCAAAAACCACACCCCACTCCCTACTAAACTACAGACAACACCACAGGAAAGGGCCTAACAGAACGACCAAAAAATGCCACACCAACCTTCAACCCCAAACAACCCATAGCAGCAAATGGAAAAACCAACATGCCTGAAGCCACAACAACCGATACTATAACCAAACACCAAATAAATCAACAACATGAAACGAATTGACAGAGAATCCAGAGCACAAGCCAGATACAACCACCCAGCCATAGCAAAAAACAAAAAGGGATACGAAGAAAAAGTCAGAGACATCGATATCCCCCACCACCAGCCAACCTCAGTTAAAAACATAAGGCACCTCCTTCTCCTCCAGTTTAAGGTAACCCTTCAGCCTTTTAGGACAATTAGTCCATATGAAATCCTTAATTTCCTTGAGGTTACAGCCTAATTAGGCAAGCCAAACAGCACAAATATCACCCCCATTTAACATACTAATAAAAGAATAGTTTAAACCCAAAACACAATGTTTAATCTCCCTAATGATGTAAAAACAATTAGCACCACAACTAACCTCCATCTCCTCCACAATGTAAGAGAAATCAAAAGAAGAACTCACTTCAATAATCAAATTAATAATATTAAGGTTCGAACAAAAATGACAACCAAATAGCAGACCCTTGAGCATAGCAGGAAAATACTCAAAAATGTCCAAAGGCCCAGAGAAACCAGTCACAAAAAAAACCATTGTTATTCCTGATAACCCCACCAAAACCAGCATTCTTTACATTAATACTAACATCAATATTAAGCTTGAAGTAGTTTTGAGGAGGTTTGATCCACTTAAAAAAACGAACCGAAGGGATCGAAGCATTCAGAGAACCACCAAACCCTTCAAAAACATATAAGTAATTCTTAAAATTGTTAACAGAAAGCAAGTTAACAGTCATCAGGGCCAGCACCTTATCTTTGACTTTCTGGATAACATTCAAATGATCCATCTGAATACCATTAAAAATGGAATTGTTTCTCTCCAACCAAAGAAATCATAAAATAAGATAAGGAATCACGTTACGAATATGCCCTTTCAGGTTGACCAACCAACCTTTCAAAAACACTTTAAGGGAAAGGTGAAGGTTAAAACAATTTAACTTGAATAAGTCGTCAAAATAAACCCAGGTTTTAACTGCAACAGGCCCCGAAATCAAAACATGATGAATGTTCTCTGAATGTAAACAACATTGACATTTTGAAGCAAAACTAAAACCATTATGAATAATGTTATCATCCGTAAGAAGAAACCTATGTAAGGATCTCCAAACAAAAATAGTAATAGAAGTGGGGATATTTTTATTCCAAATCTTAATGTATAAAGAATCACATTCACCTTTAATTCTAAAAGCGTGCCAAGCATTTTTAAGAGAGAATTTACCATCCTTAGCAGCATTAAACATAATAACGTCCTTAGACTGAATATTAATAGGAACCTTAAGAAACCTATCTTTAATACAATCCGGGACCTCATTAGAAATCTTATTGATATCCCAAGAGTTGTTATTAAAAAACGCATTCACTTTAAGCGTGGATATCGAAGAAGTATTCAAAATATTATCAATATAATCATTTTCGAGCCATTTATCTTGCCAAAAGAATAAATTGCCAACCCCCAGACCCCAAGAAAAAATGGGGATCACCTCCCACTTAAGCTTACACATCCTTCTCCAGACTCTAGAAATACCATTCTTGGAGAAAATGTTTGAAGAGTGATTACCATTACCATACTTAGCATGCATGAAAAGAGCCCAAAGGTTATCTTTAGACATAAATTTAAACCAAAGCTTAAAAGAGAAGGCTTTAGCAAGATCCCAAAGGTTCTTACAACCAAGGCCACCCTCCTCCTTAACACCACAACAAGAAACCCATTTGGCCCAATTAATCTTAGAGGTAGAAGAAGTGCCACGCCAGAAAAACTTATTCAACAAATTATAAACTCTATTGCAAACAGTTTTAGTAGGGGCAATAGTTTGAAAACTATAAACAGGAAGAGTAAAAAGAACACTTTTAATAAGAGTAAGTCTGCCACCAAAACTAAGAAAATTAGATTCCCAAGATTGCAACTTATATTGAACATTGGCAATAAGATCATTAAATAAAAAAGAAGTCTTCCTCCCTTTAAAAAGAGGAACACCAAGATACTTAATCGATAAAGTAGAATGCACAAAGCCAGTAGCATTATGGATGGCTAAGATTCGATCATTAGAAATCCTATTAGAAGTAATAAAACAGCTTTTGTTCTTACTAAAAGAAAGACCACTCATGTTCTCAAACCTATTTAAAAAATCATTAATTCTATGAATATGGTTGATGGTAGCATTAGTAAAAATGATAAAATCATCCGCAAAACATAAATGAGAAATGGCCAAACCACCTAACATTTTGAAATAAAAATAAGGGTGTCTCTAAAAAAAATTAGAGATCCCCCTAGACAAAATATCAGCGGCAATAATAAAAAGGGCAGGCAAAATAGGATCACCTTGTCTCAAACCATTAGAGGACTTAAAGAAACCATGATTAGAACCATTAATAATAAGGGAAAAATAGACGTTGTTAATACAGTTTTTAATGATGGAAATAAAAGCAGAATTAAAACAAAATAACTCAAGGGCTAAATAAATAAAATTCCAATCAATTTTATCATATGCTTTAGCAATATCTAACTTGGTAATAACATTAACCCCCCTTGCTTTAACATCCAAATCATGCACAAGTTCTTGAGCCAACAAAATATTATAAGTGATAGCTCTCCCTTTCACAAAACCCATCTGATAAGGAGAGATAATGCTATGTAAAACAACAGAAAGACGGTTAGCAATAAGTTTAGAAACCAATTTATTAAAACAGGTGCAAAGGCTAATCGGACGGAAGTCATTCCACATCTTGGTAGAATTATTGTTAGGAATAAGAACTAGGAAGTAGAAGAGAAAAAATTAGGCATAGGAGAACCATCAAAAAAATCAAGAACAACATTAAAAATGTCTCCACAAATAATGTTCCAAGCTTTTTGAAAAAACAAAGTGGTTAAACCATCAGGGCCCGCCACCGAGTCACTGTTCATCGCCATCATAATTTTCTTAACCTCCTCCAAAGTCGGAGGACTCGATAGAAGAAGATTATCTTCAGTAGAAACAATATTAGGAATAAAAGACAACTCCATATAAATATTAGAAGAAAAGTTCTTGTTAAACAAATCTTGAAAATGATCAAGAGCTAAATTTTTCAGCTACAAAATATTGTCAGTAAAGGATCCATCATCCTTTTGAACTTTAATGGTAGAATTTTTAATACGTTTACGTTTAACAATAGCATGAAAATACTTTGTGTTCCTATCACCTTCACCCAAATGTTTAGCAGCCGCTTTTTGTTTCCAAAAAACCTCTTCCTAATTCTGATAATTAATCAAATCAACTTTGTATTTATTAAGGAGCTCTAAGTTAGCCATAAAAGGATCAATTCTATAAGAGGTCTCAGTCACATTAACGAGATTTTCAGCTTGAAGAATATTAGTGAAGATATTCTTAAAGACATGTCTATTCCACCAGTTCAGGACTTATTTTAATCTTTTAAGCTTAAACCAAAACCTCACCATACCTCTCACATCATTATCAGGATGACGGGGAGCATTCCAATTATTATAAACCGTATCCAAAAAAGAATTATTAAGCAACCACATATTTTGAAATCTAAAATGAGAGGGAGCATTATACAATGAACGCTTAATATTAATCAGTAAGAGAGAGTGATCCGATAAAGTCCTAGAAAGATGTTGCACATTAGTGGAATTAAAGAAATTAATCCAAGCATCATTAAAAAACACACGATCAAGTCTTTGTCACAAATGACACCTATTCCAAGTGAAACTATCTCCAACAAAACCAATGTCAATCAAATTACATGATAAAATCATGTTATTAAAATCATCCATAGAACATTGAGAAGGGCTAGAACCACCCATCCTTTCAGTAGTACAAGTAATCGCATTAAAATCTCCACCCACAAGCCAAGGGAGATTACATAAACTTTGAAAATCAATGAGAGACTCCCATACGGCTTTTATATTGTAAAGAGATGAAGCAGCATAAATAAAAGAAGCAAAGCATTGAACATTAAACACCTCAATTTTACAATGCAGGACTTGAACATGGTCCCCAATAACATCCAGAATAATCGGATTTTTCCAAAAAAATCCAGATTTTGTTGGAGATATTAGAAATATCATTATGAAAGCCCAGAAATCGACAAGTTTTAAGTAAATTGGAAGAAGCAATGAGAGGCTCAAGTAGAACAAGCATAGTAATATTGTGTACATGATATAAGTTCTTAACACGGGTACGAGACGAAGGGCATCCAATACCCCTAACATTCCAAATAATCATATTAAACATAAAAAATAATTAATGTGAAGTATTAGACCTAGTGTTCCTAGCAGGCTGCACAACAACATTCTTAAGTTTCCTACCTTTTTTACTCTGAACTTTACTATAACTCTTATCATTGTCATGCATAGCATGACATTTGGCATTAATATCCATATCTTCATAATCAGTAAAAGCATCGCTATTATCATGAGAATGAGTAGGAGACTTACCCTCCAAATTTAGAGTAGAGCCATCATCTTCCATAAGCTTACCATCATCGCTCAAATTTTCAATACCCTGAATGCCCGTACCTTTCAAAGTAGCAGAGTTAGCCAGCGGATGAATAATGGGACTAATTTCTCCTTCCTCACACGAAACATTAGTTTTTTCAGCTTCCTCCCCAATCAGATGCACGTATAAAGCAATGTTTTCCTATTCAACAATCGTAGCCATACTAACATCAGCATTAGTAACAGGAACCACAACATTACAAGCATGAGAAATAACCATATTATCTAACAATATTATTATTAACATTCTCCACACTCTTTAGAGATTCCATATCCTCACCATTCTTTATAATAATTTCCTGATCTATACAATTATGAAATAAAACCTCAGACGGCCCTGCTTCAGTTTGCCCAATAATCCCATTCACAGGACATGATAGATTTCCAATATGCTTCAACATTTTTTCCTTACCCTTTTCAGCACACACCTCATCTGATTGAGTACTAGACTTCTTAGCAACACGTGGATTAGGAAATTTTTTAAAACATTCACTGGCAGCATGATCGTGCATTTTACAGAAAGAACATAATATAGGCAAATTTTCTATTTTAACTTTTTGAAAATAACCTTTTACCTCAGATCCTAACAAAATTTCAATAGGATATTTTTAGAAACATCAAGTTCGACTAAAACCCTAGCCACCGAAGGCCGAGAGACCGACGCAGTAGCTTGGTCAGTTTGAAGTAGACGACCAAAAATTGAAGCTAAACCAAATAAAATCTGTTGGTTAAAAAAATGCAGTCTCAAGTTTGGAAAAGCTAGCCAAACAGGAGCTATCGGTGATTCCTCGCTCACATCAAAATCAGGAGTCCACTTCAACAATCTCATTTGACAAGCTTGAATGTAATATGCTCTTCTTGAAAAAATATGACTGTAGTCTAGATCATTCAAAAGTTGAATAGCAATGTGTCTTTGGTCAAGTAATCAAACATGAAAGGAACCTGAAAGCTTGAGGTTAAAGAAAAACTTATGAATCGTGTCAAGATTAGGCCTTCTTAAAATAAGTTTACCAACTAAAGTAAAGGCAAAAGGAGCAGCAAGCTGATCAACAATGGATTCCTCAAAAAGTAAAGCCAGATCTTCTTTATACGAAGCATGAACGAAACTCAGCTTTGGAGCAGAAAGAGATCCCCCAGCAAGGGCATCTTTAAAAGACCATGATTTACCATCCATGCCTGACGTTAAAGGATGAGATGGTGATGGAACCGTCATCATCCCATACCAAAAACTCAGGAAAAAACCCCAAAGAGAGAAAGGAGACAGAAAAGGGAAAAAAATCTAAAGATTAGGGACGAAATCACCGGAGAAATCCAGCCACGAGAGGAAGAATCGCGGAGAACAGCAAGCCCTAGAAAATTGCCACGGGACAGAGCGACATAGCGCTTGTCATCATTCTATTAATTCTATTACTAATTCATATTCCACTGCAGTGGTTATGGTGAACTTTGTCATTACGGATAACTATTGGGACTACGATAAACTTGCGAATGTGATTTCTGACACTATTATTCATCAAAATTTTAATCTTCTCTTGAATACTTAATCTAAGGATTTACTCTTATGTAATTTTTCCAAAGATGGTACTTTTAAATTAAAGGATGCTTTTAGAATCAAGAAGGATAATTCTAGTATTTTATCTATGATTTGTCACAAGAGCATTCCTTCTACTATTGCTAGTTTCATTTGGAGACTTTTTGCATAAGTTAATCCCAATTAACGACTATTTAATCAATAGAGATTTTATTTTGCCTTCCAAATGCCAATGTTGCTATCATGTGGAGAATATGCATCATGTTTTTCTTTATGGTCCTTTAGTTGTTAAAATTTGGACTTATTTTGATGATATTTTCAAATTAAATTATTTTAATGATAAACTTTCTATTATTGCCATTCTTAAGTTTTTTTTTTCAAGTATAAGGGGCATATTAAAAATTTCATTCCTTCTCTCATTTTATGTTTTTTATGATTGGAATAGAACAACTCTCTTTTTAATGGTATTGAATTATTAATAATGTGAAAGACATTATGAAACTCTTTTTAGTTAACCTTCTTTCTTGCAAGAATTTTAAAAACAATTTTTTTATAGCTGATGGGTTAGGTATTAAGTTGGATGGTGTTCAGTACCCTCCTTCTGGATCTATAAATGTTTACTATAATAATACACCCCATTAACTCTTATTAACTTAATGTGAAGGGTATTTTTAAGTAGCAATTATTGGGTTTTGGTGGGACTACCAGGGAAAGTTTTGGTAACATTGTTATGGCTTTTGTAGGTCGATTACAATTGCATGATAAGAATTTTACTGAGCTCTTGACTATTCTCTAAAGGATTAAATTATGTATTTCCTTGGATATTATTACTATTAATATTAAAGCTAATTTTTTATTTATTCTATTCAATGTTTAAATAGTCTGGAGGATGCCATTTGCAATTCTAATCTTTTTTACTTTGTGAGGGATATTTAATAATTAATGATCTTAATTAATGCCTCCATCTCTCATGTATATAGGGATGGAAATTCTTGCGTTGCTTGGCTGACTAATTGGGGTTGTAATTTGGATCATCTTTCTAATTTTGCTGCCAATAATTTACCAGCTCCTTTAAAAGAGATCCTTATATTAGAAAAATATGGTTCCCTTTATATTAGAATTTGATTTTTTGGTTCATTGGTTATTGATTGTCTCCTTGAGGTTACCTCAGTTTTGGCTTGCTGGAGGGTTTTGCTGGACTAGCTTTGCTGGAGGAATGTGATTTTTGGCTTCTAATTTTGGTGCTTTTGCTTCCAGGTTTTTAGTAGCCTGGGTATTATGGTTTTTCTTAAAAGGCATTTCTTGGCTGAGTGGTCTCTTATATGTTGTTTGGTGATCGTGTTAATGTTTTTCTTTTTTGGTCTGGCTATGGCTTTAATTTGGAGCTCTCCTAGTTTGGTTTTGGCATTGTGGTCTGGTTATTGTTATTATTTTATTATCATTTGTATAGTTGGAGAGTTTCTTATCTTTACTTTTGGAGTGTGTTTTGTCTTTAGTTTTGGTTTTCAATTTTGTCATTATCTCTATTTTTTGGCTGTTAGTTTGGAGTTGTGTTGGAGGAGCTTTGTGCTTGACTGTTGCTGATAGCTGAGGTTTTTTGGGAATGTACTGGAGGTTTTTTAGTTGTTCTTACTTGCTGGGAGGTTTGTTAGGGGCACGGTTCATGTGGTGATTCCTGTGGTTAGGCTACTTTGGGGTTATTTCAATGGTGGTTGGTTGGACTCTCTCGGTTTGGTTGCTAAGTTTTATTTTGGTGATTTATTCCTTGCTTACCAACTCTGACTATCTAACTATTTTTTCTCATCAACGCGTTATTGGGATCTATTGCTGGTTGACTGGTTTTACTATTCGTTGGTGTTATTGGGTCACTGATGATAGGGGTTTTGGTGATGGCTGGAGTTATCTTTATCTTGTCTTAAATGATGTTTTGTTCCTCCTTTATTGTAGATTTCATCTTTGTTTGTAGTTTATTTTTAGTGCAGGTACTAATGCTGACACTTTTTCAGATGAGGAGCTGGAGGTGAATGCGGTTGCTTTCCTATTTTTGGGTGCTATCTCTTGTGCACCATAGAATATACCTTGGTTTGTTTATACTTTTGCTTAGTAGGGACCTCTCGCTCTTAAGTATTTTTTGCTTTAATTTTGTAGCTCTTCAGAGCATTAGTGAGCTTGAGGGGCCTTTAAGGACTATGTAATTTTTCTTATATTAATGCATAGGCCCCTCTATGAGTTTCCCTTAAAAAAAAAAAATTTCCTGTGTGATTGTTAGATCATTATGTATGATTTGTAGAAAATAGCCCTTTTAGCTAGTATGATGCATATTGTCCTATATGATCAGGTGAAGTATTTGTGTCGGTCTTCATGTATGATTCAATTATATAGTACATATTATCCAATACAAAAGGTGATGATGGGTGATGATTTAAATATCATCTCATACTTCCCTTAGGTCGTCCAGGATTATATACCTGTATGATTAGAAGAAAATCATGGTTTTTGTTTAGGATAATCAAGCATCATCCCATACAACTCTCAAGCCGTCCAATATGATTATCACTAATCATATTGTACGATCTGATTGAGCAATTTCACCTTAATTAATTCCTTATTCACATGATCAATCTAGGCATGACTGTCATAATTTGTCTAGGACGATTGAAATCATCTTGTATGATTAAAATAAAATTTCAACTTTAAAATATTATATAAATTATGATTGGAAGCTATTTTTCACAATCTTAACTGATCATCCTATACGATATGAATCATACAGTACAATTAGTTTAATCACTCTTTATTTTATAAAGTTTAATCACTCATAATTAATAGGGGTGGGCTAATTAGGATTTTCTATATTTAACTGATCGTCTAGTATGATATAAATCATACTATACGATGAGTTCAAAATCTAGAAATTACACTAACTCACCAACTCACTCCCTTGAGTGTGTGTGTGTGTGTGTGTGTGTGTGAAACTTTACTTAGCTCAATGTCCACTGGATACAAGATTTAACTAAAGAAAGAAAAAAGTACTTGAAATTGAAATTACAGACAAACTCAACTCTAATCTTTTAAATATTAAGCTGATTGTTGTTGCTAGTGTACTTGTAGACATGAAATGTTAGTGAGTAGGGAAACAAAATAGATATGAAAAAAGAATAGTGATAAGGAAATAATAATATTTGTTATTATCAAAATTACAATATTTGGGCCCAGATTTGCAACAATCCTCCCCTTTTTATGATGGTAAACATTGTTGTTTAAAATATTGAAAGCAAGGTAGGTTTTTTTCTAAGTTTTTGTTTTTCCTTTTTTTGTTGTTAAGGAAATATGAGTCATAAGAAAAAAATAGAATAACAAAATTTCACTAAAACATAGGATGCAAACAACACACTTCTCTCCCTCTTGATATCACAAAAATGAGGAAAAAGAAAATACAAATTAGAGCAAAGTAAATACATAAAAAAAGACAACAAAATAAATAAAAAAAGACTAGAACTCCATAGGGATAATTATAAGAAGGAGGTCATGGTGGAGGCTGAAAGTAGCGGTGAAGAGAGATGAACTAATCTCCAAAATAGAACATATCCTTGTTATGCTACAGTTGATACTCAGCTATGTAGGAGTCAAAATGAGCCTCCCACTAATCAAACTATTGAAATTGATCAATCATAGAATGTTGGCATATAGGGACAAGTGTAGGAATACGTTCTTCCTCATCTTCCACATGCTCTTCACGCACATTATAATGATGAGTACTGTGAAGGGTGTGGAAGGAGCTATTCAAATAGAAAATAGGGAGGTGATCAGATGGAGATGGAATTTGAAGATTGTATTTTGATTCAAGGATAAAGGAAATGAGATGTCCTAAGGCTAGGTTAAGCTTTTTATTATGATCAGGATCTCTAATACATGTTAATTGTTCAACAAAGTGAATGATAAGATTAAATGCATTAAATTCCATGTTAGCCATGATGTATTAAGTAGTAAGTGAAAGAACATGTGTAATATGAATATGATCTATAGCATCAATAATAACTAAATTATGAAGAATGTGTTGGATGTTCGACAATCCTTAACAAAGGTATTGAACGAGGATACATGGTAGTTGACATTAGTTTCCCTAATAATATGTTTAATAGAAGCCTAATTAAAATTAGGATCTAAAGCTAAGATGTGGATCTTGTCTCCCGTGTTATAAAGGAGAGGGAAAATCCTAAAAGGTAATCTCTACAGGCCTTCAATTAACATAAGATTTTAAGGAAGTAAAAGTATTATTAATGTGAAAGTTGGCAAAAAATTCAAATAAGAGTTCAGAATTAACTGAAAAGGCTAGTGTAAGTAAGAATCCAAGAGTTGTTCTAGGAAACAAATCAAGTACCCAAAAGTTCTAAACATGTTGATTAATAATATTTTAGGGGGTTATACAACAATTTTATAGTGGTTGTAGGCCGGTTCATTAGCTTCCTCAGTGAAACGAGGATCGATAGCCTACCTAAACAAGCTACCAGCAAGTGCTCGGGATATTTTGCCACCAACCATTGCAAGAGTAAAAGTGCTCAAGTAAGATAGAAGGAGAGGTGGAATGTGTTGAGTATAGAAGAAAGCAAGATTTTATGCTATTTAAATATAATCAACCATACCGTATTGTATGATTATTAGATCATACAAGATGATGTGGTACAATCAAATTGTCCATATGATCACTAAAAAGGTATTTTTATCATTCAATACTATAAGACATAATACAGGATGATTAGACAGAGGATGATAGTTTATAAGAGTCAGCATATAGGATAGTTGATTAGTTGGATTATAAGTATGAACATATGGATCATATTGGAAGACTTGTAATAATGGATCATACAATTTATATTTAAATTGTCCAATGAGTCCTTCCACGTATATAATCCTGGACAAAGTATGATACATATGGGACGATCACTAATAATTGATTGATATTAGCTGTTGGATGTGATGTGATCAAAGATGTGAATTTTTATTAAGATCATATAGTATGATACGAATCAATCATACTGTATGATGTGAACAAGAATTGAAAAACATAGAGAATGAAATATATCGATCAAGAAGGAATCAAAAATAAAAATCAAGCAAAAAATAACTAAAAAATAGATAAAATTATACGATAAAAAAATGATATGATAAAATCCAAGTTTTTTTAATCGATTTACTCCTTATAAATTATAAATTTACCTCATTATTATATTTAGAAAATCAGTAAGAAAGTAAATGGCATTGCTAAAATTCTGAAAGGCTAGAAAATTGATCTTATTAAGTCTAGCTCAAACTCCCTAAAGGTCAAAATCCTTTTTAAACAAACATCTAAATCAGATAAGAAATTAGATAGGAAAAGTGATCTTTTGAAACTTCATTTCAAAAAAATTATGTAATTGAATATTATTATAAAGTAATCAATCAAAAATCATGATTTTCAAATTCAAATGTAAGAGATATCAATTGGCATATGGAGTCTTCTAAGATTTTAAGTATTTGAAAGAAAGGCAAGCTAACTCTTAGTGGTCTTATTTTTTACCTCTTTATCATATTTTGCACACATTGTACATCTTTTGATTTTTTATGCACTTCATGCATCTTGCAATTATTTGGTGGTCATTGCGCATCTTTTCAGTTTTTTGACTCATTTTATGCCTCTTTTTATTTTTGCATGCTTTCTACCTTTCAAATCTTTAAAAAATTTCTCAATTGTAACATTATCTTTAAAACATGAGTCCGGATATACTCACACTCTTATATAAGGATGAGTAAACCACAAAATAGATTTATATCCATATGATAGATGCAAACAACTTGATTAAGTAAACTTGAAAGTGATTCATTGACTATGAACATTATTCATATGAGATCGATTACTATAAGAAGATAAAATAGATCTCTATTTCAAATTATAATTTTTAATTTAAAATAGATTTTGATTCAAAAAGAAATTACACTACTAAAGGAGTTAGAGGAAGAGCAACAGTCATTAATCTTTCTTCCTTTAACTGTTTCAGAGGAGTCAATCTCTACTTACATGCTTCTAAATAAAAATAAGGCAAAAATGTCATTTAAAAACAAAATCAACATCAAAAGTGAGCAGTGATCTGATTCTTAAAATACTAAAGGAAATTAATAGAAAATCAAAAGCATAAAATAAAAATACATAAAGAAAAACAAATATATAAAAAGAAAATAACAAAAAATTAGAATTAGAATGAAATAATTTTAAGAATGAATATCTATCACACCTAATCTGGTTCTTAAGGTGCTAAATGTTTCAAAGGCCAGTGGTTTTGTAAAGATATCAACAAGTTTATTTTAGTGGCTATATAGTGTAGCTCTATGTCTCCTTTGGTAACCTGGTCCCTAATGAAATAGTGTTTTGTATTAATGTGTTTAATCCTTGAGTGTTGGATTGAATTCTTTGAAGGTGAGAGAGGTAGGGTGTTCTACCCTTAAGGATTTCATAGAGTGTCTTATTTAGCTTGGATCTAACATTATTCCTATTGAGAACATAACAAGCTATATTCACTGCTTCTGCGCAGAAGTGTTTAAGAACACAACTATTAAGCTAACATAGCTCTTGTGGCTTCTACTAGGGTCATATTCTTTCTTTTAACTACCTATTTTGTTGAGGAGTCTAGGAGCTAAAAAGTTATGACCTATCCCTTGCTCCTTACAGTAAGTTTCAAATTTTTTATTTTCAAACTCTCAACCATGATCACTATGAATTGTTAGAATTTCAAAACCTATCTTCTTTTGAATTAAAGTGGAGTATGTCCTAAATTCCTTGAATGATTCTTTTTTATGAGATAGGAATCTAACCCAAGCAAACCTTCAGTAATCATCAAAAATCACATACCCAAGGTCATTCCCTCATAAACTTGCAGTGTTAATGGGTCCAAAGAGATCAATATAAAGGACTTCTAAAGATCTTCTAGTGTTAATGTCCATAATTGAGTGGAAGGATTATTTTATTTGCTTTTCTAACTAACAGACATCACACAGGTGGTCCTTAGTGAACTCTAGTTTGGGTATGCCATCTACCAGTAAAGCATTTTGAATGAGGAAATTTTTTTGATTAGCTAATTATACCTGAGCCTCCATTCTACTGGTGGTGTTATCTATAAGTGTTACCTTGCCTCTCACCCTGGCCTCCAATGAAATGAATTGATTTGCATCTCTAGTTAAATGCCATGAACATTTACTATCTAGGTACCACATGCTCTCATGTGGCCTTTTATTAGAGTATCCTTATAATCAATGGTCTGATTTGGGAACCCAAACAAGTTTGGGATCCATCATTTAAAATGTGGGATGAAATGCTTGCATACTATACTATGAATTATGCAATTTTGGTCTCCACACAAAATGTGCACTATAGTGAATAGTGTACATTTGGGAGAAATATCCTAGCATGCCACAAGAAAAACATCAAATACCAAGAAATGGGTTTACTAATCAATGTGGGTTATGGTGTCTCTTCCTAGATTTAAATAATGCATACTGAGGTGATGGATTATGTAACTATGTAAGTGTAGGTGTTGTTTTATTTTATTCAAAAACTTTTAATTTGATTTATAAAAACTTGTTTGCACTTTCAATAATTGAATTTTCAAATTTTAATTCATTCTCCCTATCATCAGCTTCATCTAAACATGCCTTTGGTTTCTTAAATGAATCTTCTAAATCAATATTGGATGCTTTTAAGGAATCATGCTTATCAATTAAATCAAGATACTTCTTGTTTAAAATATCAAATTCATATAATAAAGACATGTGATTACTATCAAAGATGGAATGATCTTTCCTGAGACATTCATGCTCTTTTTTGCAGATTTAAAAAGTCAGATTTAATGCTTGCATGCAATTTCTTGAGCTTCTTATATGCAGTATGAATTCTTTCAGAAAATTTTAAGTAATTCATTATTGGAAAGCTTACATACCTTCTCTTTATCTAAATGATCATGATGATTACCTTCCATCAAGCACAGGTTGGTTACCTCCTCTTCTACTTTAGCTTCAAATAAGTCTAAAGCAGAGTCTGCCATGAAAGCCTTCTAAGTCCTTTGCTTGTCCGTCTTGAATTTCGCTTTTTCTCACCCCTTCTCCTTACTCTGGTGAGCTTTAAGACTTGGACAATCAGATTTTAAGTGCCCTTTCTTTGTCATTTAAAAGAAATAACATTAGAAGAAACTTTAGAGCTTTTATTATTTTTACCATTATTCCAATGTTGTTGATACTTTTGATTTTTCTTTAAAAAGTTTTAAGTTGTGTAGTCATCAATGCTATATCATCATCTTCTTGTCCAGAAGTATCAATGTCAGAATCATTAGCCTTTAAAGCTCTAATTTTCTCCTATCTCTTTTCTTCTGCATCAAGCTGTCTTTGACTCACTCCTTTCTCATAGGAAATGAGTGATCCAAGTAAGTTATTGATGGAGTAAATATTTAGATCCGTAGACTCAATAAAAGCAATAGTTTTTGCATCAAAGAAAGTAGGCAAGCAACACAAGATCTTGTTAACTTTTTTCAAAATTATTGAGTTCTCTTCCTAAAACATGCAGGAAAGTAAAAATTTGAGTAAACTTAATATATATTTTAGAAATAGATTTTCTAGGTTTTATGCAAAGAAGTTTATAATCATGAAGAAGAATGTTCAACCTAGAATTTTTAACTTCCTTTGTTTCTTTATATATTATGTCGAGTTTATCTCAAATCTCATTGCCAGTAGTGTAAGTAGAAATATGCATGTAATCTTCATATTTTAAAGCACAAAAAAAATAGTTCAAACATTTGGCATTTAGTTGGGCAAGATCTCTATCATCACTAGTCTATTCAAAATAAGGTATTTCAGTTTTAACACCATTTACTAAACATGAAGGTGCAGAATATCCCACTTCAACTAACATCCACATATAATAATCGATAGATTACAAGAAAGTACACATGTAAATTTTCCAAAACTCAAAATGAATATTATCAAATAAAGGTGGTCATGTGATTGAATTTCATTCCACATTATTATGATTTCTTAAGTTAGCCATTCATCATTTTTCAAAAGTTATTTGAAACTTAATTTATGAATCCCACCTATTACCACTTGAAAGTTTTTGAAGGTTATTAAACCTCTAAGAACTAGCCCAAGGCTAGTCAAGATGGTTGGGGGTGAATTGGTAATTTTAAAAAAAATTTATAAAAGAAAAACCCTAGATGCAGATGCAATTCAATTTCACAATAACAAAATTATTGTTTTGCAACCACACAGTAAATCACAATAAGTGAAATAATTAAAATGAGGAAAAAATAAAATAATGAAAACAAAGGATTTTATAGTGGTTCAATCAAATCTGACCTACGTTGTCCACTCCTCGGAGGACCTCTTCCGAGTATAGCATTAAACTTCTTAGTGTCTATCCTTTAGCCCCCACAGCTTAGCAGAGAAGCCCTTATAGAAAATCTCTTCCTTTGATCCGATGAGGCAGCGTACCCTTAATCATTTTCACCATCCTAGTGAAGGAAAAGAACCTAAATCCTTTTACTCCTTGGAATAAGCAGAGAACCTAAATCTGATGCTAAATAATGTCCACCCCAGTGCTACAAAGGAATCAAGAAAGCAGCTTGAAGAAGATAATAGAAACCTTGCTTGGAGTAACCTTTATGAATCCCTCACAAGGATATTTCCCTTTCTTCTCTCCAAAAGCTCTCTCTCCTTCCAGCTCTAAGCTCTTTCTCATATCAGCTCAACATCAAAAGACCTCTAATAAGAAATTTAAGAGATTAAATAGAGAGCCTCCAAAAGAAGCCTAATTTTTAATTTGCCATCAAAGATCATCCAGTATGATTATTATATCATCATGTACGATTAGTACAAAATAACCCATTCAGCTAATACGATCCATATTATCATATATGATCAGGTCAAGTATTTATGGTGATCATATTGTATAATTTTGTAATCATACTATATAGTTAGTTCATTATACTATACAGATCATCCAGTATGAAAGATGATATGACGATGATTTAAATATCATCCTATATGTCCCTCAGATCGTCTAAGAAATTATACATGTATGATTAGAAGAAAATCATGGTTTTTCATCTAGGATAATGCGAGATGATCAAGTTTCTTCCCAAGTATATCCTGGGTCATCACAGATCATCTTGTATGATTTGATTGAGCAATTTTAACATAATTAATTCCCTAATCACAGGATCAATTTAAGCATGATTGTCATTAATCATCTAGAATGATTTAAATCATCTTATATGATTAGAAACAAATTTTAACTTTAAAATATTGCCTACATTATAATTAGCAGTTATTTTTCACAATCTTAATTAATCATCCTGTATGATATAGTTCATATAATATGATTAGTTTAATCACTTTTAATTAATAGGGGTGCCCTAATTAAATTTTTTATTTTTAACTAATCATACAATAAAATATAAATTATACTATACGATGAATTTAAAATCTAGAAATTTCATTAACTCATCAACTTATTCCCTTGAGTGAGTGTGCGCGAGGTTACTTAGCTTAGTGTCCACCAGATACATAATTTGACTCAAGAAAAGAAAAAAATTTTGAAGTTGAAATTACATATATTCTCAATCCTAGACTATCTAATCTTGACTGATTGTCATTGCTAGTGGACTTGTGGAACTAAAATGTTAGTGAGTAGGGAAATAAAATAGATATGTAAGAATAATAGTGATAAGGGAATAATAATATTTGTTATCATCAAAATTATAGTACTTGGGCCAAGATTTGCAACACCGTCATCTCTAAGCTACAAGATAAGTAGTTTTATGATATGATGGACTATAAAGGCTACTTACCCATCGACCCCAAAGCAATAGTGGATCAACCGATCAATAAGGTAGTATAATAAATCTTGGACATTTTAATAAAGAAGGAAGCTGAGGAGGCATTTGACCCAAAACTTGATGATCTTTTGATGGAAGAAGAAGCCATTACTGGAAGTATCTGTATGGTTTAGACTAGAGAATTACCCAAAGAGTTTGAGCTAAGAAAATGATGTTTTGGTATAAAGGAAGGTTCAATAGCTATTAATTTAGATTCAAACGGATTGGTAAGGGCCAAAGGAGAAGAGAAACATATTAAAAATCTAGAGGCACAAGTGGTAAACATGTTCTTATATGTGAAGGAAATATAAGAGCATTTAGATAAGTCATAGGAGGCTTCACTCAAACTATAATAATATGCCAGTCCAGCAATCATCTACCAAACTAAAGATATAGACTCCAATTTTATGATCCTAGAATTAGTTTTAAGTGTCCCCCCTAACCATCAACAAGTTTAGCTAGTCCCACCAGTTCAGCCAGAGGTCCAGCAAATAGTTTTCCTAGTCCATTTGATATCAAATCTAAAAGATATTAAGTAGATGATCAAGGACAAGGTAAGGAAGTCCTTAGCCCATTCATAAGGAACCGCATATATTCCATAGGGTAGACCCTACCCTAGGTAATATGATTTGCTTCCTTATCCTAAGCGCTTTATGCCACCATCCTTTAAGATTTTCACTAGAATCTAAAACTTGAGGCAACTTCTAGCTCATTTTCAAGCATTTTATTGTAATGCTAGAGGGTTATATGCTTTACTATTTTGCCAATTCATTGGAAGTCTTTCAAGCATAACAATTAAGTGGTACTAAGATTTTCCCAACGGCTTAGTTAAAGCTTTCAATAAACTTAAAAATCTATTATTAAAAAAAAAATCTATTATTAAAGAGATTTTTAGGGGCGTAGTAGCACACGACCATCGGCAATCTCATCATCAAAAGGTAAAACCTAGGAGAATATCAAGTTAAGTACATCTTGAGGTGGTAAAACCTCTCGATGAAATGTCAACCCCAAATGCAAGAGAAACACATAGTGGAGATTCTTTTGAAGAATATCCACTATTCAGTTGCTTTTCTACAAAAGGATTTCACAATCAAAACCTTTGAGAAACTCCTAAACAAAGCAAATAATCTACATGAAGAGGCTCCCCGAATACCATTCTTGAATGATCTTTCAAATAATAAGAGAGCTTCAAAACAAGTCAAGTCCTTTGAGAAGAAATTATCCTTTGAGAAGAAAGCAATTATAGTATCAACAGTTGATAAGAGAAAATAGCCAATGTTCAGTCCTCCTAGTGCTCCTCCTCCACAACCACCAGTCCAGAGATAGCCATTTCAAAAAACTCCTTATTCTCCTAGAGAACCTTACTCGACCTACATTAAAGAGAGGCTGGCTAGACCATGCCCCTTTAAAATAGAGTCAGTAAGGAAGATCTTTAGGAGCCTCCAAAAGAAACCATATTTCGAGTTGCTTTAGGCTAGGAGGCTAGAAGATTCAGATAAGAAAGATGATCCCAAATAATATCCTTATCATTACTTGCTCATTCATCTGATAGAGGATTATATTGTTTTTAAAGAATGGGTAGAGAAGAATTACAAGCAAGGTAATATTATCATTCCTGAAGAATACCTAGTAGAATCGGAGCAGCGGCTAGTCAAGTTCATTTTAGGTAATCCTTCTAAAATTTCTATTTCAATTAAGGATGGCTGGAATATAGCTTTATGTCGGGAACTTAAAAGCCAGTTAAGAAGTCTTTTTATCTTTCTCAATAGCTACCAATGAGATTTAGGACCCGATTTGGGAGGTTGACTTGGAGGCTTCAAAGGAGGATGTTGTGTTGCTTCCCTCTCTAGTAGTATAGGAACTATAGTACTGAATGAACAACAAAATAATGATTTTCTTATAGAGATGAAGTGTTTTGATGAGAGACGTGTTTGAGTGACAGATGGTGGCATAAAAGCTCATCCTCACTCTTGTTATCTGATTTTTACTGGGCCCCATCAATGGTAAAGGGTCATAAATTTAATAAACAAAATCCTTCTACATTAATTTTTTTTTATTAACCATAATGATGAAATGCAAGTTGATAGTTCTTTCAAAGAAGTTCAAGTTTCTATTGAGATTGATCCAAGTGTTTAAAATCTTGAGCTTCTTGATTGGACCCCTCAAGTTGAATTCAAACTTGAGACCTTATCATAAAGATACGCCCCCTAAATCAACTTTTAGGGAAGTCCTATCATGATAGGCTTTTTTGATTTTGACTCCCATTTATAAAATGATGATCTGATACTTATAGAGAGTGTATAATCCATTATAATTTTCCCTCCCAATGTTGTCAATTAGGTGCAACTTCACGATGGTAAGGTCTTACCTTAGGCTTTCATCTCATGATAAAGGTAAACAAGTTGTCTCCAATGATTTGATTCAAGTTCCTACTATATAATCCAATATTTCATCTATTTTATTGGGTCCTAATTCTAATATCCCCAAGAATTTTTATAATATTCATGGTCACCTTAGGAAGTTGCCAGCCAAGTTGGGCATCTATGATACCCTCATCCTGACAATGGAAATGAGAGAGTCTTTAATCAAAGCACTTCATGATCCAGAGATTTCCTTGCTCAATTGGCTTTGAACTCAAAAGATGAAGCCCTCTACTTCAAATAAATATTAAAAGTGACATTTTTGGATGAAGACCTACTTCGTGGTACTAATGATAATAATTTCCCTCTTTACATTACTATAAATATTGGGAATTTTAAGTTATCAAGAGTCCTTATTTATATGGGGACATCGGTAAACGTGATAAATATAAATACCCTTGCTTACCTTAAAGTTAATACCAGTAAACTCACTACTAATAGTTCAGTGCTATGTGGGTTCAATGAGAAGGGCCAGAGGGCTTTCGTTTTGATTTCCCTTTTGCTAGAAATTGGAGAACTCCAACAAAGAAAAATTTCATATTATTGATTTGGTTTCATCATTTAATGCACTTCTAGTTAGGCCCTTGATCCATAAATATAGGATGGTTCCTTCTACCCTACACTAATGTGTCAAGTACCAATGAAACAGTATTGAACACATGATTAAGGGTTATTTGCAACCATTCTAAATTCAAGAGATAGGGATCTATGAGGATGCAACATACTTTCACCTAAAGGATGCTCTTATCATTCTAAAGTTGAGATCAATATTGAAGAGGAGATAAGTGGGAAAAGCCCCAATCAAAATTAAGGATAAATGGAAAAAAGAAAAAAGTAAAAGAATTGGATAACAAAGATGACCATGACATCATAGTCCTTAGGCCTCTGAGCATGTTACCTCAAAGTGGTTGGAGGATGAACCAAAAGGCATGTGGTTGAGGTTGTGCTTCATTGAAAAGAAAGGAAACCTCAATGTATATTAAACTGGAATCAAGTTCAAATGAAGAATAACCCTTGAGGAGGTAGATTCCAATGAGTTAATGGAATTAAATTTTTGGATACTATCCTGTCTGCGTAAAGAATTTTTTATCTAAAGTCCCATACCATATCGATGAACTAAGGGTCAAGCTAGATATCATAAGAATATTTAGTAACTTAAAATCAATAAAAATGGGACAAGTAGTATCGCCTTTTGTACCATAAGTTCATTTGATGACGATGAATGGTATTTAATGATAACTTATCATCTTGAATATTAAAATGTCCCTACTGAAGACGTCGATACCCTCAATGGGCTTTGTTTAGAGACTTTAGAAGATCCAGTTAAACTTCAAGTTTCGGGTGCACCTCCTAAAATTGAGGAGGAGATTAAATCAACTATTGATGAGTTGATAGAAGTTAATATGGGAATCAATGATGACCCTCACCCCACCTTCATAAGTACCCTATTAAGTGAAAATGTGTATAAGGATTTGATTTAACTTCTCTTTGAGTATTGGGATTATTTTTCCTGGATATATAGCAAAATATCAGGTCTGTTTGCTGATGTAGCAATCTATAAACTTAGGATTCAGCCTAATGCCATTTTGTTAAATAAGCTCCTTGATGTATGTGATTAGAAATCAAGAAGTAAGTCATTTTTGAAATCAAGAAATTGGTTAAGGCTGGGTTTATTTGGGAGGAACAATACACCTCTTGGGTAGCCTGCATCATAATAGTTTGAAAAAAGAATGGTTAAATATGGATTTGTGTTAACTATAGGGATCTGAATAAGGCATGTCCCAAGGATGAATTTCCTTTACCCATACCCAACCTTATGGTGAACCTTTCCTCTTTACATGATATTTTATCCTTTATGGATAACTCATCTAGTTATAACAAAATAGGAATGGTCCTAGAAGATGAAAGAAATAATGCATTCAGAACTCCTATAGAGATCTTTTGTTATAAGGTGATGCCCTTTGGCCTTAAGTATTCTCGTGCAACCTACCAGCGGGCCATGACCTAAATCTTTGACGACCTGATCCATAATCAACTTGAATGCTACATTAATAACTTGGTTGTCAAGAGCAAAGTTAAAGAGGCTCACTTATATGACGTAAGAGTCATTTTTGAGTGATTGCGGTGCTATGATCTTAAAATAAATTCCTTAAAGTGTGCTTTTAGTCTCTCACCATAGGGAAATTATTACGATTTATAGTGAGGCACTATAGAATTGAGATTGATCCCTCTAAGATTGAAGCAATCTTGAATGTGTCACCTCCCAAAATCCTTAATCAGTTAAGGTCCCTCCAAGGTAGGCTAGCATATATAAGAAGGTTTATCACAAACCAATCCCTAAAAAAGCTAAATTAATCAAGGATGACAAATGTCATAATGCCTTTGATAACAACTACAAATACCTTACAAATCTGCCAATTTTAGTAGCCCTCATTCTGGGGAAAACACTATTTATTTACATCACTGCCCTCGATGAGTTTCTTAGTGCACTTCTAACTTGAAGATAATGCCCTCTATTACCTTAGCCAAAGACTTCTTCCTATGAATATCTAGTATTTTTCGACCGAGAAGCATTATCTAACTTTAATTATTACAGCCCAAAAATTAAGACACTACATGCTCTAGCATTCAATTAGTTTAATTTCTAGAGTAAACCCATTACAGTATTTTATTGCCTGACTTATGTTGTCAGGAAATTTAGTATGGTGTTCTATGATATTACTCCAATTCTAAATCAATTTCATTCCCCTACATATTGTGAAAGGATAGGCCATTGACGACTTCCTTACAGTGCACTCATTGCCGGTAGATTCTCCTTTGAATAATGATATACCAAACAAAAATTATGAGTTTAAGAGAATCTGATAATCTTATCTGGGAATTATATTTAAATGGTGTGGCATCCTCTCAATGGTGTAAAACACTAAAATTTATGATCCCCAAGAAAGTTGGAATATGCCTGATTTTCATAACGTCATAAAAGGGAATAATGCATTTTTATTACCATTTATGAAAGCCTTGTATGAACAAAGAGGCTGAGTATGAAGCTCATATAACTGGTCTGGAACTTGCAATCCTGATAGAGATTAAAGAGATTAAAATCTTTGGTGATTCGTAACTGGTGATCAATTAGGATATAAAAACTTATAAGGGTTTGAATCCTAAGCTCCTAAAATACCACTAGTACACCAGTCACCTGCTTGAGGAAACCCTTATCATAACTCTATATAGGGTTCCCTGTGGAAGTAATTCTACAGTGTATGCCTTTGTAATACTTGCCAAGGAATTTGCTTGCCTAAAGTAAACTCCATCCCTATAGAGATTCAAGGTCGTCAAGTCATATCACCTATAGATTTGGAACACATCCACAAGCAATACTCTCATATCCTTTCTACATCTTCAGAAACCAAAAAGAGGGCAATTGGAGAAAACCATTAATTGACTATCTTTAATAGGGTAATCTTCCCCATGATAAGTATAATAACCCATATTTTGACCCAGGTAATTAATTTTTTATCTGGAGTTAATATAAAACCAAATCATAAATCATCTTCTTTTTTTTATTATTGTAAGGATTTATTATTACTATACAGATTTACTATTATTCTGCTACTCGTACAACTAGATTTTTATTATTATTGATTTAGATAATAATACTATTCAATATTACTAATTTACTATACTGGTATTAAGTAAGTGATATATTGAGCACGTGATATAGAATGATCAGATAGTATGTGTACATTCCTATATAATTTTATTATATTGATTTTGATTTTGATAATCTTTATTAATATTTTAATTTGATATTTTATATGATTTATGTACTGATTGGTATTACTGATACAACAATTGATTTATAGGTTTGATACTAATAATAGTTTTAACTTTACTAGCTTCCAAATTGTAGTGTTTTATTATTTATAAATTCTACTGCTATTGTATTTGAGATTTATTATTTATGCACTAATTTAATGATCGTATGAATATAACTACTATGATTTGACTGTTGATATGCTTATTGCTCCTTTATCATGCTTTAAATTCAATTATAAGTTTTGGTAACTTGTTGTGCTTTTTAGCTCATTATATGTGGTTAAATAAATTTAGGTTAGGGCAGGGGAGTAGGATTGTCATGCTGGTCATGATTCTTTAAGTTCTATTTCTTTTAATTATTCTTTTATACTTATGACAAAGTAGTTGTGATACGATTATATAGATCCTAAGAAGTGTATATAATTTTTGGAAATGAATATAGATATGTCCATTAATGTTTTAAATTATAAAATCTATTTTGTTATTTATTACTGGTAGATGATATTAGATAGCTATAATTACTATTTATTAAAAGATTAAAATACTAATTCTTCAATTTAGATTCTAGGGAATCACAATAAGTCCCTTTCCCACCATATCAAGAATCATGCCTTGTTTATCTCACTAGTCAAAAATACATTATAATATAAAATTTTTTGATCAGATGTGGATACATTTTTTAGATAAATAAGGGGCCCTAAAGAATTTTAATGAGGTCCTTTCCAAGCTGTTTAGTGCTCATCAATTGGATCTCAAAATGAAGTTGAAAATCAAAAGACTTTGATAATACTGACTCATGATGATCGATGATTGCATGAGTATTGCAAGACTTTTCCATCAGTGCTAGGTTCATGGTGTAGTTTTACATCAGCCACCTAATATATTGCATCCCAAGATAACTTTGTAGCCCTTCAAATGTTGGAGCACGGTGTTGCAATCTAGGAATCAATATTGAGCTTATAATTTTGATGATAACAAAACTAATTATAATGTTGATAATTTTATTATTTCTCCTAGCATATCTTGGAGATTTTTTGTTTGCTTGTTTTAGTATGTACTAATATTTTAGGAAAATCATACTCTAAACTACTGAACACTTCAAAACAGAGTAGAATATGAATTCATATAATATGTTTATATATCTCAATTTATATTTCTCGAGTTTGAGCGAATGTGATTATAATTGGGTAACCGTGCAAAACAACACAAGGGGAGAGAGTGTTAAAACTTAAATTTTAAATACTTATCATATTATTTGATTTATCTTAGTTTTCCTCCAATTGTAGTTAATCAAATTATAACTTGAATTGTTTGAACTAGTTATATAGTACAATGTTAGGTCGTACAAATAACTAACAGAGTACAAAATTTATTTCATACCATATCATACTAAATGAACTTATTCATTTTTGAACGGTTCAGACCGTACGATCTTAATTCATATAGACGAACGATAGAGTATGAAATTAGATTCATACTAGATCATATATGAAAGTTTGTTAGGGATATTAAGCTCTTATGAACTAGTCCCGAGGCTAACCAAGAGGGGGGTGAATTGATATTTTAAAAAAATTTCACGATCAAAACACAAACTCAAACCAAACTAGAATTCACCACAAGAAAAATAGATTGTGGAAATTAAATGCGTAAGTAAAAACAAAGAAAAGAACACACCAGATTTATAGTGGTTCGATCAAACCTTAACCTACGTCCACTCTTCAGAGGCACCCTCCAAGTATTGCACTAACTTAGTGTCTCTCCTTTAGCCCCCACAGCTAGGCGGAGAAGCCCTTACAAAATACTCCTTTTCACCAACCCCGGTACGACAGAGAACCGACTTCTTTTGCTTCCTCTTGAAGTAGGTAGAGAACCTTAATCAATTACTAAAGAAGACCTCCCTTGAGCCTCCAAGAATGAGGAATGATGATTTGGGAAGACATCTTGACCCCTTGCTTGAAGCAACCCTTGTGAAACCTCCTCACAAGCTCCCCCTCTAAAGTTCCTCCCTCTCTCTTCCTCTCCTCTAGGTTCTCTCAGGTTAAGGAAGCAGCAAAGGATGTTTTTTCCTGAGAAAACACGAGTCCTTTAAATAGATTTTCAAGAACCTACTTTATCGTCCTGTATGATCAGTACAATTTTAGCTCAATCAGCCTGGACGACTTGGGATGATTAGAAGATTTTTTGTTCCTATCATCCAGGATGATGAGACATCATCCTGTACAATTAGTACAAATTAGGGAAAATCATCCAAAACATCGCTCTGAATAGACGATGTATGATTTTGGTCATCCAGGAGCAATCAAGGTTTTTGAAATGATTGTCCATCAATCAACCTTAATTACTTCCTTAATCACTAGATCAATTTTGGCATAATTGAACCCCATCGTCTTGGCTGATGTCCTAGATGATGATTAAAAAATAAAACTTCTTAAATAGATCTAGCGGCTAATTCTTTCTTATTTGAGCATATCGTCCCGATCGATAAAAATATCATCCAAGATGATATGCTTAATAATGGCTTCCTTAACCATAATTCCTTAATTAGGGTTTCTATTTTTTATCGATCATTTAGGATAATTTTAGGATCATCTCGGACAATATTAGCAAAATAAAAAAACTCTAAGTCGGACAGAAAAAATTGACCCAAGCGTGTGTGTGCTGGGTTACTTAGCATCAGCACCACAAAGATTACAATTGACTCGAGAAAGGAAAAAAAAACATAACAAATTGACAGAGACCTAATCTACCCAATCTTGAGCTGGCTTGAGTTGCACTTTATCATGTTGACCTGAAATGTTAGTGGGCAAGGCAGTCGTAGAAAAAATAGGAATTTTTTCTATCGTCAAAATTCTAATTTATATAACTAAATTTGCAATAATATCGAGCATACACTTTCAGTTTTTAAACTACTCATACAGTATAATCTTAACTCATACAGACGATTGATAGAGTATAAAATTTCTTTCATGCAATATCATACTAGACGAACTTATTCATTTTTGAATAATTTGTATTGTATAATCTTAATTTGTATAGAAGATTGATAGAGTACAAAATTAAGTTCGTACTAAATCGTATCGAATGAACACTTTCAATTTTTAAACTGCTCATTCCATACGAGCTTAAATCATACAGACGACAGACGGAGTATAAAATTCCTTTGGTACAATATTGTACCCAATATACTTATTTATTTTTGAATAATTTGTATAATATGATATTAATTTCTATAGATGACTAATAGAGTAAAAAATTTCATTTGTATTGTATCGTACCAGATGAATTTATCCATTTTTTGAACAGTTCATATAGTATGAAGTCATATCATACAGACGACTAATAGTGTATGAAACTATGTTCATCTTAGTTCATACCATATGAAGCCCTAATTTTTGAATTTTTCATAATGTAGGATCATTGATTGTACCATAGAATTTGATGATGGTTCCCTTGAAATTTTTTTAGTTTTTGGATGGTTTTTCATGTCTTATCTATATAAAGAGCCCTAGAAACTAACTTAAGGACCTTTGCTATGAATTTCTCTTGAGAGTGGCCATTGACAATGAGTGTTTGGGAGAGATTATAAGAGAGAAGTATGCAAGATCAATTGAAGAGAAATTACTATAAGGGATTCATAAAGTTGCCCAAAGTGAGGATCTATTCATTCTTCTTCAAGTTTCTACCCATCTCCTCAGAAGGACTTCTGAGAGAAGATTAATAAAATTGTGTCAATGTTCTCTGCCTTCATAAGAAGGTTAAAAATGATGATGATACTCTACCTTCAATAAAGGGTAAAAAAGGACATGATAGTTCTTTTCCTTCACCAGGAGAGTGCAAAAGAATGTGATAGTATGCTTCCATTACTTGGAGAGTGTAAAAGGCATCAATTATCTACCGCACCAGGTTGGTGGAAAAAAGGTTGTAAGGGCTTATCTGCCTTGCTGTGGGGGCAAAAGGAGAGCCACTATTATTTAGTACAATACCTAGAGAAGGAGTCTTTAAGAAGTGGATGTAGGCTGATTTAGACCGAACCACTATAAAATTTGGTGTTTTTCTTATGTTATTCATTATTTTTATTTTTATTTCCTATATTTAAATCTTTGTGGTTGAAAGATTCTGTGATAATTATTTTATTAAACAATCACATATTAGAGGATTATTGATTTAAATTTAAAAAAGGTTTTCAATAATCTAAGAAAATTTTTAAATTTCCAATTGACCCCATCTTAGTTTGCATAGGGACAGCTCTATTAGTTTTAACAACCTACATGAACTTTTAAATGATATCAAAGCTTATTTTTATAATTAAATTTTAGACTATTTTTTGAAATATGATCAAAGTAACTTTTGGAAACTAGAATACTTCTAAAGGATACTCGATCACTAGACCACCTTTATTTGATAACATTCCATTTAATTTTTGAAATACTCAATAACTTGACTATTATATATAGATATTAATATAGGAAGGTTATGTTAGAATAGTTGCTATTTGAATGCTTTACATTTTTGCAACTTGTATAGTTTTGATGATTCTAAATATTATTGTTCAAATGTGTATATATCTTCTAACAATTTTAGAATATTTGTATTTGCTCTTGTGTGTACTAATATTTCAGAAAAATCAGACTCCAGACTACGAAAACTTCATATCAAATTCAACATGAGATACTTTGTTAATTTGAAACTTGCATTTTTCTTTGAATTAAATTTGAAAGGGAGTGATCGTAATTGAGTGAATAAAAACATACACACACACACATAAGGAGATCATAAAAATTTCTATACTGATCGTACGGGACGATATCCGATCGTATGGGACGATATCCGATCGTACGGGATGATCAGACAGTTATCTCCTATAGAGCACATGGAACGAATAGGAACTTGCTCAAAAAAATTTTCTAAGTCCTATTCATCCAGGACAAAATTAAGTATCGTCCAGGACGATTTGTTCACTGTAAAATTTTAGTCCAGACGAATTTTATCATCGTCCGTGGCGATTGGTCCTCTAGAAAATTTTTATCCAGACAAAATTAAAAATCGTCCAGGACGATCGAGTCTCTGGAAAATTTTCGTCCAAACGAAAATAAATTATCGTCCGTGGCGATTGGTCCTCTGGAAAATTTTCGTCCAGACGAAGTCAAGAATCGTCCAGGACGATCGGTTCTCTGTAAAAATTTTGTCCAGACGAACATATTTTCGTCCAAACGATTAACCGACTTAGAACAGTTTTCATCAGTTTCTAGAACTGACCTTGTAA
The DNA here is from genome assembly GCA_016618105.1 of Dendrobium huoshanense. NCBI lineage: Eukaryota > Viridiplantae > Streptophyta > Magnoliopsida > Asparagales > Orchidaceae > Dendrobium > Dendrobium huoshanense. Next base: position 34,291,082 of record CM028351.1, on the reverse strand, counting down.
TAACTATTCGTACTGGACAAACCAAAATTCGAACATGACGATCAGCTGTACGAAGATATTTCATACACATATTCAAATAGGGTCATTTCAGATCGTTTAAGTAAAATCGTCCAGGACGATCCACGATCGTACAGGACGATCCACTGCCTACAGAATTGAAAACTTGCAGTTTTTGGGCGGTTTTTCTTATCTTTTATATAAATAGTCCAAATTAGACTACCACCCTATCTTTTTGTCATTTGATCTTCATGCCTCTTGAGAGAATAGCCAATGAGAGAGTGGAAGAGAGCATTCAAGGGAGGATTCCTACCACTGGAGCGAGAAGGCTTCACTTGGATTTCAAAGGTAAGAGTCTCTACTTGTAAATTTGGATTACTTCACTCTTTTCTTTCTTCCTTCTAGATTCTTGTGAGAAGATCAGTCAAGGAGATCCGGCTCTCTGCCGACACTTGGAGAGTGTGAACAACCGAAGGGTTCTCTGCTTACACTTGGAGAGTGTGAACAGCCGTAGGGTTCTCTGCCCACACTAGGAGAGTGTGAAAGGATGAACGGTTCTCTGCCAGCACTGGGGATTGTGTAAAAGGATGAACGGTTCTCTGCCAGCACTGGGGATTGTGTAAAAGGATGACGGTTCTCTGCCAGCACTGGGGATTATGTAAAAGGACGGACGGTTCTCTGCCAACACTGGGAATAGTGTAAAAGGACGAACAGTTCTCTACCGCACCGGGTAGTGGTGAAAAGAGTGTGTTGTAAAGGCTTCTCCGCCTTGCTGTGGGTGCAAAAGAAGAGTCACTATTGGTTTTAGTGCAATACTCAGAGGGTGCCTCGGAGGAGTGGATGTAGGTCTGGTTATAGACCGAACCACTATAAATCTGGTGTCATTTACTTTATTGTTTTTACGTTTCCGCACTTTAAATTTTAGTTTTAACAACTCTATGGTTGAAAAATATTTTTCTACAAACTTTAAAAGAAATTTTTATTTCGGTTCAACTTAATCTTCAAAGAGGGTTTAAAATTTTTAAACTACCAATTCACCCCCCCCTCTTGGTAGCCTTGGGACATTAACTTAGGCTTAACAACCTAATTACTAAATTCAACAAGTGGTATCAGAGCATCGTTTCAAAATCATAAGTTTGAACTACTTTTTGATTGATGTAGATGGCTACATTTGGAAACCGAAACACACCTGAGGGTTACTCTATCACTAGACCTCCACTGTTTGACAATATTCCTTTTGATTTTTGGAAAACACGCATGTCTACTTTCATACAGTCACTTGATTATCGCATGTGGATGCTAGTCCAAGAAGGTTACACAAAACCAACAAGATTAGTTGATGGAGTTAGGGTTGAAACACCTTATGCAGATTGGACTATTGAAGAACGTGACTTAGCACAATTAAATGCGAAATGTTTAAATAGTTTCTTTTGTGCTTTAAAATCTGAAGACTACATGCGAGTTTCCACTTGCAAAAGCGGAAAGGACATATGGGATAGACTTTGTATAACTTATGGAGGGACAAATGAGGTTAAGCAATTAAGACTCAATATCTTATTACATGACTATGAATTGTTTTGCATGAAACTTAATGAATCTATTTCAGACATGTACACAAGATTCACTCAGATTGTCACTTCTTTGCATGCACTTAGTAGAGAATTAACTAATGCTGAAATGGTCAATAAGATTCTTCATTGTTTACCTACTGCTTATGATGCTAAAATTACAACAATTACAGAGTCTAAAGATCTGAACATTTATTCCATTGACAATCTTCTTGGTTCACTCATTGCTTATGAGCAAGGAGTAAGTTAAAGAAAGATTGATGCAGGTGAACCACGAAAGGACAAGAATATTGCACTAAATGTGGAAGAGTCATAAAGTGAACACTCACAACCTGAGGATGAAGATGATATTGCATTGATGACTAGACAATTCATAAGCTTTTTAAAGAGGAAGCAGAAGAAACGCCAGCAATGGAATAGAGGTAAGTATAACAGAAATGGTAAGGTTTCTAATGAAGTGATTTGTTATGAATGCAGGAAACCAAGTCATATAAAGACTGATTGTCCAAAACTCAAAGCCACTCCTAGCAAGGAGAAGGTAGAGGAGAAACTAATGGTAAAGAAGGGCAAGAAGAAGTTTCAAAGAGCTTTCTGGGCGGACTCAGCTTCAGACTCATCTGAGACTGAAAAAGAAGAAGAAGTCACCAACCTTTGCTTGATGGTAGATAATGTTGAACAATCCGATTAAGAAGAGGTATGTGATTTAAACTATGATGAATTGTTTGAAGTTTCTGAACACAAGCATGATGCATATAGAAAAATGAAAAAGATGCATACTAGTTTAGGTTTAGAATTGGAAGAGCTTAATAAGGAACACAAAATCCTTAGGAAAGATCATGCTTTAATAGATAACAACCACATGAAACTACTTGATGAATATGATGACTTGAATAAAAATTTTAAGAATTTAAAATCATCCTATGCTGAACTTGAAAAAGAATTTAAGAATTTTAAGGATTAATCTGAGAGCAAGATATATATAATCAATTATACCAATTAAATCTTGGAAGATATGAATTCATTTTACAAACTCACAATAAGAGCTCTCGAGGATAATAGGAACCCCTCTAAACTTGAAGATTTTACAAATCCTAAATATTATCCTAAATTCATGAAATCCCTTAGAAGACAATCATATGAAAGAAAATATAGGAATATTTTTCATAATGTTAAATGTAATAATTGTGGATTTTTGGGACATATATCTCACACCTGCACTTTCAAGATGAAAACTAATTTGGTGTGGAGAACTAAGATGCAAAAATCTAGACATATCATACATGCATCTGATTATAAATTTCATAAAGGTGAACCCATACTTGTTTGGATTCCCAGGTCTAACATTTGAGATTTTTTGCAGGAATACTCTCACACAAGACCTCGTGAGAGTATATGGTACCTGGACAGCAGATGTTCAAAGCATATGACTAGAGATATTGCTCAATTCATAACGCTGGAAGCCAGGAATGGAGACAAGGTTACACTTGGAGATAATACCACAAAGAAAGTGATTGGATCAGGTATGATTGGAAATTTGAAAAACTTTTTTATAGAAAATGTGTTATTAGTTGAAGGCTTAAAACATAATCTGTTAAGCATAAGTCAGCTATGTGATATGGGCTACAATGTAAAATTTTTACCTACTAGCTACATAATAAGGCTAAATGGGAAAATTGTTTTAAATGGAAAAAGGGTAAACAATGTCTACATGCTAGATTTAAATTGTATTCAATCTTCTACTGCTTTTTGTTTGAAAACTGTTTCTGATGAATCATGGCTTTGGCATATGAGACTTTGTCATTCTAGTATAAAAAATCTTAGGAGAATTACCCAAAAGAATTTGGTGAGAGGTATACCTAAACTAGACTTTACTAAGGACCATCTATGTGATGCATGTCAATTAGGAAAACAAGTGAGGTCCTCTTTTAAGTCCAATAAGGATCTTAGAACCAGTAAACTTTTAGAAATTTTACACATGGATCTTTTTGGATCAGTAGGAACTGTAAGTCTATGAGGGAAGGTATACGGATTTGTTATAGTGGATGATTTCTCAAGATTCACCTGGGTTAGATTTATTTTTCATAAGAGTGAATCATTTGAGGAATTCAGAAATTTTTCAACTTGGATTCAAAGAAAACTAGGATGTGAATTAATTTCTATACAAAGTGATCATGGAGGAGAATTTGAAAATGAAAGATTTGAAAATTTCTGTAAAGAAAAGGGGATTGATCACAATTTTTTTGCACCTAGAACCCCTCAACAAAATGGGGTAGTTGAAAGAAAAAATAGAATATTAATAGAAGCCGCCCGAGCAATGTTAGCAGAATACTCACTTCCTAGATATTTTTGGGCTGAGTCGGTTAGCACTGCATGTTATGTTCTGAATAGGGTGAATGTGAGATCAAATTTGAATAAAACATCCTATGAGTTGCTAAAAGGTAGAACACCTAATTTGTCTCATTTGCATGTATTTGGTTGCAAGGTGTTCATATATAATAATGGAAAATCTGCCTTAGGAAAATTTGATCCAAAATCAGATGAAGGAATTTTTTTTGGATATTCAAGTGTTGGAAAATCTTATAGGGTATTCAACAAAAGAACTTTAGTCATTGAAGAAACCACACATGTTGTATTTGATGAAAGTGGAAATTTGGAAGAGCCAAATGTTGTTGAAGAAGAAATTAAAGAAAACTCCCAAAAGATTGATAGATTAAATTTGGAAGAAAATGTGGAAGAAAATTTGGAAAGAGAAAACCCTTTGCCTAGAGATTTGAGATTTTCTAAAAACCACCCAAAGGAATTGATTATAGGTGAACCAAGTGAGGGTGTTAGAACTAGGCGTGGATTAAACAAGGAAGTCAATCATTCAGCCTTTATTTCAACTATTGAATCCACTAACATTGATCAAGCACTTTCTAATGAATTTTGGATATTGGCCATGCAAGAAGAGTTAAATCAATTTGTAAGAAATAAAGTTTGGTAATTAACTACAAGGCCAAAAGATCAAAGTGTTGTTGGAACCAAGTGGGTTTTAAAAAATAAAATGAATGACTCAAGAGTAGTCATTAGAAATAAGGCTAGATTAGTTGCTAAGAGGTATAATCAAATTGAAGGAATTGATTTTGAGGAGACTTTTGCCCCTGTAGCTAGACTTGAAGCAATTAGGGTTTTACTTGTCTTTGCCATTTTTAAAGGTTTTAAATTGTTTCAAATGGATGTAAAAAGTGCCTTTTTGAATGGGGTTATTGAAGAAGATGTTTTTGTAGAATAACCTCCAGGTTTTGAAAATTCTAAATTTCCAAATCATGTTTTCAAGTTAAAAAAGGCATTATATGGATTGAAACAGGCACCTAGGGCTTGGTATGAAAGGTTGAGCACCTTCCTACTTGAAAGATCTTTTGAAAAAGAAAGTGTGGATACAACTCTCTTTTTAAGGAAAATTAGAAAGGATATACTTATTGTTCAAATTTATGTAGATGACATCATCTTTGGATCTTCAAATAAAAATCTTTGTGATGATTTTTCTAAAACAATGAGTAGTGAATTTGAAATGAGTTTAATGGGAGATTTAAATTACGTTCTAGGATTTAGCATTAAGCAACTTGAGGAAGGTAAATTTCTTAGTCAAACTAAATATATTAAGGATATCCTCAAAAAATATGAAATGGATAATGCTAAACCTGTTAGTACACCAATGAGTTCCTCAGATCAGTTGGATAAGGACCTTAAGGGAAAATCTGTTGATCAAAAGAAATTTAGAGGAATAATTGGATCTTTACTTTACTTGACTGCTAGCCGACCAGATATTATGTTCAGTGTTTGCTTATGTGCTAGATTTCAATCAAATCCAAAAGAATCACATTTGACAGCAGTGAAAAGGATTTTAAGATATTTATTAGGAACTCAAAACTTAGGGATTTGGTATCCTAAGTTTAGCTCTTCATTTGAAATTATTGGTTACTAAGATTCTGACTTTGCAGGCTGTAGAGTGGATAGGAAAAGCACTTCTGGAACATGTCAATTCATTGGAAATTCATTAGTTTCATGGTCTAGTAGAAAACAAAATTCAGTGGCACTATCTACTGCATAAGCAGAATACATTGCATTAGGAAGTTGTGTGGCACAAGTACTTTGGTTAAAACAACAGTTTATTGATTTAGGATTAACTATAGGCACTATTCCAATTTACTGTGACAATACTAGTGCTATTTGCATTTCCAAAAATCCTATTCAACATTCTAGAACCAAACATATTGATATAAGGCATCATTTCATAAGGGATCATATATCCTAGGGAGAAATTGAACTCACACATGTTTCAACTGAAAATCAACTTGCAGACATTTTTATAAAATCTTTAGCCTTTGATACCTTTAGTACTTTAAGAACAAGGCTTGGTGTTATTGATTTGAATGCCTAATCAAAATGTCTTTGTAACATTGATATTTGTTTTGTTTTGTTTTTTATTTTGTGAAATTTTGTGTGTTTTGAATAAATTTGTTTTTAGGTCTATGGTTTTGTTTTATGATTTCTGTGTTTTTGAATGTTTAGTTTAATTTTCTTAAATTAAAAATCAAAAATTCAAAAATTGGAGGAAATCGTCCGGGATGAATTTTGTTTCGTACTGGACGATGTGTGAAAGAAACAAGTTTGCGCGAATTTTAACCATTTTTTAGAGCAGTTTTTAATTAGATCGTCTGTACAATCTGACGATCGTCCAGGACGAAACATTTATTTTCTCAAACGTCGGGACGATTGAATGCAGCGGTTGAGTGGATAAGACAGTTTTTAATATGGATTTCGTCTGTATGAATTTTTGGTTCATCCAGATGAACAGATGTCGGTTCATTGTAGGGGACGGTTTTCAAGAGACATTAATATTACCCCTCTCCTTTCTGTTCAAACCTTTTTTATTATAGAATGTCATCCTATTGACGAAACCCAACTTATCATAGATCATATCTATGGGCTTTCAGAAATAAGACATGTAGAACAGAAGAGAAAAAGGAACATCTCATTAGGACACTTAGTCACATACATTTTGGAAAAGAAATACAACTTAGTGCATCCTGATGAAGAATACGAAGAGCCAGTATACTATAATGATGCTTCCTTCAGATTGCTTTTCAAGGTGGAAAAAGGAAAGCACATGCCAGTGCTTCAGAAGAGGAAGAAGAAGGAGAGCAAACTTCTGCACCTCAGTCAGATTATCAGAATCTGATTGAAAGATTTGATAGATTAGAGACTCATGTTGATCAAAGGTTTGATCATTTTGATGATCAACTTAAGCAGCAGCAACAAGACATTGGTAACATTAGAGATGAAGTACATGAAATTAATACCAATGTAATGTTGATGGCCTCCTACTTCAACCTTTTTGGCGGCATTCCTCCTCCTCCTCCAGAACAGTAGAGATGAATTTCTTTGTTTCTGTTGTACTCGTGTTTTATGTTTTGTTGTATCAGTTTTTATGTTAAGTGTTTATTTTTATGTTTGTTTTTTCTTTTAAGTTCAGTGTTTTTCTTACTTGTTTTTAGATATTATGAAATATGTAATCCTTTCATTAATATCAACGGATGTTGTACTTGTTTCAAATTTGATTTGTTTTTGGAATGTGTTTAATTTTTATGAATTTCATTAGTATTATTTAATCTTCATAATGCTTAAATTAGATTGTAATTTGAGATTATCTATATTAGAAAATCTAGTCTTTCTAAATTTAAAAGTTGTTTATAACTTGTTGTAATTAGAACTTTTAAAATTCATGTCTATTCATTTAGACTACATAAAAATTAATATTATTATTGCAATTTAGATATTTTCTTATTTTGTATTTCGATGCTCAAGTGATATTTATGCACTTAGAAATATTTGAAATTTTAGATTATTGATTTTGGAAAGAATTGGTCTCAATTACTCTTGAAAATTATACAAAAAGTACAAAAATCAAAAGGAATACGCAAAGATTTGCATTGTGAAAAAGAGGCACAAAATTAGCCCAATATCAAAAGATGCACAAAAATGTGCCCAAAAATTTGAAAAAGATGCGCAAAGCGCCACATGTGGTAATTCTCTTCTTTCTAAATTCTTTCAATCTCTTAATTCAAATTGATCTTATGTTCATTTATATTCCATTGAACTTTGAAATATAAATTTTTTTTACATCTCTCTTGTAATGATTTTCTATATTCGAATGTCTAAATTGAATCATGTCTTTGAAAAACTCTTCTTACTTACAATGTTATATCACTTCTTAAATTTTATGAATTTCTATGATTGACCTAATGTTTTTAATTTAAAATTGCATACCTTATGTCACTCAACATTTAGATTAAATTTTCAAATGAATTTCATATAATTACTTACATTTCTCGTCTATTTCTTCTTCACTTTTTGTTGTTGTCAAAAAGGGGGAAAAATTATTGTGTTGGTATTGATTTGTTTTGTTTTGATTATTCTGTTTTGTATTGGTATTGATTTGTTTTGTTTTTTATTATTCTGTTTGCATTTTGCTTTTGTGATTGTTTGTGTTAAAATTTTTGAAAAACAAAAATATTATTCTTTGCTTCAAAATGTCTCCTTATTTTCATGTATTCATCAATTCAGGGGGAGTTTAGGAGATAGGAGATTTGTTTAAACCATACAAACAATAATTATTTTGCCATCATCAAAAAGGGGGAGATTGTTAGAATAGTTGCTATTTGAATGCTATACATTTTTACAACTTGTATAGTTTTGATGATTCCAAACATTATTGTTAAAATGTGTAGTTATCTCCTAATAATTTTAGAATATTTGTATTTGCTCTTGTGTGTACTAACATTTCAAGAAAATCAGACTCCAGACTACGAAAACTTCAGATCAAATTCAACATGAGATACTTTGTTAATTTGAAACTTGCATTTTTCTTTGAATTAAATTTAAAAGGGAGTGATTGTAATTGAGTGAATAAAAACATACACACACACACATAAGGAGATCATAAAAAATTTTATACTGATCGTACGGGACGATATCCGATCGTACGGGACAATATCCGATCGTACGGGACGATCAGACAGTTATCTCCTATAGAGCACATGGAACGAATAGGAACTTGCTCAAAACTTTTTCTAAGTCCTATTCGTCCAGGACGAAATTAAGTATCGTCCAGGACGATTGGTTCACTGTAAAATTTTCGTCCAGACAAATTTTATCATCGTCCGTGGCGACTGGTCCTCTGGAAAATTTTTGTCCAGACGAAATTAAAAATCGTCCAGGACGATCGGGTCTCTGGAAAAATTTTCGTCCAAACGAAAATAAATTATCATCCGTGGAGATTGGTCCTGTAGAAAATTTTCGTCCAGATGAAGTCAAGAATCGTCCAGGACGATCGGTTCTCTGTAAAAATTTCATCCAGACGAACATATTTTCGTCCAAACGATTAACCGACTTAGAACAGTTTTCAGCAGTTTCTAGAACTAACCTTGTAATAACTGTTTGTATTGGATGAACCAAAATTCGTACAGGACGATCAGCTGTACGAAGACATTTCGTACACATATTCAAATAGGGTCATTTCAGATCGTTTAAGTAAAATCGTCCAGGACGATCCACGATCGTATAGGACGATCCACTGCGTACAGAATTGAAAACTTGTAGTTTTTGGGCGGTTTTTCATATCTTTTATATAAATAGTCCAAATTAGACTGCCACCCTATCTTTTTGTCATTTGATCTTCATGCCTCTTGAGAGAATAGACAAGGAGAGAGTGGAAGAGAGCATTCAAGGGAGGATTCCTACCACTGGAGCGAGAAGGCTTCACTTGGATTTCAAAGGTAAGAGTCTCTACTTATGAATTTGGATTACTTCACTCTTTTCTTTCTTCCTTCTAGATTCTTGTGAGAAGATCAGTCAAGGAGATCTGATTCTCTGCCGACACTTGGAGAGTGTGAACAGCCGAAGGGTTCTCTGCCTACACTTGGAGAGTGTAAACAGCCGTAGGGTTCTCTGCCCACACTAGGAGAGTGTGAAAGGATGAACGGTTCTCTGCTAGCACTTGGGATTGTGTAAAAGGACGAACAGTTCTCTGCCAGCACTGGGGATTGTGTAAAAGGACGACGGTTCTCTGCCAGCACTGGGGATTGTGTAAAAGGACGGATGGTTCTCTGCCAACACTGGGAATAGTGTAAAAGGATGAACGGTTCTCTGCCGCACTGGGTAGTGGTGAAAAGAGTGTGTTGTAAAGGCTTCTCCGCCTTTCTGTGGGTGCAAAAGGAGAGTCACTATTGGTTTTAGTGCAATACTCAGAGGGTGCCTCTGAGGAGTGGATGTAGGTCTTGTTATAGACCAAACCACTATAAATCTGGTGTAATTTAATTTATTATTTTTACGTTTCCGCACTTTAAATTTTAGTTTTAACAACTCTGTAGTTGAAAAATATTTTTCTACAAACTTTAAAAGAAATTTTTATTTCGGTTCAACTTAATCTTCAAAGAGGGTTTAAAATTTTTAAACTACCAATTCACATTAACTTAGGCTTAACAACCTAATTACTAGATTCAACAGGTTATACCAAACCTACTAGACTTATAGATGGCATTAGAACTAAAACCTCATTTACTAATTGGACATTAGAAGAAAAAGAATTAACAAAATTGAATGCAAAATATTTGAACAGTTTTATCTATGCTTTGAAATTAGAAGACTATATGCTTATTTCTACCTCTAAAACTAGGAAAGAATTTTGGGATAGACTTTGCATAACTTATTAAGGGACAAACGAGTTGAAATAATCTAGGTTAAGTATTTTATTACATGACTATGAACTATTTTGTATGAAACCAAATGAGTCTTTTATTGATATGTATAAAGGGTTTATACAGATTGTTACCTCATTACATGCTTGAGGTAGAGAACTCATAAATTTTAAAAAAGTTAACAATTTTTTATGTTGTTTCTCTACTGCTTTTGATGCAAAGATAACTACAATAACTGAGTCCAAATACTTGAATGTATATTTTATTAACAATCTTCTTAGATCACTTATTGCTTATGATCAAGGAGTGAATCAAAGATAGATTGATACAGGTGACAAGATAAAAGAAAGGAATATAGCCTTGAAAGTTCAGGATTCAATGTGTGATCAGTCAATTCCTGAGGATGAAGAAGATATTATACTTATGAGAAAATAATTCAAAAGTTTCCCTATGAGAAAGCAATGAAGACGTCAATATTGGAACAATGGTAAGTTCAATAAGAATAAAAAGATTTATAGTGAATTCATTTATTATGAATGAACAAAGCCTGGACATATAAAAACTGAGTGCCTAAATCTTAAAGCTAATCCTAGCAAGGAGAAAGATGAGGACATCTGAAATGGCAATAAAATGATGCAAAGAGTTTTTTTGGGCTGACTTAGCTTCAGACACTTCAAAAATAGAATCATAAGAGGAAGTTACAAATTTGTGCTTAATGTGACCTATCTTATGATGAATTATTTGAAGTTTTTGAGAAAATTCATAACACAAATAGGAAACTCAAAAATTGCCTGCAAATCTTAGTATTAAGTATTTGAATTTATAAAAAGAGTAGGAAAACCTTAGAAATAATCTTGCTGACATAGATAACAATCACATGGCTTTGCTAGATGAATTTGATAATTTGAATAAGGAGCACAATTTATTGTAAACATCTTATAATGAACTTGAAAATTATTTTAAGGTGTTTATGATTGAATCAGATCAAAGAGAACATGAGTTAAAAGTTGAAATTTTAGTTTTAGAAAGTGCAAACTCATATTTTAAAGTAAAATTGAAAGCTATTAAGGAAGGTAAGACACCTCCCATACTTGAATAATTTTACAATCCTGATTAAAATCATACAATTTCAAGATCTAAGAAAGATATTATAACTCATATAGATTGGTAAATCCATTTCCTAGAGTTAAATGCTTTTCATCTAAAAAGATGGGGCATATTTCTCACACTTGCACTATTCAACATAGAATACATCTAATGTGGTGACCAAAGATGCATCAATCACAGCATTTTAATCATTCATCAAGATTATTATTATCAAGAGGAGAACCCAAATTTATTTGGGTTCTCAAGTCTAATGTTTGATAATTTTGTAGAAATGTTCTCATACAAGCCCTTCTGAGAGTATTTGGTACCTGGATAGTGGATATTCAAAACATATGACTGGAGATGTGAATCAATTTATATTGTCTAGAGGTTAGGATTGGAGGCAAGGTAACACTTAGAGATAACACTACTAAGAGAGAGACGTAGAGATAACCCTACTAGGAGAGAGGTAGGATCAAGAATGATTGGTAATAGAAATATTTTTCTAATTGAAAATGTCTTATTTGTAGAAGGGATGAAACATAATTTGCTAAGTATTAATCAACTTTGTGATAAGGGTTTTAACATTAATTGTTTTTCCTACAAGCTGCAAAATAAGCCAAAATGGAATTGATATAAGGCATGAAGATAAAGTAAATAATATTTACATACTTGATTTAAAAGGTGTTAAATCTTATAATATTTTTTGTCTAAAAACCATTACTGATGAATCTTGGTTATGGCATAGAAGACTTTGTCATACAAGCATGAAAAAACTTAGAAAGAATTGGTAAGAGACATACCCAAATTAGAATACACTAATGATCATTTTTGTGATGCATGCCAATTAGGAAAATAAGTCAAGTCCTCCTTTCATTCAATCAAAGACCTTAGTACTAACAAACCCTTATAAGTACTTCATATGGGCCTATTTGGACCCATTAGTACAGTAAGTCTAAGAATGAAAATTAATAGGTATGTAATTATAGATTATTATTTGAGGTTCACATAAGTTAGATTTTTATTTCATAAGAGTGAATGATTATGAGAGTTTAGAAATTTTTCTACTTAGATCAAGATGAATCTAAGTTGTAAATTTTTTATAATTCATAGTGTTCATGGTGGAGAATTTGAAAATAAAAATTTTAAAGTCTTTTAAAAAGAGCAAGGAATAGATCATAACTTTTCAGCACCTAAGACCACTAAATAGAATGGGTTGTTGAAAGAAAGAACAAAACCTCGATAGAAGCAGCTAGAGCCATGTTGGTTGAATATTCACTACCCAAATATTTTTGGGTTGAAGCGATTAATACTTTTTGTTATGTTCTGAATAGGGCTAACATCATATCTAAATTTAATAAGACACCCAATGAGTTTCTTAAGGGTAGGAAACCCAACCTCTCACATATACATGTCTTTGAATATAAAATGTTCATTCATAACAATGGAAAAACTCATTTAGGAAAATTAATCCTAAATCCTATGATGGAACCTTTCTAGAATATTCTAGTGTTAAGAAATCTTATAGAGTTTTTGTTGCGGATCTATTTTCATGGTTTATGATTTTGATGATAACAAACACTCTTATTTCTCTGCAACTGTCTTATCTACTGACATTTTAGGTCCACAAGATCAGACTGTAATTTGGAATCAGCTCAAGATTGAGTAGATTAGGTTTGAGTCAGTTTGTACACTTTTTCCTTTCTTGAGTCTTTTGTATTTAGTGTGGCTCCTGATGCTATGTAACTTTGCACACACGCACCTTGGAAGAATTTCTGACTGTTTCCTAGAGTTTACTATTTTTAGTAACATCGGTCGGGATGATATTTATATCAGCCTAGACGATCGGTTCAAAAATAAAAACCCTAAATAGGGCATCTTCCTCATTAAGGCAGTTGTCATTAAGTCGATCGGCCTGGACGATCCTTATATCAGCTTGGACAATAGGCTCAAATCAGAAAGAATCAGCTTCCATGATCAATTTAAGTATTATTTATTTAAGTATATCGGCCATTAAAATCTAAACATCAGCCTTAACGATGTAGCATGATTATGCTTAAATTAATTTGATAATTATGAAAAGTAATTAAGGCTGATTGATACGATCACATCGGTCGAACCGATCGTAGGATCTACCAGGACGATGTCCTGGATGATTGACAACGGCCAGACTCTATTCAGGGTGATGATCAGTATGATTTCCCTTGGATTTAAACTAATCGGCCAAGATGATATTGTATTAGCCTGGACGATATAACCAATTATCATCTGATCGGCCCAAATCATCCCGGTTGATTGAGCTTATTTTGTACTGATCGGCCAGGTTGATATTCCAATTGGCCTGGACGATAAAGTCAGTAAGTTGCATTAATGAGCTCATTTTGAGATCTTCTATTTAGGCTTTTTGACTTGGCACTTTTGTAAGTGTCTTTGGCAGCCATTGTAGCTTCATTCTTTTGAGGGAAACCTGAAGAGAGAGCTTGAGAGGGAGTGAGGAACAGGTGAAGTTTGAGAGAGGGAGAAGATCCTATGAGGGGGAACTCAAGGGAATGTGGAGGGGGATTCCACACGATTTCTCCTACAGGCTTGTACCTTAATACTATTGGATTCAAGGCTTGTCTTGAGGGAAGTTCACAGAAGAAGAAGATCTCTTTGGTGTCAAAAGGACCCGACGACTCTGCCGCACTGGGGAAGGTGGAAGTGATTTTGTAAGGGCTTCTCCACCTAGCTGTGGGGGCTAAAGGAGAGACACATTATTTAGTGCAACATTCGGAGGGTGCCTCCGAGGAGTGGACGTAGGTCAAGATTTGATCAAACCAAAATAAATCTGGTGTGTTCTTTCCTTTATTATTTCCGTATTTATTTTTTTGCATTGTGTTTTCTCTGTGGTGAATCTTGGTTTTAAGTTTTGTTCTTTGATTTTGAGAAAGATTTTTTAAAATATCAATTCATTCCTTTTTGGTTAGCCTTAGGACTAATTCATTCAGTCCTAACATCCCTAACAAACTTTTAAGAGGTATCAGAGTGGGATTCATAAAAATTAAGTTTAAAAACATTTTGAATTTTGATCCATGACTAATTTTTCTAATAATAATATTCTGGAAGGTTATTCAATCACTATACCACCTTTGTTTAAAAATATTACAATTGATTTTTAAAAAATTCGCATGTCTACCTTTTTGCAATCAATTGATTTTTGAATGTGGCATATGATTTTAACTAGTTATTCTATACCATCTCGTATTTTAGATGGAATTAAAATTGATATTCCTTTTAATCAATTGAGTAGAGAAGAAAAAATCAATGCTCAATTGAATGCAAAATCTTTAAACTATTTTTTTTGTGCTTTAAATTCTAAAGATTATATGTTAGTTTCCACGTGCACTACTGGTAAGGAAATTTGGGATAAATTACACACCATATACGAAGGCAATAGTGAAACCAATCAATCCAAGTTGAATATTTTAATGCATTATTATGAACTATTTTGCATGAAACCTTATGAGACAATCTTAGACATATATATTAGATTTATTCAAATTGTTACATCATTACATGCTTTAGGAAAAGAGTTTTCAAACATTGAAAAAATCAATTAAATTCTTCGTTGTTTACTTGATAAGTTTAATGCTAAAGTTTTTGCTATTTATGAATCAAAAAAATTGAATGAATATTCTATTGATAATTTAATTGGCAAACTCATTGCCTATGAGCAAAGTTTGGGTCAAAAACTTTTGGATGCAGGTGAAACGATAGTGCTAAATGCTGAAAACATGAAGAAAAGTGACTTAATTGGTGACAAAAATAATGACTTGTCAAGAAAATTAAAAGCTCACCAAAGCATAAGCCTCAACAAAAGTGGAATAAAGGTAAAAATGGTAAGAATGTTAAGATTACTTCTGACATTATTTATTTTGGATGTAGGAAACTCGAACATATGAAAAACCATTGTCCTAATTTGATAACTCCTCCAGGAAAAGAAAATGAAAAAGCAAAGCAAATTTTAAAATGGCCAAATAATGAAAAGCAAAAATCTCTTGGGCAGACTTAGCTTCTGAATCATCTAATCTTGAGCAAGATGATGTTTAAAGGCCTTGTTTGTGTGTTTATTTGTTTGTACTGTGTTTTGTTTTTAGTTATTTTCTGTGTTTTCTTTCGGTTTTGTTTTTCTTCAATTTTTATTATTGCTTTGAAATTTTAAATTAACTTTTATACTTAGTTTTTTTAAGTTTTCTCTGATCAACAGACACATTCACTTTTCTAAAAATGAAAAATCTACTTTCTATTTTTTCTTGAATTCTTTGATAAGTTGTGGTTGATTTCTCTAAAAATTATCAAAGGAAGGGAACTGATGATTTTGTCTCTCTATCTTTCTTATTAAAAAGGTTATTTTACTTTTGATTTAAAATCTTCATCATATTTTAAATTGGATTTTGAAACTGATCTTTTTCAGCTCCCTACATTTTATCTATAGCATAATATTCTTTTGCAAGATTGTTGAATTTACCTCAAAATTTTCTTAATCAAGTTATTAGTGTTGTCAATAATACAGGTTTATTTTAGTTTTGAAAATATAAAAAAGAAAACATATTTTTGATTCAAAATAAAAAAAGTGGCCAATGATGCCAAACCAAAAGATGCACAATGACGCCAAATTGAAAAAAAAATCACAAAGTGTATCAAAAATCAAAAGATGCTCAAAGATCCATTAAAGTGACAAAGGGCATAAAATGAGCCCACAAAAAAAAATATGCTTATTTTTCTTATACTACTAAAAGCCTAAAAAAATCCTTGATATGTTCGAAACTTGTGCTTGAAAATCATGATTCATGATTCAGCAATTCATGCATTGATCTTCTAATAGATATGTTTTATGAAAGAAGTTTTGAAAAATTAGTGTTTCTTTTTCTCATTTATTCTTTGATTCCTGATTCAGCAATTCATGCATTGATCTTCTATTAGATATTTTTATAAAAGGAGTTGTCAATCCATTTCTTACTAAGTTTTTGAATAAAATCAAGAGGTAACTTTCTTATTTTAAGAATATTTATTTTGTTCATTAGATTAGGGATCATTTTTGTCTTTTAATCAATTTTTTATTTATTTGTGCCTCTTCTCTTTTTTTGATAATATCAAAGGGGAGAACATACTGTTAAATTTGTATCCTTTTTCTTGTATTTTTATTTCAAAAAATTTAAAAAACAACAAAATTTTTTTTCTCCCCTATTTTTAAAAGTTTTATTCTAGTGAGGGGTAGATTACGAGAAAATGCTTTCTTCTTTGCAAATTCAAATATCAATATTTTCCATCATCAAAAAGGGGGAGATTGTTACGAATTTATTTTCATGGTTTAAGATTTTGATGGTAGCAAACACTCTTATTTCTCTATGACTACCTCATCTACTGACATTTAAGGTCCACAAGATCAGACTGTAATTTAGAATCAGCTCAAGATTGGGTTGATTAAGTTTGAGTTAGTTTTACCCTTTTTCCTTTCTTGAGTCTTTTGTATTTAGTGTGGCTCCTGATGCTATGTAACTTTGCACACATGCACCGTGGAAGAATTTTTTACTGTTCCCTAGAGTTTACTGTTTTTGGTAACATCGGTCGGGATGATATTTATATCGGCCTGGATGATTGATTCAAAAATAGAAACCCTAATTAGGGCATCATCCTCATTAAGGAAGCCGTCATTAAGCCGATCAGCCTGGACGATCCTTTTATCAGGCAGGATGATAGGTTCAAATCAGAAAGAATTAGCCGTCATGATCAATTTAGGTATTCTTTATTTCAGAATATCGACCAGGACAATCTAAATATCGTCCTAGATGATTCAGCACAATTATGCCTAAATTAATCTGGTAATTATGGAAAGAAATTAAGGCTGATTGATATAATCACATCGGCTGGGTCGATCACAGGATCGACCAGGGCGATGTCCTGGATGATTGACATCGGATTGACTCTATTCAGGGTGATGATTAGGACAATTGTCCTCGAATTTGAACTAATCGACCAGGACGATATTGTATCGGCCTAGACAATGTAACCAATTATCTTCTGATCATCCCAATCATCCTGACTGATTGAGCTTATTTTGTACTAATCGGCCAGGACGATATTCCTATCAGCCTGGACGATAAAGTTGGCAAGTTGCATTAATGAGCTCATTTTAAGATCTTCTATTTAAGCTTTTTTACTAAGAACTTTTGTAAGTGTCTTTGGCAGTCATTGTAACTTCATTCTTTTGGGGGAAATTTGAAGAGAGAGCTCGAAAGGGAGTAAGGAACGGGTGATGTTTGAGAGAGGTAGAAGATCCTGTGATGGTGGACTCAAGGGAGTATGGAGGGGGATTCCACACGGTTGCTCCGGCAGGCTTTCACCTTAATACCGTCGGATTCAAGGCTTATCTTGAGGGAGGTTCATAGAAGAAGAATATCTCTTTGGTATCAAAAAGACCCGGCGACTCCGCCGCACCGGGGAAGGTGAAAGTGATTTTGTAAGGGCTTCTTTGCATATCTGTGGGGGCTAAAGGAGAGATACTTAGTTTAGTGCAATACTCGAAGGGTGCATCCGAGGAGTGGACATAGGTTAAGGTTTGATTGAACCACTATATATCTGGTGTATTCTTTCCTTTATTATTTCCGCATTTATTTTTTTGCATTGTGTTTTCTCTGTGGTGAATCTTGGTTTTAAGTTTTGTTCTTTGATTATGAGAAAGAATTTTTAAAATATCAATTCATCCATTTTTGGTTAGCCTTGGGACTGTTCATAAGGGACTAACATCCCTAACGAACTTTCAATTTTTAACCAAAGAAAATTGATT
This sequence comes from Dendrobium huoshanense, assembly GCA_016618105.1. Lineage (NCBI taxonomy): Eukaryota > Viridiplantae > Streptophyta > Magnoliopsida > Asparagales > Orchidaceae > Dendrobium > Dendrobium huoshanense. Next base: position 34,272,867 of record CM028351.1, on the reverse strand, counting down.
ACAGAGGAGACCACACATGTAATTTTTAATGAATATGATGTTTTTGGAGAATCTTGGTTCGAAGAAGAGCATGTTGAAGAGATCTCCCATGGAATTAAAAATGCAAATCTTGAAGAAAAGATTGAAACAAAAAATTATTTGCCTAAATATTGGACATATTCTAAGAGTGATCCTAAATAACTAATTTTAGGTGACTTGAGTTAAGGAGTTAAGACTAAGCATGGACTTAACATAGAAGTGAACCATTCAGTATTTATTTTTATGATTAAACCCACTAATTTAAATCAAGCACTTTTTGAAAAATTTTAGATTCTAGGCATATGGGAAGAGTTGAATCAATTTTTTATAAATGATGTTTGGGAATTGGTAGAAATAACTAAAAATCAAAAAGTTGTTAGAACTAAGTAGGTTTTCAAAAGTAAGATGAATGATTTATAAGTGTAGTGGTTCAAAATAAGGAAATATTTATGGCTATGGGGTACAATTAAAAAGAAAGAATTTATTTTGAGGAGACTCTTTCCCCTGTAGCTAGACTTAAAGTAATTAGGGTTCATCTAGCTTTTTGCAGATTTTAAATGATTTAAAATAGGTCAAATGGATCTTAAGAGTGCCTTTGTTAATGGGGTGATAAAAGAAGATGTTTATATTAAGAAATCACCAGGTTTGAAAATTCACAATTTTCTAACTATGTGTTTAACTTGAAAAAAGGCATTAAATGGATTAAACAGACACTTAAGGCATGGTCTGAAAGGCTAAGCACATTCCTACTAGAAAGATCGTTTGCTAAATGGAGTGTAGACACTACTCTCTCCTTTAAATGAGTAGGAGAAGACATACTCATTATTCAAATATATGTTGATGATATATTACTAGGATCCATATATAAAAATCTTTGTGATCATTTTTCAAAAACAATGAGTAAGAACTTTGAAATGAGTTTGATGGGAGATTTGAACTACTTTCTTGATTTTGGCATAAAATAGAAAGAGGATGACACATTTCTTAGTCAATCAAAATACATTAAGGATATTCGTAAGAATATGAAATGGATAATGCTAAACCAAACAGTACTCCAATGTGTTCCTCTATTCAATTAGATAAGGCTAAAAGAAAATATGTTGATTAAAAGAAATTTAGAGGGATAACTAGGTCATTACTTTATTTGACTGCTAGCATACCTAATATCATGTTTAGTGTTTATATTTGTGCTATATTTGAAGTAAATCCAAAGGAATCTCATTTGATTGAGGTTAAAAGAGTTCTAAGTTATCTTTTGGGAACTCAAAACATAGGAATTTAGTATCCTAGAAAAAACACTTCTTTCGAAATCATTGATATTCATATTCAGATTTTGTAGGATGTAAGGTTAATCAAAAAAGTATTTTTGGAACTTATCCATTCATTGGAAACCCTTTAGTTTCCTGGTTCAGCAGAAAATAAAATTCAGTAGCCCTTTCTATACCTGAAGCAAAAAACATAGCCTTAGTAAGTTGTGCGACATAGGTTCTATGGTTAAAACAATAACTCGTGGATTTAGGTTTTTTCAGTTCATATGATTCCAATTTTTAATGATAATACAAGTGTTATTTGTATTTCAAAGAATCTAATTCAACATTCAGGGACTAAGCATATAGACACTAGGCATCACTTCATTAGGGATCATGTCATTAAAGGGAAAATTGAGCTACATCTTGTAGCAACTAAAAATCAAATTGTATACATTTTTACAAAACCATTAATTTTTTAAACTTTCAATACCTTAAGAACCAGATTGGTTGTTATTGATATTCAAGCCTGACAATTGTAATTTTCTAAATCATGTTTGTGATGTATTTATTTTGTGTTTATGATTCTATTTTATTCTTTATCGTGATTTGTTTTTAATTGATGCTTCTCTATCTATTATTTTCAAATTTTCTATTTTTTGTGTGGTGTAGATCTTGGAAAAGTATCTTTGTCATCATATGGAAATTCAAAAGATTCTTTTTAATACATACTATATGAATCTCTATTGTACTATTTGAATTAATCAGATTTTAAATGATTTCTAGTTTGAGTTAGTCAGACAAGAAAATATAATTTTGTAAAGACAACATATTATATGATGACAACATAGTAAATAAAAATTATTTATATTTTTTTTACAAAAATGGAAAGAATTCTTAGGACACTTATTTTCCAAAGATCTTTTGTATGAACACGTGTTCATCTATATGTTCTGGGTGTCAACTTACATACAAAAGAATCTAACTGGCAGGTAAGATCATTATTAACTAGTTCATCCTGTATGAACACCTATTTGAATGTAGGATCAGGTTGGTCAAAGATCATACAAAATGACTCCTCGAAAAGGTAAATATACTAAAAGTTGTTTTGTTGCAATAACTGATTTTGATTGTTGTTGATCATTTGTATGAACTTCTATTCATATTGTATGAACTTCCCAATCTTAAGTACAAACCTATTTTCATATTGTACAAAATTGTTCGTTTTCTTTAAATTGAAAGCCCTACTTTGAATTTCTTCACAATCCTTCCATCATCAATTCATGTGTTCAAGTCTTTTCATATGGCTAATGGTAGCAAGTGATCACGTCGTTCAAAGGGGTGTTCATCATGTAGCTACATCCAGGCCTATGCCAAACGAGATGATGAGTTTCTATTGCTACATGATGAAAATGTCTATAAGTTGATTTTGTGAAAATGTCTAAAAGTTGATTTTCAGTTGCTACATGATGTAGCACAGTTTTCCTTTAATGACATGATCCCTAATGAAGTGATGCTTAATGAAATGTTGACTTTCTTTCCAAAGAAAATGAACAAGCCTTCGATTGATTTGTTCTTGCAAAAATCACCCAATCCCATCTTCTTATCCAAGAGGACATTAACTTTTCCGTAATGCCATTGTTCAACTCTACTCATTCTTCCTTTATTCTCACTTTAATCAATGCATTTTACTCTAACAATTTTTATTATTTTCTTTTATACCTAAGAATAAGGGAAAATCCCATAAGAATGTTCTAATAAGTTTTCCATCAAAGAGTTAGGGCTCATTCAATGATTTTTAGAAGTGATTTTGACTGGTCTCAAGTAAATCAAACACTTTGAGGTATATCTTCAATATCAAATTTACCCCTTGTTTATACCTTGAATCAAAATGCAAGGAGCATCCAACATGTCTTAAGAACATCTATTATTTCTAAACCTGTTGAATGAATGAATATCACTCATCGCTTTCTATTATCACATATCTTATAATGTTAAACAATCTTATTGATGAAGCCCAATTGATTTTGGACTTCATCAACAACCTTACTGATAATCTGCCAATTAATTTTATTGATGCTGAATTTCAAACTCTTTTTTATTAGGATCAAGGGGGTGAGGGAGATGAAATTGGAGAAGAAGAAGGACCTAATCTAGCACCTCCACATGCTCCTAGACCTGAAAATCATTTCTATCAAGAAATGATCCACCAATTTGATCCACTTCTGTCTCATTTTGATCAATGATATGATCATATTGAGTCTCGCTTAGACTGGCAAGATGTCATATATAATGAAGATATGGGCAAGGTTAGAGAAGTGCTTGATTCAATTAATTCTCAAGTAGTTACCATCAATAACTACTTAACCATAGTTAATCCTCCATAGCTACCTCCAGATCAAGATCCCCCTGCTTATTAGTTTAGTTACTTTTAGTTTTTGTTTATGTATATTTTGATGTTTTAAGTCTTTATGATATTGTATTCCTTTTTTTTATTAGTTGTATTAGTAGTATTGGATCAGTTTCATTTTATTTGAATCTATGTTATATTGTTGTTTCTTTAAAAAAAAAAATCAATATTTTATTTATTATATTTTTAATTCCCTTGGTTGTCTCTCATTTACTATCGAGTAATTTAACTTTGTTGATCCAAGAAATGGTAAAATTAAAGTTTTTTTTGCATTACAATGTTATTTCATTTATCTTATTTTAGTTTTTCTCAAATCTTAAATAAATTTATAATTATATTTTGATATGGAGATCATCTTTGGTGTTCAAGTAGACATATATCTTGTAGTTATCATTGTTGTAAAAAGTTTTCTTATGTTTCACTTATTTTCTTATTCACTATGTTGCTCTTATTATTATTTATTCAATTTTTATCTTCCTTTTGAAAGATAATCACATAATCTAAGACTTGCTGATTTAGGTTGTGGAAAGGGCAAAATCTCAAAAGATGCACACAATGTGCTAAAATTGAAAAGAGGCACAAAATGTGCCCAACCTAAAAAGATGCGCAATATTCGTCAAATAAAATTCAAAATCAAAAGATGCGCAATGATCGCAAAAATTGAAAAGAGACATAAAATGAGCCCACACTACATCTAGTTCTTTTCTCTACATCTATAATTCTTATAAAAACCCATGCATTTAACAATAACTTCAACTCATAAATTTGAAACTATATAATTTTTTTATTCTTTTTGCAATATTTATTCTATTTGATATTTATGCTTTTTAGAACAAATATTGATCATGATAAAAAAAATTTATCTTAGTTGTTCTTTGATTTAAAATATGAGTTTTTCACATAAAGTATTTAATATTGTTTCTTTCAAATGTTTAAAATTCTCTTCTTTATCGATTGTTAGATTAGTTTAGAGAATCTTACTTTTTTTAGGAAGTTCTCCTCTACTTTTGTTGACGTCAACAGGGCGAGGTATCAAGTGATTATTTAAAGTTTGATTATCTGAAGTCTTGGTCTAATGCGTGGTGTTTTTTTTTTTTTTTTAATTTTTTTAATTTTTAGACTTGTGTCTGTGTTAGATGAGTTTTGATTTTTAAGATAAAATTTCTTGTTTTGATTTGTAAGACAAAATTTCTTATTTTGATTTATAAGAAGAAATTTCTTATTTCTTGTATAATAAAATTCTTTCCCCCATGATTTTTATTATTTCACACATTGAGGCTTAGGCTAGGAGAAAAGAATGCTAATTAGTAGTTAAAAAATAATTATTTTGTCATCATCAAAAAGAGGGAGATTGTTGCAACCTAGGATTCAAGATTGAGCTTGCGATTTAATGATAACAAATCTAATTATTATGCTAATAATTTTATTATTTCTCCTAGCATATATTGGATTTTTTTTGCTTGTTTTTGTGTGTATTTACATTTCATAGAAATCATACTCCAAATTGTTGAAGAATTCAAAAAAAGTATAATAGGATTTCATATAGTAGAGTCTGTATATCTCTATTTTATTTCTTAAGTTTGAGCAAATGTGATTACAATTGGGTAATTGTGCACACTTACAGGGGTAGAGAGATAGTATGATATTTAATTGTAGTGTATGATTTGACGTAGTTTTCCTCTAAATGCAAATAATCAAATTATGGCTTGAATTATTTGAACTAGTAGTACAGTATGATGTCAGGTCATATAGATGACTAACAGAGTATGAAATTCATTCATACCATATCATTCCTGACAAACTTGTTCATTTTTAAACAGTTTGTACTATATTATCTTAATTTGTATGTATGACTAATAGAGTACAAAATCAGGTTCATACTAGGTTGTATGGAACAAACATTTTCAGTTTTTGAACTATTTCTATAGTACAATCTTAACTCGTACAAACGACTGATAAAGTATGAAATTCCTATCATATCATATCATACCAGATGAACTTGTTAATTTTTGAATTGTTTGTACAATACGATCTTAATTTATATAGATAACTAATAGAGTACAAAATTCCTTTCGTATTGTATCGTACCAAACAAACTTTTCCATTTTTTAAATAGTTCATACATTATGAAGTCAAAACGTACAAATGAATAATAGTGTATGAAACAATATTCATCCCAGTTTGTACCACATAAAGTCCTAATTTTTAAACTGTTTGTACTGTATGATCATCAATCATACCGCACGATTGGATGATGGTTCTCTTGAATGTTTTTTAGTATTTGGATGGCTTTTCATGTCTTGCCTATATAAATAGTCCTAAAAATTGACTTAAGGACCTTTTCTCTAAATTTATCTTGAGAGTGGCCCGTGAGTGTGAGTGTTTGGAAGAGATTGTAAGAGTGAAGTGCGAGAGATTAGGTGAAGGGAATTTGTTTTAAGGGATCACAAGGTTTCCCAAAGCGAGGATCTCTTCTTTCTTCTTTAAGTTTCTACCCTTCTCCTCTAGAGAATTATTTTAGAGAAGATTAACAACATTGTGTCAAGGTTCTTTACCTTCACCAGGAGGGACAAAAAGGGTAATAGTACTCTTCCTTTACTAGGAGGATGAAAAAAGACATGACGATACACTGCCATCACTTAGAGAGTGTAAAAGGTGTCTGTTCTCAACCGCACTAAGTTAGTGGAAGAGAGTTTGTAAGTTCTTCTCCACCTTATTAAGGGGGAAAAAGGAGAGTCAATATTATATAGTGCAATACCTCGAGAATGAGTCTCCATGGAGTGGATGTAGGTCAATTTTGATCGAATTACTATAAAATATGGTATTCTTCTTATGTTATTTATTTTTTTCGTATTTTTATTTCTTGTAGTTAAATCTTTTTGGTTGAAATATTTTGTGATAATTATTTCACTAAGCCATCATTTATTAGAGGTTCATTGATTTATATTTCAAAAAAAGGTTTATAAAAATCCCAGAAAATTTTTAAATTACCAATTCACCCTCTCTTGGTTAGTCTTGGGATAGTTCTATTATGTTTAACAACTTACATGAAGTTTCACACGATTGTTATCAATAAAATTAACCCTTCTTCAAAGGGTCATCGCTTTATATTAGCTGTGACTGATTACTTTTAAAAGAGGGTAGAAGCAATTCCCCTACGCAACATAACATCACACCTTTTTTTGAAATTCTTTCACGACCATATCATATATCAATTAGGCATACCTTGGAGAATTATGTTCTTTAATGGATCCACATTCAATTCTATAAAATCTAATATTTTCATAAGTTGTCAAACCATTGAATGGTGATACTCGACAATCTATTATCCCCATACTAATAGGCTCGTTGAGCCCTTCAATAAGACTTTGGTGTAGATTAACAAGAAGACCTTTGATAACAACAAATGTCAATGGGATGAGAGGTTAGTAGAAGCCTTATGGGCCTATTAGACCACTTATAGAACCCCAGCCTAATCCACTATGTTTGCACTAGTGTATGGGATTGAGACTGTACTCCCTTTGGAAATACAAACTCCATCACTTAGAGTTGTAATCTAGAATCAAATCTCAAGTGAGTGTAATGCTTAATTCTAACGAGAATAACATGAAGGCCTTGATGAGCATCATCTTTAATCTCAACAAAGTTTAGAGTTGTATAAGGCCTGAATAGTTTAAGCTAATGATAAGCTAGAGCGACCAAGAACCTTACAAGTAGGAGACTTGGTCTTATTTCTTTAGAGGACTATCTTAGCCCACCGATGGTGGGAAGTTCAAACTAACATTGGAATGACCGTTCATTATAGAAATAGTTTATGAAAGGGTGCTCATATTAGCTAGTGGATTGTAAAGGAAATCTCTTAATATTACCTGTCAACAAGCATTTGCTTAAGAAATATTATGCTTGATGTAGCTTAGATTTCAAATTAATGAGATGTTTTGCTATCCTGAATTAACTTTGGTCAATCTTGCCTTCACTATTATAATAATTCCTAAAATATCAAACTGTTAATCAATCACTTTATGTCCTCTTTCCCTTTGGGTTAGGTTTTACCTTCCCTTAATTTTTGATCCTCTATGATGGGCATATCTCGACCCAATCTTACTATTATTTGACTCTTTATGTTGGGCATATTTCAACCCCACCACATGATTATTCAATCCAATCCTCTATGATGGGCATATTTAGACCCCATCATATGATCATCCGACCATCTATGTTGGGCATATTTTGGGTCCACCACATGGACATTAAACTCGATCCTTTGTGATGGGCATATCTTGACACCATCATACAATCATCCAACCCTCTATGTTGGGCATATTTTAACCCCACCACTTAGTCATTCAACCTGATCATCTCTGATGGGCATATCTCGACCACATCTTACAATCATTTGACCCACTATATTGGGTATATCACAACTCTATCACATGATCATTCCACCTGATCCTCTGTGATGGGCATATCCTGACCCTATTATATGATTATTCAACCCTCTATATAGGGCATATTTTGACCCTAACATATGGTCATTCAATATAATCCTTATGATTTATATATCTCCCTCATGATATGATCATTCAATCCTCTATATTGGGCATATTTTGACCCTACCACATGATCATTCAACCCGATCCTCTATGATGGGCATATCTCGACCCCATCATACAATCATTTGACCCTCTATGTTGGTCATATTTTGACCCCACCACATGGTCATTCATTATTATCCTCTGTGGTAGGCATATTTTGACCACATCATATAATAACTTGTCCCTCTGGGTTAAGCATATTTTAACCCCAACACATGTTCCAGTCTTCTCCCCTATAGGTTAGGTGATGCCTTCTCTTAGGTTTTGATCCTCTTTGTTTGGCATATTTTGACCCCACCACTTAATCACTTATTAGTGGTGGATAATGCTCATTGTGGTACCACCCTAGTACTCACTCTACCCTTATTCTCTAAGGTTCGATTCTCCCTTCCCTTAGAATCAAAATTTCTAATCCCATCCTTCTATCAAGTTAATGCCAATATGTGCACTAGAAATTCATTATACCACATATTAGGGGATCAATTTATTCACCTCATTTACTTATGAGGTCACTAAGACCCACATGGGTTCCTTTATAGTGACCAAACTAATAGATGATGTCTACTTCTTAAACATATTGGTCTTACTTAAGACCCAATTCAATTCCAATCAAATTTAATTCCACTTTCCAATTCAATCCCTGATCCAACATTCAACCAAACTTCCAATAAACCCTCTTGCCATACCTAATCAATTTCAAACCATACATTTGACTTTCATTTATGTGGATGATATATGTTTAACCATTCAACTCGTAAATTCTATCCATTTTAACATTCCAAACAAAACCTTATGGTTAAGGACCCATATGGTGACCCAATCCCATTCAAACTAATAGGGTAACTCAATGGGACCCCTCTTGAAGACCCAAGCCTTAAGCTTACTTTGTTAAGTCATTTGGTTTTACCCAAGTGCCTAAAGAGGGGTTCCCCTTGAGCCAATTCTAAACCCTAGCCCAATTGGATCAAACCAATTGTGGAATTGGGTTCCCCTTGACCTATTAAATCTTCCTTAGTTGACCCAACTCTTAGGTCAACTTGGGTTGGGAATTAGGCTATCCTAAAGTGGCCAAAACCACCTAGAGTTGAGCCATTTCTCAACCAAATATCGATTAAACCAAACCAGCCCCTCCATCGGGTTGTCCTAAATTTGATGCGTCTACCCTGTCTAGCCCAAACCTTGGGCAGACCTGGGTCAAGACTTGGGTTAGCCCAAAGCATCCAAAATCACTTTGACCTGAACCATTTCTCAACCCTGACCAATTAAGATCTAATTGGAACTGGCATTAAGTTCTCCTATACCCTACCCAATGTAACTTCCACACCAAGCCGAGCCTATTACCTAACTAAGGTTTGACCCAAATGTGTCCAAAATGGGTTGAACCAAGCCAAGTTAGGGAATTATGCCAACTCATAGCTAATTCAACCTACAACTGACCCATTATCCCTATTGATCCCATGGTCTGGCTTGACTTGGGTTGCACCAAAATCAACCAACATGGTATAGGTTTGGGTCAACCTAAGCCCCATTATTTATCCAAACTTCCCTATACCCAATTGACTCTTCAGTTGAGTTCTCTAGGGTCCTAACAAATTTGCAGCTAGACCTGACACAATCCTAGGCTGATAATAATCGAAACCAATAGATATTCATCTCCGGTGGCCCCCTTTATCTTTGCCTCATCCAAAGGCTTCCAAAGCCTGGGTTCACTAGCTTTGAGCTCATAATGATAAAAGAACGTGTCCCCTTTCACTTAGAGGACATATAGTGGTTTCCCAAATCAATCCTAGCCATCTATCGCCATGGACGAAGCTTGAATTTAGCTTTCACCAAGATGTCCCCATTTGATTCTAGCATTTCAAGAAGCCTCCCCAAAGCTTCGTGAGCGATCCTTTAGCATTCCCCAACTTCCCATCCCTCTTCGACTAGTAGTTTGAGCAAACTTTCAAAAAATCCATCCACATCCCACTCAAAGTCCTACCTTTAGTGATCATTCAATCTCTATGTATAAAGGAGAAGTCTTATCCTCCATCCCCTCAATCTTCCTAATAGAAAAATACATTCGTTGGGGTTTTTTGCATGGTGAGAATCCATTCTTAAGCTCCTAGTTTGGTAGTAGTGGTCAAGTGTGAAGAAAGACATCAAACTATAAGATTTTGATCATTGGATTGATAGTTAGCATTATTTAGATCCTTCTTATGATGTTTGGTTGAGTTTCACCAGAGGGATCTCCCGGATCACACCAGAGAAGGTTCATGGCTGCGGATGCAAGTGAGAGGTTGAAGATATAATCCTAGCCGTTAATTTAGATCAATAGTTCATATTAGATCCCATGGTTATGGAGCTCGTCTGGTCATATCCATCTGATTCCATACCCGATGGCTATCATTAAATCCATGTTTACACATTCATCACACAATCATTGCCACATCAATTCAACCACACCATGTGTAAAAGTGTAACCATACTATGTAAATCTAGAATTAATTATTCCAAACATCACTGGAATCTTCACAAATTAATATCTCTCTCCACAATTGACCAAATTAAGAGTTCTTAGGCTCATTACAAAGATCTCAGGGAGATCTTCAAAAGCCCTATGGTCCTAGTTCCAAATTATCTTTCTGTTAATGACAATATCTATATGAATGTTTATAGTTTTTACGTATTTGTGTGTTTAGTTGAAGTTACCATGGATTTGAACTTTTGGAGATTGAATTTGGGCATGTCTTTGACATGTCCGAGTTTTATCTACAATATTTGAATCACTTAAGAACACCATTTGGTCAATTTGGAGTCAAGGGTCATGGTTTGACCCTAAATTTCAAGTTACATCTAGGATCTCTGCATTGGGATTTAGGATTTGAATGCTTATGTGTTGATTATGCTTAGTCTAAGGAGTGTACAACCACTGATTCCACCCCCATCCAAGTCTAGGGTAGGGACTTAGGAATTTTCTAAGGTGACCTAGTGGTTACCTTAGGTGGCTTGGTTAGCCATCATAGATATGTCCATTTAAGCCCAAATTTAGGGAAATTGGACTTTAAGATTAGTTGATCTCATGGTCAAAAATTCACTGGATTCGGTGCCCATTTGGTATCCCAACTAGAAACCCCAAAAATCACACTCCAAATTTAGCCTATAAATTTAATTAATTCATTTAAAATTCATTTTAAAGTCTAAAAACTTAAATAAGACCTCTAATTGCTCATATTCAAACTTCTAATTAATGAAAAATAAAATCTCTATTTCATAACCCCTAATTTCACTTAAACTTAATTTTCAAGGAAACTTAAAAATTAATTGAAATAATTAATTAAAAATATTTATAAATTCAAAAAATACTTCAAATGCTTGGAAACATCCCCTTAGGTCATCACTGACCTTTCGGGGTGATGCTAAGAAGTTTTGGGTTGATTTGGATCCAAATAAAAAATCCCCTTAATTAAGGCAATTTTAGAAAAAAAATACCCAAACTTTGAGAAATCACTAGTAATTCTTGGAAAAATCAAATTTAATAAAACTCAAATCCATTTAACTCTAATTAAAATCTAGTATTTTTTAAAAATGTCAAACCTCCAAAATTTGGTCAAAGTTGAAAAGTCAACTTTTCGATCAATTGTAGTTCAAATTCATGTTTAAACATCAAAAAATCATAAGTCTTCTTAGAAAACTCCAAATTAAGTAGACCATCAGTCTAATTTCTCATCAGAGTCTAATAATTATTAAAAATTTGAAACTTTCAAAACTAAATTTAATATAAAAAGTAAACATTTTGAAAGTTCATGAAGGTTGTTAAACCTTAAGGAACTAGCTTTAGGCACATTAATACAAAAGTAATACTATCACTTGATACGGAAGCTTGTACACCTATAAAATTTATAAATATAGTGATGATAATATAATCAATACAACATAATATTAATCACATATTTTCAACCAAGCAGTTATATAAAAAAAAGGTGAAAAAATAAAATGTTGAATGTAGAAATTAAAAAAAGTAAATCATATTTATAGTGGTTTGGTCAAACCATGACCTACGTCCACTCCCCGGAGTTCTCCTCCCTAGGTATTACACTAAACTCTTTAGTGACTCTTTTTTTGCTCCACTATTAGGCGAAGAAACCCTTACAAAGTCTCTTCCACCAACCCGGTTAGGTAGAGGACCATACTCCTTTTCCAAGTAAATAATTTTAACTCCTTTTCACCCTCCTAGTGAGCTAGTGAACCTTGAATCCTTTTCACCCTCTTGGTGAGGTAGAGAACTTATAATAACTTTTACCTTTTCTGATGTAGCAGAGTAGTTGGGTCTTACGACACCAAAGAGGTTATCTTCCCAAAGCTTCCCTCAACACAAACTTTGACTCTTGGAGAAACTCAAGTGCAAGTTTGCTAGAGCAACTATGTGAAAACCCACTCCCTTACAAACTCCACCCTTTCTCTCCTTAGTCCAATGCTCAATCTCAAAGCTTTTTCCAAAAGAAAACCACTCAGTGAATGCTCAAAAGACTATTACAAAGTCTTTTGAGAAAGCTTAAATAGAGGGTTTTAAAAAACCCTAAATATTCAATTAATCCCTCAAAGATCGTACAATACAATCGCATGATCATCTAGTATGATGTATAGAATTTGACCTGTTAGTACTATATGATCACAAGTTAGTAGAGTACGAATAGTTCAAATTTGCTTATTTGTGTGGTACGATCATTAATATGAATAAGTAATCATACAATACGACTAGTTCAACTAAAATGCAGGTCTTTCAAGATGAATTATGGGATGACTGAATATCATCTCTGTTGATCATATAATCTGATCTAGTTCATACAATATGATCAAAAATATCAAAATTAAGCATATTTGAATAATTATTCAAAGGATTACAATTAGGTAATATTTTAAACATCATACAGCATGAATAGGTTTGTATAATATAAATAGAAAAACTATTCAAATTTGAATTTTTTCCTAATTTAATGAACAACGAGGTTTCTAATTTTATATCCAATCATACTAAATGATATACAAAAAAAATTAAAATATTTAAAGTTACTTTTGCTCCTCTTGTATGTATGTGCATGATCACCAGGCTAGATTACACCCTTACAAGACTTGACTCAAGAATTTAAAGATAAATAAATTAAACTTATAGACTCTTTCAGCATAACTTATTCTACCCCATCTTGAGCCCTGAATCTTCAAACAATAGTGCATGTTGTACTTGAAATGTTAGTTAGTAGACAAACAAATCTGTACTACAAATACTTAGAGAAATAAAGAGGTAATCAATAATATTTGTTATCTTTAAAATCATAAACTCGAGTGTCCGAGTTGTACAATCTCCCCATTTTTTATTATGATAAATATTATTGGTTTAATTTACAAACTAAAAATATTTTCTCCTTATCTCCCTTTTATTAAAAGAATTATCTTAGAAAACAGGGGAAGCACTTTTATTTTATTTTTTTATTTTTTTAATAAAAATTCATTTTTAAAACTTAATAATGGAAAATTTGAAAAACTAAACCACAAATAAAATGAATAATAATATATTATCCTCCTATGACATTACCAAAAGAAGAGATAAAATAACACCTAAAATTAAAATACATGCAAAAGAAAATAACAACATACATAAAGAAACTAAAACATGAAATTGTGCTTAAAATATAATAAAAATAAAACACCCAAAATAGATAAACAATCACACAAAACACATAATAAAAACATTCAAACAAATCTTAATATACTTATACCTAATCAAAATTAATAATTGAATCCTTGATGATTTAGCATAAGTTTGTTATCTCATCATCTTGCTCCTGTTCTAATGACTCAAAAGCTAAGTCCACCAAGAAGATTTTTTGCTTCTTATCATTTACGTTTATTGAATTGTTCTTATTTTTCCCCTTTTTCTTTTGCAGGATAAGTTTTTAAATTTGGGCATTCTTATTTCAGATGTTCGAGTTTCCTACACCCAAAGCAAATAATCTCAGAAGAAAACTTAATATTTTTACCTTTGTTGTACTTTTGTTTATGCTTATGCTTTAGTATACTTTCAAATTTATTTGTTATTAACATTATCTCCTTACTCTCATCATCTACTACGCCACATTCATTCATGCCTTTGGCTTTTAACACTATCATCACCTACATCCAAAAGTTTTTAACTCACACTTTAGTCGTAGGCAATGAGTGTGTTGGTTAGATTGTCAATAGAATAAACATTCAAACCTTTCGATTCACATATAGATGTTACTTTGGCATCAAATTTATAAAATAGACAACAAAGAATTTTGTTAACCTTTTCAAAGTTTTAAAGTTCTCTACCTAAAGCATGCATGTAATAATGTCACTATCTGAGTAAATCTAACATAAATGTTTTATATAGTCTCATAAGGTTTAATATTGAAACGTTCATGCTTATGCATTAATAAATTGAACCTAGATTATTTAACATCATTCGTGCCTTCATATGTAATACATAGTCTATCCCAAATATCTTTTCTAGTTTTATAGGCCGAACCTCTCATATAATCTTCAGAAGTTAAACTATAGAAAAAGTAATTTAAAGATTTTTTATTCAATTGAGCATTTATTTTTTCTTCTCGTCTCCATTCAGTATAAGGAATATTTGTTCTGACTCCATTTATAATTTGTGATGTTACAAAATAGCCAGTTTGAATTATATGCCACGTTAAAAAATTAATTGATTGCAAGGCAGACAAAAAATTTTCTAAAAATCAAAAGAAATATTTTTAAATAAAGGTGGTCGCATGATTAAATAGCCTTCCACAATTTTACAATTTTAAAAGTTAGTCATTGATCATTCTTTTTTTAAAATTTTTTTCTAAAACTCTATTTTTGAATCCCGCTCTGATACCACTTGAAAGTTTGTGAAGATTGTTAAATTGGAAGAGCTAGCCTAAGGCATACTAATATGGAAGTAATGCTATCACTTGATGCGAAAGCTAATAAACTTATCAAAATATACAAAGATTATGATGGCATTATAACCAATACAACATAATATTAATCACATATTTTTAACCAAGCTGTTATATCAAAAAATACAATGCAAAAAAAATAAAGTGCATATAGTAGAAATTAGAATAAGCACACCAGATTTATAGTGGTTTGGTCAAACCATGACCAATGTCCACTCATCGGAGTCCTCCTCTCCTAGTATTATACTAAACTCTTTAGTAACTCTCCTTTATCTCCACTGCTAAGCGAAGAAGTCCTTACAAACTTTTCTCCACCAACCTTGTGCGATAGAGAACCGTACTCCTTTTCCAAGAAGAGAACTTTGACTCCTTTTCACCCTCCTGGTGAGGCAGAGAACCTGGAATCACTTTTACCTTCCTAGGTGCGACAGAGTAGCTGAGTATTTGGACACCAAAGATATCTTCTTCACAAAGTTTCCCTCGAGACAAACCTTGAATATTGGAGGAACTCCAGTGCAAGTTTGCCGGAGCAACCATGTGAAAATCACTCGCACACTCCCTTGAAGGCTAGAAGGATCTTCTCCCTCTCTTACAAACTCCACCCTTTCACTTCTTAGCCCAATGCACTCTGCATAAGCTTTCTCCAAAAGAAAACAACTCAATGAATGCTCAAAAGAAAATAAAAAAGTCATATGAGAAAGCTTAAATAGTGCGCCTAAAAAAACCCTAAAAATTCAATTCATCCCTAAAAAATTGTTTAATACAATCACATGTTCATCTAGTACAATATGTAGAATTTGATTTGTTAGTGCTATACAATCACTAGTTTGTAGAGTACAAACAGTTCATGTTTACCTATTAATGTTGTATGATCATTAATATGAATAACTAAAAATACAATATGATTAGTTCATTCAAAATGCAGTTCATTCAGGATGAAACTTTGGATGACTGAATATTGTCTTTGTTGATCATACAGTATGATCCAATTCATATTATACGATCAAAATATAAAAATTAAGAATATTCAAAAGATTAATCAAAGGATTAAATTAGGCATTTTTTTTGTTAAATCCCACTAATGGGCCAATGCATTAATAAAAAAAATAAGTACAGGATCCTTAAGGAGAATTCCATTTCCCTACCGCTAAAAAGTATAAAAAGAACCTACGAGCCAGATTTTCCCACTAACCACAAGAACAATAAAGCCTAATAACATTATATAGTAGCCAGAAGCCAAAACCTACGAGAAAAAAGAGAATGTATTATGAATAAGCTCGGTGTTACCACCTAAAAAAGAAATATTATATTCAAGTTCAGTGTTGCCACCCGAAAAGGAACCTTGCAAATAAGGATGAGAATTATCTAAATATCAAAGATTTTTAACCACACAATTAACATATTAATAAATGCAAAAAAAGGTACAAAAAAAAAATAAAACCAAGAACAAACATACTATATTTTATAGTGGTTCAATCAACTTGACATACATCCACTCCCCAGAACCTCCCGTTTCAGTTATTGCATTAAACTTTTAGTGACTCTTCGTTAGCCCCGATAGCTAGGCATTGAAGCCCTTACAAAATCTCTTCCACCAAATTGATGACACAAAGGACTGAAACTCTTTTGATAGGTAGAGAAGACTCCTTTTTCTCCCTCCAGGAGATGGTAGAGAACTTTGAATCCCCTTCACCTTCTCCAGTGTGGCGTAGTAGCTGGGCCTTTAACACTAAAGTGATCATCTTCTTCCCAAAAATTCCCTCAAGACAAACCTTTAATATGATTGTACTAAGAAGCAAGC
Organism: Dendrobium huoshanense; assembly: GCA_016618105.1. Lineage (NCBI taxonomy): Eukaryota > Viridiplantae > Streptophyta > Magnoliopsida > Asparagales > Orchidaceae > Dendrobium > Dendrobium huoshanense. The sequence goes on along the minus strand of CM028351.1, from coordinate 34,255,849 downwards.
TTTCGTGAGAAACCATGTGAAACCCCCTCCACACTTTCTTGAAACCCATAAGGATTTTCTCCCTCTCAAAATCCACCATTTCCTCTCTCCCTTTCAAGGCATTCTCTTCACGTTTTCTCCAAAAAAATTGAAAACTCAATGCATTCCAATGATACTTATAATATTTTTAAAGAAAGCTTAAATAGAGGGCTTTAAAAACACTAAAAAATCAATTCTGCCATCAAAGATCATACAATACGATCGCAGGATCACCTAGTATGATGTGTAGAATTTGACTTGTTAGTCTTATATGATCACCAGATAGTCTAGTATGATTAGTTCAAATTTATAATGATCATCCAGTACGGTACATGATAATTAGATGAATAATTATGGCATTTCAACTAGGATAATAAAGTATTGTCCCATGTATCTCTCAAGTCATACAGTATGATCTTCACTGATCATGCTGGACGATCAGATTGAATAAATTAACCATAATTAGTCTCCTAATCATAGGATCAATTTAGGCATGTTTGTCATAGATTTTTTAGAGCGATGTACATCGTCTTAGATGATTACAAAAAATATGAAAATCAATATCTTAGCTAAATTATGATTATCAACTATTTTTCATGAACATAACTAATCATCATAGACAATCCAAATCATCAAGCATGATTAATTAGATGAGTTGATCATACAGTACGATATAAATTGTGTAGTATGAATAGTTTAAAATTTGAACAACTGGTTTTGACTCAATTTTACTCCTCCTGAGTGTGTGTGTGCATGGCTACCAAGCTAGCATACATCCATATTGGACTTAACTCAAGAAATCTAAAATAAATCAATAAATATTACAAAATCTTTATAGCATAACATATTCTACCCAATCTTGAGCCTTAAATCTTCGTTGTATGGTGCATGACATTCCTGAAATTTTAATATACACGCAAATAAATATACATTGCAAATATAAATTAGACATAAGGATATAAGCCACAAAGTTTGTTATCATCAGAAATATAAACTCGTGAGCTCGAGTTATAACAGATAGGGCAGTCAAGTCATAGATATAACATAGAAGGTGTGACCCACCAACCAAGATTGTAGAGAAAGTTGACAATGGGATAATTCAAATTAACCCAGGGAATATATGAGCATCACATAGAGTACTGAACATCATAAATAATTCTCCAATCATTGTTCTACAAAGGCCAATCCCAATAGTTAATAAAGAAATGAAAGCCAAGAATAATGTCATATTGAATGCCAAACTAGAGATGATAAGAAAATAGTTAGTAAAACATATAACAATCCCTATTAAGATAAAATAATATGAATATGGTAGTTCATAAAAATCAAACTCTGGGAAGGCAGCATATAAGAAAACACCTTCCCATCCATAATACATTAAACATAGGAGAATGGAAGCAGAAAATAAAACTCATTCTTAACCATACTAAAAGAATTAACATAATACATTAAACATAGGAGAATGGAAGTAGAAAATAAAACTCATTCCTAACCATACTAAAAGAATTAACAGGGAGAGAGCAGAATAAATAATTGATAAAAAAACAAAGAAAACAAACTATAAATAGAAATCACCATCTAGAGCCAACTAACCAAGCAGGCTTAGATCTAGAATTAAAAATAAATAAATGAAATTATATACTTTTTTACCATAACCTATTATACCAAATCTTGAGTCCTGAATCTTCAAACTATGATGTATGTTGTACCTGAGATATTAGTTAACACACAAATAAAGAGATAATTAATAATATTTATTATCATCAAAATAATAAACTCGGGTGTCTGTGTTACAACACTTTTGGCCCTTTAACTTATGCATTTAAAAAGTTTGAATAATTCAAAAAATGCATTAAACTATTTAAATTATAAAAAAAATCTAACTTATTTAATAAACTGATCAACTGACATTTTAACAAATAACAAGCACTCTAAAGATGAAGTTTTTAAGATGGTCTACTTCAGGCAGTAGGGCTAAGTGTCTTAAGGAGGCTTGGTTCCTCAAGCCAGATGGCACAACGCCATGAATAGATTCAATAGAGTGTGATACCTTAGAATCAAACAAAAATCCTTAATTCAACTACATCAACCATGTTTTTTAGGATGAACTATTTTGGGCTATGAGGCTAAGTGTCCTAAGAAAGCCTAATTCCTTAAGTCTAGTGGCACAATGCCATGAGCTAGTTAATGGAAAATCTAAATTGATTTATTATTAAAAATTAATAATTAATAAAAATAATTATAACTTATTGATCCCAATCTAAAATCTTAAGCCTGAACCTTAGATTAGGTTGAGACATTTTTGAACTATTTTAGAATCTCAAAATGTCTCCTACTTTTGATTTGTTGACTCCATAAATAAGTGCTCAATGTTTGATCTAATCCCATTTGAAATTCCAAATTTAACTTCTTTGATTCAAATCTTTAAAAACTATAAACATAATTTATGTCATCGTTATAATTGAGAGTATTCATAAGGAAATACAACATCCCTACGATGCATATAACTATGAGGGATTACACTCATAGAAGATTTAAAAATCAAATCAACTTTTCAAAAATCAATTCTCAAAACTCAATAAGTCTTCTTTAAGGAAATTAAATCAATAATGACCATTATCGTCATATTTAGATAGTTGATAACATGTGATAATTTCATCCCTTTAGAGGATATATCCTTCATTATCATACTTCTAAATATGAAATTAATATTCTGCCATCCAGACTATTAAAGTTAAATGCTTGATAAAATTCCATTTTAACCCTTTCGGGTTGTATGTCATTCTTCCTTAAATTTAACTATCATAGCATGGAAGAAAGATTCAGTTCCATTATCTGAACTCATTAAGGAATGATACCTTTGCCTCCCGGGGCAATATATCGTTCATAATGACATGTTCAATTTTTAGACTAAAATCCTAAATTAAAATTCCCAGAAAATTAGATTTATCTAAAACCATTTTTCAAACCACCCTAATAATTTTTTATTATTATTATCTAAAATTTTATTTTTGAACTATTTAACTTTTAATTTATTTTATTTCAATTTTATAAATTAATTATTGTTTTTTTATTTATTATTGTTTTATTTATTATATTAAATTTTATTGATATTTTTTTATTATCATATTTATTTATTTATATATTATTTATATTTATCTTTCTTTATTTGCTTATTTTTTAATCTTTTTTATTAAATGATTTGGCCAAAGATTTCATTTTTATTCAGTATTTTAGATATTTATTTATTTTATTAAATTCTATATTTTATTTAGAGTCTACTGTAATATAGTTTATATTTTTAGGATTATTTATTTATTTATTTTTATTTAAAAATAATTAGTCTAATTAAAAAATTATTTAATTAGGTTAATTAGGCTAACTTTGATTTTTGAAACAAATTTACTCCAATTTACCTAAAATCATCATCAGAGGTCTTAAATGACCTCAAATGCTGATCGAAAGAGTTTGGATTCATTTGGTATTTTGTTAATATTTTAATTATTTTATTTACATATTTATTATATTTTCTTAAATTATTAATTTTTTGAATTTTGACAATTTTTATGGGGCTAGTATTTTTTCTTGATTGCATATTGAATTTATGGTTGAATGCAATTTACTTCATGTTTTGTTTATTTTATTTGATTTTTTAATATTTAATGAACCTATTTTTCGCAAAAAGTTAGATTTTCCATTAAAACCAATGAAAAGGGGTAGAAAAGAGTGAAAATAGAAAAAAAAAATCAACTGTGCCTCCTCAACACAAAAGATTAGGCAGACAAAGAAAAATAAATAAATGAAAAACCAAAAAATAAAAGAGTAAAGAAAGAAAACCCCTCATCTGAACATTAGAGATCCCTGAAGGTATTATAGATGGCACCAACAAGGTAATTAAAAGACCACTCTGAAAGGGCTCAGAGAGTTTTTAACTGATTGCAACAACCAGTATAATGCAACTAGGAAGATCTCAACAATGGTCATTTGAGGGGCCTAAATAAAAGCCCAAGTTCTCGTTAGTTGCAATATTACTTTTTCTTGGGTTAGTGGTGATAGGTCCCATTTGCTTTAGTTCTTTCTGAAGGTGACCATGAGACACGCTAGGTCTATTCTTTGAGTGATTCAGGCTGTTGTTGGAGATATCCTGCTGCTAAGGTTTTAGAACAGTGAAGACAATAAACTATAGGATAGAAGGAGCTGACGTAGGAATTGGGCATCTCATTTCATGGCCTTTAGAATGCCCTTTTTTATTAGTCTTTCTCCTTCAAGGACAATGTTCCAAGTTCCTATATGGTCCTTGGATGAAGGTTGGAAAGGTGAAGGTTCTAACGGCTGAGTACATATAGGAATAATTAGAGTTTTCATATCTAGAATAGTGGATTACAGAGTGTTATCAATATGGCTCCTAGACTGCAGTTTTTCCTTGGTAGGGCAAAACTCAATTTATGTCCAATAAGTCTACATTGGAAATAAAGACAAGAATGGCCCTCGTACTCAACTCTTTGAAAAAATCTTCCATTTAGTCCTTTAATCCAAAAACTTGGGGAGAATTTATATATTAAGTTAATATGAACAAATACTCGAGCAAAAGAACTTTGACCTCATGAGGAAGATTATTCATCCATCCAAACAGGTTCACCAATCATACAACCATGTGGGAAATATTGGAATAATCCCAATACATTAGAGGAAGCCAAGGAAAATGTACCAAAATTGCTGAGACAAATCCCTTTATATCCTCAAGAGGAAAGGAACACGACCACCAATCAAGGCCAATTATTCTTTCGTATGGTGATCACTTGAATCTCCCCAATATGAGACCATCCCCTTGATAGTTCAACATGGAGCCAAGCAAAAGTGATCCAATTGCCAAGAAGTTTTTGAACTAGAGCACATTCCAATTTAGAAATATTTTAATGAACTTTTTCAAAGATCGTCAGGCCAATATTTAGATCGGCCTGGATGATCAGCTTAAAACAGAAAGTCTAAATAAGGATTCTTAATTAAGGTAGCCGACATTAACAGATCGACCTGGACGATACGTGTATCGGCCAGGACGATAATCTCAAAACAAAAAGAAGTTGCCGCCATAGACAATTAAGGTATACTGTATTATTAAATTATCGGCCAGGACGATCTTAGGATCGGCCTGGACGATATGCACAAATTATGTCTTAATTGATTAGGAAATCAAGGGAGTAATTAAGGATGATTGATACGATCATATCGTCCTGGACGATCGCAGGATCGGCATGGATGATCCAGTCAAAAACCTTAAGTTACTTCAGGACGATAAACATCGGCCAGCTCGAATCCAGGGCTATTATCAGGACGATTTTCCTCTGATTTGAACTGATCGGCCAGGACGATAGTGAGATCGGCCTAGACGATCAAGCCAATTTTCAATCGTCCTGTTTTGCATCCAGGGCTATGCTCTGGCCGATCTTCATTGATTTGTACTGATCGGCCAGGCTGATGTCAATATCGGCCTGGATGATATTGTCGACAACTTGCAATTAATGAGCTCCTTTGAATCTCTTCTATTTAAGAGCTCATGTTCAACATTTTTCAAGACCTTTGGCTACAGCCTTGACCTGAGAAGATCTTGAGGAGATAAAGAGAGAGACAGAGAGAGAGAGAGAAAGAGAGAGAGAGAGAGAGAGAGAGAGAGAGAGGATCTTGTGAGGGGGAGCTTGTGAGGGGATTCACAAGGGTTGCTTCAAGGATCGTTCTGCTTCGTCTTCATCTAGAATTTCTTGTCCGTGGAAGGGTCGGTAGAGGTAAGGAGTTTGCTTTTGGTTTTGGTTCTCTGCCAGCTTCAGGAGGAAGCAAAAGGAGGTAGGTTCTCTGTCTTGCCGGGGTGGCAAAAAGGAGGTTCTTGTGAGGGCTTCTCCGCCTAGCCGTGGGAGCTAAAGGAGAGTCACGTTTTGTAGTGCAATACTTGGAGGGTGCCTCCAAGGAGTGGACGTAGGTCGAGTTGACCGAACCACCATAAATTTATGTGTTCTTTTTCTTGCTTCCGCGCTTTTAAATTCCGCATTTATTTCTGTGATGTGATTTAGTTTATGCAATTTTCTTTCTTTGTGAAAAGAGTTTTTAAAATACCAATTCACCCCCCCCCCCCCCTCTTGGTTTGCTTGGGACTAAGTTCATAGGGCTTAACATCCCTAACAAACTTTTAAGTGGTATTAGAGCGGGATTCGAAAATTAAAGTTTGAAAACTTTTTGAATTTGATCCATGGCTAACATTGGGAATCGCAACACTACGGAAGGGTATTCTATTACCCGACCTCCTCTATTCGATAACCTACCTTTTAACTTTTGGAAAACCTGCATGTCAACTTTTTTACAATCTACTGAATATCGCATGTGGATTCTTATTCAAGAAGGTTATTCTCCACCTTCTCGTGAAATTAATGGTGTTAAAACTAAAGTTGCTTTTACTGAATGGACTTTTGATGAACGAGATTTAGCTCAATTAAATGTGAAATGTTTGAACTTTTTTTTTTGTGCTTTGAAATCTGAGGATTACATGCATGTCTCAACTTGCAAAACTGGTAAAGAGATTTGGGATAAATTGTGCATCACCTATGAAGGTACTAATGAAGTTAAATAATCCCGTTTAAACATTCTCTTGCATGACTATGAACTTTTTTGTATGAAACCTCATGAATCGATTTCTGACATGTACACTAAGTTTACTCAGATTGTTACTTCATTGGATGCACTAGAAAAAGAACTTTCGAACTATGAAAAAGTTAACAAGATTTTGAGATGCTTGCCATCGTCATATGATGCTAAAATCATTGCAATCACTGAATCTAAGGATTTGAACACCTATTCTATTGATAGCTTACTTGGGTCACTCATTGCTTACGAGCAAGGGGTGAATCAAAGAAATCTTGATGCATGTGAGAAGAAAAAGGAGAAAACAATTACACTGAAGGCGCACAAATCGGATTCTGAATCTTCCGGGTCTGAAAGCGATGAAATTGCCTTCATCACAAGGCAATTCAAAAGCTTTCTAAGGAAGAAACAAAAGCATCATCAAAGTTGGAGAAAAGGTAAGGATCATAAACATGTTAAAGGATCTTCTGATGTTGTTTATTTTGAATGCAGGAAGCCTGGACATGTGAGAACTAATTTCCCTACGCTTAGAGATCAATCAAGCAAAGAAAAAAATGAGGAGAAAGCAAAGTCTAGGAACGACAAGAAGAAAAACCAAAGGAGCTTTTGGGCAGAATCTGGTACTGACTCCTCTGAGACTGAACCAGAGAAAGAAACTACAAACTTGTGTTTTATGGGAAAAGATCAAAGTGATCAAGAAGAGGTATGTGAACTTTCCTATGATCAACTTCTTAAAGTTTCAGAAAAAATTCATGCATCATATAGGAAATTAAAGAAAACTCATGCTAGCTTGAAATTAGAATTCTTAAATCTACAAAAAGAGCATGAAATTTTGATTAAAGATCATCAAACAATTGATTCGAATCACATGACTTTACTTGATGAATTTGATGAGTTAAATAAAAATCATGGTGAGTTAGTTGAAGAGCTTGATGCACTAAAAATATCACACACATCACTTGAATCTAATTTTAAGAAGTCAAAGGAGATAGAGAAAAATTTGAGGATTGAAAATGAAGTTTTAAAAAGCACAAATTTGAAGTTTCAAAATGATTTAGAAGCATGTAAGAAAACTAGGATGACTTCTACTTTTAATCAATTGCCAAAATCTAGGAAGAGGCATTATAACTCAAATCACTTAAGAAATCCCTTTCCTGGAGTTAGATGTTTTTCATGTGGTATGCTAGGACACATCTCACACACTTGTACGATTCACCATAGTACACATTGGGTGTGGAAACCTAAGGTGCATGATCCACAGCATAACACACATGCATTGCATTCTTCACTTCATAAGAAGGAACCCAAACCTGCTTGGGTTCCTAAATCTAACATTTGATAATTTTGCAGAAGGGCTCTCACAAAAGATCTGATGAGAGTATGTGGTACCTGGACAGTGGATGCTCTCGACATATGACTGGTGATGCTAGCCAGTTTGTTGTACTAGAGTCCAGGACTGGAGGCAAGGTTACTCTTGGAGACAACACCACCAGGAAGGTGGTAGGAGCAGGTATAATCGGTAATTCCAAGAACCTTATGATTGAAAATGTTTTACTTGTAGATGGATTGGAGCACAACTTGCTCAGCATCAGTCAATTCTGTGACAAAGGCTTCATCGTGCAATTCTTCACGGATTCATGCATTGTAAGTTTAAGTAACAACACTATTTTGCAGGGAAAGAGGATCAACAACGTCTACATGCTTGATTTAAATAACATTGAATGCGCTGCTTCTTTTTGCTTAAAAACTATGATTGATGATTCATGGTTGTGGCACAGGAGGCTTTGTCATGCAAGTATGAAAACCCTTAGGAAAGTAACCCAAAAGGACCTAGTTAGAGGTGTCCCCAAACTTAAGTTTACAAAAGACCACCTTTGTGATGCCTGTCAACTAGGAAAGCAAGTTCACTCCTCTTTTCACCCCATTAAGGACATTAGCACCTCTAGACCTTTAGAAGTCCTTCACATGGATTTGTTTGGACCCATTAGCACAGCTAGTTTGGGAGGGAAAGTCTATGGTTTTGTGATTGTTGACTACTACTCGAGGTTCACTTGGACTAGATTTCTTTCACATAAAAATGAGTCTTTTGAGGAGTTTAAAACTTTTTCTACTTGGATTCAAAAGAAACTAAGTTGTGAGATTTTGACCATCCATAGTGATCATGGGGGAGAATTTGAAAATGAAAGATTTGGAGATTTTTGTGAGGATAAGGGGATTAGCCATAATTTTTCAGCCCCTAGGACTCCTCAGCAGAATGGGGTAGCTGAAAGGAAGAATCGGACCTTGGTGGAAGCCGCTAGAGCCATGCTTGCTGAGTATTCACTTCCAAAATACTTTTGGGCTGAAGCGGTTAACACAGCTTGTTATGTATTGAATAGGGTGAATGTTAGAGCCAAATTAGAAAAGACACCCTATGAGATCCTTAAGGGTAGGACACTTAATCTTTCCCACCTTCATGTCTTTAGTTGTAAGATCTTCATTCACAACAATGGGAAGTCTCACTTGGTAAAATTTGATCCAAAATCTGATGAAGGAGTATTCTTGGGATATTTTAGTGTTGGGAAGTCTTTTAGGGTGTTTAACAAGAGAACTTTGATGGTAGTAGAGACAACCCATGTAGTCTTTGATGAGTCTGATCCTAAGAAACATGGAGTAGAAGATGATGATGTTAGAGAGATTACAAGTGGAGTAGAAAATTTGGGGAAGGGGAGTGAGCACCTAAGTAATGGAGGAGTAGAAGGAGTCACCCAAGGAGTAGAGAACTTTGTTGAAAGGGGAGAAACTTCACACACTTTGCCTAGAGATTGGAGATACTCTACAAGTCACCCCAAGGATTTGATCTTAGGAGACCCTTCTAGTGGAGTTAAGACTAGACATGGACTTAGGAAAGGAGGTGAACCACTCTGCCTTTATTTCTATGACTGAACCCACCACCATTAACCAAGCCCTTTCTGATGAGTTTTGGATTTTAGCAATGCAAGAAGAGTTGAATCAATTTGTTAGGAATGATGTTTGGGAACTTGTGGAAAGACCTAAGGGACAAAGTGTAGTTGGGACAAAGTGGGTCTTTAAGAATAAAGTGAATGATTCAGGAGTGGTGGTAAGGAATAAAGCAAGATTGGTGGCTAAGGGGTACAATCAAATAGAAGGGATAGACTTTGAGGAGACTTTTTCCCCTGTAGCTAGATTGGAAGCCATTAGAGTACTATTAGCCTTTGCCTGTTATAAAGGATTTAAGCTTTTTCAAAGGAATGTCAAGAGTGCCTTTTTAAATGGGGAGATAAAAGAAGATGTGTTTGTAGAACAACCTCCAAGTTTTGAGAGCTCCCAATTTCCAAATCATGTGTTTAAATTGAAAAAGGCATTGTATGATTTAAAGCAGGCACCAAGAGCTTGGTATGAGAGGCTTAGCAGTTTTATAACTAGAGAGGGAATTTGTCAAGGGAAGTGTAGACACCACCCTTTTTATTAGGAGAGTTGAGGATGATCTACTCATTGTTCAAATTTATGTGGATGATATACTTTTTGGATCTTCTAATAAAAATTTGTGTGATGATTTTTCTAAAACAATGAGTAGAGAGTTTGAGATGAGTTTAATGGGAGAGTTGTCCTACTTTTTGGGGTTTAGCATAAAACAATTGAAAGATGGAACTTTTTTAAATCAAACAAAATACATAAATGATATTTTGAAGAAATATGAGATGGACAAAGCCAAGCCAATTAACACTCCCATGACTTCTAGTGCTCCATTGGATAAGGACCCAAGTGGTAAGTCTGTTGATCAGAAGAAGTATAGAGGCATGATTGGATCTTTACTTTACTTAACTGCGAGCCGACCTGACATCATGTTTAGTGTTTTCCTTTGTGCTAGGTTTCATGCTTACCCTAAGGAATCCCACATGACTGCTGTTAAGAGGATTTTTAGATACCTTTTGGGGACACAAGGATTAGGGATTTGGTACCCTAGACATAGCACTTCTTTTGAGATTATTGGTTTTTCTGACTCTGATTTTGCAGGATGCAAGGTGGATAGAAAGAGCACTTCTGGAATTTGTCAATTCATTAGATAATCTTTGGTCTCTTGGTCTAGTAGGAAGCAAAACTCTATTGCACTTTCCACTGCTGAAGCTAAATACATTGCTCTTGGAAGTTGTGTAGCCCAAGTCCTTTGGTTGAAACAACTGGTATTGGATTTAGAATTACATGTAAGTACCATCTCAATCTTTTGTGACAATACTAGTGCCATATGCATCTCTAATAATCCTATCCAACATTCAAGGACTAAACACATCGACATTAGGCATCACTTCATTAGAGATCATGTGACTAAGGGAGACATTGAGTTACACCATGTGACAACTGAAAAACAACTGGCGGACATCTTTACTAAACCACTGGCCTTCGATACTTTCAGCTCTTTAAGGATCAGGTTGGGTGTGATTGACATAAATGCATGAAACTTTTTCCTTTTTTTTTTCTTTTGCTTTTTATTTTCTTTTGATTTTGTTTTCTTTTTATTGCTTTATCTTTTTTTGTGAGTTTTATTTTTCCCTTTTATCTCTTTTTTCTTAGTTTTCAAAATCATCGCTAATATGATACTATATTCCTTGTCCTTGCCTTTGGAAATTTGTAGTCAATATGTTTTCATCTACTTAATCTCTTAGATAGTAGGAATATTTTGTGATTGTGTCTCTTTCTCTAACCTATTTTAGTGGCATAGTTTTCTTTTCTAATCAAAAGTCTATCTCAAATTAAAGATTGTTTATGAAATTAAGATCTTTTCTTAAGCTTGCTTAAGCAAATCTATCTTGTATTTATAATGATTAAAATCTTTTTGTCACATCAAGATCCCTCGTTACTCTTGTCTTTGATTATTAATCCTTCTTATGGTAATTCTTCCTTATGTTAGAGAGAGAGCTCCTATTCTCTAATATCTGAGAAGATATATTCACAACTAAGATTTTTTTAAAGGATTATAAAAGAGAATCTAGCTTGCAAAAAAAAAAAAAAGGCCAATGATGCCAACAAAAGAAGCGCAAAGACGCCAAAAATTGAAAAATCTATAAAAAGATGCGCAAAGCGCCACAAAATTGACAAGAGGCATAAAATGAGCCCACTCAAAAGCAAGCTACTCTCTCTATTTAAATCTCTTAGAACTTAGAAGTTTTGGTTCTCAAATGCTTGATCTCGATTATCGTACGATTGTGACAAATCTACCTTACTTCATTATTTTATGAAGATATTTTTCTTACGACAAGTGGTAGGTGGATTCCTTTTCTCATATCCAATTAATTATTTGAGTTAGGTCATTGGTTTCAAAAGACAATTCTACCCTAAGAAAACGTTTTGAGCTAAGGGTAAATCATGAACGGATATTCTACTATTCTATGGATTAATGAGATTGGTAACTCATTAGCTCACAAGTTTTTTAAAATCAATCACATGGAATACTATATCATTGACATGCCTTGATTAAAAAAAAAAGGGGGGGGATCTCTTTTACTTTACTTTCTTGTACCCTCTTTTTTGATATGTCAAAAGGGGGAGAAGTTTATGAGGTTCCTTTTTTTCATCAATCCTGAATTTTTGCTACTAAACTATTTCGTAGTGTTTTTCCATCATCAAAAAGGGGGAGATTGTTGCAAACCTATTTTTTATGTATTATGTTTTGATGATTGACAAACACTGTTTCTCTTGGACTACTTGTTGCTTCTAACTTTTCAAAAATCGAAGATCGGACGATCAAGAAGGAGCCAAGTTCAAGATTGCGTAGGTTTAGGGTTGAGTCAGTCTGTACTTTTGTTTTTCACCTTTTGAGTCCACTTGTAATAGTCAAGAGACTGATGCTAAGTAACCCTACACACACACACACTTGAGAGACTTAGAATTTCTATTTTTGCTCACATAGGCCAAGCCGATATTTAGATCGGCCTGGACGATCAGCTTAAAATAGAAAGTCTAAATAAGGATTCTTAATTAAGGCAGCCGACATTAACAGATCGGCCTGGAAGATACGTGTATCGGCCAGGACGATAATCTTAAAACAGAAAGAAGTTGTCGTCATATACAATTAAGGTATACTGTATTATTAAATTATCGGCCAGGACGATCTTAAGATTGGCCTGGACGATATGCACAAATTATGCCTTAATTGATCAGGAAATCAAGGGAGTAATTAAGGATGATTGATACGATCATATCGTCCTGGACGATTGCAGGATCAGCGGGATGATCCAGTAAAAAACCTTTGTTGCGGATCTATGGTTTATAATTTTGATGATAGCAAACATTTCTTATTTCTCTACGATTGCCTTATGTGCTAATGTTTCAGGTTCCCACGATCGGACTGAAATTTGGAATCAGCTCAAGATTGGGTAGACTAGGTCTGAGTCAGTTTGTAATCTTTTTCCTTTCTTGAGTCTGTTGTATTGGGTGTGGGACCAGTTGGATTGTAATTTAGAAGATCTCCTATTGTTCCCTATAAGTTTTCTATTTTTGGTAATATCGGCCAGGACGATATTTATATCGTCCTGGACGATCTGTCCAAAATCAAAAACCCTATTTAGGGCATCCTCATTAAGGCAGCCGTCAACAGATCGGCCTGGACGATACCTGTATCGGCCAGGACGATAATCTCAATTCAAAAAGAATCAGCCGCCATAATCAATTTAGGAATTCTTTATTTTAGGAAATCGGCCCGGACGATATTATTATCGTCCAGGACGATCTAACTCAATCATACCTAAATTGATCTGGTATCTTTGGAAAGCATTAATGGTTGATTGATACGATCACATCATCCAGGATGATCGAATGATCGACTAGGACGATGTCCTGGACGATCTTCATCGGACAGCTTGTATTCAGGGCTATGATCAGGACGATTGAAATCGGTTTTAAACTAATCGGCCAGGACGATTGTGAGATCGGCCTGGACGATGTAACCAATTTTCTTCTGATCGTCTCAAGTCGTCCCGGGCTAATGAGCTTAATTTGTACTGATCGGCTAGGATGATATGCCTATCGTCCTGGACGATAATGTCGGCAACTTGCATTAATGAGCTCATTTTGAGAGCTTCTATTTAAGCTTTGGCATGACACTTTGTAAGTGTCTTTGGCAATCATTGTAGCTTCGTTCTTGTGGGGGAAACTTGAAGAGAGAGCTTGAAAGGGAGAGAGGAAAGGGTGGAGTTTGAGAGAGGGAGAAGATCCTGTGAGGGGGGACTCAAGGGAGTGTGGAGGGGGTTCCACACGGTTGCTCCGGCGAACTCGCACCTTAGTACCATCGGATTCAAGGCTTGTCTCGAGGTAAGTTCACCAAAGAAGAAGTCTCTTTAGTGTCAAAGGACCCGGCAACTCCGCCGCACCGGGAGAGGTGGAAGTGATTTTGTAAGGGCTTCTCCCCCTAGCTGTGGGGGCTAAAGGAGAGTCACTTTGTGTTAGTGCAATACTTGGAGGGTGCCTCCAAGGAGTGGACGTAGGTCAAGGTTTGACCGAACCACTATAAATCCGGTGTGTTCTTTTCTTATTATTGCTTCCGCATTTTAATTTCCGCACTTGGTTTTCCTTGTGGTGATTTGGTTTGTGATTTTGATTCTTTGTTTAAAGAATCCTTTTTATTATCCAATTCACCTCTCTTTGTTAGCTTTGGGACTAAGTTCATAGGGCTTAACATCCCCATCGAACTTTCAAGTGGTATCAGAGCAGTTTTCATAAAATAAGTTTTTAAAAGCTTTTAAATTTTAATCCATGGCTAATCGTACTTTTGCGGAAGGATATTCAATCACTAGACCACCATTGTTTGAAAATATTACATTTGATTTTTGGAAAATTCGCATGTCTACTTTTTTGCAATCGATCGATTTTCGTATGTGGCATATGATTTTAACTGGTTATTCATCACCATCACGTATTGTTAATGGAGTTAAAACTGATATTCCTTTTAATCAATGGAATAGGGATGAACGAATGGATGCTCAATTAAATGCAAAGTCTTTGAACTATTTTTTCTGTGCTTTAAGTTCTGATGATTTTATGTTAATATCCACGTGCACTACCGGCAAGGAAGTTTGGGATAAATTGCACACCATATACGAAGGCACTAGTGAAATCAAGCAATCCAAGTTGAATATTTTAATGCATGATTTTGAAATGTTTTCTATGAAACCTTTTGAAACGATTTTAGACATGTATACAAGGTTCATTCAAATTACTACATCATTGTATGCCTTAGGAAAAGATTTTTCAAATTTTGAAAAAGTTAACAAAATTCTTCGATGTCTACTGGATAAATTTTATTCTAAAGTTGTTGCTATTTGTGAGTCTAAAGATTTGAATGATTATTCTATTGATAATTTGATTGGCTCACTCATTGCCTACGAGCAAGGGTTGAGTCAAAGACTTTTGGATGCAGGTAAGACGATCGTTCTAAAAGCCGAAGATACGGAAAGAGGAAGCTTAGTTGGTGACGATAGCAATGAATTGTCAAGCAAATCACAAAGCTCACCAATGCATAAGCAAAAGTGGAAGAAAGGTAAAAGTGGTAAGGATGTCCATATTTCCTCTTACGTTATTTATTTTAGATGCAGGAAACCTGGACATATGAATAATGAGTGCCCTAATTTAAGAATTCTCCCTGCAAAAGAAAAGGGTAAGGCGAAGTTAAATTTAAACTGGGGAAATAATGAAAGGCAAAAAATCTCATGGGCAGATCTGGTCTCTGAAGCATCGGACCAGGAGAGAGATAATGGTTAAGAGCCTTTCGTATTTTTTTTGTGTTGTGTTTTTGTGTTTCTTTTTTGTTGTATTTTTGTTTTTATGTTTTTTCTTTTTTATTTTGTGCTTTTTTTATTCTTTGAATTTTTTTTTTTTTGTAAAAATTTTTCTCTGATCTACACACACATTCACTTTTTCTAGAAATGAAAAATTTACTTCCTAATTTTTGTTGAAATCTTTAGTAAGTTGTGATTGACTTCTCTAAAAACAATCAAAGGAAGGAAAATCATGTTTTTGACTTTCAATCTCTGTTTCCTAAAAGAGGTTTTTCTACTTTTGATTTAAAATCTTTTTCTTCTTTTAAATTGATTTTTGAAACTAAATTTTTTATCTCCCTATATTTTATTTATCGCATAGGAATCTTTTGCAAGTTATTGAATCTAATTCAAAATTTTCTTAATCAAGAAATTCGCTTTATCAATAGTATGGGTTTACTTTTGGTATTTAAGATTTCAGAAAGGTAGCATAATAAAAAAAAAATGGCCAATGATGCCAAAAATAAAAGAAGCGCAAAGCGCCAAAATTGAAAAATATAGAATACACAAAGTGTATCAAAAGATGCGCAGTGCGCCAACTAATTGTCAAGAGGCATAAAATGAGCCCACTAAATTTTAATGCTCACCATTCTTATACTTCTTAAAGCTTAAGAAAACCCTTGATTTTTCGATACTTGACTTTGAAAATTTTAATTCTCGATTCAACAATTTGTGCATTGATCTTCTATTAGATATGTTCTATGAAAGGAATTTTGAAAAATTATAGTTTCTTTCTCTAATTTATTCCTTGATTTAGATATTGAATTAAAAAGTTTTTGAGCCTTTTTAAAGAACTTGAGTTTGGATTATCAATTCTTGATTTTTCTAACCTTTTTTTTTATGTGTTGTCAATCCAATTCTACTAAGTTTTTTGATTAAAACCCAGAGGTAACTTTCTCATTTTAAGAATATTTGTTTTTCACTAGATCAAGAAATTTTTTTTTTGTTTTTTGTCTTTTGGTCATTTTGTTCTTGTTTGTGCCTCCTCTCTTTTTGATAATGTCAAAGGGGGAGAACGTATTGTTGAATTTTTGTACTGTTATCATATTTGTATCTTGTTTTCAAAAAATTAAAAACAACAAAAATATTTTCATCTCCCCTATTTTAAAAAAAAAAAAAGTGTTATTTTAGTGAGGGGGAGATTAGGAGAAAACTGCTCTTTTTGAAAATTCAATTTGAAATGTTTTGCCATCATCAAAAAGGGGGAGATTGTTGCGGATCTATGGTTTATGATTTTGATGATAGCAAACATTTCTTATTTCTCTACGATAGCCTTATGTGCTAATGTTTCAGGTTCCCACGATCGGACTGAAATTTGGAATCAGCTCAAGATTGGGTAGACTAGGTCTGAGTCAGTTTGTAATCTTTTTCCTTTCTTGAGTCTGTTGTATTGGGTGTGGGACCAGTTGGATTGTAATTTAGAAGATCTCCTATTGTTCCCTATAAGTTTTCTATTTTTGGTAATATCGGCCAGGACGATATTTATATCGTCCTGGACGATCTGTCCAAAATCAGAAACCCTATTTAGGGCATCCTCATTAAGGCAGCCGTCAACAGATCGGCCTGGACGATACCTGTATCGGCCAGGACGATAATCTCAATTCAGAAAGAATCAGCCGCCATAATCAGTTTAGGAATTCTTTGTTTTAGGAAATCTGCCCGGACGATATTATTATCATCCAGGACGATCTAACTCAATCATACCTAAATTGATCTGGTATCTTTGGAAAGCATTAATGGTTGATTGATACGATCACATCGTTCGGGATGATCGAATGATCGGCCAGGACGATGTCCTGGACGATCTTCATCGGACAGCTTGTATTCAGGGCTATGATCAGGACGATTGAAATCGGTTTTAAACTAATCGGCCAGGACGATCGTGAGATCGGCCTGGACGATTTAACCAATTTTCTTCTGATCATCTCAAGTCGTCCCGGGCTAATGAGCTTAATTTGTACTTATCGGCCAGGACGATATGCCTATCGTCCTGGACGATAATGTCGGCAACTTGCATTAATGAGCTCATTTTGAGAGCTTCTATTTAAGCTTTGGCATGACACTTTGTAAGTGTCTTTGGCAGCCATTGTAGCTTCGTTCTTGTGGGGGAAACTTGAAGAGAGAGCTTGAAAGGGAGATAGAAAAGGGTGGAGTTTGAGAGAGGGAGAAGATCCTGTGAGGGGGGACTCAAGGGAGTGTGGAGGGGGTTCCACACGGTTGCTCCGGCGAACTCGCACCTTAGTACCATCGGATTCAAGGCTTGTCTCGAGGTAAGTTCACCAAAGAAGAAGTCTCTTTGGTGTCAAAGGACCTGGCAACTCCGCCGCACCGGGAGAGGTGGAAGTGATTTTGTAAGGGCTTCTCTGCCTAGCTGTGGGGGCTAAAGGAGAGTCACTTTGTATTAGTGCAATACTTGGAGGGTGCCTCCAAGGAGTGGACGTAGGTCAAGGTTTGACCGAACCACTATAAATCCGGTGTGTTCTTTTCTTATTATTGCTTCCGCATTTTAATTTCCGCACTTGGTTTTTCTTGTGGTGATTTGGTTTGTGATTTTGATTCTTTGTTTATAGAATCCTTTTTATTATCCAATTCACCTCTCTTTGTTAGCTTTGGGACTAAGTTCATAGGGCTTAACATCCCCATCGAACTTTCAACCTTAAGTTACTTTAGGACGATAAACCTCGGCCAGCTCGTATCCAGGGCTATTGTCAGGACGATTTTCCTCTGATTTGAACTGATCGGCCAGGACGATTGTGAGATCGGCCTGGACGATCAAGCCAACTTTCAATCATCCTGTTTTTCATCTAGGGTTATCCTCTGGCCGATCTTCATTGATTTGTACTGATCGACCAGGCCGATGTCAATATCGGCCTGGACGATATTTTCAACAACTTGCAATTAATAAGCTTCTTTGAAGCTCTTCTATTTAAGAGCTCATGTTCAATGTTTTCAAGACCATTGGCTGCTGCCTGACCTTAGAAGACCTTGAGGAGAGAAAGAGAGAGAGAGAGAGAGAGAGAGAGAGAGAGAGAGAGAGAGAGAGAGAGGATCTTGTGAGGGGGAGCTTGTGAGGGGATTCACAAGGATTGCTTCAAGGATCGCTCTGCTTCATCTTCGTCTAGAATTTCTCGTCCGTGGAAGGGTTGGTAGAGGTAAGCAGTTTGCTTTTGGTTTTGGTTCTCTACCAGCTTCAGGAGGAAGCAAAAGGAGGTAGGTTCTTTGCCTTGCCGGGGTGGAAAAAAAGGAGGTTCTTGTGAGGGCTTCTCCACCTAGCCGTGGGAGCTAAAGGAGAGTCACGTTTTGTAGTGCAATACTTGGAGGGTGCCTCCAAGGAGTGGACGTAGGTCGAGTTGACCGAACCACTATAAATTTCTGTGTTCTTTTTCTTTCTTCCGCGCTTTTAAATTCCGCATTTATTTCTGTGGTGTGATTTGGTTTATGCAATTTTCTTTCTTTGTGAAAAGAGTTTTTAAAATACCAATTCACCCCCCCCCCCCCCTCTTGATTAGCTTGGGACTAAGTTCATAGGGCTTAACATCCCTAACGAACTTTCATTAGCATATTTTTATGAATTAAGGTGACCATTAATTTGTGTGGATTAAACCTCTAACGGACTCCATAATAGATCTGCAAATCTTGTAATCATCTAAAGGGAGCCGCTCGAACTCCTCAAACAAAACTTTTGTAGTTGAAAGGTCAAAAATAACCGCTTTGATGTAGTGCAATTCTAGTTCGTATGCCTCGAAACCTTTGTCTTCCAATACCTTCCAATAATTGTCTTTCCTAGAAGCCTTCCTACCATCACTATCCCCACTAGAGTAGGGAGAAGATTGCCGACCTCTCCTTCCTGCCATCTGTCAAGGCCTGTATGCAAGCAAAGACAGACCTATGACATCCATTTTTTATCTAATTTAATGAAGATCCTAGGTCATTTATATATAAATAATTATGGTTTGCTAATTGGAAAACAAAATAAACTCCATTTGGCTTAAAATTTAAACCCTAAGAAATGACCTAAGGTTTAAACCAAAAAAAATTTGGGCTCACCATAGCCTTTCTAAAGAATTTTAATGAATTTCCAAAATAAATGCATCTATATCTTTAAAAATTCTTAAGTGGCTAATTAGCCCAAGGATTGGAGTGAAATTTGAGGCTAACTTACCCTTTAACACATATTTAACACATCACATAAGAAAGCCATAAATTCTTTATATATTTGAATTTATTGAATTACAAATTGAAAGGTGAATTTGTTACCCTAAGATTCAAAATTTAAATTGAAGTTCAATTTGAATTCAACTCATCATGAATAATTTTGGACATGTGGAAAACATGTTTAAGAATCATCCTTATAAATTTGAACAAATGTAGAACTAATTTAACACAAAAATTTCTTAAATATGGAAATTAGTATTTATGATGTTACTTTCAATTTATGCAAAATTAGGCCTCAAGACCACGAGGCTTTAGTAGTACTTCTCAAAAATAATCCAAAGAGTTATTAAATGCCTAATTTGGTCAAGAGGTGAGGGGTTATTATTTTTTTATCTTTTGAACACCATCTATAAATTAAATGCCCTTGATATCTATAGTTAGCTGCACTTTTACACAAATTATTGTCCAATTAGCTACTAAAATATTAGGCGGGCCCCTCATATACTGGGGATTGATCTGTGTCATTTAATTAGAATTCAAAATACTAGGATAGTTAAACCTAAAATAGTTGGAGTACATATAAAAATTGGTCCAACTTAATTAGTAGCATTCATCTAATTTGATTAAATTAATGGTAGTGATTTGTCTTCTTCCTCTTTCTTGGTTTCTCAACCATACAACAATTCTTACTTGATCCAAAGTGTTCAATGGTTAGATCTTGCTCAAATTGATCCAAAGAAACATCCGAGCGTGGAATTCCAATCTAATGGCCATTTTACCATGGATTGGAGGTTCACTTCACACATTGCCAAGCTTATATAAAAATAAGCTCAGGATTAAGGATTACCTCTACATATAGGGTCTTAAAAAGGGATTTTTATTTTTTCTCACATTATTGGAGCAAGAAAATTATTCAAACATAAAAAGCATGGAGGAGAGCTAGATTATAATTTGGATCTATGTCCAGAACAAGCTAAATAGAGTTGATTAAATTCAACTAGGGACTGGGCTAGAGAATTAGGGAAGGCTAGGGAATTGAAGAGGGAGCTCTGAGGAGTGTTTTAGATTAACAAAATGAAACTCTTCAATATAAAATTTTAAGGTCTTTTTAGAGAGTTTCTAGGAGCTTTTAGTTCAAAATTTGGCCAATAGAGATGATACCTAGTTGCAATTTTAGTTAGGGATAGTTTAATAGGTATTTACAACTCATTTGAGTATTTAGACCCCATATGGTACATTGAGGAGAGAGTTATGAGAGAACTAATGGTTTGTAATCTATTTTCTTAGTTTTTTAGCCACCTCAGGACACCTTCTGACATGAGATAATGTGGAGAGGTGTTTGGAAGGTTCTAAAAAATAATGCATGGGTTGGATGTCCTTGGATTAATTTCATTTACAAAAGAGCTCAGAAAAATCTTATTCTTAAGGCCTGGGTTAGCCAATTTGGGCAACCCTGGTTAGGCCAAAGGGTTAGGAGTACTCAGGTTAATGTTAGGGACCTATAAGCTTCTAATTCAAGCATTAAGTTCATTTTATTTTATAGAGGATTTGATTTGTCTCAGAGAAACCTACTTGGGTTCACTTGGGCATCTAATAGACTATCCGAAGGGGTTTATTGAACTAAAATTCACCTACATCACTTGGATTAAAGAGGATGACCTATATGGAATGTTTGGTCAACTAAGGTTGACTTGAATAAAGAAGTTTAACCAGGCCTTGGCATTGGGTCCAATGTATTCCCTTTGATCATTAAAATTTGTTGTAAGTGAATTTATGTCAAGCCATGGTCTAAGCTTTAAATTATATTTAGGGCTCATTTAATTATATCTTAGGTTAATATGGGAAGAGTCATTCACGGTGAACCATGGTTCATAATGGTTTCATTTAGGTTTTGGTATATATGGTTTAATTTAAAAAGTTCTAGAAATTTTTTGCTTAGTTTGAATGAGCTTATTTGTATGATTTAAGGTTTTTAGTTAAATGGGTCCTTTATTGTTAAAGTGACCAATCAATGGAACCAAAGCCCATCTAAGGGTCAATTTGGGTCTATGCAAGATCAAGGATAATTGTAGTATGTCTAGGGGGTCAAAAATATGATTTGGGTTCAGCTTTATAAGATGTATCATGTAAATGGTAAATGTTTAGGGTTTAATAAGATTCGGTCAAACTTGGTCAACCTAGGTCAACCATGATGAATCATGGACCCAAATAGGTTCAAATCAATACAAGCCATTTGGAAGAGTTTACTAAGTTGTTTGAATCATGGTTCTATGCTAGTGGCATACATTGTTAAAATTTGAAGGTTTTGAACCAAGGGAATATGCTTTGAGATTTAGGGTTTGGAGCAACATGAAAGCTTCTAAAATGACTAGGTAGACTCTGGGGATATGTCTAATCAATTTGTGAATGAACAACAACATTTTGGGATAATTTCTTAGGGTTTAGGTCCTATTAAAAATCTTCGTAGAAAGTTAAAAAGTTCAAAGACCTTAAGGCTTAGGTCCAAGCTTTATTTGTATGTTTAAACATTGAAGATGATTAAATGATTTAAAAATGTTATAACGATATTGAATGATTGAAGTTAATTAAGTTAAGAAAGTTTTAATGATTGATTAATAATGGATTGAACATGATGGTATGATTAAAATGATTAAAAAGTGTTTAAATATTTTTCCCCAAAGTTAGATTTTAAATTAAAGTATAAAGGGGGTACAAAAGAGTACAAATTTGCAAAAAATCTACTATAGCTCCCCAACACAAAAGAGTTGGTAAAAAAAGAATAATAAAGAAAGAACAACTAAAAAAGACAAGAGCAAATAAAAAAGAAAAGCCCCTCATTTGAAAATGAGAGATCCACCATAGCAATGTAGATGGCACCAATAAGGTATGTGGCAACTAATATAATATACCTAAGAAGGTGTCAACATTGGTCATTTGAGGGGCCCAAATTCCAACCCTATATTTCATCAGGTGCTTTTTTCTTTTCCTTGGGGAAATGGTGATAGGCTCCAATTGCTACAGTTTTTTTTGAAGGTAGCCATGAGACACTCTAGATCTCTTCTTTGAGAGAATCAAGCTATTGTTGGATATATCCTACTATTGATATTTTCTTACAGTGAAGACAATAGGCTCTGGGATGGAAATAGTTGATGTTGGAAAGGGCTATCTCATTTCATGTCCTTTAGACGGGATTGCAGTAAGATAACCATTCATCTTAGGCTTTCACCTTCTAGAGTTGGCATTCCAAGTTTCCAATTGGTCCAATTAGGAAGATGGAGGATCAGATTTGTTGAGTAAGCACATGAATAGATGTATTCTGCATTTCCATAATAGAATATTGAAGAGTGTTGTCAACATGGGTATCAGGTTGTAGCTTATCCTTGTAAGGGAAAGACTCCACATTATGGCCAGTAATTCTACAATGGAAACATAGATGGGAAGACCCTCATAATCAAATAAGGATTATCCAAAATAGCCTATTATTATGAATCTGATTTCAAAAAATATAATTTTGATGATATAAAACATTTTCATTACTTTTGTTTTTCTATGACTGCCTTGCCTACTAACATTTTAGGTCCATAAAGCCGAGTGCAAATAAAGTCAGCTCATGACACACACACTCGGGGGAAAAATTCTGACTGTTTTAAAGTTTTTTTTTATCGTATCATCCGGGATGATCCCAAATCAGCCTAGATGATCAGTTAAAAATAGAACCATAATTAGGGCATCCTGGTTAAGGTAGCTGTAATGAAGTAAATTGTCTAGGACGATATTATCATTGTCCGCGATGATAAGATCAAATCAGAAATAATCAGCTACCATAGCCTTTTAGGCATGTTTTATTTTTTAACATCGTCCAGGACATCATCCTGGATGATGCACTACAATTATGCCTAAACTTGATTGGTATTTAAGTAAAGTAATTAAGATTTGATTTCTCGATCATATCATCCTAGACGATTGTAGGATCATCAAGGACGATCAGTTAAACAAACCTTAGTTCTTCCTAGATGATCCAAATGATGCTTTGGACGATATGTTTGATTTGAACTAATCATCTTGGATGATCCAAAATCTTCCTCGATGATCAGTTATTTTTTCATCATCCAAACATGCATATAGGGAGATGTCCTAGATGATATGTGACATTTTGTACTAATTGTACCGACCGATCTTGAAATTGGCCTTGAAATCCAAGTTTATGTTTCATCATCCAGATATCAATCCAATGCGATATTCTGGACAATATATGACATTTTATACTAATCAGCCCAGACGATCGTGAGATCATCCTGGATGATAAAATTACTTTTTCATTGTCCGGACATCCATCCATAGCGATGGTCTGGCCGATATTCGGCCACTTGAACTAATCATACATGATGATAGTATATCAACAGTGATGATCTAAAAAAGAAACCGTCTAATCATCCAGACTCTCCCAAATCATTATGGCTTATTGAGCTAAATTTGAATTGATAGTATAGGATGATCGGTCAATTGTCCTAGATGATCTTTAATGATTAGTTGCAAATTAAGAAAAATTTGAAGCCCTTATTTAAAACATCTCTTATTTTATCAAGAGGAATTCTTTTGCTACTATTATGACCTGAGAGAGCCAAGAGGAGAGGGAGAGTAAGGGGGAGAGAGAGAGGATCTTATAAGGGGGAGTTCATGAGGGGTTTTAAAAAGGATGCTCCAAGCAACGATCTGAGTCATCTTCTCTGGTCGTCTTCCCTGGTTCCTTAGAGGTTCGAGAGAGGTCTACTTCAATAATTTATCAAGGTTCTCTGCCTGCTTCAGGAGGAAGCAAAAGGAGTAGGGTTCTCTGCTTGCTTCAAGAGGAAGTAAAAGGAGTTGGGTTCACTGCCTGCTTCAAGAAGAAGTAAAAGGAGTTGGGTTCTTCACCTCTCCGGGGTTGGTGGAAAGAAAATTTTGTACGGGCTTCTCCACCTTGTTATGGGGGCTAAAGGAGAGATACTAAGTTTAGTGCAATACCTGGAGGAGAGGTTTCAGGGAGTAGACGTAGGTCAAGTTGATTGAACTACTATAAAATATGGTATGTTCTTTCTTATTATTTTTCTGCACTTTAATTTTTATGGTGATTATTTGGTTGTGTTTGTAATTTTGTTTGGAGAAATTTTTAAATACCAATTCACCCCCCCATCCCCCCTCTTGGTTAGCCTTGGGACTAGTTCATAAGGGCTTAACATCCCTGGCGAACATTTAAGTGGTATCAGAACGGGATTCATTAAAATAAATTTTTGAAAACTTTTGAATTTTGATCAATGGATAACTTTGGTAATCGTAATACTACGAAAGGGTATTCAATTACCTGACCACCTTTGTTTGAAAATATTCCTTTTGATTTTTGGAAAACTCGCTTGGCTATGTTTTTACTATCGGATGACTATCGCATGTGGATGCTTATTAAGGATGGATATTCACCATCAACCCATGAAATTAATGGCATTAAAACTGAACTTCCTATTATTGAATGGACTTTTGATTATAAGGATTTAACACAACTGAATGTAAAATACTTGAACTATTTTTTCTATGCTTTGAAATTGGAAAATTACATGTTTGTTTCAACTTGTTCTACTGGTAAAGAAATTTGAGATAGATTGTGTATTAATTATGAAGGAACAAATGAAGTTAAGCAATCTAGTTTGAATATTTTATTGCATAACTACAAACTTTTTTGTATGAAACCTACTGAATCGATTTCTAACATGTATACTAGGTTTACTCAAACTGTCACCTCATTGTATGCCTTAGGAAGGGAGCTAACTAATTATAAAAAAGTGAATAAAACTTTGAGATGCTTGACTTTCTCCATTGATGCTAAGATTATTACAATGATTGAATCTAAGGATTTGAATACTTATTTTGTTGATAATTTACTTGGGTCACTCATTGCTTATGAGAAAGAAGTGAACCAAAGACAACTTGATGAAGGTGAGAAGAAGAAGGAGAAAACTATGGCATTGAAGGCTAACGATAAGGATACAAATTCTTCTGGTTCTGAAAGTAATGATGTTGCCTTAATCACACGACAATTCAAAAGCTTTCTAAGGAAAAATCACCAGCATCGTCAGAAGTGGAATAAAGGTAAGGGTAGCAAAAATTATAAAAGTTCTTCTAATATGGTTTATTTTGAATGCAGGAAGCTTGGACATGTTAAAGCTAGTTATCCTACACTTAAAAGCACACCCAAGTAAGGAGAATGGCGAGGAGAAACCCAAGTTCAGAAAGGACAAGGACAAGAAGCGGTTCCAAAAGGCATTCTGGGCAGATTCTACATCTAACTTCTCTAAGACTGAAGCTAAAAAGGAGACTACAAACTTGTGCTTAATGGTCGATGATCATCTTGGTCAATCTGACCAAGAAGAGGTTGCAAACTAACCAACAGTCAATTACTTCAAGTTTCTAAATAAATTCATACATCATATAGAAAACTTAAGAAAATGCATGCTAGCCTGAAATTGGAGTTTTTAAACTTGCAAAATGAGCATAAAGTTATTTTTAAAGAACACTCCACACTTGATAGCAATCACATGTAATACTTGATGAGTTTGATGAATTAAATAAAAAGTATTCTGAATTAGTTATTGAGCATGATTCATTGAAAGAATCTTTCACCTCACTTGAAATTGATTTTAAAACATTTATTGAAGAATCTGAGCAAAGGGAGCACTATTTTAGAGTTGATAACATAATTTTAGAAAGTGTTAACTCAAGGTTTAAAGCTGAATTGAATGCACTTGAGAAAAATAAGAATCCACCCACACCTAAATAGCTTTTCAATCCTAATCCAAAGCCAAAAGTTTTGAAACCTTGGAAGAGGCACTATAACTCGAGTAGATTAGTAAATCCTTTTCCTGGATTTAGATGTCTTTTATGTGGAATGCTAGGGCACATTTCACACACTTGCACTATTCACAGTAGTACAAATTGGGTGTGGAGACCCAAATTGCATGATCCACAGCATAACACATATGTATCACTTTCTTCTTTTCATAAAAGGGACCCAAACTTATTTGAGTTCCTAAATATGATATTTAATGATTTTGTAGGGATGCTCTCACAAAAGAACTCATGAGAGCATGTGGTACCTGAATAGCGAAGGCTCACGACGCATAATTGCATAAACTTATTGCTTAATTAATTCTGATTTGCATGTTTTTTGATTTATTGATTATTGTTATTTTCTATTCTTTCTTTTGTTTGTTTTGAGTGTTGATCTTTTATTTGTTGTTATCTTGTAGTGTTTTTCATCTCTGATGTTCTTTTTTTATTTTTCTTTTTCGTCATAAATGAAATGATGTTTCATGCATTATTTTTGTTTTTGAAAATTTATAGTCAATGTCTAACATCCCTAAATCAGTTAAAGGGAGAAAAATTATTGATTATTTCCCTTCCTCCAACTGAAAGTTTATTAGGGATGTTAAGCCCTTATGAACTAGTCCCGGGGCTAACTAAGAGCGGGGGGGGGGGGGGGGGGGGTGAATTGGTATTTTAAAAAATTCTCCAAAGAGAAACACAAACACAACCAAACCAAGATTCACAACAAGAGAAACAAAGTGCAAAAATTAAATGTGGAAGCAATAATAAGAAAGAATACACAAGGTTTTATAGTGGTTTAGTCAACTTGACCTATGTCCACTCCCCGGAGGAACCCTGCGAGTATTACACTAAACTCAGTGTCTCTCCTTTCCCCCACAGTAA
This sequence comes from Dendrobium huoshanense, assembly GCA_016618105.1. Classification (NCBI taxonomy): domain Eukaryota; kingdom Viridiplantae; phylum Streptophyta; class Magnoliopsida; order Asparagales; family Orchidaceae; genus Dendrobium; species Dendrobium huoshanense. The sequence continues at coordinate 34,228,505 of CM028351.1, read as the reverse complement.
GGTAGAGAATCTTGTACACAAACTCCTTTCCATCAAGCCCGATGAGGCAAAGGACCCAACTCCTTTTGCTTCCAGTTGAAGCAGGCAGAGAACCCAACTTCTTTTACTTCCTCAAGAAGAAGGCACATAACCCAACTCCTTTTGCTTCCCTTAGAAGCAAGCAGAGAACCTTTATTAGTTGCTGAAGTAGACCTCTCTCAAACCTCCAAGAAACCAATGATGACGATCAAAGATGATGACTCGAATCTTTGCTTGGAGTAACCTTTATGAATCTCCTCACAAACTCCCCCTCACAAGATCCTCTCCCTCTCACCCTTACTCTCCCTCTCCTCTTGGCTCTCTCAGGTCAATATAGTAATTAAAAACATCTTTTTTAAGAGAATAAGATATCTTTTAAACAAGGGCTCCAAATTAGCCCTAATTAGCAACTAATCATCAAATATGGTCCAGGAAGATCGACCGATCATCCCATAGGATAAGTTAAAATTTAGCTCAATTAGCTAGGATGATTTGGAAAAGTCTGGATGATTAGAAGGTTATTTTATTTAGATCATCCAAGATGATAGTATATCATCCTATACGATTAATTCAAGTAACCAAATATCATCCAGATAATCGCCCTGGATGGATGTTTGGATGATGGAAAAATACTAGATCATTTTAGATGTTCTCACGATCGTTCGGGTTGATTAGTATAAAATGATGAATATCATACAGAACATTGCCCTGAATGGGTGTCTCAATGTTTGATAAATAACTTGGTCATCCAGGTCGATCTCCCAATCTTCCCGGATGATTAGTTCAGTTCAGTATATATCATCCAGAGCATCACCCTGAATGGAACTAGGCTAATTTTTGTTCATTTAGGAAGAACTAAGGTTTATTAAATGATCGTCCTAGATGATCCTGTGATCATCTAGGATAATTTGATCGAGCAATCAAACCTTAATTACTTTTCTTAATGTTGACTATCAAAAAAGAAAGATCAGAGAAATGGCAAAGTAATATACCTTCCTTTGAGTGGGTCCCGCCTCACGCGGTTTGCCTCCAAATGTAGCTACCCTTCGTTCAAAATGAGATAACCACAAACTCATTTTTTTTTAAAGGATCAATAGAAACGATAAAAAAAAAACTTATGCTCACTTGCTTTGCTCCTCTGACTTCGACATTGCTATTCAACTTCGTTGCTTGATAGAGGCATCTAGGGTTCTCCTTTCATCTTCTCTTTTTGATGTTACTGTTTGGTTACGTTGCTTCGCATGAGGGTAGGGAGTGCACGGTCGCTTCATCGATTCCTTATTTTCATCCGACTTCGTTCTTCATAGGAGGTGTATATATTTCATGTGTCGCTTCTTCTCCACTTCGCCCGTCGTTGTTGTTCGGCTTCATTACTTAGGAGGAGGGATAATTCCTTCGGCTCCTATGTGATTACCTGACTTCGGCTCCTTCATTTCCTGCATGACTGCTCCTTTAATGACTATCCCTTCCTATTGGATCATAAGAGATGACATTTTAATTGAAAGTAACATCAAGAGTTCTTTGATTGTGAAGGTAACTTTCTTCCCTTCGCTTGCTTCTTTTACCAAATGCCATAAATCCATAGAACCGAGGGATTTACCCATAGCCGGGATTCAATGCATGCGTAAAATCAGTTTGGCTGGATTTAGTGTAAATTTGACTTAAAACCTGTTGTATATCTGATAACAAACTACTTCGAAATGAACCTAATTTTTAAAATGCATAATATAATATATAATATTATATATAAATCTATATTATTATATATTTATATCATATTATTATTATTATTTATATAATATTATATATCTAATATAATTTATCTAAATATAATAATAATAATAATACTAAAAGAGAAAAGGAAAATACTTTCAAACATGTATCGAAGACCCTTGCCATCGATCTTAGATCTGGGCAGATGGTTTTAAATTTGAAGACCCGCCCCATCGATCTTAGATCCAGGCAGATGGTTTTAAATTTAAAGACCCGTGCCATCCATCTTAGATCTGAGCATATGGTTTTACAATTTGAAGACCCCATGCAGTCAATCTTAAATCCTGGTGGAATGGTTTAAATTTAAAGGCTTTACACTGTTGACCTTAGGTCCGAGTAGGAAGAAATTCTGACAAAGGCCATCCCGATTTCTCTCTTGGTGGGGAGGTGACGACGGGAGGCTATCGATTTTTTTAAAAAAATTTTGGACATAGTGAATTTTGGAAAAAAAATACGGATCTCTAAGAAAAATTTTGAAATTGGAGGGCATTTAATTTAATTATTAAATTAATTGATGAAATTATAATATTGAGTTATTCGTAAATTAACTTGATAATTAATTAAACTTCTAGGTAGCCTTATTTATAAGAACTTGGCTGTAAGACCCTCTACCCGGCAACTTTCATAGGAAAGTTGTAAGCCCGACCTTAGGCGAAAGTTTTTGATAAAATTTGACCTAACCCTTAACCCCTAATTAATGCATCGGTCACTTCTAATAGAAGCTGTAAGTTCGACCTTGGAGGGAAATGTTTAGGTAATAATACAACCCTAGATCCCCTTTACTTGGGCATCCTAGTCTGTAGGGCATGGTTGTAAGACCCACAACTCGGGCCACTTAGCTTACAAGGCTAAGTCGTAAGATCCATCATTAGGAAACTTCTAAGGAAGAAATAAGACATATCTAACTAAAAATCTTTAGGGTACCTATAATAGAGGCCATAAGACCAGCTATTATGGCTAGTTTCAAATAAAAGTTATAAGTCTCTTTCTCAAATCTAATCACATGGGCAACTCTTAATTGGAGTCGTAAGCCCCAAACTAAAAAAATTAATGGGCAACTCCTAATTGGAGTCTTAAGCCCCAAACTAAATAAATTAATGGGCAACTTCTAAGGAATCCATAGGCCCTAACCCAAACTAAACAAATTAACGAGCTACTTCTAAGTGAAGTCGTAAGACCCACATCTTAGGAAAATTGTTAAATAAATAATAATGATACTAAATTAAATCAAAGTAAAATTCAAACCTATGGGCATCTTAGTCTAAAGAGTTAAGTTGAAAGATCCGCTTTTCTGGCTACTTTCTAAGGGAAGCCAAAAGTTCTACCCAAATAATTAAAATTCTCGGGCAGCCTCACTATAGAGTTAGGTTGTAATACCCCTCCTTGGGTCACACATAAATAGAGTAATAAGCCCCAATTCAAAATTCAAATCCCAGACTACTTTCTATGAAAGTTGTAAGTCCTAAACTAGATCTAACTACTTGGGTTACTTTGTACAAAAGCTTTAAATCCCAATCCAAATTTAAATTCTTGGGCTACTTCCTATAAAATCCATAAGACTCACTCCAAACTAAATGCCTGGGTTACTTCTAAACGATGCCATAAATCCCAAACTAAATAAATCCCCGGGTATTCTAATAGATGTAAACACCAAATTACCTAGCAAAATTAAAACTCACATTCAACTACTTCAGTCTACTCGAGATCCCTGAGAAGAGGCAACCCATGGTTGCTAATCAGATTCCCTAAACCCCACGGTAAGTATTATTAGTGTTGGTAGACTGAAATCTATGGTATACCCGGGATGATGGAACCATGTGATCTTGATTAGGTTTACCTCCATCTTCCCACTATTAAGACTAAAAATATCTAAAATGTATTCATCCTTAATTGAGAGTTATCTCTTAGGTAGTAAGAGGGGTAATTCACTACGAGTGCTTGCGCTCATAGGAAGTAAAAACCCAAGATCTTTAAATATTAACACTACCCTCACGGAAAATCTGGTTAACTACAATTTGACTTAAGGGGAATTGAATTCTACGGCTGCTGGGCGGGATTCATGCATTCGTGTAAGTTTTTCTTAAGCCAACAGATTTCTGGCAACTCCATTGGGGATTACTTTTCTCTCCATCTTTGGATGAAAATATAATCTACATTTAGTCTCAAATAATGAAACATCTTAAAATAAATATAGATATTATTTCAACATAGTTTTGTGTTTTCTTTTTCAGCAGAATTCAGGTTGACTCTAATCCCTATAAGTTATGTTAACAAATTGATAATGTGATGCCTGTGAAGTCCTTCATGATTGTGAATGTTGGTGATAGAGCTAGAGTGCAGTTCTCTTAAGCTATTCTGAACATAGGCTATACTGGAGCAACCATTCAGTTTGAAACCATTTTTGAAGTGTTGCAGCTCCAATAGTTTCTTCTTAAGAATACTGTTAGCATACCTACTGCCAAAGGTGTCACTAAGAATCCTACTACTGAAGCTATTGATGAGAAGGCTCCAAAGAGGGCCTCTATATTTTCAAGACTCTCCATGGCACCTATTGCTGCTCCAGTGATTCAAAAGAAAGTTTCTAATCCCCCAAGTTGCAATCTGTTGGTGTGAATACAATTAGTTAGAACATAATTCAGAATCAAGTACCTAAAGAATACAATGCCAAAGTTCCTGATGCAAGTGCTAAGCTTTCCAGAAAAGCCAGAAGAAAAGTCAATGCTCGCTTACGAGCTAATGGCTAGGTGCCCAATGCACTTCAAGAATCATCGCCACAGTTAGAGGTGAATGTACCCACTAATAACAGCTTTGAACTGTTAAAATGGGTAAAAAGAAATGATGACAAGGGTCAATTAAAGAATTCTTTTTGGGAGACTTTACGTAAGCAGCCATCACAACCAAAAAAGGAATAATCTGCCTCTTCCAAAATATACAAAATACTGAAGGTTGTTAAAGATAAAAATCTACAACAAAGATTGTGGAAATTTGTCATTGAAGTTATTTCCTCAAATGTGGTTCATCCTCAGAATAATAAATTTTCAATACGACCTTATAGAGAGGAGTTTAAACGTCCTCCCTACTACCGAAAGACAAGAAAATCTTATCCTAATATAGTTCGATACCCATATTATGGAAGAAAACAGTCAGGAGAGCCTTTTAATAGTCTGAATGCAAGAGACTATAATAGAAGATATGATGAACGAAGTCCCCGACAGTGGCATCATGAATCTAGTCATTCAAAAGTACATTCCAATGTTGGTGGTCATCTGTATGTGAATCCAAGAAGGCAGCAAGTTTGGGTTCCCAAAAAACCCAAATAACCTCGAGCTCAGAAAGATGATCTTAATAAAGAAATCTACAAAGGATGACTTAAATCTCATATCCAGAGGTTGTCCCCTAATAAGGAGACTTCTATTGACGAGATTATACCAAAAGATGAAATCTATCTTGTTTACAAAGAATCCCCTGATTCTCTAGCCATACATTGGAAGCGACGATCCCAACTTGGAGAAGATCATGAGTTGGATGAAGATGTTAATTACTTTGATAATGAGGAAGAAATGGAAGAGGGTATTGGTCCCATGGATGTTGAAGTTGTTTGGATGGTTGATCATATACCTAATCGAGCTAATCAGTGATATACTCGTAGAAGTCAGCGTTTAATTTGCATAATAAAGAACAATTAAGAGAAGACCATGAATAAGCAACAACTATGAAAAGAGCTCCACAACCAAAAAAAGTTTAGGACAAAGAAGCTAAACAAGTTGTAAAGAGATCTAAATTAGAAATGTAATTAATGCAACAGAAGAAAGATCAAGAAATCCATCATTTGAACACTCATCTTGATGAGATGAGTAACATGATGAAATGGTTGTTTGGACAACTAGGCATTATGGCTACAACTAGTCAACCACCCATAGTAATACTCAAGGGAATGTTCAAACCACTCCTGATGTGCTGCTCACTTCTAACGGAAGACCTACAAGAGCTAACTTTTATAGCTTCTAAGGAAGATGAAATGGTAAGCAAATCTCAAATTGAGAATCTCATCAGTCAAAAGGTTAAAGCAGCTATTGCTTTTGAAGCTGTCGAAGCTTTTGTTAAGAAAGGTCATTCATATCCTACATAATATGACCAGGAAAAATATACAAAAGGGTACATAGTGCCAAAATTCAATTTATGTGACGTCGCCTCAAATCCTCGTCAACATCTGGCACAATTTAAAACTACCTATGGAAATACAAGAGGCAATGATGCTCTATTAGTACAGCAATTTGTCAGTAGTTTAATAGGTACAACTTTTGAATGGTATGCTGAGTTTCCCAATGACTCAGTAAGAACATTCACTGAATTAGAGACGATGTTCATTAAAGATTTTCCAGTGCAACAAAGAAGATAACTATCGCTGACCTCACTCTTGATAAAAGAAAAAGAGAGGAATCAGTCACGAAGAACATGACTACGCGGAGAAATCTTAGATGAAATGTGAGCAACAACTCATTGAGAAGCATGCTGTAGAGCTATTATTGGGAAACATAGATTATTATATAGTTCCATATCTGGTGATGGCTACAATCAATACGTTTCAAGAGTTACTTGATCGTGTAGCCAAATTTGAAAGGTCACCCAGGCCTAGAAGTGCTAACTTCAACTATAATAATAATCTACCAAGGAAAGGAAAAATAATCAAAATCTTTGAGCCAAAAAGAAGTGAGGTAAATATCACATTCCCATCTTCCTTGGATAAGAAATAAAAGGAAGTTTCAATGAATCCACCAAAGATATTGAATCAACCAAGAGAAAGGCAAAAGCCTCCTACCTTGCAGGAGAAAATCAATAAGCCATATTCTTTCAAAAAGGAGTGTATGGGAAAGATTTTTAGGCAAGCCCTAAAAATCAGCCTTCAATTGCCAGAATCCCGTCGACCAGAATAGGCTGACATGACTAATGATCCAAATTATTGTCCGTATCATAGGATCATATGTTACCCAATCGAAGACTATTTCATATTCAAAGATTGGGTTAAAAAGAATTATCATAACAGTGAGCATACACTTTCTAACAGTGTGCTTGACAATGCTAAGAGAGAGAAAACCAATGTTATCTCTTCTAAACTCTATCAAAGCACAGAGGATGAGAAAGGAAAGGCACCCAAGAAAGATAAAGGTGGTTGGGAGACCTTTATTTCAAAGAAAACAAAATAGATGATGAATGTCCTATTGGTCAATGAAGGCATTCATCGTAAGTGTGCGCTAGAATTGGAAGTTGATACAAGACTCTTTCTTCAAAGAACACAGTGGCGGGAGGGCTTAATTCAGGAAAGAAAAAACCTTTGAAATATTTCAAAGATCAAAAAGGAAAGAGTAAACCTAGATAAAAATCTCAGAAAGAAAAGAAGAAGAAGTTAATAAGGAAGAAAACTATGATTCAAAACTACATCGACTCCATCAATGAATATCAGCAACATCTAAGGCGTCCTGTCAAGTTAGAGGAATACATGACTGATTTATTTATTGACTCAAAGTCAAAAAAGGAAGAGAGCATTCTAATTGAGACTTGCTAAGTCATAAATCAATGAGGTGGAAGGGCTACAAGAGGATGCAATGCATCTCTTGCTATCTATAAAGCTGATGTAAAAATGTCTTCTAAGAAAGTACATCATACACCAATACCTTTTACTGATTCAGATGAAGAATTATGTTTTCTCGATGAAGAAAATGATCACAAGGGAAAGAACATGCCTAAATAAAAATGTCCAAAACTCAAAACTGCCTCAGACTCCGAGGAAGTTGATGATATAAAAATTTTAAAGAATTCTCAAGCTGAAGCTAGTTCATCTTCAAAGGTAACACAAATCCAGTTGAGGAGATGAAAGCAAGTTCCTCCACCTCAAAAGAAAGCTAAGGATAAGGATAAGAATATTCAACTCAATGAGGCCATAATTCCATAAGAGCCTCCTAAAACCAAGGTGGCAAGTGCAAATGTTGATTATAATATATTATCCCATTTTTGTGAATTACTAGCATTGTTGAGTGTCTATGACACCCTTTTGATGTCTAAAAACCTTCAAGAAACACTCATTATGGCTTTACAAAATCCTGAATAGTATGAGGCATTCTTTGCTAAGCAAAATTTAAAAGAAGCTTTGCATACCTAGAATACTGCTACAATTACTTTTTGTGATAGTGATATGCTCTTAGGAACAGCAGATCATAATTGGCCATTATATGTTACTACGGAGAGTAACAATATTGAAATAAATAAAATTTTGATTGATCCAAGCTCCTCTGTTAATCTAATGAGTCTCAAAATGCTCTAAGGATTGGCCCTAGATGTCTAGTATTTGAATAGAAGCATTGTGTTTCTACAAAAATTTAATGAACAAGGGCAAAGAACCCTGGGATATTTGGTTTTGCCTCTAAACTTTTGAGAACATAATACAGAGATGACATTTCACATCATTGATTCCAACACATCATATAAGGCACTTCTCGGAAGACCATGGCTCCATGAGTATTTTATAGTGCCTTCAACACTTCATAAATGTATGAAATACATTCGGGATAATGAAGAATATCATATTGATGGTGATGAACAACCATTATTGGTGCACAAAGTTAAAATCTACAATGACGCCAAGTATTTTATAGCTCAAAAGTCAAAAGGAAGTAAATTTCTTAGAATTTAGGCTATTACCTAGACAAAAAAATAGTTGAAATATAAAGACAAGAATAAATCAAAGCAATTTTGCTCAGTGCCTCATCTCGATAGTGATACTGAAGAAGATGATATCTCTACAACTTTCAATCCCTTGATCATAGGGAAAAGAAAAAATGAACTATCAACTGTCCCTTTTGATTTTGAAGCTAATCACACAAATAAGGTACGTTGTTCAAGCAAACTAATCATTGAAGGAAAATAAGAATTTTTTTATCATCCCAAGGGTATTACGGAATCTCAAGAGGAACGGGACCCAAGACTCAATTCCATATCTAAGAAATTATAGAAAGTATCAATTTCAATGATAAGGGTGTCTGAAGAACAGATATCTATAAATATCATCAAAATAACACCTATGCTAGAGGCACATTCCAAAACATTTACTGCCTCACCAAATACAAACATAGAAATGTTAAAAACTTTCTATGTTCCCCCCAAAAGAGGTCTCAATGAATGTGGATCCATTTTCTATGAATAAAGAGTAAAACCACATCATGCTACTCATGAAATAGAAAATGAAGATGAATGGGACTATGAAGATATGTGGATAATTATATCTCAGTATCCTCCACCCATCATGAGAAATCTCATAGAAAGAAGAATCTTCTTCGTGCAAACTTGCAAGCAAGCTTGTTACTTTAGAAAGCTTTGGCATAACGAGCAAGCACAAAAAACTATCAGCAATGGTTTATCTACAACATGGGGTCTTGGATATGCTCGACATTCACATCATACACGAACAATATCCTATCATTATCTTAAATACCCTCAACATCCACATCTTATATATGAAACCTCCTATAGCATAACATATAAGGATGAGGGATCACCAGAACCCAAAAATCAAGCTGAAGATTTAATTATGGTTCTAAAAGAAGCCCCAAAAGAATTCGATGAAGGTGGCCAAGCTACTATTGATGAGCTCAAAGAAATAAATTTTGGTACTGAAGAAGATCCGAAACCTACATTCATTAGCTCTAACCTCTCACAAGATAAAGCAGAGGAGCTAAAAAAGTTACTTCTCAAATATAAAGACTATTTCACATGAAACTACACTGAAATGTCTAGATTATCACTGGAGGTGGTAGTGCATAAACTCTCCATCGATACAAAAATACCGCCTATCAAGCAAGCACCCAAATGAATGCGACTTGAAATCAAAGAATAAGTCATTGCTGAAACTAAGAAGCTTATTGAAGCAGGTTTTATTCGAGAAGAAAAGTATGCTAACTGAATTGCCAATATCGTTTCAGTAAAGAAAAAGAATGATCAAATTCGTGTCTGTATAGACCATCGGGATTTGAATAAAGCATGCCCAAAAGATTATATCCCACTACCCAATACAGAACTTATGGTCGATAACACATCAAATCATTACATGCTCTTATTCATGGATGGATTATCAGGTTATAATCAAATTAAGATGGATCTGGAGGATGAAAAACATACCTCATTATGAACTCCCATTGGCATATATTGCTACAAAGTGATGTCATTAGGCTTGAAAAATGCTGGAGCTACCTACCAAAGAGAAATGACTCAAATTTTTTATGATCTTATCCATATGCATGTAGAATGGTATGTTGAAGATTTAGTTGTAAAAATCAAAGATCAACATAAACATGTAAATAATCTCAAAATTGTATTAAAAAGAATTCACAAATTTAATTTGAAAATGAATCCGCTTAAATGTGCTTTTGTTGTGTCATCAGGTAAATTTCTTAGATTTATCTTATGCCATAGATGAATTGAAATTGATCCTAATAAAATTCAAGCAATAGTGGAAACGCCACCTCCAAAAACTCTAAGACAACTTCATTCATTACAAGGAAGATTGGCATATATCCAAAGATTTATATCTAATCTCTCGGGTAGATGCCAACCCTTTTCATGATTGATGAAGAAAGATACTCCTTTCATATGGGACGATGCTTGCCAAGAGGCATTTAATAATATAAAGCAATATCTATTGAATCCTCCAATTCTTGCTGCCCCAATCCCATAGAAACCATTAATCCTATATACAGCTACTCTTGAAGAATAACTCGGAGAATTGCTAGCATAAACAAATAAAGATGGCAAAGAAAATGCCCTTTATTATATCAGTCGATGATTAATAGGGGCAGAATCTAAATATTCACCAACCAAAAACCATTACCTAACATTATTCTTTGCCACTCATAAACTCTAGCATTATATGCTATCCCACAAAATCACTTTAATATCTAAAGTGGATCCATTAAAATTTTTAATTTCTAGACCCACTCTCACTGGTCATCTAGTTAAGTGGGTTGTCTTGCTAATGCAATTTGACATAACATATATGCCATAAAAGGTGGTGAAAGGATAGGCTCTAGCTGATTTTCTAGCAGCTCATCCTTTACCTACAAATTCTCCACTTAATAATGAATTTCTATATGAGCAAACACTTGAAGTGGAAGAAGGAGAAAGTGTGTAAGAATGAGATCTCTATTTTGATGGAGCTTCATCAATAAAACCATCCAAGCCACCAAAATTTCTAATAATCCAAGTGGGCATTAGCCTTATTCTCATTACACCGCAAAAAAGAATACTCCGATATTCATATAGCTTAATAAAACCTTGCACTAATAAAGAGGCTGAATATAAAGCTTTAATAGCGGGTCTTGAATTGGCAATTAACATGAAAATTGAGAAACTTCATATATATGGAGATTCTCAACTCGTAATCAAACAAATAATAGGTGCTTTCAAAATTAATAAGTCTGAATTAATCTCATATCATGAGTATGCATTAAAACTCTTACAACAAATTCCTGAGGTAACTCTTACAAGAATTACGCATATTGAAAATGGCAAAGCCAGCTAAAGAACTAGCAAATTCAAAGAAGGATCCAATTCACATAACTATTCAAAACAAACTTGTATTAGCTCCATCCATTATACAAAATGATGAAAGGAAAAAATGTAAGTGAGTCTGGCTATATCTGATGGAAATGATTGGAGAAATACATCCATCAGATATTTCAAAGAAGGGAGATTACCTGAAAATTAATATATGGCTTCGTAAATATCATGAAGAGCATTAAGATATGATTTCATTAACGATACATTATATTTTAGATCATTTGATCAAATGTGGCTACAATGTCTTAGTCCTGATGAATCCCAAAAGTCATAAGTGAAGTTCACGAAGGACTGTGTGGTGCACACCAATCTAGATCAAAAATGAAAATAAAAATCAAATGTATGGGATAATATTGGCCAAGTATGGTTCAAGATTGTATCGACCATGCTAAGAAATGCCATCAATGTCAAGTGCATGAAGATATCATGCATCGATCTTCCAATCCGCTACATCGTACAATAGCGTAATGGCCATTTGAAAGCTGGTGTACTGATATAATAGGTCCTATAAAATTGAAAGTGCTCTGATAGCACAAGAAAGTTTGTTAGGGATGTTAAGCCCTATAGAACTGGCCCAAGGCTAACAAAGAGAGAGGTGAATTGGATAACTTTAAAACCAAAGATAAAACTCAAACCAAAATCACCACAGAAATCAAAGTGCGGAAGAAAATAATGCGGAAGCAATAATAAGAAAAGAACACACCGGATTTATAGTGGTTCGGTCAAACCTTGACCTACGTCCACTCCTTGGAGGTACCCTCCAAGTATTGCACTAAACAAGTGTCTCTCCTTTAGCCCCCACAGCTAGGCGGAGAAGCCCTTACAAAATCACTTCCACCTTCCCCGGTGCGGCGGAGTCACCGGGTCCTTTTACACCAAAGAGATCTTCTTCTTTAGTGAACTTCCCTCGAGATAATCCTTGAATCCGACGGTATTTAGGTGCGAGCTTTTCGAAGCAACCGTGTGGAATCCCCTCCACACTCCCTTGAGCCCCCACTCACAGGATCTTCTCCCTCTCTCAAACTCCACCCTTTCCTCACTCCCTTTCAAGCTTTCTCTTCAAGTCTCCCCCACAAGAATGAAGCTACAATGGCTGCCAAAGACACTTATAAAGTGTCATGCCAAGCTTAAATATAAAATCTCAAAATAAGCTCATTAATGCAAGTTGCCGACATTATTGTCCAGGACGATAAGTATATCGTTACTTATCATCCTGGCCGATTAGTACAAATTCAGCTGATCAGCCCAGGACAATTTGGGATGATCAAAAAAAAAATTGGTTACATTGTCCTGGCCGATATCCCAATCATCCAGGATGATTAGTTAAAAATTTATTTTAATCATCCTGATCATCACCTTGAATTCGAGCTGTCCAATGTAGATTGTCCAGGACATCGTCCTGGCCGATCTGGCCATAATCCCGGATGATATAATTATATCAATCAACCATTAATGCTTTCCAAAAAATACCAGATCAATTTAGGCATAATTGAGTTAGATCGGCCTGGACGATATAAATATCGTCGTGGCCGATTTCCTAAAACAAAGAATTCCTAAACTGATTATGGCGATTGATTCTTTCTGAATTTAGACTATTATCTTGGCTTATACTGGTATCGTCCAGGCCGATCCGCTAATGACAGCTTCCTTAATGAGGATGCCCTAATTAGGGTTTCTGTTTTTGGACAGATCATCCAGGATGATATAAATATTGTCCCGATCAATATTACCAAAAATAAAAATCTTATGGGGGACAACAGGAAATCTTCCAAGATACAAATCAACAGATCCTACATGATATACAACAGACTCAAGAAAGGAAAAAGATTACAAACAGACTCAGATCTAATCTACCCAATCTTGAGCTGATTCCAAAGTACAGTCCGATCGTGTGAACCTGAAATGTTAGTACATATGGCAGTTGTAGAGAAAAAAGAATGTTTGCTATCATCAAAATCATAAGTCATAGATCCGCAACAATCTCCCCCTTTTTGATGATGGCAAATATTTTAATTTGAATTTGCAAAAAGAAATATTTTCTCCTAATCTCCCCCTCACTAGAATAACACTTTAAAATAATAGGGGAGATAAAAATATTTTTATTATTTTAAAATTTTTTTTAAAGAAAAAAAAAAATATATATATATATATATATAAATTCAACAGTATGTTCTCCCCCTTTGACATAATCAAAAAGAGAGGAGGCACAAATAAAAGATAAACCAAAAAAAGATAAAAATGTTCCCTGATCTAGTGAAAACAAAATATTCTTAAAATTAGAAAGTTACCTCTTGGTTTTAATCAAAAACTTAGAAGAATTTGATTGACAACACATAGCCCAGAAAAGGTTAGAAATTCAGAATTTGATAATCCAAACTTAAGTTCTTTAAAAGGGCTCAAAAACTTTTTAATTCAAAATCTAAATCAAGGAATAAATTAGAGAAAGAAACAATCATTTTTCAAAAACTCCTTCCATAAAATATATCTAATAGAAGATCAATCCATGAATTGTTGAATCATGAATCAAGATTTTCAAACTCAAGTATCAAAAGTATCAAGGGTTTTATTAAGCTTTAAGAAGTACAAGAATGGTAAGCAATAAAATTTTTTGGGCTCATTTTATGCCTATTGACAACTGGTTGGCGCACTGCACATCTTTTGATAAACTTTGTGTATTCTATTTTTTTTTTCAATTTGACGTTATTGCGAATCTTTTATTTTTGACATAATTGGCCAATTTTTTTAATATGCTCCCTTTCTTAAATCTTAAAATCAAAGGAAAATCCATCTTAGTGACAAAGCAAATTTCTTAATTAAGAAAATTATGAGTTAGATTCAACAACTTGCAAAAGATTCCTATGCGATAAATAAAATGTAGGGAGATAAAAAAATTGTTTCAAAAACCAATTTAAAAGATGGAAAATATTTTAAATCAAAAGTAGAATAATCTCTTTTAGGAAACAGAGATTGAGAGTCAAAAACATGAGTTTCCTTCCTTTGACTGTTTTAGAGAAGTCAAACACAACTTATCAAAGATTTCAAGAAAAAATAGGAAGTAGATTTTTCATTTTTAGAAAAGTAAATGTGTGTGTGTTGATCAGAGAAGAAATTTCATGAAAAAAAAATTCAATGAATAAAAAAAATGAAAAACATAAAAACAAAAACACAACACAAAAACATGAAAGGCTTTTAACCATTATCTCTCTTCTGGTTCGATGCTTCAAAAACTAGATCTGCCCATGAGATTTTTTACCTTTCATTAATTCCCCAGTTTAAATTTTGCTTCGCCTTGCCCTTTTCTTTCATAGGAAGAATTTTTAAATTAGGGCACTGATTTTTCTTATGTCCAGGCTTCCTGCATCGAAAGCAAATAACGTAAGAAGAAATATGGACATCCTTACCACTTTTACCTTTTTTTTCACTTTTGCTTATGCTTTGGTAAGCTTTATGATTTGCTTAACAAGTCATTGCATTCGTCACCAACTAAGCAATCTTTTTTCATATCTTCAGTTTTTAGAATAATCGTTTCTCCTGCATCCAAAAGTCTTTGACCTAAATCTTGCTTGTAGGAAATGAGTGAGCCAATCAAATTATCAATAGAATAATCATTCAAATATTTTGATTCACAAATAGCAACAACTTTGGCATCAAATTTTTCAAGTAAACAACAAAGAATTTTATTGACTTTTTCAAAATTTGAAAACTCTTTTCCTAAGGCATGCAATAATGTTACAATTTGAATGAACCTAGTGTACATGTCTAAGATCGTCTCATAAGGTTTCATGGAAAATAGTTCAAAATCATGCATTAACAAATTCAACTTGGATTGCTTGATTTCACTAGTGCCTTCGTATATGGTGTGTAGTTTATCCCAAACTTCCTTACCAGTAGTGAACGTGGATATTAACATAAAATCTTCAGAATTTAAAGCACAGAAAAAATAATTTAAAAATTTTGCATTCAATTGAGCATTGATTTGTTCTTCCTTACTCCATTGATTAAAAGGAATATCAGTTTTAACTCCATTAACAATACGTGATGGTTATGAATAACAATTTAAAATCATATGCCACATGTAAAAATCAATCGATTGCAAGAAAATAGACATGCGAGTTTTCCAAAAATCAAATGACATATTTTCAAATAAAGGAGGTCTGGTGATTGAATAACCTTCTGCAACATTATAATTAGCCATGGATCAAAATTCAAAAGCTTTTAAAAACTTATTTTTTGAAAATGGCTTTGATACCACTTGAAAGTGCTCTGATGGCACAAGAAAGTTTGTTAGGGATGTTAAGCCCTACAGAACTGGCACAAGGCTAACAAAGAGAGAGGTGAATTGGATAACTTAAAAACCAAAGATAAAACTCAAACCAAAATCACCACAGAAATCAAAGTGTGGAAGAAAATAATGCGGAAGCAATAATAAGAAAAGAACACACCAGATTTATAGTGGTTCGGTCAAACCTTGACCTACGTCCACTCCTTGGAGGCACCCTCCAAGTATTGCACTAAACAAGTGTCTCTCCTTTAACCCCCACAGGTAGGCGGAGAAGCCCTTATAAAATCACTTCCACTTCCCCGGTGCGGTGGAGTCGCCGGGTCCTTTGACACCAAAGAGATCTTCTTCTTTGGTGAACTTCCCTCGAGACAAGCCTTGAATCCAACGGTATTCAGGTGCGAGCTTGCCGGAGCAACCGTGTGGAATCCCCTCCATACTCCCTTGAGCCCCCACTCACAGGATCTTCTCCTGCTCTCAAACTCCACCCTTTCCTCACTCCCTTTCAAGCTTTCTCTTCAAGTCTCCCTCACAAGAAAGAAGCTACAATGGCTGTCAAAGACACTTACAAAGTGTCATGCAAAGCTTAAATAGAAAAGCTCAAAATAAGCTCATTAATGCAAGTTGCCTACATTATCGTCCATGACGATAAGTATATCGTCCTGGCCGATTAGTAAAAATTCAGCTCATCAGCCCAGGATGATTTGGGACGATCAGAAGAAAATTGGTTACATCGTCCTGGCCGATTAGTTTAAAACTGATTTCAATCGTCTTGATCATCGCCCTAAATTCGAGCTGTCTGATGTAGATCGTCCAGAACATTATCCTGGCTGATCTGGCGATTGTCTCGGATGATATGATCGTATCAATCAACCAATAATGCTTTCTAAAAGATACCAGATCAATTTAGGCATAAGTGAGTTAGATCGGCCTGGACGATATAAATATCGTCCTGGCCGATTTCCTAAAACAAAAAATTCCTAAAATGATTATGGTGGCTGATTCTTTCTGAATTTAGACTATCGTCCTGGCCAATACTGGTATCGTCCAGGCCTATCTGCTAATGACGGCTGCCTTAATAAGGATGCCCTAATTAGAGTTTTTGTTTTTAGACAGATTATCCAGGACGATATAAATATCGTCTCGGCCGATATTACCAAAAATAGAAATCTTATAGGGGACAACAGGAAATTTCCAAGATATAAATCAACAGATCCCACACCAAATACAACAGACTCAAGAAAGGAAAAATATTACAAACAGACTCAGACATAGTCTCACCAATCTTTAGCTGATTCCAAATTGTAGTCCGATCGTGTGAACCTGAAATGTTAGTACATAAAGCAGTTGTAGAGAAAAAAGAATGTTTGTTATCATCAAAATCATAAGCCATAGATCCGCAACAAGAACCACCATCTTCTTTATGACATCGATTCATTTTAGCTGTCATTGATTACTTTTCAAAATGGGCTGAAGTAATTCCCTTACGATAAGTTAAAGAGGACAATGTAATGAAATTATTTCGAGATAACATTGTATATCATTTAAGCGTACCTCATCGAATTATATCAAACAATGGTACCAACTTAAAAGTGCTAAAATTTATCAATTTATAGAATGTTATAAGATAGACTGGTGTTATTCATTGATATATAACCCAAGAGCCAATGGTTTGGCCGAAGCATTTAACAAAATTGTAGTTAAGCTGCTAAAAAAAATTCTCTCTAAAAAAAAAGAGAATGAGGCACGATAAATTGACAGAAGCTCTCTGGGCATATCGTACCACTTATAAAACTACAACACAGACCACCCCATATTCTCTAGTTTTTGGAACCGAGGCAATATTACTTCTCGAGGTTTGAGCTACCATCTCTTCATATTGTTGTTTAATATAAATTAACTAAAGAAGAAAATGATCTTCTACGACTTGAAGAACTTGAAGCTCTTGATGAAGTTAGGCTTCAGGCTCACCAAAGTCTAGAATCCTACAAAGCAAGAATGACTAGGGCCCATGATAGAATGATTCAGTATAAATTAACTAAAGAAGAAAATGATCTTCTACGACTTGAAGAACTTGAAGCTCTTGATGAAGTTAGGCTTCAGGCTCACCAAAGTCTAGAATCCTACAAAGCAAGAATGACTAGGGCCCATGATAGAATGATTCAGCCTAGAAGCTTCAAAGAAGGTGAACTTGTTTTGGTTTGCCAAAGACCTATAATCCCTTACCGTTGCCTTAGCGACAAATTTG
This sequence comes from Dendrobium huoshanense, assembly GCA_016618105.1. Lineage (NCBI taxonomy): Eukaryota > Viridiplantae > Streptophyta > Magnoliopsida > Asparagales > Orchidaceae > Dendrobium > Dendrobium huoshanense. The sequence continues at coordinate 34,210,581 of CM028351.1, read as the reverse complement.
ATCCAACATGGGAAGTATCCTTCATCATTGAAATAGTGTATGAAGGAGGTGTCTATTAACTCATAGACCTAAATGGTCAAAGATCTATGCCACAAATTAATAGCAAATATCTAAAAAAATATCATATATAAAAGAATGTTATATATAAAAATCTGCCTACCAGGAAAAATTCTTCTAAATTCTGTTATGAAATATAGGAGGCAATTTTTATATTTCTCCTATAAGGCACAAAACTAAATTCAACTCCCTCTAGAAAGATAGGATGCAAATTTTATATTTTCCTTCAATGCAGGAGATAAATTCAATCCCCTCCTAAAAGACAGGAGGTAATTTTTTATATCCTCCTACAATGTCGGAGATAAATTCAACCCCCTCCTGAAAAGTCAGGAGATAAATTTATCCCCTTTACCAAAAAAAATAAGGGAATTATGAAAACCTTTATGCTCACAAACCTAAGGGTCGAGCTAATACCCATTGATTCAATAAGCCTAAGGGCTGAACCTTTGAAATCTTGTACGCTCATAAACTTGAGGGTCGAGCTAAATCTAAAAAGTTTAATAAGCCTAAGGGTCGAACCTTTAAAATCTTGTACGCTCATAAAGCTGAGGATCAATTTAAATCCATAAAGTTTAACAAGCTTAAGGGCCGAATCTTTGAAATCTTTTATGCTCATAAACCTAAGGGTCAAGCTAAAACCCATTAGTTCAATAAACCTAAAGGCCAAACTTTATAAATCTTTTATGCTCATAAACCTAAGGGCCGAGCTAGATCCACAAAGTTCAAGAAACCTAAAGGCTGAACTTTGTAAATTTCATATGCTCATAAACCTATGGGTCGAGCTAAATCCACAAAGTTCAACAAGTCTAAGGATCGAACTTTGAAATCTTTTATGCTCATAAACCTATGGGTCAAGCTAGATCCACAAAGTTCAACAAGCCTAACGGCCAAACTTTGAAATCTTCAATGCTCATAAACCTAAAGGTCGAGCTAAAATATATAAAGTTTAACAAGCATAAGAGTCAAACTTTGAAATATTTTATGCTCATAAACCTAAGGATTGACCTAAATCCACAATGTTTAATAAACCTATGGGCTGAACTTTGTGAATCTTATATGCTCAATAAACCTAAGGATGAAGCTATTTTCATAAATCAATCTAAAAGGTTGAAATCACAGAATTAAATCTTGCAACGAAATCCTTGCGTGAAAATCACCCAAGAATTTCATTGGGAGGCAATTTGTTGACTTAAAAAAAAGAAAGAACAGAAAAATGGCAAAGCAACAAACCTTCCTTTGAGCGGGTCCCACCTTGTGCGGGTTGCCTCTAAATGTCGTGACCCTTCGTTCAAAATGAGATAACTTCAAACACATTTCTTTTAAAAGGATTGATATAAACGATAAAAAAAAAACTTTTCTTGCTTGCTTCGCTCCTCAGACTTTGACATTGTTGTTCGACTTCGTTGCTTTACAGAGGCGTCTAGGGTTCTCCTTCCATCTTCCCTTTTCACTGTTGCTGTTCAGTTACGTTGCTTCGTAGGAGGGTAGGGAGTGCTCGGTCGCTTCCTAGGCTCCTTGTTGTTGTCCAACTTTGTGCTTCACAGTAAGTGTAGAGATTTCATGTGTTGCTTCTTCTCCCCTTCCTCTGTCATCGTGGTTCATTTTCGTTACTTAGCAGGATGGATAGAGATTTCACAGGATTGCCCAACTTCGCTGTCCGACTTTGCTCCTTTAATGACTATCCCTTCCTGTTTGATCGGAAGTGACGACATTTTAATTTGAAGCAATAGCAAGAGTTCGCTAATTGTGAAGGTAACTTTCTACCCTTCGTTTGCTTCTTCGGCCGAATGCCATAAATCCGTAGAACCGAATGATTTACCCATGGCCGGGATTCAATGCGTGCACAAAATCCTTTTAGCTGGATTTAGTGTAAATCTGACTTAAAATTTGTTGTATATCTGATATCAAACTACTTTGAAATGAACCCAATTTTCAAAATGCATAATGTAATATATAATATTATATATAAATATATATTATATCATATTTATATCCTATTATTATTATTTATATAAAATTATATATCTAATATAATTTATTTAAATATAATAATAATAATAATAATAATAATAATAAAAGAGAAAAGGAAAAGACTTTCAAACAGGTATCGAAGACCCGCGCCATCGATCTTAGTTCTGAGTTGATGGTTTTAAATTTGAAGACCGTGCCATCGATCCTAGATCTAGGATGATGGTTTTAAATTTAAAGACCGGCACCATCGATCTTAGATCTGGGCGGATGGTTTTATAAATCAAAGACCCCATGTAGTCTTTCTTAGATCCTTGTGGGATAGTTTAAATTCTAAGTCCATACGCCGTTGACCTTAGGTCCGGGTAGGAAGAAATTCTGGCAAAGGTCGTCCTGATTTCTCTCTTGGTGGAGAGGTGATGCCGGGAGGCTGCTAAAGTTTTCTTGAAATTTTTGGACTTAGCAAATTTTGGAAATAAACACTGATCTCTAAGAAAATTTTTGAAATTGGAGAGCATTTAATTTGCCTATTAAATTAATTGATTAAATTATAATATTGAGTTGTTCATTAATTAACTTGATAATTAATTAAACATCTATTATGGAGATTGATAGATTTGTCCTTACATTAGAGTTGTAATTATTCAGGCAACATCAATTTCTAGAAGGTGTTTGACAACCTTTATCCAATAAATTATCTAAAGAATCTAAGCATATGATATTGCATAAGTGCAAGTTATGCAATATGGATGAACAACATTAATGGGATCTTCAATAAAAAAATTGAATTGAAACATTGCATGAAAGAGAAACTTCTTCCACATTTAGGAAACATCCCTTCCTCAAGTCTCTGAATTTTTCTTGTGGGTTAAAAGTAAAATGGCTTGAAAATAGATTTCTTGAGAATGATAAATACTTGCTTACTGCCTGAAGTTGAAAGAGTTGCTCTCTTTGCTTACTAAGCTAAAGATTTAAAAATTATCCACATTGATCATATATATATATATATATATATATATATATATATATATATATATATATATATATATATATATATATATATATATATCAAAATTGTTGGAAACACAAATTCACATTTTATGATAAAATGACTTTGTAATTTCATCTTTATAAAAATGTTATAAGAAATCAAAATCTTCACTAATTCAATGTATGTACAAGCTCTTACAACAACAAAACTCTCCAATAAAAATACAAACTCTCAACACAATCCTCACTAACTCTCAAACTCAGAATCTCTCATTCTTTAAAGCAAGTCTAAACTGTTTTAATAGTTGCTATTTGAATGATTTATATTTGTGCAACTTATGTAGTTTTGATGATTCCAAACATTATTGTTCAAATGTATAGTTATCTCCTAACAATTTTAGAAGATTTGCACTTACTCTTGTGTGTACTAACATTTCAGGAAAATCAGACTCCAGACTACGATAACTTCAAATCAAATTCAACATGAGATATTTTGTTTATTTGAAGTTTGCCTTTTCTTTGAATTAATTTTGAAAGGGAGTGATTGTAATTGAGTGAATAAAATCTCACACACACAAATAAGGAGATCTTAAAATTCTATACTGATCGTACAGGACGATATTTATCGTACTGGACGATCTGTCAGTTATCTCCTATAGAGCACTTGGAACGAATAGGAACTTGCCTGAAAAAAACTTTTCTAAGTCCTATTCGTCCAGGACAAAATTTATTATCGTCCTGGACGATGGGTTCTCAGTAAAATTTTCGTCCAGATGAATTTTATCATCGTACGAGGCGACCAGTCCTCTGGAAAATTTTCGTCCAGACGAAAATAAATATCGTACCGGACGATCAGCTCTCTGGAAAATTTTCGTCCAGACGAAAACAAATTATCGTCAGCGGCGATTGGTCCTCTGGAACATTTTCGTCCAGACGAAATAAATAATCGTCCAGGACGATCGGCTCTCTGGAAAATTTTCGTCCAGACGAACATATTTACGTCTAAACGATTAACCGACTTAGAACAGTTTTCAGCAGTTTCTAGAACCGACCTTGTAATAACCGTTCGTACTGGACGAACCTAGTTCGTACAGGACGATCAGTTGTACGAAGTCATTTCATACACATATACAAATTGGGTCATTTCAGATCGTTTAAGTAAAATCGTCCAGGACGATCCAGGATCGTACAGGACGATCCACTGCGTACAGAATTGAAAATATGCAATTTTTGGGCGGTTTTTCATGTCTTTTGTATAAATAGTCCAAATTAGACTGCCACCCAATCTTTTTGTCATTTGATCTTCATTCCTCTTGAGAGAATTGCCAAGGAGAGAGTGGAAGAGAGCATTCAAGGGAGGATTTCTACCATTGGAGCGAGAAGACTTCACTTGGATTACTAAGGTAAGAGTCTCTACTTGTGAAATTGGATTTCTCCACTCTTTTCCTTCTTCCTTCTAGATTCTTGTGAGAAGATCAGTCAAGGAGATCCGGTTCTCTGCCAACACTTGGAGAGTGTGAACAGCCGTAGGGTTCTCTGCCCACACTAGGAGAGTGTAAAAGGATGACGGTTCTCTGCCCACACTAGGAGAGTATAAAAGGAAGACGGTTCTCTGCCCACACTAGGAGAGTGTAAAAGGACGAAGGTTCTCTGCCAGCACTGTGGATTATGTGAAAGGACGATGGTTCTCTGCCGCACCGGGTAGTGGTGAAAAGAGTGTGTTGTAAAGGCTTCTCCGCCTTGCTGTGGGTGCTAAAGGAGAGTCACTTTGTGGTATTAGTGCAATACTCAGAGGGTGCCTCTGAGGAGTGGATGTAGGTCTGGTTATAGACCGAACCACTATAAATCTGGTGTCATTTACTTTATTGCTTTTACGTTTCCGCACTTTAAATTTCAGTTTTAACAACTTTGTGGTTGAAAAACATTTTTCTACAAACTTTAAAAGAAAATTTTATTTCGGTTCAACTTTATCATTAAGAGGGTTTAAAATTTTTAAAACTACCAATTCACCCCCCTCTTGGTAGCCGTGGGACATTTACTTAGGCTTAACAATCTAATTACTGGACTCAACAAGTGGTATCAGAGCATAGTTTCAAAATCATAAGTTTGAACTACTTTTTGATTAACGTAGATGGCTACATTTGGAAACCGAAACACACCTGAGGGTTACTCTATCACTAGACCTCCACTGTTTGACAATATTCCTTCTGATTTTTGGAAAACACGCATGTCTACTTTCTTACAGTCACTTGATTATCGCATGTGGATGCTAGTCCAGGAAGGTTACTCAAAACCAACTAGATTAGTTGATGGAATTAGGGTAGATACACCCTATACAGATTGGACTATAGAAGAACGTGACTTAGCACAATTAAATGCGAAATATTTAAATAGTTTCTTTTGTGCTTTAAAATCTGAAGACTACATACGAGTTTTCACTTGTAAAAGCGGAAAAGACATATGAGATAGACTTTGTATTACTTATGAAGGAACAAATGAGGTTAAGCAATCAAGACTCAATATCTTGTTACATGACTACGAATTATTTCGCATGAATCCTAATGAATCTATATCTGACATGTACACAAGATTCACTCAAATTGTCACCTCTTTGCATGCACTTGGTAGGGAATTAACTAATGCTGAAATGGTCAATAAGATTCTTCGTTGTTTACCTACTGCATACGATGCTAAAATTACTATAATTACAGAGTCTAAAGATCTGAACATTTATTCCATTGACAATCTTCTTGGTTCACTCATTGCTTACGAGCAAGGAGTAAGTCAAAGAAAGATTGATGCAGGTGAACCAAGAAAGGACAAGAATATTGCACTAAATGTGGAAGAGTCAAAAAGTGAACACTTACAACCTGAGGATGAAGACGATATTGTACTGATGACTAGACAATTCAGAAGCTTTTTAAAGAGGAAGCAGAAGAGACGCCAGTAATGGAATAGAGGTAAGTATAATAGAAATGGCAAGGTTTCTAATGAAGTGATTTGTTATGAATGCAGGAAACCAGGTCATATAAAGACTGATTGTCCAAAACTCAAAGCCACTCCTAGCAAGGAGAAGGTAGAGGAGAAACCAATGGTAAAGAAGGGCAAGAAGAAGTTTCAAAAGGCTTTTTGGGCAGACTCAACTTCAGACTCATCTGAGACTGAAAAAGAAGAAAAAGTCACCAACCTTTGCATGATGGCAGATAAAGCTGAACAATCAGATCAAGAAGAGGTATGTGATTTAACCTATAATGAATTGTTTGAAGTTTCTGAACACATGCATGATGCATATAGGAAAATGAAAAAGATGCATGCTAGTGTAGTTTTAGAATTGGAAGAGCTTAATAAGGAACACGAAGTCCTTAGGAGAAGGTCATGCTTTAATTGATAGCAACCACATGAAACTACTTGATGAATATGATGACTTGAATAAAAATTTTGAGAATTTAAAATCATCCCATGCTGAACTTGAAAAAGAATTTAAGAAATTTAAGGATGAATCTGAGAGCAAGACATATAGAATCAATTATACCAATCGAATTTTGCAGGATATGAATTCATTTTACAAACTCACTATAAGATCTCTCGAGGATAATAGGAACCCCCCTAAACTTGAAGATTTTACAAATCCTAAATATTATCCTAAATTCATGAAATCCCTTAGAAGACAATCATATGAAAGAAAATATAGGAATATTTTTCCTAATGTTAAATGTAACAATTGTGGATTTTTGGGACATATATCTCATACCTGCACTTTAAAGATGAAACCTAATTTGGTGTGGAGAACTAAGATGCATAAACCTAGACATATCATACATGCATCTGATTATAAATTTCATAAAGGTGAACCCAAACTAGTTTGGGTTCCCAGGTCTAACATTTGAGAATTTTGCAGGAATACTCTCACACAAAACCTCGCAAGAGTATATGGTACCTGGACAGTGGATGTTCAAAGCACATGACTGGAGATACTTCTCAATTCATAACGCTGGAAGCTAGGAGTGGAGGCAAGGTTACACTTGGAGATAATACCACAAAGAAAGTGGTTGGATCAGGTATGATTGGAAATTTGAAAAACTTTTCCATGGACAATGTTTTATTAGTTGAAGGCTTAAAACATAATTTGCTTAGCATAAGTCAGCTATGTGATAAGGGCTATAATGTAAAATTTTTACCTACTAGCTGCATAATTAGCCTAAATGGGAAAATTGTTTTAAATGGAAAAAGGGTGAACAATGTCTACATGCTAGATTTAAATTGTATTCAATCTCCTACTGCTTTTTGTTTGAAAACTGTTTCTGATGAATCATGGCTTTGGCATAGGAGACTTTGTCATTCTAGTATGAAAAATCTTAGAAGAATTACCCAAAAGAATTTGGTGAGAGGAATACCTAAACTAGATTTTACTAAGGACCATCTATGTGATGAATGTCAATTAGGAAAATAAGTGAAGTCCTCTTTTAAGTCCAATAAAGATCTTAGGACCAGTAAACCTTTAGAAATTCTACACATGGATCTTTTTGGACCTGTAAGCACTGTTAGTCTAGGAAGAAAGGTATATGGATTTGTTATAGTAGATGATTTTTCAAGATTCACCTGGGTTAAATTTCTTTTATATAAGAGTGAATCATTTGAGGAATTCAGAAATTTTTCAACTTGGATACAAAGAAAACTAGGATATGAAATAATCTCTATACAAAGTGATCATGGAGGAGAATTTGAAAATGAAAGATTTAAAGATTTCTATAAAGAAAAGGGGATTGATCACAATTTTTCTTCACCTAGAACTCCTCAACAAAATGGAATAGTTGAAAGAAAGAACAGAACATTAATAGAAGCCGCCCGAGCAATGTTAGCAGAATACTCGCTTCCTAGATATTTTTGGGCTGAGGCGGTTAGTACTGCATGCTATGTTCTGAATAAGGTGAATGTGAGATCAAATTTGAATAAAACACCCTATGAGTTGCTAAAAGGTAGAACACCAAATTTGTCTCATTTGCATGTATTTGGTTGCAAGGTGTTCATACATAATAATGGAAAATCTGCCTTAGGAAAATTTTTATCAAATATCAGATGAAGGAATTTTTGTTGGATATTCAAGTGTTGGAAAATCTTATAGAGTATTCAACAAAAGAACTTTAGTCATTGAAGAAACCACACATGTTGTTTTTGATGAAAATGGAAACATGAAAGAGCCAAATGTTGGTGAAGAAGAAATTGAAGAAAACTCCTAAAAGATTGATAGATTAAATTTGGAAGAAAATGTGAAAGAAAATTTAGAAAGAGAAGACCCTTTGCCTAGAGATTTGAGATTTTCTAAAAACCACCCAAAAGGAATTGATTATAGGTGAACCAAGTGAGGGTGTTAGAATTAGGCGTGGATTAAACAAGGAAGTCAATCATTCAGCCTTTATTTCAACTATTGAACCCACTAACATTGATCAAGCACTTTCAGATGAATTTTGGATATTGGCCATGCAAGAAGAGTTAAATCAATTTGTAAGAAATAAACTTTGGGAACTAACTACAAGGCCAAAAGATCAAAGTGTTGTTGGAACCAAGTGGGTGTTCAAAAATAAAATGAATGAATCAGGAGTAGTCATTAGAAATAAGGCTAGATTAGTAGCTAAGGGGTATAATCAAATTGAAGGAATTGATTTTGAGGAAACTTTTGCCCCTGTAGCTAGACTTGAAGCAATTAGGGTTTTACTAGCCTTTGCCTGTTTTAAAGGTTTTAAATTGTTTCAAATGGATGTCAAAAGTGCCTTTTTAAATGGGGTAATTGATGAAGATGTTTTTGTAGAACAACCTCCAGGTTTTGAAAATTCTAAATTTCCAAATCATGTTTTCAAATTAAAAAAGGCATTATATGGATTGAAACAGGCACCTAGGGCTTGGTATGAGAGGTTGAGCACCTTCCTACTTGAAAGATCTTTTGAAAAAGGAAGTGTTGATACAACTCTCTTTTTGAGGAAAATTGGAAAGGATATACTTATTGTTCAAATTTATGTGGATGACATCATCTTTGGATCTTCAAATAAACATCTTTGTGATGATTTTTCTAAAACAATGAGTAGTGAATTTGAAATGAGTCTAATGGAAGATTTAAATTACTTTCTAGGATTTAGCATTAAGCAACTTGAGGAAGGTACTTTTCTTGGTCAAACTAAATATATTAAGGACATCCTCAAAAAATATGAAATGGATAATGCTAAACCTGTTAGTACACCAATGAGTTCTTCAGTTCAGTTGGATAAGGACCTTAAGGGAAAATCTGTTGATCAAAAGAAATTTAGAGGGATAATTGGATCTTTACTTTACTTGACTGCTAGCCGACCAGATATTATGTTCAGTGTTTGCCTATGTGCTAGATTTCAATCAGATCCAAAAGAATCACATTTGACAGCAGTGAAAAGGATTTTAAGATATCTACTAGGAACTCAAAACTTAGGAATTTGGTATCCTAAGTTTAGCTCTTCATTTGAAATTATTGGTTACTCAGATTCTGACTTTGCAGGCTGTAGAGTGGATAGGAAAAGCACTTCTGGAACATGTCAATTCATTGGAAATTTATTAGTTTCATGGTCTAGTAGAAAACAAAATTCAGTGGCACTATCTACTGCAGAAGCAGAATACATTGCATTAGGAAGTTGTGTGGCACAAGTACTTTGGTTAAAAAAATAGTTGATTGATTTAGGATTAACTATATGCACTATTCCAATTTATTGTGACAATACTAGTGCTATTTGCATTTCCAAAAATCCTATTCAACATTCTAGAACCAAACACATTGATATAAGGCATCATTTCATAAGGGATCATGTATCCAAAGGAGAAATTGAACTCATACATGTTTCAACTGAAAATCAACTTGCAGACATTTTTAAAAAACCTTTAGCCTTTGATACTTTCAGTACTTTAAGAACAAGGCTTGGTATTATTGATTTGAATGCTTAACCAAAATGTCTTTGCAACATTGATATTTGTTGTGTTTTGTTTTGTTTTTTATTTTATGAAACTTTGTGTGTTTTGAATGAATTGTTTTTGTATTTATGATTTTGTTTTATGTTTTCTGTGTTTTTGAATGTTTTGTTTGATTTTCTTAATTTAAAAAAATTTTTGGAGGAAATCGTCCAGGACGAAATTGGTTTCGTACGGGACGATGTGTGAAGGAACAGTTTGCGCGAATTTTAACCGTTTTGAGAGCAGTTTTTAATTAGATCATCTGTACGATCTGTGATCGTCCAGGACGAATTTTTTTTTTCTCTCAAACGTCGGGACGATTGAATGTAGCGGTTGAGTGGATAAGACAATTTTTAATATGAACTTCGTCTGTACAAAATTTTCGTTCATCCAGACGAACATGTGTCGGTTCATTGTAGGGGACGGTTTTCAAGAGTCATTAAAACGATTCACTTTTTGATCGTCAGTACGAAATTTTTTCGTCTGTACGATCGGTCAAGTCAAAAAGCCTGTACAAAGGGACGCATCGTAAGTTGTGTTGATTACGAAAAGCAGTTATATTTTGGACGAATTGGATCGTCTGTACAAATTTTGTTCGTCCAGACGAACGATAATTTTTCGTCCAGGACGAATATTTTCGTCCAGGACGAACGTATCGTTTTTCTTTAAACATGAAGGCTTTCAAACTTAACAATCACACTTCCAAACTTCTTTTTCAATCCCTTTCTACATCAAATCAACAATGGCCTCCTCTAGCAAAAGACAAAAGGTTTTGGTGAAGAAACCAAATAGGAATGCCCCAGACAACTTTCTTTCTAAGGCAAATGAGGAATCTTTCCCTCGTTTTGCATCCGCAAAAATCACTCCGTCTCGCATTCTTATCCAAACAGAGTTGAAATTTTGGGTATTGCACCTCTTCGCCTCAACCCAATTTCAGTTCATTCTTTCTCTCGCCCACTTCTACAATAAGCAAACCTACAATTACTTTCTAGCTAACATGAGTTTCAATTCTGACCACTCCACCATTAGTTCTTATGTTTTTAAGCAAAAAGTGGAGATCACCAAGCATGACCTTGGTGCATTTTTAAACTTAAGAACTGAGGGATATAGAGCCCACACCCTAATGTCAGAAACCTCCTTCAAATGGTTTCAAATCAATAGGGTAATTAGAGAAAATGTTATTGACAATCATGTTGCTAGAGTCTCCGGTATGACCCAAGATGCCCGAATCATCCAGCATATCCTTCGATCCTCAATCATTCCTAAAGCTGGTGATAGGATTAACATTACTCCTCTTCTTTCTTGTCTAACTTTTTTAATCATGAAAGGACATCCTATTGACGAAGCCCAACTCATCATAGACCATATCTATGGGCTTTCAGAAATAGGACATGCAGATCAGAAGAGGAAGAAGAACATTTCATTAGGACACTTAATCACTTATATCTTGGAAAAGAAATACAATATAGTGCATCCTGATGAAGAATATGAAGAGCCAGTTTACTATAACGATGCATCATTCAGATTGCTCTTCAAAGAGAAAAAAGAAAAAGAAAAAGCACATGCTAGTGCTTCAGAAGAGGAAGAAGAAGAAGGAGTGCAAGCTTCTGCTTCTCAATCAGATTACCAGAATCTGATTGAGAGATTTGATAGATTAGAGACTCACATTGATCAAAGATTTGATCAATTTGATGCTCAACTTACGCAGCAGCAACATGACATTGATAATATTAAAGATGAAGTTCATGAAATTAATACCAATGTAATGTTGATGGCCTCCTACTTCAACCTCTTTGGCGGCATACCTCCTCCTCCTCCTCCAGAACACTAGAAATATTTTTATGTGTGTCTGTTGTATTTTTTTATGTTTTATCTTGTCTGTTTTATTGTTAAGTGTTTGTTTTTATGTTTTTAAGTTCAATATTTTTTTATGTAATCCGTTTCTTTAATATCAATGAAAGTTTGTTTTTATTAGATTTGTTTTGAAATGTGGTTAATGTTTATGAATTTCATTAGTATTATTTAACCTACATAGTGCTTAAATTCGATTGTAATTTGAGATTATCTATATTAGAAAATCTAGACTTTCTTAATTTATAAGTTGTATATAACTTGTTGTAATTAGAACTTTTAAATTCATATCTATTCATTTAGACTACATAAAAGTTAATATTATTATTGCAATTTAGATGTTTTCTTATTTTGTATTTCTATGCTCAAGAGATATTTATGTACCTAGAAATATTTGAAATTTTAGATTATAGATTTTGGAAAGAATTGGTCCAATTACTCTTGAACATTGTACAAATGTACAAAAATCAAAAGGAATTCGTAAAAATTTGCAAAGTGAAAAAGAGGCACAAAATAAGCCCAACCAAGAAAAAATGCACAAAAATGTGCCCCAAAATTTTGAAAAAGATGCGCAAAGCGCCACATGAGGTAATTCTCTTCTTTCCAAATTCGTTCAATCTCTTAATTCAAATTGATCTTATGTTCATTTATATTCTATTGAACTTTGAAATATAGAATTTTTATACATCTCTCTTGTAATGATTTTCTATAGTCAAATGTCTAAATTGAATCATGTCTTTGATAAATTCTTCTTACTTACAATGTTATATCACTTCTTAAATTTTATGAATTTCTATGATTGATCTAATATCTTTAGTTTAAAAATTGCATACCCTATGTCAATCACAATTTAAATTAAATTTTAAAAAGAATTTCATATAATTCCTTACATTTCTTGTCTATTTCTTCTTCACTTTTTGTTGCTGTCAAAAAGGGGGAGAAATTATTGTGTTTTCTGTTGTGTTTTGTGTTTTCTATTTTTAATTGTTCTGTTTGCAAGTTTTTTTTTGTGTGTTAAAATTTTTTGAAAAACAAAAATATTGTTCTTTATGCCTCCTTATTTTAATGTACTCATAAATTCAGGGGGAGTTTAGGAGATAGGAGATTTGTTTTAACTTGAAACCATACAAATAATAATTGTTTTGTCATCATCAAAAAGGGGGAGATTGTTTGAATAGTTGCTATTTGAATGATTTATATTTGTGCAACTTATGTAGTTTTGATGATTCCAAACATTATTGTTCAAATGTATAGTTATCTCCTAATAATTTCAGAAGATTTGCACTTGCTCTTGTGTGTACTAACATTTCAGGAAAATCAGACTCCAGACTACGATAACTTCAAATCAAATTCAACATGAGATATTTTTTTTTTATTTGAATTAATTTTGAAAGGGAGTGATTGTAATTGAGTGAATAAAATCTCACACACACAAATAAGGAGATCTTAAAATTCTATACTGATCGTACAGGACGATATTTATCGTACTGGACGATCTGTCAGTTATTTCCTATAGAGCATATGGAACGAATAGGAACTTGCTTGAAAAAAAATTTTCTAAGTCCTATTCGTCCAGGACGAAATTTATTATCGTCCCAGACGATGGGTTCTTAGTAAAATTTTTGTCCAGATGAATTTTATCATCGTACGAGGCGACCAGTCCTCTGGAAAATTTTCGTCCAGACGAAAATAAATATCGTACCGAACGATCAGCTCTCTGGAAAAAATTTTCGTCCAGACAAAAACAAATTATCGTCCGCGGCGATTGGTCCTCTGGAAAATTTTCGTCCAGACGAAATAAATAATCGTCCAGGACGATCGGCTCTCTGGAAAATTTTCGTCCAGACGAACATATTTTCGTCCAAACGATTAACCGACTTAGAACAGTTTTCAGCAATTTCTAGAACCGACCTTGTAATAACCGTTCGTACTGGACGAACCTAGTTCGTACAGGACGATCAGCTGTACGAAGTCATTTTGTACACATATACAAATTGGGTCGTTTCATATCGTTTAAGTAAAATCGTCCAGGACGATCCAGGATCGTACAGGACGATCCACTGCGTACAGAATTGAAAATATGCAGTTTTTGGGCGGTTTTTCATGTCTTTTGTATAAATAGTACAAATTAGACTGCCACCCAATCTTTTTGTCATTTGATCTTCGTGCCTCTTGAGAGAATAGCCAAGGAGAGAGTGGAAGAGAGCATTCAAGGGAGGATTCGTACCATTAGAGCGAGAAGGCTTCACTTGGATTACTAAGGTAAGAGTCTCTACTTGTGAAATTGGATTTCTTCACTCTTTTCCTTCTTCCTTCTAGATTCTTGTGAGAAGATCAGTCAAGGAGATCCGGTTCTCTGCCGACACTTGGAGAGTGTGAACAGCCGTAGGGTTCTCTGCCCACACTAGGAGAGTATAAAAGGACGACGGTTCTCTGCCCACACTAGGAGAGTGTAAAAGGACGACGGTTCTCTGCCCACACTAGGAGAGTGTAAAAGGACGAAGGTTCTCTGCCAGCACTGTGGATTGTGTGAAAGGACGACGGTTCTCTGCCGCACCGGGTAGTGGTGAAAAGAGTGTGTTGTAAAGGCTTCTCCGCCTTGCTGTGGGTGCTAAAGGAGAGTCACTTTGTGGTATTAGTGCAATACTCAGAGGGTGCCTCTGAGGAGTGGATGTAAGTCTGGTTATAGACCGAACCACTATAAATCTGGTGTCATTTACTTTATTGCTTTTACGTTTCCGTACTTTAAATTTCAGTTTTAACAACTCTGTGGTTGAAAAACATTTTTCTACAAACTTTAAAAGAAAATTTTATTTCGGTTCAACTTTATCATTAAGAGGGTTTAAAATTTTTAAAACTACCAATTCACCCCCCTCTTGGTAGCCGTGGGACATTTACTTAGGCTTAACAACCTAATTACTGGACTCAACATAAACCCTCCAAACTACCATCCATACTCAAAATTATGGCAGTATCTAATAATAGTTACACATTCCTCTTATGAGACACATCTTCTAATGATTTGATCTTTGCATCTACTAAATAAATATGTCTCATCCAAAAAAAAAATAGAATTTGGTTTCATGTAAAAATTTCTACCTTTAGGAATATGACATATCAAATGGGATAACTCCACTCACAATATAGTTAACATTGTCATCATGACAACGCACACATAATAGATGTAATGCAAACAACTTTTCATCAAGAAGAATTCATTAATGTCAACATCATTTTGTGTAGAATCAACCCTCTCTAATCCGAATAAATGATTGGCTACCTACTTTTTAAAACCCTTTATATCTATGATCTTAATATTAAACTCATGAAATAATCATTTTATATTTAGCATCTTTTTATTTTATAGGTATTTGATAGCAGAGTGATCAGTAAAAATAATACCTTCAATGTAGGTAAAAAATGATCTAAATTTATGAAATGCAAAGACTATCACTGGAAATTATTTCCTAGTAGTTGTATAGCTAATTTCTGCAATATTCAATGTTTTACTAGCATAATATATAGTGTGAAATTTTTAATCTAGTCCATATCCTAAAATTGATCCAATGGCATAGTCACTAGCATCACACATCAATTCAAAATTTAAAGACCATTGAGGTGAAATCATGATAGATGTGTAACTAAGTGCTTCTTAAGTTTTTTTAAGTATAATTAAATAGTCTGAATTAAAATCAAATGAAACAACCTTCTTAAGTAAAAAGAGTTTCATAATTTTAAAAATATATTTAATAAATCTTATATTAAAATTAGCATGACCTTCTAGACTTCCTTCATAGAAGCAGGAGGTAGCAAATTCTTAATCACCTAAATCTTCACTTTATAGATCTTCATACCCCTATCAAAGATTTTATGTATGAGGGTATTACCTTCCTTAAACATAAACTAGCATTTTTCTTAATTAATAATAAGGTCAATTTCCTTGCATCTCTTTAAAATAAGTTATAAATGCTCTAAAAAAATATCAAATATTGTTCGTAAGATAGAAGGATTAACGAGAATGATTTCAGTGTCCTACTCAATTAAATTTGAGAAGATTGACCTCATAGATCGTTAAAATGTTGCATGGGCATAAATTTTACTTCTAAGACATAAGTGACTTTGAGAATGGGATTCTTCTCAATCTTCACTTCTTCGTCCTTCTCCCAGCTCCTTGGATTCGCCTTATTTGGATATCCAAGTGAAAAGAAACTCCTCCTTGAAGGGGTATTTTCTTTTTTCCTTGGATGCTTAAAATCATCCAAATTTGGTTCTCCAAATGGAAAGGAACTCTCCCCTAAGGGATGTTCATTCCTCTTTAAATTCCAAATTGGTTGTATATCCCATCTCAAATGTCTTCTTTACAACCCTTAATTATAACTCAAATTACATCAAATTACATTTGAAAATTAAAAGAAGAATCTAGTCTCAAACAACCTATAGAGTTATTATAATAATCAATACTTAAATCAACATCCTGAAAAATTAATATATATTAAATACTTAAAGCTCAAGCAAAACCTCACTTGGTCATGTTCTTTTTTTATTTAAAGGGTGTCTTATCATGCTTAGGAACAACACAAAAAATGTTAACTAAAATCTTAATTTATTTTAACTCTTTTATTTTATATTCTGTTATGAGCATGACCACCTATAAAAGATTTTATTATTATCCAGATCATTCCTAACTTAAGGGTAGTCTAACGACCATCAAATTAATTAACAGATTGCATCAAAATAAATAAACAATCATATCAATTAATTACATCTAATAATCGACATGTAGTGAAAACTCAAAAAAGAATATACACATAATTAGCAAAAAAGTAAACACATACCCAATATAAATATAAAGTTGGTTATCCTAGCAAATCATCTAAAGTGTATGAACTATGTTGTACGGTTTGGATATGTCATATATAGGATAATTAATTAAATTTTTTTGGTGTTTTGGTTAGTTGAAAAGCTTAAGGGGGATTTAATTAAAGTTTAAACATTAACTTTTTGAACTTAATTTTAAAATGTATTTTAAGCATTGGGTGATTACTAACTTTGTTAAATCAGTGCTATGAAGTTTATTTCATCTTCATTTGGGTTAACTTAATAGCCTCATAGGTAGTAACATGTATTATTATTTAATCTTTATTAGAAAGATTTGAAGGGTTGATAAATTTTGATTAAATTTAATTTGTTGCTGATTTTAATGTTGGATTAAAGTTTTTTGGAATTTTAAATTAAATATTGAATTTTTTAAATTATTTAAATACATCAATTAAGGGGTCAAAATTTGACTTTTTGAATAGGGTTGATTTTTAAAATTTTGATATTTTGATAAATATTAGGCCATAAGATGAGTAATTAGACACTGAGTTTGCTGGAATTGAAATATTTTACATTTAGTTATGAGTTTTTTAAGTTTTAGTTAAAATTTTGACTTAAGGTTGATCAAAATTTTGATTTTTTAATTTGGAATTATTTCTCGTAGATTAATATTTTTAATAAATATTAGACCTTACATGAAATCCATCACCTTTGATTTTGCTTAATTTGGATATTTTTTAAATTAGTTATAATTTTTCAAAATTTAGGCATTTATTCGAATTTTTAAAATTAATTAATTATAATGATTTTAATGAATTAAATCCAATTGAACTTCAAACTTCTTGAAATCATCTCCAAAGGTCGAAAATGACCTAAGGAGGAGTTCTTAAGAGTTTTAGAATTATTTGGAAAATTTAATTATTTTTATTAATTAAAATAATTATATATTAATATTTAATTTAAAATTAAATTATACTTAAAATTGAAGTCCAATTAAGGGGCTTTTAATTTTCTTTGAGTAAATGTCGAAGTCTAGTCAATATGGTATAGAATTTATAATTTTTAGATTTAATTTGAATTTATTATAATTTTTAAAAAATTTAAGGTTAATTAAAGCATTAATTCTAAATTAATTAATTAAATTACTTCATGATTCTTAAATTTAGTGGGAAATCTTTTTAAGGTTGGAGATGTCACTAAGTTTGAATGTTCATAGTCTCACTTCTAAAAGACGTACATTTTAAAACTTAAAAATTTTCCTAAGTTCTCTAAACACAAAGATGTAATTTTTGTCCTTAAGATAGATTATATAGGATTAAATCAGTATCTCACTAACCCTTGACACATATATAAAATGATATCATACAAATATCATAATCAAGACCTACACATGCAAATTTATAACTAAATTAGATAATAGAGAAATCTAGGAATTGAAAAATTAAAATTTAATTAACTATCAATCAATTCCCATTAATCCTATTCAAACAAGCACAAGATATGTTTAAAATTTAAGAACTAAACTCAAGGCACTCAAAGACTTTATATTTATATATTTTAAAAATTAAAGTTATAAATTAAAAATAGATCAATTTTGAATTTTAGAGAACTTAAAATATTAGTTCAAATAGTTCAAATTTTTTTTGAAAATTCTTTAATTACTTTAAAGTTTTCTAAAATAATTTTTTTTAAGTTTTGAAAATATTTGAATTAATATTAATTAATTAATTAATTAATTATTCAAATACTTAAATAATTAAAGTTAATTCAAATATATTAAATAATTTAAATCATTTTTAATTTTAAAATAAAATATTTAAAATATTTCTCTCATTATTTTGAATATTTTAAAATAAACTTTTGAATTTTGAAAATAATTAATTAAATATTAATGAAATATTCAAATAGTAAAATAAAATTTAATTTTAAACATCTTTAACAATTTTTCCTAAACTTTTAATGTCATTTAAATTTATATTAAATTAAGTAAAAATTAGATATCAAATTTTCTAAATTTAAAATAATTTAAAATATATAAAGTATTTTTAATTTTATAATTAATATTAAATTAAAATAATTAAATCTATGAAAATTTTAAAATAAAATATGAATTTTTCTAACTTGATTTGAATTTTCCTTAATTTTTTGAATTTTACAAAAATTAACATATTTAAAATAATTAAAGATAACTGAATACTTAAAATAATTTCAAAAAAACAATAAAATAATTTTGAAATGTTCTCTAAAAATCTAAAAATATTTTAAAAAAATAAATTTATTAAAATTTAAAAAAAAATATTTCTTTTACATATTTGAACCAAATTTTCTTGTACATGGCATCAACCTTCATTGTCTTTTGAACCAAATTTCTTGTACATAGCATCAACCTCAATCCAATTGTTATCAATACTAATAGAGAGACAAAATTTCAAACCATGTAGAATAGTAGATAATTCAGCAAAAATAATAGAGCATTTGGATAAAGGACTAGCATAAGCAATAACAAAATTAGAGTAAAAATCTCTAATAATACCACCACAACCCCAATAGTTATCTTTAATGGAGCCATACATATTAAGCTTAAACACATTTTCAGAAGGTTTAGACCAATGAATAATCTTTGGAGTATCATTGCTATGATAACACTGACGAATAATACCAAAAGCCTTACCAACAAAATAATATCCTTTAAAATTCTTAGTAGCCAAGAGATTCACATAGAATTATTTACACACTTTTACTTTAATGTTCATAATAATATGCTCATGGTTCATAGTAATGTTGCTGAAGAGAGAGTTATTCCTAGCAAGCAAGAGGTACTAAATAATAAGGGAAGGAACAAAATTGGTAATATGGACTCTCGAGTTAGTGAACCATAGTTTGAGGATGTCCTTGGTATAAATATTAGCATGAAAATAGTTGTTATTAAATATGTCCTCAAAATGAATCCAAATCATAGAACCAATGGGATCAAAAAAAAAAAAAACATGGTGCATATTCTCTATGTGATAACAACACTGAATTTAGAAGGTCAAAGAAAACATCTTTTAAGTAAATTCTCATCAGCATGGATGCATATTTATTTAGCAAAAAAGAAACTTGACCATCATTATCATCAGCCTTTAGCATGATGTCTGCCATTGGTCCTTCACTTCATATCAGTCATCATCAGCTTCTCCTTCGACTACTATTAGTAACAGACCCTCCAACTGTCTCCTTCAGGTCTCCACTCGACTGTTGACTACTGATGGACTTCCACTCGATCATTAATCACTGATGAACTTCTACTCAATCATCATCAAAATTTAGTCTGTCTACTAAGAATCACTAGTTATCCTCCCCGGCATTATTGCCTTCAGATATTCTCAAATCACCCTTCCATGTAAGAGGTAGTTGGACTTCATCTGTCAAGGGTAGTCAATTAATAAAGTAAACTCTAATCGTGACTTTTTCTACATAAAATAGGGCCACTAAAGCTTCATAGGGGATGTCACATATCTTAAATAGTGGAATTTCTTTAATGTAAGAAGAAAATTATAGGAGATAAAAATGGATGGAGGAAAAAGTTCCTTCTACACAAAAGAGGGGCATTGAAGCTTGATACAGGATGCCACCTATCTCAGGTAGTGTAATGCCTTTAATATAAGAAGAAAGAAGGAAAAGCAAAGAGAAAGGTTGAAAACTCTAACTTCTATGCAAGAGAGGGTGCTTGTACTTGATAAGGGGTATCACCTATTCATGATAGTGGAAGGCTTAAACTATAAGAAAGCTAGAGGAAGAAGGGAGAAGGAGAAAAGGAGCAATTTCTCTCTTGTCTTAGGGGGCCTATTTATAAGAGAAAAAGGAAGGAGGAATATTCTTCATTGGAAGGGGAGAAAGAGGAGTGACCCAAGCAAGGAAGAGAAGGAAGAAGAAAAAATAAAGTTCTCTTGTGACCAGAATCCTCCTCGACCACCGTCGAACCACCATCCTTCGTAAGACTTCCACCAAGACAACAACTGATGCCATAATTTTTCCTGGCCACTGAATGACATCTAATTTCTTCCTGGCAACCAACTATCGTAGGGCTTCTGCCCGACCACCGACTACATAGGGCTTCCACCCAACCACCAACTAATGACGGATATCCACTTGACCACCGACTATTGCCAAACTCACTTTCACCCAACGATTATCTTCAGACTTCCCCCAACTACTAATGCCCTCCCAAGACTTCTTTCTCTTTGATAGTTATTAAGGGCATTTTAGTTTTAAAAAAATTTTCATGATTTTTATCTTCAAAATTAGGCAAAATTAAATATTTGTTCTTTATATCCAATAGAGGTGTGAAAATGCTTAGGAGATAAAGGAATTTTTTGGCTTACTAACTTTTTAATACTATTTTGAAGACTAAAAGGATGTCAGATGAGTGGAGAATGAGTGTGTTAATTCCTATTTTTAAGAATAAAGGTGATGCACAAGATTGTACGAATTATAGAGGAATTAAGTTAATGTGTCATACTTTAAAACTATGGGAGCGAGTTATGGAGCATAGGTTGCAACGTGATACTAATGTTTCTCAAAATCAATTTGGATTCATGACGGGTAGGTTGACTATGGAAGTCGTACATTTATTAAGAGGTTTGATGGAGAAATATAGAGAAAATAAGGAGGATCTACATATGATATTTATTGATTTAGAAAACGCATATGATAAAGTTCCAAGAGAAGTGCTATGGAGAGTTCTGGAAAAGAATGGAGTTAATAAAGCTTATATTCAAATCATTAAAGATATGTATGTAGGAACTATTACTTGTATTCAAACACAAGGTGGTTTGACCAAGTATTTCCCAATTTTGGTTGGGTTACATCAAGGATCAGCCTTAAGCCCATATCTTTTTGCTTTAGTCATGGATGTTCTCACTAGACATTTGCAAGAGGATGTACCTTGGTGTATGCTTTTTGCTGATGATATTCTTCTTGTTGATAAGATTAGAGAGGGAGTTGAAAGTAAACTTGAATTATGGAGGTCAACATTAGAGACTAAAGGTTTTCGCTTGAGTAGATCTAAAACGGAATATATAGAGTGTAATTTTAGTAGTAATAGACATAGTGAGGGGATTGTGATGTTGGGAGATCAAGCCATTAATAAGAGTATACGTTTTAGATATCTTGAATCTATTATTCAGAGTGATGGTGAAATTGATGGGGATATTATCAATAGAATTCAAGTTGGATGGTTGAAGTAGAGGAATGCATCGGGTTTGTTGTGTGATAGAAAAGTACCCCTCAAACTTAAGGGAAAATTCTATAAGATGGTAGTGGGGCCTGCAATGCTTTATGGTGTTGAATGTTGGCCATTAAAAGAGAAGCATAATATTAAGTTAAGTGTGGCAGAGATGAGGATGCTCAAGTGGATGAGTGGCTTTACCCTTAGAGATAGGATTAGAAATGAGAATATATGTGAAAAGGTTGGAGTAGCTATAGTATAAGATAAGATTAGAAAGAGTCACCTTAGATGGTTTGGTCACATAAAATGGTGGCCTTCTAATGACCCGATTAGGAGAGTAGAGGTATTAGATTTGACTTATGTTAAGAAAGGTAGAGGCAAACCTAAAAAGACTTGGTTAGAAAATATTAGGAATGACCTTTCTTTATTAGATTTAAACGAGAATCTAACCTTTAATAGGACACAATGGAGAAAAAAGATTCATGTAGCCGACCCCACGTAGTGGGATAAAGGCTTGATGTTGTTGTTGTCTTTATATCAATTTGCTCGGAATTTTGCATACAATTTTATAAAATTATTTTCATTAAATTCTGACAACTTTAAAAAATTCACTTAAATCTCATCGTAGCTCATCGAAAAGTATGTGATGTCTAAAATTGGCATTTTTTTAGATTTTATAATTCTCTCATCCTAATAAAAATTTCATCCTCGAAATTTACATACAACTTCTAGTTACAAAAAATAAACATCTTCCATTTCAATTAACATAAACTTCAACATTGGAATTTAATAAACTACACATCTGAAATATCTTAACAAAATAATCTGGTTAACCCAAAATATTTGACATAACATAACAAGTTAACCTACTAAATCCAAAACATCATATTTAACATTACAAGTCATTAAAAAAATAGATAATAAATTCATCTCAACTATCCTTGTCAACATCTATGGATTTATTGAGCTCCTGCTGAGTCAAAGTATAAACTCACCGTCGAACATTATGCCTAGATTAATTTTGCACTGAACCTGCAACTGATGGTTCTATCATTTTTTTGTTTGACAAAGTTCCTCTATGAAGGTGCTTCACTTGATCTCATTTCTCATGAAATCTTCTAAACTAATGCAGGACAATATTTTGCTATGTGTCCAGGCTGATGAAACTAATAGCAAGTGTTGGAACCAATCAAACATTCACCCTTATGCAATCTTCCACACTTACCACAAGCTTCCATAACTTTACTTATAATTGCACCACTAACTCCACCAGGTCTAAACTTGGGCTTCTTCCCATTTGATTCCTTATTATGATTGCTTTTAATATCCTCTTCAAAACTCTTCCTTTTATGCTAACCCCTCTCTTCTAAGTAGCTTTCAAATCTTATTCAATCCTTCAGGCCTTCTATATCAGAGTAGAATAATCCACATTGTCAAAAGGAATCAAAGATTATATAATGACATCCTTCAAACTAGATAAGAAACGATGATATTTCTCTTATGCATTAGGTATTAGATGTGAGGCATATCTAGAAAGTCTAGTGAACTCGGCCTCATAATGAGTAGTAGTTCTATCACGTTATATTAATATGCTGAATTTATCTTGCATCTGTCTTCTAGCTAACATGGGTACATACCAATCTCAGAACACCTTTAAAAACCCTCCCCATGAGACTTGACTGCTAGATTGCCCTCCAAAAGTATCTTGTAACTGGCTTCACCACCACCTTTCTGCCTCACCATCAAAGGCAAAAGCAGCGAGAGTAACCCTTCTGTCTTCTAGGCAGGACATACCCTCCAGAATCTTCTCTATCCTCATCACCTAATCTTCTGTCTCTATTGGTTCACCACTTGAAAACATCAGAGGCTTTATATCTTGGAACAACTTTAAATTTTTATCCATTAGAGAGCCTCCACTACCACTAACCTGGGTCTGAGTGTTCTTAATCATTTGGGTCATTGTTGCCATCATTTGCGTAAAAGATTCCATAGTAGTATTAATACTATTACTCAAAGGCTTTGATATAACGGGTATCTCCCTCCTAATTTATCCTGTATTGCCATCCGTGACATCATTTTCATGATCCATGGCTCTGAGATATAATCCAATGAAATAAAATTAGTAGTCTATAACACACATACCCTATAACTTCTCTAACCTATAGAATCATCATATTGGCTCTTTCATATTGATCAATATTCTTAGACATTTGCTATGATACCACTTTTATCATAACCCGGCCCGGTAAGCTCACATAGGCGAGGTAGGAACAAAGGTTAGATAGTAGACTAAAATATCTAATTTCTAAATCTATCACAAAAACATTTTAAAGAGCCACTAAAAATATTTAATTCAAAAACACATAAACATAAAATCATTAAGATTCATATAGTTACCTTTCTTCCGGTGCGCATCTCCTATGATACATGTTTCCACCCCTTCTACTCATTATGATTAAAATAATTATACCTAAAAATTTATTGAAAAACTAACAGTAAGTCAAAGCTTAATAAGTAAAATATGCTTCATAACTATAATAGTTCAAGGCAGAAAGAGTAATATGCTAAATGCCACATTTCATTTAAACATGTAATAAATTTGATTTGCTAGAAACATATCAATAACATATACGTACAAATCATAAATCCATATCATTTTATATTCTTTTTTTCATTCATCATATCAATATTCATAACTTTCTCATTTCATATATAATGCAACTATCATAGGAGCCACCGTCTAGTACCATAAAGGTACTCATTTACCATTTTATTTTTCATAGCCTTTACCATTTTAATGTGTACGAGTATAGCATCCCCAACTAGTACCATAAGAGGGTGAACTCCATCAATTCAGCATGGACATGCAATCATTCTATAATAATCATATCATCTCATTTCTATAACATATGAATTTTATGATATAATGTCATGAAATATAACATATAAATTGCATGATCAATTATAGGATAAGAATAACATAATTATAATATAAAGTAACTATAAAAATTTCATAAACATGCTTGGACTTTCAAAACATATAAATAAAGAGAAACAAATGTATCACTATAATAAAGAATTATGAGTACTCACAGATTAGAGGAATTTGATTTTCATACTAGTTCTCCTTTCTTCGAGGTCACAACAAGTAAACACTTATAAGAAAAATAATATTGGTGGGAAAAAAACTGTGTCTCACCACGTAGATTTTGATTTCTCCTATTTTATAATTGAATACTGCATTGAGAATAAAGTACAATCTCGAGAGATTGACACAATATTCTATAATGGATTCAATATCAAAATAGGTTTTTGAAAATTGATATTTCTATAATCAAACAGTTCAAAGAATAACATATCATCTTAAAAGATGAACATGAAATTCTATAGAATAAAACAAGGTTTATTTTAGTCTGGGGTTCTCAAATCCCTATAGGAGCAAGCTCCTATAGTTAATTACATCCTAGGAGGAATGCTCCTAAGAAAACTCTCGATTAAAGTAGTGATTTCATACTCTTTGACTATAAAGTAAAAGACAAGAAATAGAAGTAGGAATTTTCCAAGGTGAAAGCTCAATGTTGAACATTTATGAGTGAGTCAATGAAGGAAAAGTAGGAGGTGTCGGATTCTGAGAAGCCCAGAGACAACCTCAATCTATCCTATGTTGGGCTTTACATTTTAAGAGAAAATTTTATGTTTAAGTTGACGTTTTATTAGAAAGTTGGGATTATATTCCCGGAGGGCGAGAACTTAAGATCTAAAAAGAATCTGCCTCAGAACCTAAATCTAATTTGGGTACTACAAAATAGCGACCCGAACCTAACTAATGAAGTGCAAATCTGGACTTACCCCGGCCTGGATTGGGGAGCCAGCTAACCACCTAGGCGCTTTAAAACCATGTGTCCAGTCTCTTATGAAAGATGGGTAGAGATGTTGTTTAAGTTTTAAGGAATTGGGGCTGACATCTAAGACAATTCCTAATTAGCCCCTCAACTTATGTAGGGTGATAAATGTCTAGAAATGCAATTAATATTTTAGACTCTTTTTAGTTTGTATCTAATGCAATGCATGCTAATTGAATCGAATGCATAAAATGATAATGAAGCAGTTTAAAAATTTAGGCTTAGAAAATAGATTTTTCCCTAGAGATTGCACAACTTCCCCTTGACAGAACTGCACCCTCATAGGTCAAGTGGTCTGCCAGAACCCGCAGGCGGAGAGGTGCCTAACAAGGAAGAGAAAGTATTAATATGCTTATGCTGACTCTCGGCGGTCCCGAGCTTACTTCTTAGATCGTTAGAGTTACTATGTGAGCCTAAAAATTTTTTTATTTAAAATTACAAGTAGAAGAATTTTAAGCGTACCCTTACAAAAAAAATCTCTCCATTTTGAATCCAGGCTAAAACAAAACACGGCATGCAAGGTCCTAAAAAAATCTACTGCACAAACAATGTAAACAATCAATTTTAATAATCCAAATATAATGTCCAATGTCCAATGTCCATATTACACCCAGAATTTGCAGAAAAGTAAAGTGGCCGGGCACCACTAATAACAAACCCGGATTCTAATCCTAAGAATGACGCAAGTGATTTTTGAAATGGAATATACTGTTCCTTAAATCTTCATTTCTTCCTCTTCTTTCTTCAATCTTCTTGTTCTGTCTTTTCTTCTTCTACAAACTTCTCGGGTCCGTCGGGTTCTGGATATCCAAATGAAAAGAAACTCATCCATAAGAGGGGTATTTTCTTTTCTATTTGGATATTGAATCATCCTAATTTGGCTTTCCAAATAAAAGAGAATAATCCTTTAAGGTATATTCTCCTTTCTTTGGATTCCAAATTGGATGTAATATCCCACTTTCAAAAAATCACTTTCACATTTATTGACTCTTTATATATTATATTTACATTACATTTCATTTCACAGAAAGGAAAGAAAAATCTAGTCCACCTGCAAGGTTATCCTAAGCAATTTATAACAAAAATCATCCCACGCAGTTATATATATATGCAATTGAATTTAAATTATTAAGCCACACTTGGCCACACTCTTCTTCATTTGGGGGCTAAGCAGCTGAAGCACCTGTAGCATTTATTTATTATTAATTAATTAGCCCCTCTTTTTCTGCCCTGCATGAGTGTGGCCACCTGCAAAAAATCATATTAACAATCCAGATCGCTCCTAGCCTATGGGTAATCTAATCGTCAATCAAACTAACATAGAGTGCAGTAAAATTAAATAAACAAACACACCAACATTTTACAACCAGCATGCAATAAAACTCGAGAAAAAGCCCGTCACAGTGCAGTATGGAAATAAACACCGGCCTAACCTAAAACTAGAGTCAGTTGTCCTAACAAACAAATCTAAGTGTGTGCAGTAGGCTGTGAGGTTTTGAAATGTCCTAAGTCAATTATTGGCTAAAGCTTTCTAATTGATTGAATTCTAATTTAAAGATATTTACTATTTCTAAAGTGAGATGTCACTAAATTTTCTATGTTATAAATTTGTATCCTAAAGTGTGCATGCATCCTAAGTCTAGATTTTCTAAGACTCTGTCCTTAATTTTTATCCTTAAGTGTCACTACTGTTATATGGGATAAAAAATTTGTTATTACTAACCCTTAGAACTTTGCGTATATGTAAAAGGGGTTTAGGGATCTAAGAGCAAATAAAAATAAACCTAATAAAATTGAAGTTACTACAGGGACCTAAAAGGGAAGGGTTAACGCACACCACATCAAGGGGCCCCTAAAGGTTTTCTAAGTTTAGAAATACTTACAGTCACCGGGGGCTACGACCCGGTGGTTCCGCCCGTAGCACCTCTACCCGGTTGGATAAAGGCGACTGACGTCATTAGCTCCTTGTCATTTTGTTCCCTTGGCCGGTACCGTTCCTCGCAATTTATGCCAATAAAGAAAAGAAAACAGGGAAACATGGATTAGAAGCACTTTTTTAAAAAAAATTAATAATAAAATAATTGAAATTTATTGAAAATAAAAGACATACCTTTTTTCGGGCTTGAACACCAGTTCGTTGAATGTCTTTTTGGAACCTTTCCTTTTTGATAGCATATTATACTTTTCCAACATTTATCTCGAGGTAACAAGAAAAGGGAAAAAGAAGAAAAGAGAAAAAGAGGTAGAGAAAAAGATAGCTTTCTTTAAAACTTCTAATTTTCCAAACATATAATTTTACTCTTCCAAAACTCGTACAAATTCCACCTTTTAATGCACACAAGTTTACTTTTCAAAATCACACACTTATACTTTACTTTTTATATACACCTTTAACCTTTCAAAATACACACTACTCTTTTAACATAAGCATTTTTCAAAAAACATTTCAATTTCCACACAAATATTTCTCAAAAAACACTTTTCTTTTCAATACAATTCTTAAAACATTTCTCCTTTAAACTCACAACACACTCTTTTACACTTTTCAAAACATACAAACCACCTTTCAAATTTGAAACACTTTACTTTTCACCTTTCTAGCCCAATACCTTTCTAACATACACTTCTACATTTAAAACATACAATCTCCATTTCTGACTTTTCACAAATACAAATATGTTACTCTTTCAAATTCACACAAAATGCTTTTAATATATACTTCCACCTTTAGACTAAACAAACTTCACTTACTACTAATGAAGTGCAAATCTAGACTTACCCCGGCCTGGATTGGGGAGCCAGCTAACCACCTAGGCGTTTTAAAACCATGTGTCCAGTCTCTTATGAAAGATGGGTAGAGATGTTGTTTAAGTTTTAAGGAATTGGGGCTGACATCTAAGACAATTCCTAATTAGCCCCTCAACTTATGTAGGGTGATAAATGTTTAGAAATGCAATTAATATTTTAGACTCTTTTTAGTTTGTATCTAATACAATGCATGCTAATTGACTCGAATGCATAAAATGATAATGAAGCAGTTTAAAAATTTAGGCTTAGAAAATAGATTTTTCCCTAGAGAATGCACAACTTCCCCTTGACAGAACTGCACCCTCATAGGTCAAGTGGTCTGCCAGAACCCGCAGGCGGGGAGGTGCCTAAAAAGGAAGAGAAAGTATTAATATGCTTATGCTGACTCTCGGCGGTCCCGAGCTTACTTCTTAGATCGCTAGAGTTACTATGTGAGTCTAAAATTTTTTTTATTTAAAATTACAAGTAGAAGAATTTTAAGCGTACCCTTACAAAAAAATCTCTCCGTTTCAAATCCAGGCTAAAACAAAACACGGCATGCAAGGTCCTAAAAAAAATCTACTGCACAAACAATGTAAACAATCAATTTTAATAATCCAAATATAATGTCCAATGTCTAATGTCCATATTACACCCAGAATTTGCAGAAAAGTAAAGTGGCCGGGCACCACTGACAACAAACCCGGATTCTAATCCTAAGAATGACGCAATTGATTTTTGAAATGGGATATACTGTTCCTTAAATCTTCTTTTCTTCCTCTTCTTTCTTCAATCTTCTTGTTCTGTCTTTTCTTCTTCTACGAACTTCTCGGGTCCGTCGGGTTCTGGATATCCAAATGAAAAGAAACTCATCCTTAAGAGGGGTCTTTTCTTTTCTATTTGGATATTGAATCATCCTAATTTGGCTTTCCAAATAAAAGAGAATAATCCTTTAAGGTATATTCTCCTTTCTTTGGATTCCAAATTGGATGTAATATCCCACTTTCAAAATATCACTTTCACATTTATTGACTCTTGATATTTTATATTTACATTACATTTCATTTCACAGAAAGGGAAGGAAAATCTAGTCCACCTGCAAGGTTATCCTAAGCAATTTATAACAAAAATCATCCCACACAGTTATATATATATGCAATTGAATTTAAATTATTATGCCACACTTGGCCACACTCTTCTTCATTTCGGGGCTAAGCAGCTGAAGCACCTGTAGCATTTATTTATTATTAATTAATTAGCCCCTCTTTTTCTGCCCTGCATGAGTGTGGCCACCTGCAGAAAATCATATTAACAATCCAGATCGCTCCTAGCCTATGGGTAATCTAATCGTCAATCAAACCAACACAGAGTGCAGTAAAATTAAATAAACAAACACACCAACATTTTACAACCAGCATGCAATAAAACTCGAGAAAAAGCCCGTCACAGTGCAGTAAGGAAATAAACACCGGCCTAACCTAAAACTAGAGTCAGTTGTCCTAACAAACAAATCTAAGTGTGTGTAGTAGGCTGTGAGGTTTTGAAATATCCTAAGTCAATTATTGGCTAAAGCTTTCTAATTGATTGAATTCTAATTTAAAGATATTTACTATTTCTAAAGTGAGATGTCACTAAATTTTCTATGTTATAAGTTTCTATCCTAAAGTGTGCATGCATCCTTAGTCTAGATTTTCTAAGACTCAGTCCTTAATTTTTATTCTTAAGTGTCACTACTGTTATATGTGATAAAAAAATTTGTTATTACTAACCCTTAGAACTTTGCGTATATGTAAAAGGGGTTTAGGGATCTAAGAGCAAATAAAAATAAACCTAATAAAATTGAAGTTACTACAGGGACCTAAAAGGGAAGGGTTAACGCACACCACATAAAGGGGCCCCTAAAGGTTTTCTAAGTTTAGAAATACTTACAGTCACCGAGGGCTACAACCCGGTGGTTCCGCCCGTAGCACCTCTACCCAGTTGGATAGAGGCGACTGACGTCATTAGCTCCTTGTCCTTTTGTTCCCTCGACCGGTACAGTTCCTCGCAATTTATGCCAATAAAGAAAAGAAAACAGGGAAACAGGGATTAGAAGCACTTTTTTTAAAAAAATTAATAATAAAATAATTGAAATTTATTGAAAATAAAAGACGTACCTTTTTTCGGGCTTGAACACCAGTTCGTTGAATGTCTTTTTGGAACCTTTCCTTTTTGATAGCATATTATACTTTTCCAACATTTATCTCGAGGTAACAAGAAAAGGGAAAAAGAAGAAAAGAGAAAAAGAGGTAGAGAAAAAGATAGCTTTCTTTAAAACTTCTAATTTTCCAAACATATAATTTTACTCTTCCAAAACTCGTACAAATTCCACCTTTTAATACACACAAGTTTACTTTTCAAAATCACACACTTATACTTTACTTTTTATATACACCTTTAACCTTTCAAAATACACACTACTCTTTTAACATAAGCATTTTTCAAAAAACTTTTCAATTTCCACACAAATATTTCTCAAAAAACACTTTTCTTTTCAATACAATTCTTAAAACATTTCTCCTTTAAACTCACAACACACTCTTTTACACTTTTCAAAACATACAAACCACCTTTCAAATTCGAAACACTTTACTTTTCACCTTTCTAGCCCAATACCTTTCTAACATACACTTCTACATTTAAAACATACAATCTCCATTTCTCACTTTTCACAAATACAAATATGTTACTCTTTCAAATTCACACAAAATGCTTTTAATATATATACTTCCACCTTTAGACTAAACAAACTTCACTTACTACTAATGAAGTGCAAATCTAGACTTACCCCGGCCTGGATTGGGGAGCCAGCTAACCACCTAGGCGTTTTAAAACCATGTGTCCAGTCTCTTATGAAAGATGGGTAGAGATGTTGTTTAAGTTTTAAGGAATTGGGGCTGACATCTAAGACAATTCCTAATTAGCCCCTCAACTTATGTAGGGTGATAAATGTTTAGAAATGCAATTAATATTTTAGACTCTTTTTAGTTTGTATCTAATACAATGCATGCTAATTGACTCGAATGCATAAAATGATAATGAAGCAGTTTAAAAATTTAGGCTTAGAAAATAGATTTTTCCCTAGAGAATGCACAACTTCCCCTTGACAGAACTGCACCCTCATAGGTCAAGTGGTCTGCCAGAACCCGCAGGCGGGGAGGTGCCTAACAAGGAAGAGAAAGTATTAATATGCTTATGCTGACTCTCGGCGGTCCCGAGCTTACTTCTTAGATCGCTAGAGTTACTATGTGAGTCTAAAATTTTTTTTATTTAAAATTACAAGTAGAAGAATTTTAAGCGTACCCTTACAAAAAAATCTCTCCGTTTCAAATCCAGGCTAAAACAAAACACGGCATGCAAGGTCCTAAAAAAAATCTACTGCACAAACAATGTAAACAATCAATTTTAATAATCCAAATATAATGTCCAATGTCCAATGTCCATATTACACCCAGAATTTGCAGAAAAGTAAAGTGGCCGGGCACCACTGACAACAAACCCGGATTCTAATCCTAAGAATGACGCAAGTGATTTTTGAAATGGGATATACTGTTCCTTAAATCTTCTTTTCTTCCTCTTCTTTCTTCAATCTTCTTATTCTGTCTTTTCTTCTTCTACGAACTTCTCGGGTCCGTCGGGTTCTGGATATCCAAATGAAAAGAAACTCATCCTTAAGAGGGGTCTTTTCTTTTCTATTTGGATATTGAATCATCCTAATTTGGCTTTCCAAATAAAAGAGAATAATCCTTTAAGGTATATTCTCCTTTCTTTGGATTCCAAATTGGATGTAATATCCCACTTTCAAAATATCACTTTCACATTTATTGACTCTTGATATTTTATATTTACATTACATTTCATTTCACAGAAAGGGAAGGAAAATCTAGTCCACCTGCAAGGTTATCCTAAGCAATTTATAACAAAAATCATCCCACACAGTTATATATATATGCAATTGAATTTAAATTATTATGCCACACTTGGCCACACTCTTCTTCATTTCGGGGCTAAGCAGCTGAAGCACCTGTAGCATTTATTTATTATTAATTAATTAGCCCCTCTTTTTCTGCCCTGCATGAGTGTGGCCACCTGCAGAAAATCATATTAACAATCCAGATCGCTCCTAGCCTATGGGTAATCTAATCGTCAATCAAACCAACACAGAGTGCAGTAAAATTAAATAAACAAACACACCAACATTTTACAACCAGCATGCAATAAAACTCGAGAAAAAGCCCGTCACAGTGCAGTAAGGAAATAAACACCGGCCTAACCTAAAACTAGAGTCAGTTGTCCTAACAAACAAATCTAAGTGTGTGTAGTAGGCTGTGAGGTTTTGAAATGTCCTAAGTCAATTATTGGCTAAAGCTTTCTAATTGATTGAATTCTAATTTAAAGATATTTACTATTTCTAAAGTGAGATGTCACTAAATTTTCTATGTTATAAGTTTCTATCCTAAAGTGTGCATGCATCCTTAGTCTAGATTTTCTAAGACTCAGTCCTTAATTTTTATTCTTAAGTGTCACTACTGTTATATGTGATAAAAAAATTTGTTATTACTAACCCTTAGAACTTTGCGTATATGTAAAAGGGGTTTAGGGATCTAAGAGCAAATAAAAATAAACCTAATAAAATTGAAGTTACTACAGGGACCTAAAAGGGAAGGGTTAACGCACACCACATAAAGGGGCCCCTAAAGGTTTTCTAATATTAGAAATACTTACAGTCACCGAGGGCTACAACCCGGTGGTTCCGCCCGTAGCACCTCTACCCAGTTGGATAGAGGCGACTGACGTCATTAGCTCCTTGTCCTTTTGTTCCCTCGACCGGTACAATTCCTCGCAATTTATGCCAATAAAGAAAAGAAAACAGGGAAACAGGGATTAGAAGCACTTTTTTTAAAAAAATTAATAATAAAATAATTGAAATTTATTGAAAATAAAAGACGTACCTTTTTTCGGGCTTGAACACCAGTTCGTTGAATGTCTTTTTGGAACCTTTCCTTTTTGATAGCATATTATACTTTTCCAACATTTATCTCGAGGTAACAAGAAAAGGGAAAAAGAAGAAAAGAGAAAAAGAGGTAGAGAAAAAGATAGCTTTCTTTAAAACTTCTAATTTTCCAAACATATAATTTTACTCTTCCAAAACTCGTACAAATTCCACCTTTTAATACACACAAGTTTACTTTTCAAAATCACACACTTATACTTTACTTTTTATATACACCTTTAACCTTTCAAAATACACACTACTCTTTTAACATAAGCATTTTTCAAAAAACATTTCAATTTCCACACAAATATTTCTCAAAAAACACTTTTCTTTTCAATACAATTCTTAAAACATTTCTCCTTTAAACTCACAACACACTCTTTTACACTTTTCAAAACATACAAACCACCTTTCAAATTCGAAACACTTTACTTTTCACCTTTCTAGCCCAATACCTTTCTAACATACACTTCTACATTTAAAACATACAATCTCCATTTCTCACTTTTCACAAATACAAATATGTTACTCTTTCAAATTCACACAAAATGCTTTTAATATATACTTCCACCTTTAGACTAAACAAACTTCACATACTAATGATTATTCAAAGCATTCACTCTCCAACACCCTTCAAAACATACACTTCTTTTCCCAAACCTCATACACTTTCATTTTTAAAACATATATCTTTCATTTTCACTTTTCAAAGCCCACACAAATTAACTCTCAAAACATACACTCATTAATGCAATTTACTTTTCATATTTACACATGCCATATTTTCCAAAATTATTCACATTTCACTCTTTACTTTTCGAAATACATATACTTTTCAACTTTTCACAAAGTCACATATCTTATCTCCTAATGTATAGTTTTCAAAGAAAATATCCATAGGAAGCTTTAAAACAAGATAACACCACCACATTTCTTTAGCAAATTTATCAATAAGAGACAATGCTTATGGCTCATAGATTTCAAATCCCACAACCTTAATACTAGACTAATTTCATAAAGTGCCAAAACTCTTTATCGCAAAGCAAGAATAATGAGAATTTATCACCTCTTAACTTGATGTTGAAGGAATTTATTTCAAAAACGACTTTGATTTTAAAGAAGGATATTCATCGCATGAATTTCAACCATTGATAGGACAAAGAAAAGATGAAGATAATGTAGAAGAGATTACCCAAGATTGAGAAGATCGATGACATCGGCTAGGGCTGGCGACGAGGGCGTCGAAGATCGGTGAGAGAAAGGTGCGGCCGGCTTTGGGATCGTGCGAAACAAAGGAAGATGAACAAACCTTGAGTTTCGCTTGGACTTCTTACACGATCCAGAGAGAGACATGAGGGCTGTTCGCAAATGACAGAGGAACGACGGGCTTCGTGCGAATCTGAGAGGCGTCGGGCTATTCCTTTCGCGAGCAAGAGGAGGCGAACCGAATGGGCTTTCGTGCGTATGAACTAGAAGGATATCGGGAGTTGCCAACTATGAGAGAGAGATCCGGGTAGTTTTTGTTCTCTGTGTGCGAATAGAGAGGAGAAAGGGCTGGGCGGTTTAATAAAGGTGAAGTCAGCCTTCTTCTCTCGTTGTCCCTCAGTCAGATACCCATCAGCTTGAAGATCCCTTCCATACTTTTCATAATACAACATTGTTAACAAGGAAATTGAAACATGAGCTCCTTTCTGATGAGATTTCAAGAGCATTTCCAACTTCTCAATTGACCTAAGGGAGAGCCCATTTTCTTCACATTGCAACTCATTAATGTTTGAACAGGAATCCTGACAATAGCCATCAGGAAAAGACTAAGTTTTGCAGTGAAGGTTGCTGATCAATAGAAAGGAGTTGATCTAGAGCAGCTTGGCTTCAGTTAGGGCAGAGAAGGCGAGAGAAGCATCGGCTATGGCTGAGCGCTAGACTTCCCCCGAGCAGAACGAACGGAAGGGAGGAGGAGGAGATGGG
Source organism: Dendrobium huoshanense (assembly GCA_016618105.1). Classification (NCBI taxonomy): domain Eukaryota; kingdom Viridiplantae; phylum Streptophyta; class Magnoliopsida; order Asparagales; family Orchidaceae; genus Dendrobium; species Dendrobium huoshanense. Next base: position 34,175,030 of record CM028351.1, on the reverse strand, counting down.
GTTCGGCCTTGGGGAAGACATGCGAACTGCAGGCGACGGGCTGGAGATGCTCGTGCGAGTCAGTGGGAAAGAACAGGAGTTGCGAACTGCTATGGACGGGGAGTTTGGTCGGCTTGGGCTTCCAAATCTGCTGTGAGAGAGAGCAAAAACTAGACTTTGTGAACTGCCGAGAGTGTCGTGATGGAGATGGAGCAGTTAGTGAACTAGGAGGGGAGGCGTTGGGGCAGTTCGCGAATTGGAGTGTGAGGGTGCTGGAGATTGTGAGGGATGGTTAGACCGGCCCTAATCTCATTTAATTAGAATCAAAGGTCACGATTGATTCATGCTTTAAAGAAAATCTAAGGGCTGAATTTGAATCAAAATTAGAAAATTAAAACATTACGAGTTTGATCGAATTAAACACAATTGTTGCCAAATTAAATATAAAATTTAATGAATTTTATTTTGATTTTATTATAAAGATTTTAAATGGCTTGAATTGATACCCAATTCTCTCAAATTATAACGAGAAATTTTATAGTGTTGGCCGGACTCGTCGAATTTAGAATGCAGTTGAATCAAACTTAATTGGGCTAGACGACGAGTTAAATCGGGCAAATCGAGGTTATTGAAATTGAACTCAGCTCGAGTTTAATTTGATTTGATTTCTCTTTGATTGATGTAGCAAATTTTGATTTTAAACAGTTGATTTGAGTTTAGTTCAGAGTTGAATGAGATTTGGATTGAATTGATTTTGATTCGAATTGAGTGATAAGTTTGAGTCAATGCTACGTTAGTGGGCGTCCACCTAAGGGAAATCCTATGGGCGACGTCTACACTAGGCTATGAAGACCTAGGTGCTAGAGATACCAGGGAATTTGACCTCGAATAATAAGGTCAACAAATATCTCCTTCAAAAATCTACTAAAGAAATAAAAAATTAAAATTATTCTTCTTTTTCTAAACCACCCTAAGTTCTCTCTCTCCCTCTCTCTCTAATTAATCACATAAAGCATGTATATATTCTAAAAATTCATATTTTAGTCTAATTATATATTTTATCCAAATTAACCCTTTATCCTAACCTAATTTAATTTAAATTAATTTTTATTTTTGGATTTATTAATTATAGAAATTATGAAAAATAGAATTTTCTCTAAAAACCTAAATTTTCATTATTAAAACACTTCTAATATCATATGAAATAAATATTATAAAAGCGTTTGCTTAAAAATCACAAAATAGTAAAAGCCCTAATTTTCCTATCTCAAAATAATTTGAGGAAAACATCATTTTTGTGGTTAAAATATCTTCCCCGTCCTTTTCTATTGATTTCATAAGGAAATATTAAGTTTTTGTCAAACCATAGATCCTTCTCATCCAAAAATCTTTGAGAAAAATTGAGAAATAGTAATTCTAATACAGTAGCAATCCCTTAGTCTCCTCTATGTTTTTCTTAGGGGTGTTAATTTCGGGTCATGGGTCAGGTTCGGATCGAACCCGGAACTGACCCGAGTTCAAATAGGTTGACCTTATCCCGACATGAGTAGGAAAATAGGTTGGAAATCTGAACCTAGACCCGACCCGGCGGGTTGCTGGGTTGACCTGACCCAACACGGGAAGGCGGGCTCGGATGCGGGGGCAGACACAGGCTCGGACTCGGACGCGGACGTGACCGAGCTGGCGAGGTCGAGCAAGTGGGTGGTGGTACGGATGTGCATGGCTGCAGTAGTGGGTAGTCGTAGCAGTGGGCAGCCGCAACGGGTGCACGGGCAGCCTCGCTCTTGCGATAGCATGCTGGCAGGGCGCGGGCAGGGCGTGGGTAGGGGCGGGCTGGCTAGGGCAGCTCCCTGGGTAGCCGGGCAAGGGGAAGGAAGGCTAGGGCAGGTACCCTGGCAGGGGGGCGAGCAGGCTAGGGCAGGTAACCAGGTAGCTAGGCAGACATTTCAAATGGGTTTCTAGGTTGACTCGATAACCCGTCAGGTCAACTTGAACCCGACCCATTTTTCAAATGGGTTGAATCCGAGAACCCGAACCTGACCCGTCTTGGAAATAGGTCGGGTCTAACCCAATATTTTTGGGTCGGGTTTTTGTGTTGTGTCAAATTTTGACACCCTTAGTTTTTCCCCAAGCTTGGCCGCCGGAGCCTCCACCCGTCGCCTCCCGTGTGTCCACCCTCTCTCCTTCATTTCTTCAGTTCGCCCAAACGGTTGAATGAGGGACCAAATTTCAGTCCCTTTAATTCCCTTAGATAGCCAAAGGACTTAAATGCCCTCCCAATACTTCTTTCACTTTAATAGTTATTAAGAGCATTTTTGTCTTAATAAAACTTTCATGATTTTTATCTTCAAAATTAGGGAAAACTAAATATTGGTTCTATATATTAATTTGCTCGGAATTTTACGTAGAATTTTATAAAATTATTTTCGTCAAATTTTGACAACTTTGAAAAATTCACTTAAATCTCGTCATGGCGCATCGAAAACGTGCGCAGTCTAAAATTGACATTTTTTCAGGTTTTACATTACCATTGCAGTTTTTAAATTTATGATTTCATATTAAAGTGGATTACAATATTACATAGTGGTGTAAAGCTAGCTTTTAAATGTTGAATGCTTATGATGAAAGAAATATTACTGCTTAAACATTCGAAATATTGAGTAATAAACATTTTATTCCATTCAATCAAGGTATTTTAAAACCTTATTTAGCTTCAATTTGTTAAATATGTTTCTAAACAAATTTTATTTTGTACATAAATTTCTTATAAAATGTTCCAACTTGTTAAACTAAATCAACAATTAATTTTTTTACTTCGCGTGTGGAACTAAGTATCCTATAGTTCTGTCCAGATTAAATAAAACAAATTGGCTGAGATTTGAGGTTAGGGTTAGGGCACGCTCTCTAGTAATTTCCTCATATTAATTGTAGCTATTTGAATCCATCGATCAAGAAATTCTCTGGTGATTGACCTGCTATTCCGATGGCATTGAGGGCTTTGTTCAACGAGATCAAGGGTCTGAAGGTGACGGAGGTGCCCAAACATCTTAAGCCGAAGCTGACATGGGAGTACATCAAGAAGACAACCGACCAGGCGGTCGACCGCTACATCGAAAAGTACATCGAAACAAGCTCTCCCGATCCTCTTTTCCATGTTTGCATCGGCGGGATGATATTCTCCTACCTGGTTGCGCTGCCTCACGAACGCCGCCACCTTGAACACCAGCAGCAGCATGCCGCCGCAGCTGGGCATCACTAAAGTACTTCGTTCCTCTGCCCCGATCTCCCGTAGGTGCGTTTTTGCTCGTCGCATATGTCGCAAGAAATCTTGAGATCGTGAATTTCTTCCATGTCGTTTTCTCTTGGCATTGTTTATGGTGGAGTTTTGATACTAATTTATAATCGGCTAGATCTACAAATGCATCGTTTTTCTTTAAAAAAATCGTTTGGTAAGAAATTTTTTTTCTAGATATTATTATTGAGTTTATTTTTGAAGAAAAATGTAGCACAAGTGAAGAAATTCATAAATCAGTTAGATATTTAGAAAACCAAAACTTATAATTTAATTTTCTTATTGTTCTAGTATTATTATATATATTTTTCTTTTCTATAACTTAGAATTTTCATTTTTGTAGAAATTCAAGAAAATGTGGTGAAGTGGTTAGTAATTATTTCAGTAGTACTACTAGCGGTTCAAACTAAAAAGTGATAAAACGCAGTTACTTGTTGTTAAATATATTTTTTTCGGAAGCTTGCTGCCATCATATAACATTCAGTATAATAGGTAATAATTAGGTCATTAAATTTAGCGTCTGTCAAAGCTCTGCCACCCCATTTTACTGGTGGTTGGAGTATCCTCCTGGTGAACATAATTAAACATAGAATGGTTTCACTAAATCCTAGTTCTGTTTATTCCAAATTGGTGCAAAATGGATTTGGGCTGGTTTTAGCCATCCTTGTGTTTAGATTGAATTGGTGAGATACATCCTAATCATCTAATTCATTGAGCACACATTTTAAGAACTGCATGACAATATGTAGATCCTCTGATTAGTGCAAGGCTGAATTAATTATGTGGTATTTGCACACTTATTCAAAGAAACATGATGCCTTACTTAGATGTTTGATTATGAAGCGTCACCTTATATTCTCGGAATGGTCTTAAGCTACACCAGCTGATATGCCTCCTTATCTTGACTTGCTATCAAGTTAGCATCTTCTCCTTGTCTGGTAAGTGAAATGAATAGAATGAACAGAACTAGTTGGGTGGCCACGTATTTATAAAAAGATCCAAAACTTGGGCAGGAGAACTATAATTCATTAACATCTGACCCAAAATCAGCATTGAGTTTGGGTTCATAGACTTCTAGTTAATTTTCTTTGGTTTGGTCAATATATTTTAGCTGTGAATTTGAGCTTCTGTGGCATTCCGCAATAACCTAACCGCTGGGTGTTGTGCTGGTCATTTGTTTGATTGTCTGTGTAGGAACATTTCAGAACACAAGGAGTTAAACATACTTGTGAAATCTACTGCCTCATTACAATCATTACAATTTTTTTCGACACAACAATTGTAAACAAAAATATCAATCTAAACCATAAAAAATACAGGTGGCTTTGTTTTTTTTTTTTTTTTTTTGAAGAAAGCACCAAAATGCTATATTATTAAAAAAGAAGATAGTTACAACCTCAAACTATCCGATTCCTTCATTAACAATTTTATGAAGGAATCCGGAATACTACCACTAATCAAGTCCTTCCAAACAAAGGAACTAAAACAAGCATAGTTAGCACTAAGATCGGCTAACTTATTGCTTTCTCTATTAACAAAATTAAAGACAACAAAATTAAAACCCTTAAGAAAAGTAAGATCAATATCATCTGTACCTCCTTTATCCACCTTACTTTTGATGAAATTTATTACATTCTTGTTGTCTCCTTCAATAATCAACCCTTTGTACTCCTTCATCCAATCTCTGATATAATCTTTTAGAGATAAAATAGAAAGAAGCTCCATAGCTCCAGAATCCCAATGAAAAAATTGTCTGCCGAAAGCCATCACAAATCTCCATCTATGATCTCTACACACACCTCCTAATCCGGCTTTGTACGAGTTATGAACAGTTGCATCAAGTTCACTTTGATCCAATCAGGTGGAGGAGGATACCAAATATTAAGCAACCTGGAAGGTTGGTTGATACCCTCAATACCCGAGAAACAATAGAAGGAACTCTTAATCATAGCAGTAAAGCAAATTGCATTGGATGCTATATACAAAGGGCTAAAAGCTTAACCTTCATGAAACAAAAGAAACCTGGATTTCCAGGAATGAAACACAACATTACAATAAAGACTTTTGACCCAAGAATTTTGAACTTTGAGCCAATCTAAGCAATCTTCCAGAGAAATAAAAGCTGGTATACCGAAGCCCCATGAATTCAAAATGTCCACAACTTGTAACAGACTTCCACATCCAGAGATAATGTGCTCTTTGTCTTCAGTTATCCCACAACCTCTAGGACAATAATCAAAGTTTTGGAGCCTTCTATAACATAAAAATTTGTTAGTAGGAATGGCTTCATGAAGTAATCTCCACCAAAATAATCTTACAGGTGGCTTTGTTGCATACTTTTAAGTCACTATAAACAATTTTTATCTGAAAGTTTCAAAATAATAAGCCTGCTGAGTTTTGATTGTGGATGGAGTTTAAGGACTGCTATGAGCGCATTAATCTAGTACTTTGACCAGTGGAAAATCTTAGAAACGTACATTCTAGGTTTAATAAATTTTCTCTGGGCTTTGCTTGTGGTTGTTTATTGGAAATCATGATATGAAGTTATTGAGATTTTAGTGGCCAGTTAGGAATGATTTATATGGGGTTATTTTTTGTGCTTATCAATTTTGATTCATTATTAGAGTTAAATATAATATTGAAATTTTTTCTTAAATTCAACTCCTACTACTTTTGTAAACGGTTGGAAGTCTTGATTCCAATTACAATATGTTAACATTTCCCTATTATATTTCAACAACACGGCAGTCCTGTTAAGGAAGCGCATCACTAAATCATATCTAATTGTATTCTTTGTATGAATGTTGATCTCTGAACATGATACAAAAATTTCTATCATATTCGTACTATTAAAATAATGTATGTATTAATAAAATGATATGTTACTATTTTGTTTTATTATTACAGGTCTTTTACATGTCTAAATTTATTAAAAAAATTATTTTAAAGAAAATTTGTTATGAGTTCGAGAATAATTGCTAGATTAACAACATTATTCATTCACATAAAAATAATAAAAATTCAAAATTCTTATACAGTCTTCCAATCATACCTGTTAACGGCGAATGGCGCACCATGGCGCAAAGGTCCATTTGGAGCCATGGCGCATAGCGCACGGCGCGGCGCGCGCTATTTTGAACATGGCGCAAGAAATATAAAAAATATAAAATAATAAGCATGAATATGAAATATTATTAAAAATGAAAGACAAGCTATCATAATAATAAAAGACAACCATGACATATATAAGTTCGACTAAGTAACATCCAAATATCTCATAATTCAAATATTACAATATTTTTTAAAAAGATCAAATATGAATTTAATCTACTCTTCTTGGGAATCATCATCATCAGCAAATGTTAAAAAAGCTTCATTATCTTCTTCAACATTATCTCCTACTTCATAATCCTCTTCATCGCTCTCCTCATCATCATTCTCAATAGCAACATCATGCCTAACTGAAGATTCTTTCTCTTTCCCTTTAGATCTTTCCCTAATATTATAGCTTTTATCATAAACACCAGTAGCTTTAGCAACACTTGTCCAAGTTAAATCTTCCTCTCCAGCAATAAAGTCATTTTCTTCATCGGACTCATCATCTAATTTTCCTGTTAGCCATTCATTTGCATCATCTATCTCAGTCAAAGAAATAGGATCAATGACATCACGATGATTGAATCTCCGAATCAGTGCTCTATTATATTTCACATAAACTAAATCCTTTAAGCGACCATGATCCAATTTGCTTCTTCGTTTACTATGAAGCTGCAATTAAAATATTATTACATTACTATATTATGAACATATATAAAAAATCAACACATACATTGTAAAATACTTACATGTTCAAAAATACTCCAATTGCGTTCGCATCCAGATGAACTACATGTTAAACTTAGGACTTTGATAGCAAAGCTTTGTAAATTGGGAGCTCCTTGTCCATATGCCCTTGCGAGGGTTTCAGGGGGCAGCGCCCCCGGAACAAAATTTATTTATAAGAGGAATTTTGAAGTTCGTTTGTATGGAAATTAGGAGCAGTACCGAGCAGTACATAGCAATACCGAGCGGTATCATGCATGTACTTAGCAATACCGAGCTGTACCGAGCAGTACCGAGCATTTACATAGCAATACCGAGCGGTATCATGCATGTACTTAGCAATACCGAGTGTGTACCGAGCGTGTACCTAGTTGTACCGAGCTGGTACCTAGTTGTACCGAGCTTGTACCTAGTTGTACCGAGCTTGTACCTAGTTGTACCGAGCTTGTACCGAGCTTGTACCTAGTTGTACCGAGCTTGTACCTAGTTGTACCGAGCTGGTACCTAGTTGTACCGAGCTAGTACCTAGTTGTACCGAGCTTGTACCTAGTTGTACCGAGCTGGTACCTAGTTGTACCGAACAAGTAACTAGCGGTACCGAGCGATATCTAGCATATACATAGCTGTACCGAGCATTTACTTAGCGGTACCGAGTATACCTGTTAAGTTGTAAATTCTTGTAAGAAATAGCCGTGCAAAACAACAGAGCTGTGCGGAATAGTTGGAGGTTGCAAATCAGAGTCAGCTGGTAAGATTTTTTATTGGAACAGACGAAGGAGGGGGCGGATTTGGCAGAAGCACTGCTCTGCGGGACGATTCGGCGGAAACAACGACTTCAACTTCTGGACAGATTCGGCTGGATTCGACAGAAGTAGCGAATGCAGCAAATAAAAAACAAAAAACCTTCGACTTCGGGATAGATTCAGCGACCTCGACTTAGGGACTGCGGGATGTGTTCGGCGGATGCAGCAAACAGAAAATCTTTCGTGAAATTAGGGCAATGAATAGTCGTTTATCTTAAAATATATATATATATATTTAAATATAAAAAACATTCATAAGTATACGGAAATTTAAAAACAATTTGACGCGCTATTTTGCGCCGTGCGCAATGCGCCATGGCTCACATGTGGCGCAAATAGCGCGCGCTATTTTAAACACATGCGCCTCGCCATGAACATGGCGCCGTAGGTGCGCCGCGCCGCGCCGTGCGCCATGGCGCGCGCTATTTTGCGCCATTGACAGCTATGCTTCCAATTTTGTATTATGTAATAGATTTTCTAGTGCTTTAAAAATGTACCACAAGATCATTTATAAAATTGAAGCAACAATTTTTTTGGATTATATTCTACTCAATAAATAGGTCCTGGTGACAACGAAAATCCAGAACTTGTAAGTGTTAAAATAGAAAAATCCTATCTGTTTAGATCCAATTTTTATTTCTCATAGGTATTTGTTGTAGTTTTGGCAAGTGACCTTACTTTCTTCATTGATGAATGGTTAATTAGGGGTACTCCCATGTAATAGGATATAACCTCTCATTCATACCATGTTGTCGCATGGCTCTCATTCATACTGCTTAGTTTAAGCCAAGGTTAGCTGCTTACTTTAGTCGTTGTTAAACAACCATAAGGATTTTAAAACAATATGAATGGGTGTTTTATTTATTTATTTTAATTTTAACTTTTTTGAGTTTTGTGGTTGAAATGGAACGTGTTGGCAATTCAGATACTAAAAAAATTACCAGTTTGATCTTTTCCTCAACAAGTCAACTGCGAAGTGGTCCTATTTAAGAAATGCATGCCTGGGTCATATTACTTGATTCAATTAGTTGGACAATGGTTTTGTTTTTTATTGTAATTTTTCTCTTGCGTACAAGAAGTATAGGAAGTGAAAAAAGAAACATGTAATATTATGTGTTGACACATTATGAATTGTTTTTTATTATTTTGTGTGGTATATTTCAATTATGGAAGATGAACACACTTCATTCTTGATAATGTGCATTGAAGTGCTACACTCTTACTTGATGGCATCTACAAATTCTTCATAGTTAGGTTGTGACATTGTGTAACATATTTCATATTGAAAAATTGACCTTTCTATTATACCCTTCTTTTATTGATGGTTTTGAAGGTTTATAATGCAACATAAAGGTAAAATTTCATTTGGAAATGCATATATTTAGATCATACTTATTAAGGTACAAGGTGGTAGTTCTATGAATGAATTGAGACTTTATTTGATGCAGACAAACAAGAGAAAAACTGACACAATGAGTAGAACTTAAAACAAACTTTATTAAATAAACGCAAATGATCCAAAACTTGACAAACACAACAAAGATGCTAGGAGATTTTAAAGAAATAAAGAAATTTAAAAAGACGCTATCCTCAGACAACCGTCAGAGCGGGTTCCTCACATGCATCGAATTTGTAGGTTAAATAAGTAAAGTGCATAGAACTAGCAAACCGATGGTCCACCACTGCAAGATTGTCCAATTTCTTCAATAGATGCTTCAAGTCAACTCTGATACGACACCTTAAAGTTGCTTCACTGTTGAGAAGAAGGATACAGATGGAGTGGCACTTGCGGAGATACGAAGAGATTAGAAGCCCGAGAAGAAAGGGTGGAAAGAGCCCGCAGGATTTTCGGAGGGGATGAGAAAAGAAGGGTGGAAAGAGCCCGCAGGATTTCCGAATAAACCCGCAGGTTAACATCAAATATGCTCACAAATATCAACTCCCTCTTCTTCACAACATCTTCTCATATATATAGGCGAGAGAGAGGAATGCCAAGAGTCACATGACTTTAATTTTCCATAAGAACCAAAGCATTATAAGCATAGAAATCTTCCCCCCATGCTCACGGGTAATCACCCAAACCAGGAACCAAAGAGGCAGTCACGGGAGACGAGGGAACCGCACGGACCAAAGAGCCAAGGCCACGGGAAAGGAGTCCAGGCACGGAAAACAGAAGCCAGCCGTGAAATCCCAAGAGGCCAACACGAAAAACAGCACCCTTCTTTATTTTAATGCATAGAATTCAGCCACCATTAAAACGCAAGCCACGATATCCCAAGAGACAAGAAGAAAGGGGAAGGGGAAGGGACAAGGCCACTCCAAAAGTAAACTTCATAATGAGGTACCTTTTTGGATATTAATGAGCTACTAAACTTCAGCTCAAGCAACTTAGAGAACCAGCTCAATAACGAATGCTCCAAAACAACCAACCGAGAACCACCAGCAGCTATGGACCAATCAAGCCAGCAAACCAGGTCTACCAAGCCATATGCACTACCTACCATGTTCATTGGATGCTTTCCCATCATTGAATAGTTAAAAAAAAGAAAAGAAAACAAAATATACTATTGTTCAAAATAAAATAAAAAATACAGAATTTCTTGATAGCATCAATTCTCCCCTGGTGGAAAATTCTCATCTCCTGATGAGAACGTATAAGCAACTCTTTCATAAAGTTCCAAATTTTTCTTTTTTAGCTCAGCAGCATCAATCCAGGAACAATCAGTCATTGGTCGATTGCTCCATTTGACCAAAAACTTTTTATGTTCTCCATTCCTTGTTTTAGTGACTTTCACATCAATAACATCTTCAATTTGATCTTCAGACTTTACCAAAGGAGCAGAGAGTGGTAAAGTTTCAATATCTACAAAATCGTCAGAATCTCCTTCATACAAAGACAGGTCAGAAACATTAAAAACAGGAGAAGTGCCAACAGTATTTGGTAAATCTAGCAAATAAGCATTAGCACCTAATTTCCGAATCACACGAAATGGGCCAAATTTCTTTCGACTTAGCTTTTTAAAAGTACCAACAGGAAACCTTTGGCGACAAAAATAAGCCATCACTAAGTCACCTTCATTGAAATCTACTTTTTTTCGATGTTTATCAGCAGCAGATTTATATTTAGCAGTTGTTGGACAGTTTTTATATGGTCAAATGTTTTAAAAGCCTCAGCACTAGTTTTTTTAGGAAGAGATAAAGAATTTCTATCCAGAATGTGAGGAATAGGTTGCCCATAAATAATTTCAAATAGAGTTTTGCCAGTAGAACGATTAACATAATTATTATATGCAAACTCAGCTTGAGGCAACACTAAATCCCATTGAGATGGTTTTTCTCCAGCAAGACATCTTAACAAATTTCCCAAGCTTCGATTTACTACCTCAGTCTGCCCATCGGTTTGAGGGTGATAGGCACTACTAAATTGAAGAGTAGTTTCAAGTTTTGCCCACAGAGTTCTCCAAAAATGACTTAAAAACCTAGTGTCACGATTAGAAGTAAAAGTTCGAGGAATACCATGCAAACGAACTTCTTTAAAAAACAAATCAGCAATATTTGAAGCATCAGAAGTTTTCTAGCAAGGAATAAAATGTGCCATTTTACTGAATCGATCCACTACCACAAAAACAAAATCATATTTTCGAAAAGTCACCGGCAAACCCAAAATAAAATCCATAGAAATATCCTCCCAAGGTTTATTAGGAATATGTAAAGGAGTATACAAATCAGAATTTTATGTAGTTCCTTTAAAAGCTTAACATACCTTGCATTGTTTTACTAATTTAGCAATGTCTTTTCTCATGTGAAGCCAGAAATATTTTTCTTCAACTAAAGCAATTGTTTTCCCTTGCCCAAAATGTCCCCCCAAACCTCCACTACGCAATTCTTTCACAAGTTGTTCTCTCAAAGAACTTTTTGATATGCAAAGTCTAGTTCCCTTAAATAAGAAACCTTGATGTATAACAAATTGAGCAGAAGGATCAGTTCCAGAAGCATAACAAGCATTCCAAATGTTTTTAAAATCAGAATCATTTGCATAAGTGTCCTTTAAGAAATCAAAAGAAGTAATAGTCGGAAAAACAGTTATTAACAAATGAGATCTTCGGCTTAAAGCATCAGCAACTTTATTCAAAACTCCAGTTTTATGTTTGATATGAAAAGTGTATTCTTGTAAAAAAGAGACCCATTTGGCGTGTCTTTTGTTCAGATTTTTTTGTGATCCCAAAAATCATAAAGCCTCGTGATCAGTATTCAAAATAAATTCTCGTTGAATCAGATAGCATCTCCAGAATTTCAAAGCTTGAACAATGACATAAAATTCCAAGTCATAAGTAGAATATCGAGATCGAACATCATTTAATTTTTCACTAAAATATGCAATAGGCTTTCCTTCTTGACTTAAAACGACACCAATACCAACATGTGAAGCATCGCAATCAACTTCAAAAACCTTTTCAAAATTTGGTAAGCTCAGAATAGGAGTTTGACTCATTTTTGATTTGATTAATTGAAAAGTAGAATCAGCTTCAGGGGTCCATTTAAAAGTTTCTTTTTTCAAACAGTCAGTGATAGGAGCAATAACAATACTGAAGTTCTTAACGAATCGACGATAAAAAGATGCTAAACCATGAAACCCTCTTACCTCTCTGATATTCTTAGGAACAGACCAACTTTTTATTGCCTCGATTTTCACAGGATCTACTTTGATTCCTTTGGCAGATACAATGTAACCCAAAAATGTTAAACTCGAAGTCATAAAAGAGCATTTTTTTCAAATTGATGTATAACTTCTGTTATCTCAAAGTTTTCAGAATCTCTTTAACATGAAAAAGGTGTTCAGATGGATGAATGCTATAAATCAGAATGTCATCAAAATATACAACCACAAATTTTCCAATAAATATCGTAAAACATGATTCATTGTTCGCATGAAAGTACTCGGAGCGTTAGACAAACCAAAATGCATAACAAGCCATTCATATAAGCCTTCTTTAGTTTTAAAAGCAGTTTTTCACTCATCTCCAGGTCTAATTCTTATCTGATGATACCCACTTTTCAAATCAATTTTCGAGAAAATCATAGCACCGCTTAACATATCTAGCATGTCATCCAGTCTAGGAATTGAAAATCGGTATTTGATGGTTATTTTATTTATAGCTCGACTATCCACACACATTCTCCAAGTTCCATCTTTTTTAGGAGTAAGCAAAGCAGGTACAGCACAAGGACTTAGACTTTCTTGAATCAAACCCTTTTCTAGAAGTTCAGACACTTGTTTTGAAAGTTCTTGATGTTCATTTGGACTCATTCTATAATGTGATCGATTAGGCAATGTTGCTCCAGGAATCAAATCAATATGATGTTGAATGTCTCTCATCGGGGGTAATCCAGCTGGTAATTCATCAAGTATCAAATCAGAAAATTCATCAAGCAATGGTTGTATTTCCTTAGGAATCTCAAAATCTAAATCAGACTCTTTTCCAAATAACAGATATATCACATCAGATTTTGTTAACTCACTTGTATTCAGAAGCAATTCAGAAGTGACAGATTTCGAATTTTTTTTGTTTTTTGTTACCGGATCAGGAATGTTCTTTTGAGGAAAGAGTGTGAATTCTTTGTTATCTTTAATGAAAGAATATGTATTCTTTTCTCCATTGTGGATGGTTTTATGATCATATTGCCAGGGACGACCTAAAAGGATGTGACATACTTCCAAAGGCACAACATCACAAACAATTTGATCTTTATAAGTTCCTCCAATCGTTAAGTTTACAGTGCATTGTTTATTTATAAGAACCTCACTTCCCTCTTTGAACCAAGATATTTTATATGACTTATCAAGAGGTTTTGTTTTCAGCTTTAATTTCTTCACCATATGTTGTGATACAAAGTTTCATGAACTTCCACTATCAATCATTAAAGTGCAAACTTTTCCTTCAACAGTACAAGTACTAAAAATGTTCCTCCTAAGCCATTTTTCTTCCTTTTCAATTTGAGCAGTTAAGACTTGTCGAATTACTAACAATGGTTCTCCTTCATCACCTTCTAAGTCAAATTTTTCTAACTCAGCTTCATTTTCAGATTCTGTTTCATCTCCTTCCTCTTCTTCTATTTCATTTTCACCTTCTATGAAATTAGATCGCGGAGGATTATTCTTTCTGCAAGTAGCTGACAAGTGACCATATAACCCACATTTGTAACAAGGCCCAATTTGCTTAAGTTGTTCAGACGGTTTATTTCCTGCTACCCCACCTTTTTCTTTTTCTTGATTTTGACCATGGTTTAAAATTGCGCAATTAGAGGCGCGCCTCAAGGCGCGCCTTTGCGCAATTTCACCAAAAAACGCCTCGAGGCTTACGCAATTCTGGACCTGGCTGAGGCATACGCCTCACCTGGACTGAGGCGCGCCTCAGAGGCGCAATTGCGCAATTCTGGGTGAGGCGTACACCTCATAGGACCGGCCCCACCCACTTAAAATGAACCCTCTTCCTCCCTTCATCCCGCACGGCTTCCCTCATCTCCGAAAAAAACACCTCCCAGCTCTCTGTTCGCGAAACCGCACGCATCCCGCACGGTCGGCCAAGCTTCCCGCCGCTCCTCCCGCCGGCGCCGCCCCTCTCCGGCGAAGTGAAAACTTCCGGCCACCCTCTAGGAGTACTCCACATTCGATTTTAGGTATTTTTTTTAAGTTTAGGGATTTATTTTGCAAGTTTAAGAGAAATTAGGGTTTAGTTTTTTTTGATTTTTTTGGAATGTATTTGATTTTTTGCTTTAGGAGACATGGTTAGAGGTAAAGAAAAGACGAATACGTCATTGCGGAGGGACCCTTCTTGGAAGTATAGTGTACAAGTTGACATTGGCGGCGGCGAGAAGAACTATGTATATTTAAAGTGCAACTTTTGTGAGAAAGTTGTGAAGGGCGGAGTAACCCGCATGAAGGAGCACTTATCATGCTCTCACAAGAACGTAGCACCTTGTGCAAAAGTGCCGGACAATGTGAAGGAAGAAATATGTGCTTACATGAAGAAAACTACCACTGTCAAACACTTACAACAGCAGCAATTTGATGAAAGGGTCGACCAAGGTGCCTATTTTGGGAGCGAGAGTGGAAAGGGCTCCTCCTCCACTATACATAATAGAGGTGCACGGGGTCCTATGGATCAGTACATGACTACTGAAGGAGCAGATAGAGGAGAAGCAGATATGATGCCTGCAGGTGGTACTAGAGAGGGTCGGCGACAGGTTTGCATGGATATTGGGAGGTTTTTTTTTGAAAATGCAATACTATTTAATGTTGCAACATCGCCTACCTACTTTAGTATGATACGGTCTATAGGATTGTATGGAAGAGGGTTGAAAGCACCTTCTATGTATGAGTTGCGCACTTGGATTTTAAAAGAGGAGTTGCAGAACACCGAGCGAACCATTGGTGAGATTAAAAGGACATGGATTGAGACAGGTGTGACTATAATGTCAGATGGATGGTCTGACATGAAGAGTAGGAGTTTGATAAACATCCTTGTCAACAATCCCTATGGTACAGTGTTCTTAAGATCTGTTGAAGCTTCTGATGAGGTGAAGGATACAGATGGAGTGGCACTTGCGGAGAGACGAAGAGATTAGAAGCCCGAGAAGAAAGGGTGGAAAGAGCCCGTGGGATTTCTGGAGGGGATGAGAAAAGAAGGGTGGAAAGAGCCCGCAGGATTTCCGAATAAACCCGCAGGTTAACAGCAAATATGCTCACAAATATCAACTCCCTTTTCTTCACAACATCTTCTCTTATATATAGGCGAGAGAGAGGAATGCCAAGAGTCACATGACTTTAATTTTCCATAAGAACCAAAGCATTATAAGCATAGAAATCTTCCCCCCATGCTCACGGGTAATCACCCAAACCAGGAACCAAAGAGGCAGTCACGGGAGATGAGGGAACCGCACGGACCAAAGAGCCAAGGCCACGGGAAAGGAGTCCAGGCACGGAAAACAAAAGCCAGCCGTGAAATCCCAAGAGGCCAACACGAAAAACAGCACCCTTCTTTATTTTAATGCATAGAATTCAGCCACCATTAAAACGCAAGCCACGGTATCCCAAGAGACAAGAAGAAAGGGGAAGGGACAAGGCCACTCCAAAAGTAAACTTCATAATGAGGTACCTTTTTGGATATTAATGAGCTACTAAACTTCAGCTCAAGCAACTTAGAGAACCAGCTCAATAACGAATGCTCCAAAACAGCCAACCGAGAACCACCAGCAGCTACGGACCAATCAAGCCAGCAAACGAAAGGTCTACCAAGCCATATGCACTACCTACCATGTTCATTGGATGCTTTCCCATCATTGGATAGCTAAAAAAAAGAAAAGAAAACAAAATATACTATTGTTCAAAATAAAATAAAAAATACAGAATTTCTTGATAGCATCATTATTTGAGTTAAAAGAGGCATTAAATGTTAACAAATTGACAATATCTAAAGTTTGATATAAATGAAGATTAATGTGATATTCTTTACATAGCTTGAAATAATATCATATGCAACCTATTGAATACTTAATTTCAAGTTCTATAGTGTTGGATTCAAATTTTCCCATGGATGATACTCCACCATAGATGAGAAAAGTAGAGGGTTGCATTAAGTAGTCGATAGTTAGCATAAAACTTGTCGAATAATCTTACCATTTTGTTGTGTGATAGATAAGTACCCCTCAAACTTAATAAAAATTCTATAACATGGTGGTTGGACCTGTAATGCTTTATGACTTAGAATGTTGGCCATTAAAAGAGAAGCATAAAATTAAGTTAAGTATTATAGAGATGAGGATGCTCAGGTAAATGAGTAGATTCACTCAAAAGATAGAATGTGAAACAAGTATATAAGTGAAAGGTTGGACTAGCTTTAGTAGCAAATAAGATTAGAGAAAGTCACTTTAGATGGTTTTGGCACATAAAATGTCGGCCTTTTGATAAACCAATTAGGATTAGATGTATTAGAATTGTTCTATATTAAGAAAGGTAGACATAAAGCTAAAAATACTTCATTAGAAAATATATAAATGACATTTTTTTTAGATTTAAATGAGAATTTGACTCTTAATGGTACACAATGGAGAGAAAGAATTTATGTAGCCGACCACATGTACTGGGATAAAAGCTTGTTGATGATGATGACGATGTACTCAACCCTACTAGTTAGCAATCTCAAGAGATAGGAACCTGAGAGATTATGGTGAGTTTGGAAAGGGAAAAAAGACTTGAGGAATTTAGGAAAAGCTTAAGAAATTCTCAAAGAAATGCTCGACTACATCAATAATATCTCAAACGATCCAAAATTTGCCTCTTCAACCTTTATTTGTTGGATCCAAGGGCTATGGGAAATGTTACTACAAAAAAGGTAAAAAGTACAATAAGAAATGAGATTTAGTACGGACTACTCATGATAGGTGGTTTGAATGGTTCTACACCTTTAGCCCAAGCCCCAACTTTCGGTTCAAGGCATGCTTCCTTTGTAGAGTGTTTATGGTGAGCCAAGGAAGGAGATTCCTTGGGATGGATCGAGTTGGATGAGCCTATGGTGACAAGTCTTTTGGTCACCTTTATGCCCTCATAGGCATAGTTATTGGGCCATTTCAATGTGAAGGGTTAATCTACTTGAGTTGTAGCGTTTGCAAGCTCATGATTGGTTGAACATGAGGAAGTGTTTTTAAGTCTTCTAGGGTTGAACCCGCCCTATGTTTGGATAAAAAAAAATGCCATTGATGGCTAGTTAATTGTTGTGTAAGCAAATATCTCCAGGAGAACGAGTCCGTTGAGGAGATGAATTCAAAAGGCTTGAAGGGTCTTATATGAATCATTGGAATTTCCCATGAGGATGATCTTTTCGTGTTGCCTAGCTGAAATTAAGGCCTTTTGTTTTTCAGTTTTTCTAGATGAGGTCGACCATTATTAGCCAAGTCTTTAGTGCCAGGATTTGCCAGGTCAGGTTCTTCTGTTGGAACCTATTAAGCACTTGTGGGATACCTGATAATTCATTTACGATTAGGTATTTACTTCATCGATTCACTTGATCCTTTGGAGAATGAACTGTAAAAAGGATAATTGAATTAATGTTAAGCATTTATTATGACCACAAATACTAAAGTGGAATGTAAATACATAAGTTATTGCCTTATTTTTACCGTAGTCTCAGGAGCTATACCAGTTCTTTATTATGATAGTAATGTGACCCCACTCACTTTTCTTTTCATAGAATTAGTGATCCAAGTGGTGATACTCTTGCATCCTTGAGTTTTTTGCTGAGAACTTGCTTGTTGCGAGGAAGTGAGAATTAACCTAGTTGAGTTAGCTATGTCAAATGTTAAATTGGTTAGGAGGGTGGCCCTTTGCTTATCCATGGGTAAGAGGGCTAAGCGGCACTCTGACCCTCCAAAGAGCAAGATGAAAGTGATTAGGCAGGTCCTTTGGCTATGTAAGGATCCACTAAGTTTTAGCTTTCGCCTTAAGAAAGTAAAGGTAGAGCCAGGTGCCGCACATGCAACTACAATGAGGACAGCTAAGGTGAAGGGCCCATCAAACCCTGCAGCTGGAGTAGAAGCATGTTCAAGTCTGCAGATAGTAGCACTTTGTTCAAGTTCTGGGGATGTCCCTCTGATGGCGAGATTGGCAATGTGACTTCCCATTCAGTTCCTACTCAAGGTGGTAGCTGCTAAAGAGTTGGCATCCGTTGATGGTGCAGCGACTTCATTGAGGTTTGAATTGACTGCTCCCTTAAGGTAAATTAAGAAGAACCAATCCATAGAGAATATTTTAGTTGGTGGTTGAGCGTCTCCCTCCACTATTAAGTCCAATGTGTGCCTCTCCTCAAACTAGTTGCTTGGTCATTCATTGGGCCAATTCGAGGTGCAATTGTTGACATAATGGGTGCTTAGTTTATACACATAGATGAATATCCCTCATGATTGGTTGTTGGAGGTCCCGTTGAACCATAAGAGTGCCTCCTATGATGGCAAGTATCATTGTTGCCCCACCACTAATGAGGGACGAGCCAGTGGTGAGGTGCGAGCTTGTGGAGGTGGTTGCTGAAGAGCTAAAGGTGGCAATTATAGTTCAATTGATTATGGTTGTTAAATAGGTGGGGTGCTTATAGGGTTGTTCTTCTTACTCTTGTTTCGTTCCCTAGGCGGTGGGATCTCAGTGCAAGGACCAATCACATTGGAGACTCTGCCTGAGCTCCTTTGTGTATTGGAAAAGTTCCTCAACGTGTAAGGCATCATTGGCGAGGAAAGAGAAAGCTCTCATAAGACTGTTGCTAACAAGGCAGATACACAACTATGGAAGGATGTCATGGACAAGGAGGCAAAGATTGCAATGACTTGTTGCCTCTTTCGAGTTAGTCTGTTTATTGAAGGAGTGTGACGCCTCTTAAAGTACATGCTCAAGTAAGGGATGTTGTCTCTTGAGGTGGCATTAGATGTTGTTTGTTGGATTTTTAGTGGCGATCAGTCGGTTAATCCCGATTTTTGTTTTCTATATATGTAAAAGGTTGTAAATATTTTTCGAAATAATGATATTTTCATATTAAAGAGTATATTTTATATAATTTCTTTTTACTTTATTTTTGTTGTTATGATGTTGCCTTGTGTACATGCTTTGAATGTTACCTTGTAGGCGAGATTTTTTTTTAATTTTTATTTGACATTGCTATGAGCTACTTGTTTTTCTCTGAGTGGTGAGTGTTTAATGCTCGAGAGTGTGATGAGTTTTCAGCAATTCCAAGTGATGGATGAGGCAAGTTATTGGTGATGCCTCGTGAGATGAGCTTTTGGGGCGAGCATAAATGTAGTGTTAAAGTGACTTCCAAATGTACTTTAATTGCAACCACTCATGTGGGCTACGGAGAAAACATTTCCCTTTTCTTGATTTAATGATGTAAATATGGGTAAAATGTGGGTATATATTGCAGATGTGACCAACAATTAGATATTTGCATCATATATGTTCCCCATAAATATCCCTTTTTCGAGCTCTCATGGGCGTGAGCTTTCTATTAAAAAAATCTCTTCTCTGTGTCCTGAGTGAGAATGAATTATTTCTAAGGCTTCCTTATACAAATGCATTGTGGCTTTTGGCAATGCAAAGTGCTTGCAATATTTGAGGGAAAATCCTTTGTTTGTAGACACTATATTCATTTGGCATTGCTATTCCAAAATAACATCGCGAGTTTGCGTTCTCACTGTGGAGGATCGTCTCAACAAAATTTATGAGGAGATGTACTTCCCCAACAACTACTCAAAATTGAGGTTGGTGCTCCTACTTTGCCAAGAGTTCATCGACATCCTCAATTTCTATGGTCTTATTCTTGCACAGATCCTCTCTAAGTTGGTGGTGAGTGTGGTGCTCCTACTCTGCCAAGAGTTCATCGATATCCTCAATTTCTATGATCTTATTCTCGCACAGATCCTCTCTAAGTTGGTGGTGAGTGTGATCTCATTCGTCTGCGAGTCTACAAGCTATCAGTGATCTCCCTCTTCTGCTTTGTCTTCACAATGAAGACATCCAAAGATGGGTCATCTAGTTCTCCTCGGTGTTGATGAGGATGAGTGGGATGATGAATAATATTCGAGATTGGAGAGCTTAGTTCCTATTTGTCTCCTGCTCAATTAAGTGGTTTGCACCGACTTCTTCTGTCCCTTTTCCAAAGTGCAAGGCAGTGGTGCTCGAATTGAACAAGACCAAGACATTGAAGTTCTTATTGAGGAATTCACTCATTGTGAGCCACCATCTATCCTAGGCATATTTATAATACCTTCTATGGTAAGCATGTAAACTCGCCATTTCTTTTGTAAAATTTTCCTTGTGTTTCATTCGCTTTCACATGAATGTTCTTTGCATGAAGAGGGTATGCTTGACTGCTCTTTCCCAAACGACCATGTAGTGTTGAAGTTCTTTGCATGAAGAGGGTATGCTTGGCTGCTCTTTCCCAAACGACCATGCAGTGTTGAAGTTCTTGGATGAGGGCTCCTCCTCAGGCGAGGAGGGAAGGGACAAGTAGGAGGAGGAGGGATCGTCAATGCCTCCTCAAAGGATAGGAAATAAGTGGAGGCTCTCATTTGCTCCAAGGAACCTATAGTGAAGAGGTTGACAACGAGGGTTAAGTTGGTGGTGCTTCTCGAGGAAAAAGGGTCGTTGGCAACCCAGTGGAAAAGGTACTGCCCAAGATGCCCCTTGTAGTGAGCAAGGGTATCTTGATTGATGAGGAGGTAGCCAAGCGAAGAGCAAAGGAGGCGAGTTAGTTGCAACCATTAATGGGGGTAGCTGACAAGGGCAAGCAGGTCGTCCTTGAGGCCAAAGAGGAGGAAGAGATGAGCCTCTCCCAAGAGCCATTATGCTCTGAGGAGGCGACCTATTCATAGGGCGAGGTCAACTCGACCCAACTCTTAGGTGGAGTAACAACCATGGGTAGGTGTTTTTCTCAAGGTCGCTTGAGGCCACTATCAAGGTGATCCTAATGATGGAGCTGAGCTTTGTTGCAATGAACTCAATGGAGAACACTTGGTATACCACGTTTGCTCTAGCTCGCAACCATCAGCTAGCTACAACGAAGGTGGAGTCCTTGAAAAAGGTGGCATCTCGATGAAGAGATACCCGATGGAGGAAAGGATAGTCAACAATGCTATTGTGGACAAGAATGATGAGTTGCGGGTTAGGTTCACTAAGGAGGCGCTTTGAGCAGAGCTGAAGAATGAGGCGACCTTGTAAGTGAAATGACATAGAAAGTTTTCTTGCTCATCGCTTTTATTGTTCATGTTTATTTGCTTTATTGTTGCTGAAGAATTTCTTAATTGATTATTATTCTTGTTAAAAGATGGTACTACATCTACACTTATATACTAAAGAAGCGTTTAATAAAGTAACTAACTAATTAGCTTTATTCTTTTCTAAAAATTAGAAAATAGAATCATATGAGAATAATTCTTTCTTAAAAATTAGGAAACATAATAATTGGAGATCACAATCTTTCTCTTCTTTTATTCCTAAAAACAATTTCTTAAAATGAAGTCATAACTTTGATTTTCAAATATTCAACACTCCATCTCAAATTGGAAAATTTGTATCATATAGTCCAAGCTTGTAAATTAAGTCTTTAATGTTAGATCTAGGTAGAGCTTTGGTGGGGATTTTTGCAGTCAGGGGCTTTCAAGGCGAAGTCTATGTAATGTTTTTATAAGTGAAATGACATTGAAAGTTTTCTTTCTCATCACTTTTATTGTTCATATGTGTATTTGCTTAATTGTTGCTGAAGAGTTTCTTAATTGATTATTCTTGTTAAAAGATGGTACCACATCTACATTTATATACTAAAGAAGTGTTTAATAAAGTAAATAACTAATTAGCTTTATTCTTTTCTAAAAATTAGGAAATAGAATTATAGGAGAATAATTCTTTGCTAAAAATTAGGAAACAAAATCATAGGATAACACAATCGACTCTCCTTTTATTCCTAAAAATAATTTCTTAAAATAAAGTTCATAAATTTGACTTTCAAATATTCAACACATCTCAAATTGGAAAATATATATCATATAATTCAAGCTTGTAAATTAAGTCTTCAAAGTTAGGTATAGGTATAGCTTTGGTGATGATTTTTGCAGTTTGTTGCTTGGTAGGAATGTATTTCAATTTAACAATCTCACTAGTCACCTTCTCAGTGATGAAGTATCTGTTAATTTTGATGTGCCTAGTCTTGTCATGATGCACGAGATTCGTAGCTATTGCTAACAATTGCATGATTATCACATATCATTAGAATAGGAGATGAACTCATTTGTCCCATTCACTATGAACCCTTTTTATCCAAATCCCTTCATAAATTCCTTATACCAGTGCTCTATACTTAGCTTTTGCACTCCTTCTGGCTACCAATGATTTCTTCTTACTCCTCCAGGTAACAATACTATATTAGTTAAAAGAATAACATCCAAAAGTTGATTATCTGTCAATGATGTTTCCTGTCCAATCTACATCTGAATATACTTCAGTGTCACAATTCTCTGTCTTTATGAAGTGTAAGCTTTTCATTGGTGTCATCTTCATGTATTTAATAATCTGATAGGAAGTGCATGTAGAAATTTAGAAAAAGCCTTTGCTGAAATCTGATTTCAGCAATATCAGAATGCCAACAGCACAAAAACTAGGAGTAGAACTCACAATAACACTTTTTTATTGAAATTTTTATGAAAGAAAATACAAGATACAAGTGGATCTTCAATTTGAGTGGTAGATCTGACTCTCCCAAATCTCTAGACGCAGCTAGAGCCCAAAACTTCAGAAAGATCTCAAATTTCATTCAAATTCAAGAAGTCCTAACCCTAGCAAAACATACTACTTAATGCATAAAATTTAAAAGGAAATCTCTAAACAACCCCTACTTTAAAAATTCTCTCCTAACTCCCTCAAAAATCTTTCCTAAACAACTCTATTGGCCCCTGCGGTTTGAGTGACAGGGATGGGAGGCGGTCTCTATTCTGCCTCGCTTAGAAGCGGGCCGATCAGTATGGACTGACTAGGCCGGTCTAATGACCGTTCTAACAATACCTCCCTCCCAAACCCACCTTGTCCTCAAGGTGAAATGATATCACGCTCCTTAGCTTCCTCGTCATCACAAATGATGAGAATCTGAAGAGTTTGGTTTTTACATCTGTGTCTCAGTGTATATCTCTCCTCACATCTAAAACAAAGCCCCTTCGCACTCTTCTCATGTAACTCTATTTCTGTGAGCTTCTTGAACTTATTTCCGTGTCTTCCTCCTACCATTTTCTCGTTTTGGGTCTCCCAAAAATTATCTGGTGTCGGCTCCTTAAGTGCCAAAAAGATGATGGTCATCTTGTACATCACTCTAACCGCTGCGCGGATCTTTGGTTTCAATCGCTTCATACAGTTCCCCTATAGTACAGTCTCTGGAAACTAATCCAGCCAACTGGCGAGCCACTCAAATTGCTCACTGTACTCCACCACTGTGCTCTCTTACATTAAAATGAAGAATTGCTCATAGAAGTCCCATCCTCTGCTGTTTTGGAAATGTTTCAACAAGTAGTATTTAAACTCCCACCAAGTCCATATTGGTTGCCTCATATTTCTCCATTGGTACCATGTTAAAGCCTTCTCTTCCAAGACATCCCAACTTGCCTTCAGTCTCTCCTCCTCTGTCAACCTATTGATGGTAAAATATCTTTCCACCTTGTAGATCCATCCATGGGCATCATCTCCCTCAAAAATAGACATCTTTAACTTCGTCCCTTTGTTCCATTCATAATTTTTCATTCCCTAAGGGGGTGGTTTCTCCCAAGTGTCCCAATCATCGCTTGTACGTTCATACCCAAGCCTTTCATAAAATTTTTACTTACTCCTTTCAAATTCAGCACCCTTTGGATCATAACAAACCCCTCCCATTTCAAATTCAGCCTCCCTTGGGTCATAATTACCTCTTTTCCTTTCAAATCCCGCCCCTCTCCTCTCCAAATCGGCATCTCTTCATTCTTTATCTATCTCCTCCCGCCTTTCCCATAGCCTCTACCTAACTCCTCCCTTGGAATAGGTCCTAGGAGAGGCATTTTTTTGTTCCCTCTAAAATCTCTATCTCTTGATCTTCCATTCATCTGATTAGCTTAGGATTTTCTCCACTTCTCTGGCTATCGACACCTTCCTACTCCTCTGACGGTGCTATTTTGGTTTGGCCCTCGAACACTTTCTTCAACATCTCCTCAAGGATGGAAAAATTCGAATCGATCTTATCATGGATGATTGAAATATCTTTTTTTAAATATGAAACTTGAGTTTGGAGATATGAAATTTCATATTTCATTTGTCCTATTTCCCCTTCTAATACTTCTACCTTTTTTCCCTCCATAAGTCCCCAGATCTTTGTTAGGCTCGAAAACTTGAATTTTCACCACAAAAAAGCAAAATTCATGGCCTAAAATAGAAAAATATGCTGCAGGAATTCTAAAAAAACAGTCCAGAAATCACTCTGATACCAATTTGATAAGAAGTACTTTTAGAAATTTACAAAAAGCCTTGGCTAAAATATGATTTCTGCAATTTCAGAAAACCAACAACAAAAAAACTTCAAGAAACACACAACAACACTTTTGTATTTAAAATTTTATGAAAGAAAATACAAGATACAACTGGATCTTTAGAGGAAGATCTGGCTCTCTCAAATCCTTAGACTTCGCTAGAGCCTAAAACCTGAGAGATCACAAATTTCAGTAAAATTCAAGATGTCCTAGCCCTAGAAAAACATACTACTTAATACATAAAATTCAAAAGGAAGTTCTATAAATAGCCCCTACTTTGATATTTCCCTCCTACCCCCCTCAAAAAACTTCCTAAACAGCTCTGTTGGCTCGTGTGGTTTGAGCGACAGGCAGGGACGTGAGGCGTGCTCTATTCCGCCTCGCTTAGAAGTGGGCTGATCAGTGTGGACCTGCTGGGCCGGTTTAATGACGAGTCTAACATAATCATGTAGACTGCTTCCATGTGTTCTTCTATAGGACTATGCATGAATTGACATTACAACACTAACTGCAAAATTAATATTTGGCCGAGTGTGTGAAAGATAGATCAGACGTCCAAACTTCAAACTCTTATGACAATTACTTTTTCAAATTTTGTAATTTGTCCACATCGTTCTTAGATAAAATAATATCATCGATATCGACTATATCAATATAGCGATTTTCCCAGCGTGAGATTTCTTGACAAATAGAGTATGATCAGCTTGACCCCCTTATATAGCCTAGCTTTAAGATAGCCTTTGTGAATCTATCAAATCAGGCTCAGAGAGATTTTTTTAAGACTATATGAGGACTTCTTGAATTTGCAAACTTGATTCTTTACCATCCTTTTTTCAAATCCAGGTGAGATTTCCATATAGACTTCCTCTTCAAGGTCACCATTTAGAAATGCATTTTTATGTCCAGTTGTTGTATGTACCAATCTTGGTTGACATCCAATAAGAGAAGAATTTTGATAATGTTAAGCTTTGCTACAGGAGAATAGTTTCTTAATAGCCTATCCCACATGAATTGTGTAAATCCTCTAGCTACCAATCAAGCCTTGAATCTCTTAAGTGATCAATGTGCTTTGTACTTCATAATGAAAATTCACTTCCACACCACGAGCCTTTTTCAAGCTGGTAAATTATTAATAGTTCATATTTCACTCTTCTCAAGTGCATTAATCTCATCTTGTAATGTGTTTTTCTACTCTGAATTTTGTAATGTCTGTTGTATTGTGCTAGGAACCTGAATATCATCAAGAGAAGTAGCAAATGCTCTATACGATGATGATAGACCCTCATTAGAAATATAATTCCCAATTAGATGACCTGTACATCTCCTAACACCCTTCCTTATCCATGCCTGTATTTTCTTTAGGTGGACTTGAAATTGAGTTAACATTTTGGCCACATGTTGGATGTGTTATGTGTTCTAGCTCCTATATTTTTCTCCTCCTCCTCCTGATATAGACTTGAAAATTCTCATTAGTAAGTTGTGGAGCTACAAAGTGAGCATGCACGTGAGAAGAAACATTTGTGGGCTAGACTGATTACTAAGCATGCACGAGTATAAACAAGTCTTATGTACGGCCTTTGGGCACAAGCACAGGTTGAGAACAACTTGATAACTTTGAGTGGGCAAAAGGTACTGACTCAAGAAAGAACTTTCAAATTTATTGTTTATTCGTGTTGTCCCTCTAAAAATGAATTAGGGATAGAAGGACACATGTTCAAAGAAAGAGACATCCATGGTAGTACAAAATCTTTATTGGTTGGAAAATAATATTTATACCTTTATTGAGTTGGAGAGTACCCTTAAAAAGTACACTTATTGGCTTTAGGATCAAATTTGCTACAGTGTTGAGGATACACATGAACTAATGCCATGCAATCAAATACCTTGAGTGATAAATCAGATGAAGTTGCGCGGGTGTGAAAAAAAATATTTCAGAAGTAGCTGACATGGGGAGATTGAAAATTAAGAACTTTGGATGACATATGATTGATCTAATACGTAGCTATGAGAATGGCTTTTCCCAGGAAAAAAATTAATATTAGAAGAAAACATAAGAGTATAAGACACTGGCAACCTCCAAGAGATCTCTATTATTCCGTTCAGCCACCCCATTTTATATAGGGGTGTTAACATAAGAACTTATATAAATAATCTCATGGTTCTAAATATAAGTATTAAGACTACTAGTGAAGAATTCCCTAACATTGTTTGACTTGAGTACTTAGAGTTGACTTGATTTAGAGCCATATGATTATTGGTTTGAAAAATTTGCCCGACGATAGACTTTTCTTTCATAAGGAAAATCCAAGTTACCCTTCTATGATCATCAACAAATGTCACAAACCATTGAGTGCTAGAAATAATTTTTATCACTGCGGGACCCATAAAAAAAAGGCAGTTGAAGGTTTGTTTGGAATTTTGAGGATATACTGTTCGAGTATGCTTTGCAATTTGACATGTTTCACAATAAAAAGATGTTTAATTTTTATTAATAAATAATTTAGTAAGATACACAAAGTCGGGATGACCAAGATGATAGTGTAACGATATAGTTTTATTATCTTTATTGACATTGATGTTGGACATAGACTTGAAATATTCTAATAGACTCCAAGATTGGATGCAACTTGTTTGGTTTTAGGATCTATCACATGGGAGGAGATGGAGCCTGGAATATAGTTCAACACTACCAATCATCTACCCCTATTTCAGCTGCTGAAAAACACACGCAGTAGGTGACTGGTCCACGTTGACTACGGTAGTCAAGCCACTTATCTTACATAGCAGCTTTGGTAGCCATCTGATGGTGCGTGGAATGAATAAGCGGCTAGGATGAAGTCCAATGGATAGTTTGTGCAACAGATGTCTAGCTGCAGTTTGAACAGGAATGTGTAACAATAAAATCATAGACATTTGGATAAAATTTAGTTACAATTGAAGGTCACGAGCTAATTTGCTAATGCGCAAAATATTACAATCCAAGTTTAAAATATGGAGGACAGTCTAGATACGACTCTTTAGTAAGTTGAATAGAACTTGTTTTAGTTATTTTAGAATTTGAGCCATCAATAATATAAACTAATGGGTGACCACTACTTGACTTGATTTTTTAGATAAGGGCTAGTTTGAGGGATTGTCATGTGATCATAAGCACCAATGACAACTATCCAAGACCTAATTTCTCATATGTTAGTATTGAATGCAGTAATTGCATCTGTTTGAGCAACCAAACCTATATTGTATATTACTACATCTTCTGGATATGTCTATGATCGATTTTCGAATAAGTCATGCTGTTGCCAATGCTGTATGAGTGTGTTGTAATACTGAGTAATAGGCTGCTCTTCTTGGCGGAAATCATCAAGAACTGATTAAACTTGAAACACCTCTAAAATTGGAGTATGTTTCTTTGGTTACATCCCATATTTTTTTTACAGTCCCAAACAACAAAAATTTCGCCAATGTCATTATTCATGTAATTGATAAGCCATGACGTGATCTTATTATTTTCAATTTTCCGCTACCTAAAACTCGGAATTTTAGCCTCTGACATGGTTGCTGCTCCCGTGAGATACACATCCTTTCCCTAACCACAAATGAACTGCGGCACAGATTGTGACCATTGCACATAACTATGGTCTTTTAATTTATGCCATTTAATAAGAATAGGAGAAAAATTACTTATACCAAGTTTTGAAATTTCTGAATTGCTTCCTGATTCTGGTGCTATTTTGCCAAATATTTGTGATGGGACCATTATGTATCGCGAAGAAGATGATGATGGAGAATAACGAATAAGGTTGCTAGAAATATAGAAGAAGGTTGGGACGAACACTGACCAGAGAGAATCAGTCAGAGAGAATCAATCAGAGAGAATAGGCCTAAGAAATATTGAAGAGACAACCAAAAAGAATATGCCAGAGAGAGACAGCTTGAAGGGATTAGGTTTCAGAGAATTAGCTTGATACCATAAAGAACTTCTTAATTGATTATTCTTTTTGTTAATATATATATATATATATATATATATATATATATATATATATATATATATATATATATATATATATATATATATATATATATATATATAAAATAAATAATTAAATAATTTAATTCTTTCCTAAAATTTAGTAAATAGAATCATAGGAGAATAATTATTTTCTAAATATTAGGAAATAGAATCATATGATATCACAATCGATATCTCCTTTTATTCCTAAAATACTTTCCTAACTTTTACTTTTAAATATTCAACCGTTGCATATTTCTAAGTGTTGAACTGAATGAGTGATATTCAAGTGATATGGACTCTTCTTAGTGTCGCTTTAGTTGGGCCTCGCTTATGCTAAACTTTTTAGTCTTTGCAGGGGTAACCACCTAGACTCGACGAGTGCATGGGATTTGCCTGTTATGCATTGTAAACCTTATCTCAAAGGTGGAGTCAACTTACAGGGCTAGTTTTATTTTACTCGTCGTCAACTTTAGGTGGGTATCATGTTAAGCTAGATTTTTAGTCTTCATTGGTTAAGCGCTTAGACACACCAGTTGTTGGGGAGTGGGGACTTATGCACTAATCATTGCACATATTGTCAGAAATGGGGGAGTCGACCTACAGGGCTAGGCTAATAAATTTGAGAGGTCTTCTTTTACTATGCTTGACAAGTTTTTTATCGAATTTATCTGTAATGTGTGAGGGGGGAGTGAGGTGGTTGTGTTTGCTAGTTGATTTTGATGTTGTTGATTTTTCTATTGTTTATTCTGAGTAGCCTTATCATAAAGAAGCAATTTCGTTGTGAACACCTCGCCAATTTGACTTGGCTTAGTAGGGAGGCAACCTCGCGAAATGAAGACTTTACTTTTTCTTGATGCTTCAGCTCACTTGTAGGTCTTGCGCCTGGGGCTTCAGCTTGGCTATAAGGAGTAGTGTGAATTGCTTTTAACCTTAAACTTGGGCAAAGGCTCGATTCAGTCATTGAGCCTCTTCTATTTTGGGGGTTAAGTCACTTAGTTTAATGGGTTTAATTCCAGTTTCTTCCTATTCACCGTGAGCAAATAATTGACCAGATCTTGGTTTGTCAAGTGAAGATCCCTTAATCCTTCCTTATATTAAACCCCTTATCTTTGCTTGCGCAAGTTCCCAAAGTGTTGATTGGGTATTATTAGGCTACCTTAGATGGGAAAGTTCATAACTTATACTCGGGGAGCTTAGCGAGTTTCCTAAGTGTTAGCATGTAGAGCAGCGAGTTCCTCAAATGTTAATTTTGTTTTATTCAAATTTATTTTTATAGATGGGGATATTATTAGTAGAATTCATGTTGGATGGTTGAAGTGGATGAATGCATCGTGCTTGTTGTGTAATAGAAAAGCCCCCCTCAAACTTAAGGGAAAATTCTATAAGATGGTGGTTAGACCTGTAATGCTTTATGATGTAGAATGTTGGTAATTAAAAGAGAAGCATAATTATAAGTTAATTGTTGCAAAGATGAGAATATTTAGGTGGATGAGTGACTTTACTCTTAGAGACAGGATACACAATGAGCATATACATGAAAGGTTGGAGTAGCTCCACTGGAGGATATGATTAGAGAGAGTCGCCTTACATAGTTTTGTCACATAAAGCGGCGGCCTTCCGATGACCTGGTTAGAAAAATAGATGTATTACATTTAACTTATGTTAAGAAATGTAGAGGTAGACCTAAAAGGACTTGGTTAGAAAATATTAGAAATGACATTTCTTTATTAGTTTAAATGAGAATCTATCTTTTAACATGGCACAATGGAGAAAAAGGGTTCATGTAGCCGACCCTATATAGTGGGATAAAGGTTTGATGTATTTGTAGACTTGCTTTGGTTGTAATTTTCTCATACCAAGAAAGCAAGAAGTTTAAATGTTTAGAAGGGAATATGTTTTTCATTATGAGTCATTTCATATATTCATGAGTATAGGGACTTCCCGTAAGGATATCAAATTTTTTGGTCATTTGCAGTTCATGTCCTTGGTACCTCCTTGCCTAAGTTATTTTTTAGCTGATAAGTTCCAGTGCTGATTTTTCTTTTAACAATGTATTGACCGTCACAAGTAGAACCAAGTTTCATCAGCACCAATTGGTGAGCTACTGCATCCATCTTCTTGAGAACTAAGTTGTCAGGATGAAAGAATTTCTATTTAACATTGGCGTTGTAATATTTAGCCATTTAATTTTTAACTTCTTCCTGCCTTAGTGTGGCTTGTGCACGAAGCCCTTTTAAGAGGTTGGCTTGGCTTGTGCACGAAGCCCTTTTAAGAGGCTGGCTCCTAATTTGAGGTCTTTTTGGTTCTTCTGTTCGGACTCGTTGAACTTGCCCTCAATGAAGTTGGCGGCTACCATCACTCACTGACTGTGCAGTTTGAATTCTACTCGGAGCTTAGCCTTGATGATCTGAGAGATAGAAATGGGTGTTTGGTTGTTGGGAATGGAGTCATCCTTAGTGTACATAAGAATGCGAGAAAACCTTACCAACTTGTTCTTGGTTTCTTAACTAGCTTCTGATTATTATGTATCGTGCTACTTTTATTTTGAATCATCATGGGTCAATGATCTCGATACTTATTCTTCTTATCTTGAGATATTCTAGAACGGGTCGATCTAACTCCTCAGCGATCATTCCAAACTTGTATGGTCTCTTCTTCTTTCAATGGTTGGTTTGGTTATTGTTAGGGCCGATTGCCAGGGTTACCTTGTTTTGTGAGTAGATTTATGAGTTGTTTTTGCTCCCTAAGAATGTGTTATTCTAGGCAAGTTTGCTAATTTTCACCTTCATCTTGAATAGTTTTCCAGTAGCATTTCATTACGTACTTCATACTTGTCATTTATTTGACTTACTATTTGTTGTGAGTCTAAATAGGTCACCAGCTGCGTGGCGCCTATCGTGCGGTGAATTGCAGGTTGGCGAGTAAGGCTTGATACTCAGCGTGATTGTTTGTCACTGTAAATTCTATGTTGGTCACTTGTGTGATTATTATTCTGATTGGGTTTTTAAAGGCTATGCCAACTCCTAAGATGTACTCGCTTGAAGCTCCATATATGTAGAGAGTTAAGGATTGATTGTATATTTGAGGTCAACCTTAGAGTCTAAAGGTTTTCATTTGGGTTTGATCTAAAATCGAATATATGGAGTGTAATTTTAGAATAAATAGATTTATTGGGGGGATTGTGACTTTGCGCGACCAAGTCATTAATAAGAGTACACACTTTAGATATATAGGGTCTATTATTCAAAGTGATGATGAACTCAAATGAACATCAATGGACAATTGCAAACAATGACTTATGATGATTGAAATTTCTACACATCACTCATAAACAACAATCAGCGTGAACAGGTGTTTTGATCGCAAGTAATGTTGCAGATCGCTTAATTCACGCATGAATGATATTTACCTCATTCATGCTCATCGAATGAATAAGAATAATTGCAATAAAAATGGACATTCATAAATGAAGCATGAAAGTTGTACAAACAAATGTGGTTGCATCCCTGCCTTTTGCAACCTTTCAATATCAAGCAAATATATCTTTCCCCTAAGAGTGGGGGGATCTGGCACATGATGGACATAACAAGCTATCTACAAGCCAGCACAGAAGCTTATGATGAATGTAAATATCTACAAGCAATCTCAGGAGGCTAGTTAATGCACGTCAGTTTGCCTGTGCAAAGCAACGGGAAACCCGCAGTATGATGCTACATCACAGGATCTGCAACACTCGTACAACTAGACATAAGTTGTGTATAGGCTCCCTAATAGAACACGCATTCAAGTGATAGTTGGCCTCGCAACTGATTGGTGTTAAACATTTTGGAATGCCCCAATACATGCACTATAATATGTATGCAAACAAATACAAAGAAATGCATATGCAATCATATACCCGCGTGAGCCCTGTCGAACGTGTTGTAGGTACACACGTGACGTCTGAGGATGCTGTGTGGGTCAAATGATGAACTTAAGTTGGGCTCTATTCTTCTATGTGAATAGATAGGAGTTGACACAACACGAACTATCAAATAAGTATACGGTTGTTGCTCTGACTGAGGATATTTATCTAATACACTCATATTAGGCCTTCAAGGTCAATAACCAAAAGAAATTCATTAAATAAAATTATAAAGCTGACAACAAACTTGATGCTATGTCAGTAATTAGACAGAGTCGATAAGGTTCAATGGATAATTATAAAAATACCCATATACCTGCATGGGTCCCGGCAAGCGTGTTATAGATGCACACGTGACGTTTAGGGATGCTTGCGGGTCAAATAATAGATTTAAACTCAAGCTTGATCTATTTGTACAAGTTGATATGAGTCGACACGGCTCTAACCATCAAACAAATATGCGATCATGACATCGCTTAAGATATTTATTTAAATACGTTCATATTAGGCCCTTTAAGGCATATAACCAAGAAATTTATTGACAAAGACCTAAAGCCGGCAGTAAACCTAATCCTCTATCATCAATTAGACCGAGTTGACAAGACTGAACTTATAATATTCAAAAATGCCCCCTAAATACCCGTATGGGCCTCGACAAGTATGTTACGTGTACACGTGATGAATAGGGATGTTGCGCAGGTCAAATAATAAATTCAAATTCAAGCCTGATCCTTCAATGCTAGTAGATAGGAGTACACATAACTCAAACTATCAAACAAATATACGATCACGGTATCGACCAAGATATTTTATTTTTTAGTTCATGTTAGGCCTTCAAGGCCTATAAATAATGAAAATTCACTAATAAGGGCATACAACCAATAATGAACATGATTTGTTGACATGCATATAGAGCTGACAAGGTTCAGCTCATAACCCATAATACCCCGATAATGACCATGTTGAATGTAGATCTCAATCGAAGGGGTCCTCAAACACTTAAAATGCTTCCTAAATACCCTCATTGGCCCCAATGAGCGTGTTATGGATACGTAAGTAACGTCTAAGGATGCTGCGTGGGTTAAAAAGTGAAATCAAGTTTGAACTCGATCCTTTTGTGCGAGTCAATAGGAGTCGACACGGTTCGAACCATCAAACAAAATTTACGGTCGTGGCGTTGACTGAGATATTTATTTTACACATTTATATTTGGCTTCAAGTCCTATTACAAAGCAAGTTCATTGACAAAGGCACAATGTCTACTATGAACTCGATCCTCTATCAGCAATTAGACAACGGTGACAAGGTTCAACATATAATTAAAAAATGCCCCTAAACACCCGTATGGGCCCTGACGAGCGTGTTATGGGTCTAGACGTGACATCTGAGGATGATGCACGAGTCAAATGATAAATGCAAATTCGAGCTCGAACCTTCTATGCGAGTACATAGGAGTCGACATGACTCGACTACCAAACAAATATACGGTCACAACGTCGACTTATATATAAAAAAATTTAGCAATGAAGACATAAAGCTTGAGGAAAACTTGATCCTTTATCGACAAGTTGACAATTGACAAAGTTTAATCAACAAAATAAAAACTACTCATAGGAATACCTCAATGATGGCCGTGTTGAATGTAAATCTTAACCGAATTGGTTAATTTCAAAATTTTATTCAAATGCAATCAAATGCCCAAAAAATTCAAAACTCCAAAAATTTAAAATTGAAATCAACCATCAAATGCTTAAAGTGAAATCTATCGACCCTCTGTAGTAGTTTGCTGAGTTGGATAAATTCAAATATTACTTATTATCATAAAGAGCTAATATCTGGTTGAGAATATTACTAGGATTCATTCTCAAATAGTCTTTTGCCATTAAGTACTTGGCACATGTACTCTAACAGACAATTTTGTCACCGAATAGTACCGCAAGTAAATGGTTATGACTAGGGCTCTCTGAACTAGGTGATTTTGCCATCAAATGACATCATTAAATTACGTTCATAGCCAGAGCGCGTAAGCTTCCTAATGTCATTAAATCTTTGAGATATAAATCAATAAGATATAATCTATACGGCACAAAGTCCTCTGTTAGCTAAAGTGGATTCAGATTTGTCTCCATAGGCAAATATTTTTCCTAGGTCTATAATATACCCTTGGACGAAGCAACTCATGGCTGTTGACAAATGTCCTTTTGTTATGTTGGGTCGACCACTTCCTCTGTCTAAGTAGACCAGGGACCATAATGATTCGGTACGACGAAACCATGGGATTGTGACCGAGTCCATCATCCATTCCCCTACCATCCGCTTTAAGTGCAAGATGAAGAAATTTCTAATGTTAAATATCAAATTTTCAAACATATCAACCAATGTTGCTACTATACGTTGGATATCACGTATTTACGGATATGATATATTCATTTGATGACTAGCCTTAATCAAAAGTTCTCTCTCGCTATCGGGAGGAGTAATTATCTATAGGGGCTTGTGCCTATAGGAAACCAAAAATCATATTATAAAGTCCTCAAAAAGTGAGGGCGAAATCTCTGGGTAATGTCTTATCTGCAAACCCAATTTGCCTTCTGAAAATTTACCCCGGAACTTAATTCGTTAAAACTCTCCCAGAAGACGTGAGGAAGGCCGGGTTGCAAATTTTCGAAGCCTATAGGTTTTCCGCATCATGGATGAATGTGAGAAAAGAAGTTAGTCTTTGAAACTAAAATTAGGATAAGAACATCAAATATAGGTTCTCTTATGGGCAAATTAATAGAATTAATAAATATTATGTTTCAAAGGAAGATAAATATTTTATGCATTCAAGGAACTATATAGGATGGAGAGAAGGCTAGAATGTTGGTAGTTTAGCATTTAAATTATAGTGTTAGGTAGGAGCCATGTTAGAAATGATATATGCATGATTATAGATAAGAGTTTGAATGATGATATTATAAAAATTAATAGAATTGTAGATAGAATTATATCTTCAAAGATTATTGTATGCTAAAATTATTAATATTATAAGTATTAATGCTGCTCAAGTAGGTTTTGATATGTGTTCAAAATTAAAATTTTACAATGACTTTGAAGAAATAATACAAAAGGATACCTCTTAAAAAACAAGTTTTTATTGGAGATTAAAAAAAAAATAAAAATAAAAATAAAATAAATAAATAAATAAATAAAAATAATAATAAAAAAAACATTTTGATAGAGTGGTAAAAGATTTTAAAATCATTCGTCTTGGCTATGAGTTTAAAGCGACTAATGTAGGTGGTAGGACTATATTAGATTTTGCTTTAGTTTATGATTTTATAATTATTAATATCTTATTTAAGGAAAATAGAGTAGCTTTTTATCACTTATATGTATAGATTTTGGAAATCCCAGATTAATTATTTTTTTATGAGAAAAATAAATTGTTTAGATTGCAAGTATTATAAAGATATTACGAATGAAAGTTCATATTTTTAGTATCGCTTAGTATTTTTGAACTTTAAGATGAATGATAGAATATAAAAAAAAAGTAAGATGTTATTTTAGGATTAGCTGGAGACATTTATAGAATACTAACAAAAATATTTGTAGAAATAAGATTCAATATCTTATGATTTTGATTGTGTATGAGGAACATAATATTATGTGGGAATTGGAGCTAGTGATATTAAGAATGTTATAAA
This sequence comes from Dendrobium huoshanense, assembly GCA_016618105.1. Taxonomy (NCBI): domain Eukaryota; kingdom Viridiplantae; phylum Streptophyta; class Magnoliopsida; order Asparagales; family Orchidaceae; genus Dendrobium; species Dendrobium huoshanense. The sequence continues at coordinate 34,138,456 of CM028351.1, read as the reverse complement.
GTATTGGTTCGGAGTTTTAAGAGAAAAAACTCATAGTAGTAAAAATAGTTAGTGTTGAGATTAAAATATACAAGAAAAGATAAAAAAATGAATTAGATGTAAAAATTCAAAAAATTGGGAAAAATATAAAGGGGCTTATAAGGAGTCAAAGAAAGCGATATGTTATGCTAAGAATTAAGTTTTTAATAATTTATATAATAGATTAGATACTAAGATGAACGAAAGATTTATGTTTAAATTAGTCAAACAAATACATAGTAGAAGTAAGGATTTAGTTCATATGAAGTATTAATCTTTGCAGCCTAAATTAAAATAAAGATTTTTTTATCATTATATTAATAAAATCGAAGTTAGACTTAAAAACAAAAAGTTTGAAAAAGCTGGTGGACGTGATAATATTCCAATATTGATATAGAAATCCGTAGGAGATGTATGAATTTCTTGGCTTACGAAATGTTTTAATATTATTTTTGAAAATTAAAAAGATATTAGATGAGTGAAGGACGAGTGTATATGTTACCATTTTTATGAATAAAGGTGCTGCACAAGTTTTTGTGAATTATAGATGAATTAAATTAATGTGTCATACATTCAAACTGTGGGAGAGAGTTATTGAGCATAGTTTATGACATGATACTAATATTTCTCTAAATTAATTTGGATTCATGTCGGGTAGGTCTACTATGGAAGATATAAGTTTATTGAGAGATTTTTGAGAAATATTGGTAGAATAAAGAGGATAGATATATTATATATATTGATTTAATGACATCATGTGATAAAGTTCCAAGAGAAGTGCTATGGAGAGCTTTGTAAAAGAAAGGAGCTAATAATGCTTATATTCAAGTCATTAAGGATATATATGTAGGAGCTGCTGCTTGTGTTCAAGCACAAGATAGTTTGACCATGTATTTTCCCATTTCAGTTGAATTATATCAAGGATCAGCTTTAAGCCGATATCTTTTTATTTTAGATATGGATTTTCTTATTAGACATTTGCAAGTGGATATACACTACTATATGCCTTTTGCTGATGATTTTCTTCTTGTTGATAGGACTAGAGCAATTTAAGGAAAACTTGAATTATAGAGGTCAATCTTAGAGTCTAAATGTTTTCTATTTGAATAGATCTAAAACCAAATACATGGAGTATAATTTTAGTGTAATTGATATGGTGGGTGGGGAGGTATTGTGATTTTGGGCGATCAAGTCATCTTATAGAGTACACTTTTTAGGTATCTTATGTCTATTGTTCAAAGAGATGGTGAAATAGATTAGGATATTATTAGTAGCATTCAAATTGGATCGTTGAAGTGGAGAAATGCATTGGGCCTATTATGTAACAAAAAGTACCCCCAAACTTAAGGAAAATATCTTTAAAATGGTTGTGAGACTTATAATGTTTTATGACGTAGAATGTTGGCCATTAAAAGAGAAGCATAGAAGTAAGTTAAGTGTTGTAGAGATGACAATGCTTGGGTGGATGAGTGGTTTCACTTGTAGAGACAGATTGTGAAATGAGTATATATGGGAAAAGGTTGGGGTGGCTCCACTGGCAGATAAAGTTAGAGAGGGTTGCCTTAATGGTTTAGTCATATAAAACATTGGCTTTCCTATGACTCTATTAGGATAGGTAATATATAAGATTTTACATATATTAAGAAAGGTAGAGGTATACCTAATAATACTTATACTTTCTAGAAAGTATTAGAAATGATCTTTTTTATTAGATTTTAATTGAGAATTTGACTCTTAACAAGGCAATGGAGAAAAATAATCTATGTAGCCGACTTCATATAGTGGGATTAAGGCTTGATGTTGTTATTGTACACAATAAGAATTAGGTGGCACACTCCCTCACACTTACGAGCACCAATGCTTCATAACAGAAAGGATATACTGGAGTTCGTTTTACTTGTGAGGTACTTAATCCTTATGTGTGGGTAGGTGCATGTTTGTATGTTTGAAGTTTGTTTTATTTGGGTTTCAAGGTACTTATAATTTCTCCATGATAAAAAAAAAACGAAGTAGAAGTGTTACTTTCCTAATATACAACAAGAAATGTTTTCTTTTAAGACTTCTCCAACTTTTTTTTTTGGAGGTAATGTCACTTCCTTACAAATCCAGGCATTAATGCCTAGGACGGTATGCTGGAGGTAGGTGTGCATGAATAGGTAAGGAATCTGTTAGCCTTAATCTAAAAATTAAATGGATGCCATGCATTATAAGATTTTTTATTTCTCTTCCATCAATGATTCCCTTGGTTCTTTGATCTCTCTTCCATAACTTCCGCAACATGCTCCATATTCCTTGCATTTTAGAAATAAGATCCATGAAGTCTTCAAACATAAATATCTCTATCTATTCATCTTTCCTAAAAAGATTTTATGTAATTAACTGTTTAATGTAATATGTATAGTGTAATCGTAATCATATTATGGATACTCTGAAACAACGCACGGGGTCCTGTTAGACCGGCCCAGGATGGGCCGGTTGGACCGGTCCAGCAGGGACCGGTCCGCGTCTACGCGAGACGCACGCGAGCGGCCGCCGAACGGGCGGAAACGGCAGAGCCGTGAGCCGTGAAGTTTAGGAGGGAAATTTTGAACGTAAAAGGCTGTTTTAGGAAGTTTATGATTGTCCTTTATGATTAATTTTGTATAATTAGGAGTTGGGAGGGAATTAGAGAGGCATCTTGAATTTGAAATTTTCTCTTTGAGATCTAGGTTTTGCTTTTGGCTCTTGGCTTCGCCGGAGACTTTTGGAGATTTGCTTCGTGATTTGTTGCTAACGCGATTAGGAAATACTTGAAATCAAGTATTTCCTATCAAATTGGTATCAGAGCATCGATTTGGGACCACCGGCGGCTGAAATTCTGAAATTTCAGCAAGTTTATCTTGTCCGGAAGAAGATTTTGGGAGATCCGTGAGGAGAGCAATGGCCGGAAAGAAGGTGGACGTCTTGGAAGGCGAGATCGGTCAATTGAAAACCGATTTGGAAGAAAAATTTTTTGAATTTCAAAATCAAATCACCACCAACAACGAAAGGTTGGAGGGGAAATTCACGGCCATGGAAGAGATGATGAAGAAATTACTTGAGATGAAGGCTAATCCGACGGCATCGGATGCAAGAGAGACTGTCGGCGACCATGGCGTAGAAGGAAATCCGAACCCGCCTCGGGGAAGGAGGATTCCGGCTGTGGAGATCCTTGAGGGAGACGACATGCCACCTCTAGAGCCACTTTCTAGAGAGGAGATGAGCTTGGGGAATGACCGTCGAGGTGCTGATTTTCAGCGTCGAGGTGCTGATTTTCAGCGTCGAGGTGCTGATTTTCAGCGTCAAGGTATGGATTTTGAAGGCCGGAGGGGAGAATATGAAGGAAGTGCAGATTTTGGTGAAAGAAGAGGAGAATATCAGCGTCGAGGTGCTGAATTTCAGCGTCGAGGTGCTGATTCTGAAAGGGGAAGAGGGGATTATGACGATGGAACCGGATACCAACGTGGGAGGGAGGACCGGGATACTTGGGGAACACCTCATCTTCGAGGCATGGGAGGTTATGGAGAGTACCGGGGTAACGGAAGGGATCCGAAGGTGAGGAAGTTGAAGATGCCCATCTTTGAGGGGGAAGATGACCATGGCTGGATTTACAAGGTGGAACGGTATTTTGCAGTCAACGGGTTGACAGAGGAGGAGAAACTGACAGCGGCAGGACTGTGTTTGGAAGGGAAGGCACTGGCATGGTACCAGTGGCGGGACATGAGGCGACCTATCCGAAACTGGAGGGAGTTCAAGGATTGCCTACTAGAACGTTTCCGAACCAGCAGCGGAGGGGATTTCTACGAGCAGTTCTTTGCGCTGACACAGGAGGGGACAGTAGCAGAGTTCCGGGACCGGTTTGAGTACCTAGCTAGCAGGTTGGATCGTCTTTCTGATACCGTGCTTGAGGGGAACTTCATGAAGGGGCTCAAACCAGAAATCAGAGCAGCCGTTAGAGTGATGAGACCACACGACCTGGGGGAGGCCATGGAGTTGGCACAGTTGGTCGAGGACCAGAAGCATCTAGAGAGGGGGAATCGAGGCAGCAGTTCTGGGGGATCCCACCGGATGACGACCACATTTTTAGCTTCCAAGGGAGCTGCACCGGGGGGTACACGAGAAGTACCAAAAGAGAGGACAGGAGGAGGAGGGCCTGGGGGAAACTTTAAAAAGCTTACTGATAAGGAGATGCAGGAGAAGAGGGCCAAGGGATTGTGCTTTAGATGTGACGAGAAGTACATGCCGGGACATAGGTGCAAGGACCGGACTCTTCAGGTTCTCCTTGTTTGCGAAGACGAGGAAGACGAAGAGGAAGGTGGGAGCAGGTCAGAAGTGGAGGAGGAGGAGAAGTTGCACCTGGATGTGGCAGAAGTCTCCCTAAACTCTGTAGTGGGATTCACTTCGAGTCACACTATGAAAGTAAAAGGGGTGATAGCTGACCACGAGGTGGTGGTTTTGATAGATAGTGGGGCAACCCACAATTTAATTTCCACCCGGCTTGTTGAGTTGCTTGGTATGGCACTAGTGGATACCGGTGGCTATGGGGTAATGATGGGCACGGGGAAGGTGGAAATGGGGAGAGGAGTTTGTAGAGGAGTGATGCTGACCATTCAGGAGATACAGGTGAGGGAGGATTTTCTTCCCTTAGAATTGGGAAGTACTGATGTGATTTTGGGAATGAAGTGGCTGCAGACTTTGGGGGAGACCAAGGTGAACTGGGGAGAACTGAGGATGGAACTGGTAGTGGAAGGGAGGAGAATGGTGATACAGGGAGATGTCGGCCTGTCTAGGACGGGGGTGTCTCTCAAGTCCATGATCCGAACCCTCCAGGAGGTTGGGGGTGGATATTTGGTGGAGCTGCAACGATTGGAAAAAGTTAGTGTGGGAAAAGAAGGAGACATTCCTCTTGTAGTTCAACCAGTCATCCAACAGTTCAGCGAGGTGTTCCAGCCACCTCAAGGGTTACCACCGGTCAGAGAACAGGAGCATGCAATTCTACTAAGGGAAGGGGTGTCACCGATTAGTGTACGACCCTACCGCTACCCGCAGATTCAGAAAGATGAAATTGAAAGGTTGATTAGTGAAATGCTGGAGGCAAAGATCATCAGACCTAGTGTGAGTCCTTTCTCTAGCCCCGTATTACTGGTCAAAAAGAAAGATGGAAGCTGGAGATTTTGTGTGGATTATAGGGCTTTGAATAAAGAGACTATCCCAGACAAATTTCCTATTCCTGTGATTGATGAACTCTTGGATGAACTGTATGGAGCAGTGATATTCTCAAAACTGGATTTGAAGTCTGGATACCATCAGATCCGGATGAGGGAGGGAGACATCTCTAAGACGGCGTTCAGAACACATGAGGGGCATTATGAGTTTCTGGTGATGCCGTTTGGGCTTACCAATGCCCCTGCGACTTTCCAATCACTGATGAATAGAGTGTTCAGACCGTATCTCAGGAAGTTTGTGCTTGTGTTCTTTGATGACATCTTGGTTTACAGTAGAACTGAGGAGGAGCATATGAAGCATTTGAAGTTGGTATTGGAAGTTCTACAGGAGCATCAGCTGAGAGCCAATCTGAAGAAGTGTTGCTTTGGCCAATCTAGGGTGGAATACTTGGGCCATGTAGTATCCAAGGAAGGGGTGGCAGCTGATCAGTCAAAGGTGGAGGCGATGTTGAGATGGCCATTGCCCAAGAATCTGAAGGAATTGAGAGGATTCTTAGGACTTACAGGATACTATAGGAGATTTGTTAAAGGGTACAGTACTATAGCTTGGCCACTAACAGAACAGCTAAAGAAAGATGGATTCTTATGGGGAGAGGCAGCCACAGCAGCATTTGAGACACTAAAGAAGGCTATGACCACGGTACCAGTCCTAGCTCTACCGGACTTCACTCAGACCTTCATAGTGGAGACTGATGCTTCAGGGTACGGATTGGGGGCAGTGCTCATGCAAAATCGTCGACCCATTGCCTACTTCAGCCAGGTATTAGCAGCCAGAGCCAGGCTGAAGTCAGTCTATGAGAGGGAATTAATGGCTATTGTCTTAGCCATCCAGAAGTGGCGACCCTACCTATTAGGTAGGCATTTCATTGTCAGAACAGATCAGAGAAGTCTGAAGTACTTGTTGGAGCAGCGGATGGTGACGGAAGAGCATCAGCGATGGCTTTCAAAATTGCTGGGGTATGACTTTGAAATTCAGTACAGACCAGGCGGGGAAAACAAAGCTGCGGATGCTTTGTCCAGACGATTGGGTGAACTACAGACAGTGGTTGTGTCTGTTCCTTTGATGCTAGATTGGGAGGCAATCAAAGAAGAGAGCTCGAAGGATGAGGTGTTGGGAAAGATCAGGGCTGATTTATTAAGGGAAGTGGATAGCCACCCAGGGTACTCAGTAGAGGGGGACAGATTGCTTTATCAAGGAAGGTTCGTGATGCCCAGGACTTCTATCCACATCCCAAACATACTCCAAGAATTTCATGGGAGCGCGGTTGGGGGTCATTCTGGGGTGCAGAAGACCTACAGGAGGATTGCGGCTGAGCTGTACTGGAAGGGAATGCATAGAGATGTAGAGGAGATGGTGGCCAGATGTGAGATTTGTCAGAGGAACAAATACATGGCTATGTCACCAGGGGGGCTACTACAACCATTGGCGTTACCAGGAAGAGTATGGGAGGAAATATCCATGGACTTCATAGATGGGCTGCCCCGTTCAGAAGGCTTCACAGTGATCCTGGTGGTGGTGGATAGGCTGAGCAAGTATGCTCATTTTATCCCCCTCCGACATCCTTACACCGCAGTGACAGTGGCTTCAGCATTCATCAGAGAGGTGGTCAGGTTGCATGGGATACCAGAGGCAATAGTGTCCGATAGAGACAAGGTGTTCCTCAGTCACTTTTGGAGGGAGCTGTTCAAGTTACAAGGAACAGTTTTGAAAAGGAGCACCGCTTATCACCCACAGACAGATGGCCAAACGGAGGTGGTTAATAGGAGCTTAGAAACCTACTTGAGGTGTTTTGTGTCGGAGACACCTAAGCTTTGGGCCAAATGGTTACCTTGGGCAGAATACTGGTACAACACCTCTTTTCACTCAGCTTCACAGATGACGCCATTCAAAGTGCTGTACGGAAGGGATCCTCCACACTTGGTCCATTTTGGGAGTAGCAGCACTCCTGTTTCGTTAGTAGAAGAGTACTTAGAGGAGAGAGACCGAGTACTGGAAGAGCTAAAAAGGCATCTACTGAGAGCACAACAAATTATGAAGAAGCAGGCGGATGGGCATAGGAAGGACATACAGTTTGCAGCAGGGGAGAGGGTGTTTCTGAAGCTCCGACCCTATAGACAGAAGACAGTTGCCAACAGAAGGAATGAAAAGCTGGCTCCAAGGTACTTTGGGCCCTATGAAGTACTGGAAAAGATTGGGGCAGTAGCATACAGATTGAAACTACCTCCATCGGCAACTATACATCCAGTGTTTCACGTGTCACAATTGAGGAGGGCCATTGGGGAGCACACCACCAATTCTGAGCTACCAACAACCCTAACTGAGGACTTAGAGGTGATTCTAGAACCCATGGAGCTCAAAGGGGTGCGCCAGAAAGAAGATAAAACTAAGGAAGTGTTGATCCAGTGGAAGAACCTTCCTGACTACGAGGCTACGTGGGAGCCATACTGGAGGATGAAGCAACAGTTCCCTGATTTTCACCTTGAGGACAAGGTGATTCTTTGGGAGGGCGGTAATGTTAGACCGGCCCAGGATGGGCCGGTTGGACCGGTCCAGCAGGGACCGGTCCGCGTCTACGCGAGACGCACGCGAGCGGCCGCCGAACGGGCGGAAACGGCAGAGCCGTGAGCCGTGAAGTTTAGGAGGGAAATTTTGAACGTAAAAGGCTGTTTTAGGAAGTTTATGATTGTCCTTTATGATTAATTTTGTATAATTAGGAGTTGGGAGGGAATTAGAGAGGCATCTTGAATTTGAAATTTTCTCTTTGAGATCTAGGTTTTGCTTTTGGCTCTTGGCTTCGCCGGAGACTTTTGGAGATTTGCTTCGTGATTTGTTGCTAACGCGATTAGGAAATACTTGAAATCAAGTATTTCCTATCAGGTCCTAACTCAAAGAATGGAGAGAGAGAGACATCTTTGAGTGAATGATGAAAACTAACAATAACCAAGCAACCACAAAAATGTAAATAATTTAATGTGACTTCCGGTCTTAGTGAGACGTGGTTAATGTTTTTGTAAAAACTTTGTCATATTTAAATTCACCGTTCTTGTTGTTTGGAAATAGTACGAACCAATGTGAGAATATGAAGCATTGTGTTAAAACTCATTCTTTGATCCCTTATTTTTAAGTTTTTGTCAATGTGCAATGCTATATGAATGACTAGGCACAAGTAAATTATATAGTAATGCTTAAAAGGTGTTTATCATAAAATAAATGTTTAGATAGTTTAAGGATGTCAAAGAATACTAAGAATCGTTGTTATGTTTCAAGTAAATGAGAAGAACATTGAAACGTACTTGCTATTTTGATTATTACTTGCTATTTTCATTATTTCTTTGATTAGGCAAATATATTTTCCTTATGCTTGTTCTTTGAGCTTTCATTTGTATATTTGCCATAGGTACTGGTACTATATTTATCTTCAAAAAATATTTTTTGCTCTTCATCTGCATATATTTCTTGCTACAAAATATGCAATGCTTACAATTCTTTTTGTTGCCTTCTTTTATAAAAAAATTGCATAGCTCTGCAAATGAATCGAATTTTTAAATTTATTCAAGTTTACTTATGAATTATTTTATCAAATTTCAGCTATAATTGAGTTTTAATAAAGCTTAATTAATTACACGTAGAATGTTAATAATTAATTAAATATTCTTATTAATAACAATAAATATTCATAACTTAATCAAAATTTATAATAATTTAATCAATATTATTTCTAATATTTTATGAATGATAAAATAATAATTTAATATAGCAATATCTTTAATATTTTTTGTTATATATAAATTTAATATTTAAATTAGCATATGAATATGTCAATTTAGTATTTGTTTAATAATTATATTATTAAATGTTAATAAATATTAAATTATATTTTGATTCTATCATCTTAATTATGTACTCAATATTTTCATCATATTTATATTTGTCATATAAATAACTTTCGAAGCCTAGAGAATATGTTTAAGTTGGTATGCTAACACAATAAGTTATAAAAATACTTAAATCTTCATTAAATATGTATATTATCGAATTATTTGTTAAATAACAGAAAGTCATCTCCAACGGCTATTTCTTTTGTATGTTTAACATTAAAAATCTTATTGAAATTTATTCAATTATCTAAATAAATGAGTATAACGACTTTTTATGAATGAATATTATGTTGTTCATTGAGTGTATTAGTTTACTTTAGTTTTATGCATATTTTTTAATATTACTCGACACTCATTTTATTGCAAATATATTTACATTGTTATTTTCAGCATGAACTGCTGATTAATTTCATCTTCTGGTAAACTATATTACTTTCATCCATCAAAGAAAAATACTCGATGATGAATCTAATGAAATAAAATTTTTATTTTCTTGTTAAGGTTGATTGAGCTTTTGATGTTGGAACTGGGCATGCATGGCAGCAGTTATTTTATCATTGGAAAAGCTATTCTCATTTGCTTTGTTACGCTTAAACTGCTTAATAATTTCACTTTCAAGTGACAATTTTACTTTTCTAAATACCCAACTATGGACTTTTATGTAATTTGTCTAAATGATATTGTCATCTTTAATCTGTAATTTACAATGCGATGTTGCCTTTGAATGAGCAATGCATTTGAAGTTTGATGATGGGCATGCTTGGGCTACGATTTGAACACATGGCCAATTTTTCTTTCATTTAAACTTGAGATCAAGCTCAAGCACTAGGTTGACCTTCTCGAGCACGACTGATAGTGTGTTGAGTTCCATATTTGTAATGAGCGGAGTTGGTTATTAAAAATTTTCATTTTATTAAAAAATGTCCTTAATTATTATAGGAATGTGTATATTTTCTATTCAAACCTCCCCCCAACCTACCATTGATTTCCTCCATATTTATTAGCCATGTCACTCTCATAAAATTATAAAAAAAAAACCCTCATTTTTTATTGAAAGAGAGCCCATGGGGAGGATCAGAAGAGAAATGAGGGGAAGCAAGGGAAAGAAGGAAGAGAGTGAAATTAGAGTTCTCTTACCACTAGACTCCTACTCAATCATCGTCGGACCATCGATCATCGCTATATTATCTTTGAAATGATGTATGTCCACCAATTGATGTTGGATCTCCATTCAGCTTCCAATTATTATTGGACTTACACCTTATCTTTTATTTGATTTTGTATTGAATCTTTATGCATAGTTAAGATGTTAAACTTTATATTTCTATACAACCATGAATATTCTAGGACGCAAAAGTTTGACTCTGTATGTGGGAACATCATTCTTAACTAGAGGTAACTATTGCTCCAATATCAAAGCACCGTTCAGGTCAATGCCCTGACATCAATTATTGCTGCAATTGCAGCCTTAGTCAAGTAGATTCCTCCAACGCTTCTAACATCCAAGATGATATCTTAGAAAATTATTTTACATAAAGCTTTTAGCAAATGCACTGATGCTTTTAATACATTATAAGCTTTTTATAGTCTCTATTTGGACTTCTACTCCTTGGACAAGGTTTTAATTTCGAACAAGAAAAGATAATAACTATCTAAAGTAGACTTTCATTCACCTTTGATTCGGAACACACACAACATTCATTCCCGCTTAATTAAGGCATTATCGATCCCATGGGGATTTGAATTGACATCTTCCACACATATTAATGTCATCGAGCAATGCTCTAACAAACAACCTCAAATAGGTCAAACATCATAGGAGGATTTCAATTAAATCTTAAATCTTTTATTTGATAAATACACAATCTTTATTGTGTCTCAATCACTGGATGATCAATCTCATATGTATTTTATCCGAACTCTTCTACATAGATTAATATAATCGAGTAATGCTCTAACAAACAACCTCTGATCGGTCAAATATCTTAAGAGGATGCTAATCAAGTCTTAAAATCCTTAATTCAAGAAATACAAAATCATTATTGCGTCTCAATCACTGGATGATCAATCCCAAGTGAGTTTGACTCAACCTCTTCCGCCCAGGTTAACATTATCGAGTAGCGCTCTAACATACAACCACAGATAGGTTAAACATCATATGAGGATGCCAATCAAATCATAAAATTGTTGATTCAAGAAATACATAATCTTTATTGTGTCTCAATCACTAGATTATCAATCACCGGAGGATTCGATCCGATCTCTTTTACACAAGTTAATGTCATCGAGAAATGCTCTAACAAATACCTCTGATAGGTTATATATCCTTGGTGAATTCTCTCGACCTCTTTCACATAGGTTAACATTGTCTAGTAATGCTCTGACAAATAACCCCAAAAGGCTCACCTATGAGGTAGCCTCTAAGGAAAGAAAGTAGCGGACAAGGTCCTCACTAGAAATACTCCACGAGAGCAAGTGATTGACCTGGTCATCACCTATTTAAAGACCTTGCTAGACTAAAAAGCCTCAAAAGATACATGTGTACAAAGATCTAAGTAGGATAAAAAGCCTAAAAAAGCACAGGGGCAATATATTAAAGCATATATCAAAGATGCATAAACACCTTAGTTTTCTCTGGAAGATAAGTTCATTTTAAAGGAAAAAAAAGCATCGAGCTCATAGAAATTCATATAAAATATTATTGGAGTTACATAACAAAATTCTATATTAGGTTTAAGTGTGCTTTCATTTTCATAAGAAGTTAAATCAAAATTACTTTAACATTATCCGTACTAGTTAATGTCATGAAGCAATGAATAACTTAAAAAAAAGGTTATATATCCTTGGTGGATTTATTGACCTATTCTCTACTGCATATTAAAGCGTCTATTGCAACTTCTTCTTTAAAGAAAGATTATAACCTGATCATCATCAGGCCTCCTCTCAATTGATAATATTAGTTTGTAGCTAGATTACTGATAGGGCACATTGCTTTGAAGTCTTCCATCAGGGATGTTTGATGTCCACACATATCCGTATGAATGTACATTGCCTTTAGCAAAATTTAACTTGACCATGACCATCATCGACCCTTTTCCTGATGTACGATGTCAGTCCTTCACTTCATATTAGCCATCATCAGCTTCTTGCTCATATACTATTAGCAGCACACCCTTCAACTATCTCCTTCAGCTCTCCACTCGATCATAGATTGCCATTGGACTTCAACCTAATTGTCAATTGCAGTAGGACTTCTACTCAAAGAACATCAAAATTTTGTCCGTCCACTGACAATCATTAGTTCTCCTCCCGTGTACTATTACCATAAGATTTTCTCAGATCACCCTCGCATGCAAGAAATAGTTGATCTTCTTATGTCAAGGGTTGCCTATTGAGAGAATAAACTCTCATTGTGACTTCTTCTACATAAAAAAGAGGCACAACACAATGCCTCTAATGTAAGAATAAAGTTAAAAGAGAGAAGGAGAAGAACATTTTTTCCCTTGCCTCATGAGTTTATTTTTTGATGGAAAAGGAGGGAGGAATATCATGCATGAATTAGAATATTCTAAAAAGATTCCAAAAATATTTCAGGAATAAGATTATTCTAAAAATATTCAAAGAATATTCCAAAGGATATTCATAATAAAAAGGAAAAAAGGTGAGAAAAAATCCTCCCTAAAAAAATAAATCTCTCTAGAGAGAAAAATTCTCCCTAAAAAAATAAATCTCTCTAGAGAGAGAGAGAGAGAGAGAGAGAGAGAGAGAGAGAGAGAGAGAGAGAGAGAGAGAGAGAGAGAAGTGGCTTAGGTCCCTAAAAAAAGGAGATGTTATTTTAGTTGCCCCTAAAGAGGCGGTTAAGAGCCACCTCAGGCAGCTCGACTAAAAAAAATGAAGAAAGGATGGGTGTTGTGTTCGCCCCATGAGGTGCACGTTTGCCCGCGTTGAACTACCAGTGACTACAGCCGGTTGGCTGGCCAGTTTGGCCGTTCATAAGCCTCTGGGCCTAGTTTTTGCCTCGAATAGTCCAAATCGGATGTTTTTGAGGCCCCCAGAATCATTTTTGGACTTTTTAGATCCAATTTTGACACTTTCTTAGCTCTACGAAACTTCTATAATTAATTTTGGGTACTTTCAAATATTTTGAAGTATAATGTTTCAACTTTTTTTGCTCCAATCAAGGCGCCAACTTCAGAACATGCTCAATTTATAATTAAGGGTATTCTACTTGTTCACAGCTCAAAGGGGAGGTCCACATTGATGTCCAGAGAGGGGTTATGCCTTGTAATTTCCCAAAACTTATAACTTTACAATTCAAACAATTTGAAATGTTATGACACGTATTTTTGGACTCTATAAGTTTTGATGTCTGAATGTAGGGGGCAACTATTATATCATCAAAAAATTATCTTGAACGGGCATGAATCTCGAGACAAAATTGAGTTGGAAACTTCAAAAATTAAATTTGGAATCAAATACACTCTGATTTGAGCAAACTTATAATCAAATTGAAAGTCTTGAAAAGATGAACTGAATGACACCAAATTTGACTCAATTCAAGCCCAAATGTGTCCAGATTGAAGACTCAAAACATCTTTGGAAGGTTCATGTAATGCCCTTAAAATGATCAAAATAATGTAAGTATTAATTTTCTCAGAATATTAGCTTATTTTATTATAAGTTTATATAGACGTAAATTTATTTAATAGATTAATCAATTTAGTTAATTAACAATTAACTTGGTAGTGGATAATACTTAGCGTACCATTTATTTAATATATATTCTACTGTAGCTATTCCACTAATCTGAGCATGCAAGGGATTTATTTTGGCATGCTACAATATGACGGCTAAGGGTGAGTTTGGTGGACTAAGTGGAAAGAGCATTGAGTATAAAATAAGTTTTAGTTCACTTCTCATTCCCAATTTTTTTTACCACACATAAGTTTATCTGGAGTTCGCTAAGCTATTGTGAGCAGGTGCTAGAGGATTTGTGAAGGCTCAGTTGGGAGGATAAAGTCTAGGTAAAACAATCTCTAGTTACTAAAATAAACTTTTGCTGAAATCTATGGTTAAAAAAAAGATGGAATTTAGTAATATTTGCTGAAATTAGTTGGTGGTAGCTGAGTTCATTGTGGTAGATTGCTGGACATAGGAAAAGAAAGAAAATGACTACCATTGAATGAAGAGGAACTTGAGATTGTTTATAAGAGGAAATGAAGACAAAATCTAGGAGAACAAATTTCTAACGAGGTGAGATTCCGAAACAAGGTTATAAGGATTAGTAAATGTTTTATTATTGCACTTCATCTTGATTATGCTTATGATCATATGTATTTCAGTTTATTTTAGTTATTTTGTATGAACATGGTCGAATATGTATGAAATTGTTTATGTAGGGAGAAATCTTTATTAATGTTAATGATTTCGTAAGTCTAAAAGGGTAAATATTCATAAAAAAGAAAATTAATAAGTTAAAGTGTACCTAAAGAGCAGCTAAAGTGCAACTAAAGGGCAACTAAAGAATAGCTAAAAGGCACCTAAAGGGAAGCTAAAGGGCACCTAAAGGGCAACTAAAGGGTAGTTAAAAGGCATATAAAGGGCAGCTGAAGAGCAACTAAAGCATAACCATGTCATCAAAAGCATATGTCATTAGGGCTAAAAATGATGATTATATGAAAAGTGAAATAAGTTTTATATGGAGAATAGGCCTGCACAAATAAAGACAGAAGATCCAATGAGGTAAGCCTACGCTTGCAAATCTAGAAGTTGAGAAATTTGACTAAACCCTGAATGAGAGAGTAGTTTCTATTCTAAGAAGTTGGAAAGTTATTCCCAATCTCGAATTGGAATGCTGAAAAGGTACAAAAGCTTATAGCCATTATATGACTTGTTTAAAAATGTTAAACAGTTTTGATAAGATCCATATCTATGCTCAATATGACCTTTCAATATGTCTTTTAACTATATTAGCATTGGTAAACATTTCTTATTTATTTATTGTTATTTCTTATAAATTGCTTGTGTGTTTCATTGAGCCTACCTCATTAGCAGTGGTTGTACTGCAGAAAAGGGGAAGGAGCCCTTGGGATAGTAAAAAGAGGTGATCGTTCTTTTGGTGTAAATACATTTTGGGTTTGCAAAGAGATATAAAATGAGATCTGAATGCTAGATGTATAGACTTTTGGGTATGTGAATGAATTTTAAAAATTTTAGTAGAGCTCTGTATTTGTTTTAATTATATTCGATGTTTAGTAAAGTATATTATATGCTTCCCATTATGATGTTCGAAGTTCATAGGTTGACATGTTAGGAGAGCCTAAATAGATTTCTTTCCTTCTCTGTTATACTCTAGTTTGAATGTTAGAGGGTAAGCCAAATTGGGGTGTGACAGAAATTGGTATCAGAGCCAAATCAAGATAAAATGGAAGCATAATTGGATTTAGAAGAAGAAGTAGGATGAGATATAATGAATATGATATATACAGAGCTATAGGTTGAATCAAGTTTATTGGAATTGTGTATTCATTTCAGTACAATAACATACTTTCTCATTTAATGCTTTTAGTGATTATGTTTATTACCATGAGTATATGTATTATATGAATTATCATATGCATACAGATAGTTATGTCTGAAAAGTTTCCAGAAAGAATGACTGGTCAGTCATCCCGGCCAGATATAGAAACAAGAATGAATGATGGAAATAAATCTAAAGAACATCAAGATATTATGCAATTTATATCACAAGTGGTAGATAAAATGGCATATATGGAGAAATCTTCTACTAGTGGTGGATTCAGATTTGAAAATAATAGTGAAGTTGATCAACATTTAAAATTATTTCAAACTTTTAAACCACCAGCATTTAAGGGTGTAAGTGATCCAACCATAGCTGAAGACTGGTTGTTAAAGATTAGAAAGATTTTGGATGGCATGATCTGTCCCAAAAATAGAAAAGTACCATTGGCTACATTTATGTTAGAAGGAGAAGCAGTAAGATGGTGGCAAGCACAACTTAAAAAAAAATATGGACATATGCCTATTACTAACATACAGTGGGATGATTTTGTGAACATATTCAGAGATTGGTTTATTCCTCCTTTAGCCAGATTAGCTCTGCAAGATAAATTCTTCAATCTGACTCAAGGCTCCAAAACAGTTATGCAATACGAAGCTGAGTTCACTTCTTTGTCTTGCTACGCACCTCATTATGTCACCACCCAGGAGGAGAAGTACCACAGATTTTTGAGAGGACTCAGAGATCAACTACACTAGCAATGGCACCTTTTGATATCAGTGAATTTTTTATTTTAGTGGAGAGAGCCAGAAGGATTGAAAATGAACTGAATTTCTCCAAATATAGTTGGGAATAACTACACCCAGGAAAATGGAAGATATTTGAAAGGGACGAATGATTCAAGAATAAGAAGCCAAAGCTTGATGATAAATAAAAGAAAAGTCAGCTTGAGAAACCCTTGTGTGAGCAATGTGGGAAGAGGCATTTTGGTCAGTTTAGTGGGATTTGGAAGATGTTTTAAATGTGGTGAGATGGGTCATCGCAAGATGGATTTCCCTTAAGAGAAAAGAACCAATATCAGGCCACAAGGATATCAAGAACAGGTACAACATAAGAGATATCTGGAAGGAGGCAATCAAACAGGAAAAACTTAGTTCCAAGGAAGGCCAACAGTACAAGGAAAACCATCTGTTCAATTAAAAGGAGATGCATCAGATCTTAAAGATAATCAACATGTGAAAGCTAGAGTGTTTGCCATTACACCCTAGGAGGCTAAGAATTCAGAGGAAGTGGTTACATGTATACTTTTGATTTCTAACAAGTTTGGCATAGTTCTTTTTGATTCTGGTGCATCCCATTTGTTTATTTCTAAAGAATTCTATTCTGATTTATCTGTTGAGATTGTATATTTTACACCTACCTTGTGTGTTATGATGCCAACGAGGGATGATTTGCCTGCCAATAGGATGTGTCTTATAAATTTGAATATTCAAGGTCACAAATTTTCAATAGAACTAATTATAGTGCCTATTAAAATGTTTGACATCATCTTGGGATGGATTGGTTAGTTAAATATTTTGCTACAATTCAATATTGGAAGAAGAGAATAAAATTTAATTTACCAAATAAGAAGACTTTCTTTTTTCCTTGTGAGAAAAATACAACATCCTCTCTTGTTAGTGCAGTAAAGATGGGTAAATACTTAAGGAGGGGTGAGCTAGTGTTCTTAGCTAAACTAGAGGTCTTAAATAAAGATGTTCAGGCATTGCAGCATGTTTTAGTTGTCTCTAAAATTTTAGATGTATTTCCTGAAGAATTACCTGGATTACCACCTAAAAGAGAAGTTAAATTTGGCATAGAGCTACAACCAGGAACATTAGCAATTTACAAATCTCCTTATAGGCCCCTAAAGTTGCAGGAGTTAAAAACTCAGCTACATGAGTTAATGGATAAGGGATTTATCAGAGCTAGTTATTCTCCTTGGAGTGCACCTATACATTTTGTCAAGAAGAAGGATGGATCCATGAGAATGTGTATTAATTATAGAGAACTGAACAAAGTAACTATCAAGAACAAATATCCATTACCATGAATAGATGACTTATTTGATCAGCTGGAATGTGCTACAGTATTTTTAAAAATTGATTTAAGATCAGGATATCATCAAGTGAGAGTTAAAGAAGCATATGTCAGTAAGACAACTTTTGGGACTATATATGGTCATTTTAAGTTTAAAGTCATGTCGTTTGGGTTAACAAATGCTCCTGCTATCTTTATGGATATGATGAACCAAATTTTCAAAGACTTTCTAGATAAGTTTGTGATTATTTTCATTGATGATATCCTGGTATACTCAAAGACTGATGAGGAGCATGTTGAACATTTAAAAATAGTTTTGAAGACATTGAGGAAATATCAGTTATATGCAAAATACTCAAAATGTAAATTTTGGCTAAGAAGTATTTCCTTCTTAGAACATATTATCAATGGGGAAGGAATTTCAGTAGATCCACAGAAGTGAAAGCAATTGTGGAATGGCCTACACCAAAGAATGTTATAGAGGTTCATAGTTTTCTCGGACTAACATGATATTATAGAAGATTTGTTAAAGAATTTTCACAAATTACTATGTCTTTATCTAAATTGATGAGAAAGGAGGTTAAGTTTGAGTGGGCTGCTGAATGTGAGAAGAGCTTTCAGGCATTGAAGATAATCTAACTACCGCACAAGTATCAATACTTCCCTCAGGAATAGAAGGATTTCAGATTTATAGTGATGTATCTTTAAAATGTTTAGGATATGTCCTAATGCAGAATAGAAAAGTGATTGCATATGCATCGAGACAGTTAAAGCCCCATGAAAAAAATTATCCTACTCATGATTTAGAGCTGGCTGTAGTAGTATTTGCTTTGAAGATTTGGAGGTATTACCTGTATGGAATAAGATGTGAAATTTTCACTGATCATCAAAGCTTAAAATATAGATTTTCACTAAATGAATTAAATTTAAGACAAAGAAGGTGGTTGGAGCTCATTAAAGAGTATGATTTAAATATTCAGTATTGTCTGAGAAAAGCTAATATTGTAGCCGATGCTTTGAGTCACAAGTCTTCAGGAATAATAAACTTGGTGATTACTCAAGAGGTTCAACTGATTAAGGAAATGAAAAATCTATTTTTGGAGACTAGAGATTTCAAAAATGCTGAATGTTTGCATCAGATTACAGTAAAGCCCACTTTAGCAGATCATATCAAAGAAGCTCAAAAGCATAGTAGTGAATTTTCAAAGTTAATGGAGTAGGCCCAATCAGGGAAAAGACCCGATCTTTATGTTGATCTTGATGGAATCATTAAGTACAAATTCCAGTTGTGGATACCAAATGATTTGGATTTAAGAAAGGAAATTTTGAAAGAAGCCCATCATTCAGGCTATACAATTCATCCAGGTAGTATCATGATGTATAAATACTTGAAATTAATGTTCTGGTGGCCAAGTATGAAGAAAGACATTGCAGAATATGTAGCTAAGTGTGAAACATGTCAAATGGTGAGAGCGGAACACTAGTAACCCAATGGCTTACTGCAATTATTACCTATCCCTGTGTGGAAGTGGGAAGACATTGCAATGGATTTTTTTATGGATTTCTGAGATCCAAGCAGGGACATGATAGCATTTGGGCGATTATTGATAGACTAACAAAATCAGCTCACTTTTTGCCTATTAAGAAAACTGATTCGAAAAGGGTTTTTTGTAGAGAGAGAAGCTCTGAGGATTTTCTAGAGAGATAAAGCTTTCAAGTGTGTTTTTTGAATTTCTGTTTCTGCGGGAATTCCGCGGTTGAAGGAGTCGGCGCCGGTGATTCGCCGGCAGCTCTTCACCATTGATTCATGAACGTCCAACGTTCATCTGGCTCCTGAAATCTTCCGTCGTCAAGATTTCTTTTGTTCTCTTCCGATGACGGTTGAGGGCCGGCGGCCCCCTTCCGCCGGACCTGGTGATTTTTGTTCTTCATCGATTCATCCGATCAAGATTCTTAATCATAATAATCAAACTTTATCTCCTCCTGCATTTGGGAACGGTGGCAAGGTGTTTGATCGTGAGGCTGTTTTGAGGTTTAAGTCTGTTAAACCTCTTGTTATTAATGAGGGAGGGTATATATCTCCAAAAAAGAATGTGGAATGTGTGGGAAAAGGGAAACAGGTGATTGAAATCATTGAGGCTATGAAGGTTGATAAAATTGATTATTGTCCTGTTTTTAGTAATGATTTGAATGAAGGAGGAAGAGTTGAATCTGCAACTGGTACTACTGGCGGAGTTCTTATGAAAAATTTATTGAAGGATCGGCCTTCAGTTTCTGTTAATGGTGAGAATGTGAATACTAACAATAATGAAGCAGCTATTTCTAAAGGTTCATCTGCTAAAGAAGGGTGGAACAATGTTCGTTCTTGTGATTCGGCTTCTTTGGGAAATTGTTCTACTGATATCAAGAATTCTATTTCTTTTCCCCAAAGAATTAATTCTGGAGGGAATGCCTGGAATTCAAAACAAAACTTTAAAGTTGTTGATTTCGATCTTGGTGAGGATTTCCTAGTCGATGGGGTGGTTAAATTACATCAACATTTTGAATATGAGAACAGCTCAAGATTACAGAAATTGTTAGTAGTCAAGGTGTTGGGATTTGCTACGTATCACATTATTGGGCAGGAGCTAAGGAGGCAATGGGATCAGTTTGGTAAATTTCATATGACCCTACTTGGCAATGGTTGGGTTTTATGTGCTTTTGAAGAACTTGGAGCTATGGAGTCTGTTCTAAACAGTGGACCATGGTATGTTAATGGGAGCATTATCGGGATAGACAAGTGGTCTCCGAATTTTGACCCTTCTTCTTTGAAAGGTTTGACAGCTCCGGTGTGGATTCGGTTACCAAACCTTCCTTTACAAAGTTGGGATAGAGTTAATGTTTGTCGAATTGCTTCAAAGATTGGAAAACCTTTTCTTATAGACGAAAAAATGTTCCAATGGGGTCGGCGGGAATATGCTAGAGTTTGTGTCAAGATAAATTTGGATGAAAAACTCCAACAGGGAGTTTGGGTTGAAGGAGCAATGGGAAAATTCTTCCAAAAAATTGGTTATGAGAAGATTCCTCACATCTGTTTCAAGTGCGGTAAAGTTTGGCATGTGGAGAAAAATTGTTGTGATGTCAGCTGTGATACTGGTCCTAGCCATAGTTTTTCCCAAGTTGAAAAGGAGGATGGGAAATTAACTGGTTCCAGATATAATTCCAATGTGGTGAAAAACTTACATTCCAATGACAATGGGGGAGATTATGGTCCTTGGATCCACGTCGATTATGGGAAGAGAAGGAGAAAGATTAACAACTTCCAGAATACATGGAGAAGGATCCTCGTCCGAGACAATAAGTTTAAAGAAGCCAAAGAGGGGGTTAAAACTCAAATTGGAGTTAATAATAATTCCTTGCTACCTGTTGCTGAAAACCAAATTGAAGGGGAGTATGTTGATAACTCAAAAGTTGCGGGTAATATTGATAATTTTTCAATCATCAATAATAAAGGACATGGTTATAATGCTGGAAACTTAATGGATAATACTAATCAGTTCGATGTTCTATTAAATTTGAGGGAGGAAGGGGAGTTTATTGGTGAAGATGTGTTTGATGACGACAGGTATGTTGAGGAAGAACTAATTCAGGATGAATTATATGTTCCGGTTCATGTAGAAGACAGCAGAAATGATACTGCTTCTGATGACTTGCGGGATGTTAAAGATAATTGTATGGATAATGAATCTGGCAAATCTAAAAAGAAAGGTGCAAAGCAATTGAAAGGATTAGGGCCTATTAAGCTTATTCCTAGAAGTAGGAAATTGGAAGGTGAAGCTAAAAATAGGGCTGGGAACCTCTTCCCCTCATATCATTAATGTCTTTTATTGGGTTTTGGAATTGTAGGGGAGTTAGAAAAAAGGCAGCTTCCCTTTATGCTAAGGAGTTTATCAGAGATAATGATGTTTTTTTTCTTGGTTTGTTGGAAACTAAGTTGACGTTGATTGATAATAAGCTTGTTAAAGAAATGTTTGGAGATGGCTGGGATTTCTTTTTTGTTCCTTCTGATGGGCTGTCTGGGGGAATTTTGTTGATTTGGAAAATTGCTTTTGCTAAATTCAATGTTGTGGATGCTTCTTCTCAATTTGCTGTTGGTGATCTAGAGGTTCTCAACAAGGGCTGTTGGAGAATAGCAACAATTTATGGAAGTAAAAATGTATACAAACGTAGGATTCTATGGGATGGCCTAGAACGTGTTTTGGATAAAAACACCCCAATGATCATTGGAGGGGACTTTAATTGCTTGTTGTCTAAAGAAGAAAAGAAAGAAGGGAGAAAGTTTGTTTTAAATTTGGGATCGAAGGAAATGAATGCTTTTATTTCATGTAATGATTTACATGAGATTTCTAGTAGTGGCCCCAAATTTATCTAGTGTAATAATAAGGTTGGTGCTGATAGGATCTTGGAAAAGTTGGATAGGTGTCTAGTAAATTCAACCGCTTTCAATTCTTCTCACATGTTGTTGGTTAAGAATTTAGCAAGGCTTGCTTCGGACCACAGTCCGATCCTTTTGAACTTGTTGAACTTCAGCCCTCACAGCAAAAATCTTAAATTTGAGGAAGTTTAGACTTCTATTCCAGCTGCAACTTCTATAGTGTTATCTTCATGGAGGAAAAATGCAAAGGGTGATCCAGCACAAATTTTAAATCAAAAGATGAAGAGAGTTTTGAGGGATCTGCATTATTGGAGCAAAGCCAAGTTCAAGGATATCAATCTGTCCAAAGATAAACTCAAAAAAGAAATTCTTATTTTACAGGAAAAGGAAGGGGATGGTGTGGAGCTTACAGGTGAGGAGCAATGGAGGTTAAAGGCCTATATGGAAGAACTCAACATGGTCTTAGCTCGTTTAAATTCAATCTGGAAACAGCGAGCTAAAATTAAATGGCTCTCGGATGGTGATTCTAATACCAGATTTTATCAAGCTTTTGCTAATGCTAGAAGAAATTCCAACTATATTCATAGTATCAAAAATATGCAAGGAGATATGGTGGAAGATCAAAAAGGTATAGAGGAGATCTTATTCCAGTTTTTTAACAACAAATGGAAAGAAAGATCTTGTGTTATGTTTGGGTGGCCGGTCCCTTTTTCAGTATTAGTGAAGGAGGATAAAGATTTCCTGGGAAGGAAATTTTCTATAGAAGAGCTTGAAAAGGTCATAAAAGAGCTTGGTGGCAACATATCTCCCGGTCAAGATGGTATGTCTTATACCTTTTTTAAATTCTATTGGAACATTATCAAAGATGATTTATGGAATGCTTTGGATCATTTTTTTGTTGGTGGTAAAATGAATGAGGATTGGAAAAACACCAACATAGTTTTAATTCCTAAAGTTAAGGATCCGGTTTCTCCTTCTCATTTCAGGCTAATTAGTTTATGCAATTCTGTGTATAAAATTGCTGCAAAAATTATTCTTAATAGAGTTGTGTATGTTGTTCCAAAGTTGATCTCTAATGAACAAGTTGCTTTTTTGAAAGGCAGATCCATATCGGATAATGTTCTTGTGGCTCATGAAATTTTTCATAAGTTTAGGTATTCCAAATCTGCTAATGGATTGGTTTCTTTCAAAATTGATATGGAGCAAGCTTATGACTCCATGGGTTGGCCTACTTTGAACAAAGTTCTGAGATATTTTGGTTTTCCGGATTTCTTTGCTGATCTGATCATGGAGTGTGTTATTGATCCTAAATTTTCTTTGATTATCAATGGTATCTCTTCTAAAT
Source organism: Dendrobium huoshanense (assembly GCA_016618105.1). NCBI lineage: Eukaryota > Viridiplantae > Streptophyta > Magnoliopsida > Asparagales > Orchidaceae > Dendrobium > Dendrobium huoshanense. The sequence continues at coordinate 34,114,958 of CM028351.1, read as the reverse complement.
GGATTGAGGCAAAAAGCGGCTTTCGCCAGGGATGTCCATTATCCCCTTTTCTGTTTGTTTTATGTGAACAACTGTTGTCTAATGCTTTCTATCAAAGGGGGAATTCAATTGGTATCAGTGTTTCATCAAGAAGTCCTAAAGTTTCACATTTGCTCTACGCCGATGACATTTTGGTGTTTTCTGAAGCCAAGTTGAAATCTATTAAAACTGTTAGAGATATTATCATGAAATTTTGTGATTGGACGGGACAAAAGGTCAATCTTCAAAAATCTGGTATTCTTTTTGATAAATATGTTAATAGAAGGAAAAGAAGGAAAATCTGCAAAATGTTGAAGTTTAAGGAACTTCATGAATTCACTTATCTAGGTACTAAAGTGGCTTTGAGGAGGATGAAGAGAACTGACTTCCAATTCATTTTGGATAATGCTTTGAAGAAGATTGGTATTTGGGGTAATAAACTACTTTCTATGGCAGGGAAGTTAAATTTGATCAACTCGGTTTTATTAGCTTTACCAATATTTCATATTACCTTGTCTTTAGTACCAAAACAAATCTTATTGGAAATTGAGAAAGCTTGTAGAAAGTTTATTTGGAGTAAAGGGGATGGAAAAAGGGTCTTCATTATGTTAGTTGGGATTTACTATGTAAACCAAAGGAGTTTGGAGGCATTGGAATCAATTCTTGTTTAAAAAAGGAAGGACCTTTAAGAGCTAAATTGGCGTGGAGGTATTATCAAGAAACTGAATCTCTTATGCATAAAGTTTTATTCCCAAAGTATGGTCATCTGCTGCTGGAAGATTCTTCAAGGAGGTCGGGTTCTACTTCTTATAAACTGATTAAAAATGGGGGTACTTTTTTAAAACCAATCATTAGATGGGAAATTGGTAAAGGTAATTCTATTAATGCTGTCAAAGAAACTTGGATCTTTGACAAATGCCTGTTGAAATGGCCAACCTTTATTCATAATTTGATTGGAGAAGACTATTTGGTGGAGAATTTCATTAAGAATGGGAGCTGGGATTTGATGGAATTAAAAAAATTCTTTGGTTCAGATCTCATGGAAATTATCAAAACAATTCATATCAGTGAGAGTAATGAAGATCAGATGGAACTTATTCATAAATTTTCTGGAAAGTCGCTGACTTCTCTAGCTTTAAAAGCTTCGGAACAATGTTATACTGATGGTAATTCATGGAAGTGGCTTGATAAAATCAAACTTATTCCAAGAGTAAGATTATTTTGGTGGAGATTACTTCATGAAGCCATTCCTACTAACAAATTTTTATGTTATAGAAGGCTCCAAAACTTTGATTATTGTCCTAGAGGTTGTGGGATAACTGAAGACAAAGAGCACATTATCTCTGGATGTGGAAGTCTGTTACAAGTTGTGGACATTTTGAATTCATGGGGCTTCGGTATACCAGCTTTTATTTCTCTGGAAGATTGCTTAGATTGGCTCAAAGTTCAAAATTCTTGGGTCAAAAGTCTTTATTGTAATGTTGTGTTTCATTCCTGGAAATCCAGGAATCTTTTGGTTCATGAAGGGAAAGCTTTCAGCCCTTTGTATATAGCATCCAATGCAATTTGCTTTACTGCTATGATTAAGAGTTCCTTCTGCTGTTTCTCGGGTATTGAGGGTATCAACCAACCTTCCAGGTTGCTTAATATTTGGTATCCTCCTCCGCCTGATTGGATCAAAGTGAAAATTGATGCAGATGTTCATAACTCGTACAAAGCCGGATTAGGAGGTGTGTGTAGAGATCATAGAGGGAGATTTTTGATGGCTTTCGGCAGACAATTTTTTCATTGGGATTCTGGAGCTATGGAGCTTCTTTCTATTTTATCTCTAAAAGATTATATCAGAGATTGGATGAAGGAGTACAAAGGGTTGATTATTGAAGGAGACAACAAGAATGTAATAAATTTCATCAAAAGTAAGGTGGATAAAGGAGGTACAGATGATATTGATCTTACTTTTCTTAAGGGTTTTAATTTCGTTGTCTTTAATTTTGTTAATAGAGAAAGCAATAAGTTAGTCGATCTTAGTGCTAACTATGCTTGTTTTAGTTCCTTTGTTTGGAAGGACTTGATTAGTGGTAGTATTCCGGATTCCTTCATAAAATTGTTAATGAAGGAATCAGATAGTTTGAGGTTGTAACTATCTTCTTTTTTAATAATATAGCATTTTTGTGCTTTCTTCAAAAAAAAAAAAAAAAAACTGATTCAATAGACAAATTAGCACGTTTGTATGTAAAAGAGAGTGTTTGATTACATGGCATTCCAAAAGTTATTGCTCAGATAGAGATGGTCAATTTACTTCTAGGCTATGAAAAAACATTCAAGAAAGCTTAGGCACAAATCTGCATTTTAGTATAGCCTTTCACCTTCAAATTGATGGTCAATATGAAAGAACCATTCAAGTACTGGAAGACTTATTGAGATTATATGTTTTGGATTTCAAAGGTAGTTGGGAAGACCACATACCATTAATAGAATTTTCCTATAAGAATAGCTATCAATCTAGTATACAAATGGCGCCATATGAAGCACTTTATGGTAGAAAATGCAGAACTCCTTTAACTTGGGTCGAAGTGGGAGAAAGACAACTAATGGGTCCAAAGTTAGTTGATGAAGCAATAGAGAAAATCAGATTAATCAAAGACAAATTAAAAGCTGCCCAAGATCGTCAACAAAAGTATTATGACCCCAAACATAGAGCAGTAGAGTTTGAAGTGGGTGATTTTATATTCTTGAAGGTTAAGCCTGTGAAAGGTACCACTAGATTTGGTCAGGGAGGCAAATTGAATTCGAGATATATAGGACCTTTTGAAATTATTGAAAGAATTGGAAAAGTTTCTTATAGACTTGCTCTTCCAGCAGACATGTTAGATATTCATAATGTTTTTCATGTGTCATTGCTAAGAAAATGGGTTATAGATGTCCATCAGAGAATTTCACATGATGAAATTGATCTACAGAAAAATCTGACTTATACTGAAGAGCTAGAAGGAATACCATATGTTGATACTAAATAACTCAGAAATTGGCAGATTCTATATATTAAACTGAAATGAAAATACAGGCCAGAAAAAGAAGCAACCTGGGAAAAAGAGGACGATATTAAATTGAGATTCCCTCGTTTATTTGATGATAGCTAAGATAATTTCGAGGATGAAATTTCAAAAAGGAGGGGTGATTGTAATGCCATCAAAATGATCAAAATAATGTAAGTATTAAATTTTTATGAATATTAGCTTATTTTATTATAAGTTTATATAGACTTAAATTCATTTAATAAATTAATCAATTTAGTTAATCAACAATTAACTAGGTAGTGGATAATACTGTAGCATACCATTTATTTAATATATATTATACAGTAGCTATTCCACTAATCTGAGCATACAAGGGATTGATTTTGGCATGCTGCAATCAGACAGCTAAGGTTGAGTTTGGTGGACTAAGTGGAAAGAGCATTGAGATATAAAATAGGTTTTAGTTCACTTCTCATTTCCAATTTTTTTTACCACACATAAGTTTATCTGGAGTTCGCTAAGTTGTTGTGAGCGGGTGCTAGAGGATTCGTGAAGACTCAGTTGGGAGGATAAAGTCCAGGTAAAATAATCTCTAGTTTTTTTTAAAGAAAAAGTCGGAGCTTACTATAAAACAATCTCTAGTTACTAAAATGAACTTTTGCTAAAATCTATGGTTAAAAAAAAAAAGGATAGAATTTAATAATGTTTGGTGAAATTCGTTGGTGGTATCTGAGTTCATTGTGGTAGATTGCTGGACATAAGAAAAGAAAGAAAAGGATTACTATTGAATAAAGAGGAACTTAATTGAGATTGTTTACAAGAGGAAAGGAAGACAAAATCTAGGAGAACAAATTACTAATGAGGTGAGATTCCCAAACAAGGTTATAAGGATTAGTAAATGTTTTATTATAGCACTTCATCTTGATTATGCTTATGACCACTTATATTTCAGTTTATTTTAGTTATTTTGTATGAACATGGTCGAATATGTATGGAATTGTTTATGTAGGGAGCAATCTTTATTAATGTTAATGATTTCATTAGTCTAAAAGGGTAAATATTCATAAAAAAATGAATAAGTTAAAGTGCACCTAAAGGGTAGCTAAAGTGCAACTAAAGGGCAACTAAAGGGAACCTAAAGGGCAGCTAAAGGGCAGCTAAAGGGCAACTAAAGGATAGATAAAGGGTAGCTGAAGAGCAGCTAAAGTACAATTATGTCATCAAAAGAATATGTCATTAGGGCTAAAAAGGATGACTATATAAAAAGTGAAATAAGTTATATATGGGGAATAGACCCGCACAAATAAAGGCGAAAGACCCGATGAGGTAAGCCTACACTCTCAATTCTAAAAGTTGAGAAATTTGACTCAATCCTGAATGAGAAAAAAGCTTCCATTCTAAAATGTTGGGAAGTTGGACCCAACCTCAAATTAGAACTCTAAAAAAGGTGCAAAAACTTATAGCCATTATATGAATTGTTTAAAAATGTTAAACAATTTTGATAAGATGTACTTCTATGCTCAATATGACCTTTCAATATGTGTTTTAACTATATTAGCATTGGTAAACATTTCTTATTTGTTTATTATTACTTCTTATAAATTATTTGTGTATTTCATTGAGCCTAGCTCATTAGCAGTGGTTGTATTGCAGGAAAGGGGAAGGAGCCATTAAGACAATAAAAAGAGGTGACCATTCTTTTTGGTGTAAATACATTTTGGGTGTGCAAAGAGATCTAAAACTAAATCTGAATGCTAGATGTATAGACTTTTGTGTATGTGAATGAATTTTAAAATTTTTAATAGAGGATTCGTGAAGACTCAGTTGGGAGGATAAAGTCCAGGTAAAATAATCTCTAGTTTTTTTTAAAGAAAAAGCCAGAGCTTACTATAAAACAATCTCTAGTTACTAAAATGAACTTTTGCTAAAATCTATGGTTAAAAAAAAAGGATAGAATTTAATAATGTTTGGTGAAATTCGTTGGTGGTATCTGAGTTCATTGTGGTAGATTGCTGGACATAAGAAAAGAAAGAAAAGGATTACTATTGAATAAAGAGGAACTTAATTGAGATTGTTTACAAGAGGAAAGGAAGACAAAATCTAGGAGAACAAATTACTAATGAGGTGAGATTCCCAAACAAGGTTATAAGGATTAGTAAATGTTTTATTATAGCACTTCATCTTGAATATGCTTATGACCACTTATATTTCAGTTTATTTTAGTTATTTTGTATGAACATGGTCGAATATGTATGTAATTGTTTATGTAGGGAGCAATCTTTATTAATGTTAATGATTTCATTAGTCTAAAAGGGTAAATATTCATAAAAAAAATGAATAAGTTAAAGTGCACCTAATGGGTAGCTAAAGTGCAACTAAAGGGCAACTAAAGGGAACCTAAAGGGTAGCTAAAGGGCACCTAAAGGGCAACTAAAGGATATATAAAGGGCAGCTGAAGAGCAGCTAAAGTACAATTATGTCATCAAAAGAATATGTCATTAGGGCTAAAAAGGATGACTATATAAAAAGTGAAATAAGTTATATATGGGGAATAGACCCGCACAAATAAAGGCGAAAGACCCGATGAGGTAAGCCTGCACTCTCAATTCTAAAAGTTGAGAAATTTGACTCAATCCTGAATGAGAAAAAAGCTTCCATTCTAAAAAGTTGGGAAGTTGGACCCAACCTCAAATTAGAACTCTGAAAAGGTGCAAAAACTTATAGCCATTATATGAATTGTTTAAAAATGTTAAAAAGTTTTGATAAGATGTACTTCTATGCTCAATATGATCTTTCAATATGTGTTTTAGCTATATTAGCATTGGTAAACATTTCTTATTTGTTTATTATTATTTCTTATAAATTATTTGTGTATTTCATTGAGCCTAGCTCATTAGTAGTGTTTGTATTGCAGGAAAGGGGAAGGAGCCATTAAGACAATAAAAAGAGGTGACCATTCTTTTTGGTGTAAATACATTTTGGGTGTGCAAAGAGATCTAAAACGAAATCTGAATGCTAGATGTATAGACTTTTGTTTTTGTGAATGAATTTTAAAATTTTTAATAGAGCTCTGTATTTACTTCAATTATATTTGATGTTCATTAAAGGACATTATATGCTTCGCATTATTAAATATGAAATTAGATAAGGTGGCAATTTAGGAGAGTCTAAATAGATTTCTTTTACTTACACTTTTCTGAAAGTGGTAGCTCAGAATGGATGTTAGTATGAAGGAATCGATTTAGATTTTCCTTCTATGTTATACTCCATATTGACCGTTAAGGGGCAAGTCAAATTGGGGTGTGACATAATTGGTATCAGAGGAACCTGGGAGTAAGCCAAACTGGGGTGTGACAGTTCAAGCCATAATTTGGATTACCAAACGAACTCCAAACATGACATGCTTATAGTCAAATAGAGCGGCTCGACAACACGAATCCAATGAACCCATGATTGTCAAATTCTGATATCAATAAAACATTCAAATATCCAGTAAATGATCCATGATCAAGAGGACAACATCAGCCATCCATTCAAACCACTTCCAACTTGCCCTTAACCTTTTCCCTATTTATTGGTCATACCACTCTCAGAAAATTATAAATATACTCCTTATTTTTTATTAAAAGGGGACCTCGGGGGAGGATCAGAGAGGAATGAGGGGAAGCAAGAAATAGATGGAAATTAGAGTTGACTGGCCACCATACTCCGTGACCATCATCGGACCACCGACTATCGTCGGAATTCTATCCGGCCACCAATTGACACTGCACTTCCACCCGGCTTCCAATTATTGTTAGACATATACTATCGCTTTTATCTGGTTGTGTGCTAGATCTTTGTACAAAGCTAAGACATTAAATTTTATATTTCTCTACAATTGCGAATATTCCAGGACGCAACAAGCCCCTTGTTGCATTGCAATATTCTTAAGGTTGCAATATTCTTAAGGCTAATAATTTTGCGGAATTTGAATTTTGTTTGACTTGCTGATGTAATGGAGTACCCATAATATTATTATAATTTATAGATGATTAACACTCATATATTAGTGCATTATTATATATAATTTTAGTAAAAATGAAATGTAAGTAAATGTGTTTCTAATATTAATTATAAAATTTATATATTTTATAAATTTAATAATGGTGCTCAAAACAAACTCCAAAATAGTTTTAATTCTATTTCCAAAATAATTTTAAATTTAACTAATTTTTTAGATTAACATGTATTTGATGGTTTTTTGAGCGATTCGCATAACTCAAAACTATCATTGACAATATGTGAAGGATGAAGAAAATGTGAATTGGTGATAGGATCTTGTTGGTAAAAGGCAATTGGACCTGCGATATGTGAGATGATGAGTTTGATGCAAATATAAAAGAGGGTGAAGAGGGTAATATTTTTCATGTTACTTGAAAATTATACATTATGTGAGCAAATAATAAATTTTAAGAATTACATATATAAATTAAATAATTTTATGTGACATGTAAGTAAATCCTTAATTATTTATATTAATCATATAAATAATGAAATTAGCACAAGTGTATACAAATGTTCAAAGATTAAAAAAAAAACAAAATTGAGAATTTTAACTACTCGGTAACGCATTGCTGTTGTTGTTTCCTCTAAAGAGCTGCACTTCTTCACCATCATCATTACAACCTAAGGTCAACATACAATTTTTCATTTTTCAGAGGCATAAAAATATTATTATAAACTACCACCAATTAGGAACATACAATTTTTCTATTAATTTAACTTTCATTTCAATGTTAACTAATTTACTACATTATAGGATGGGCCCCATACACTAAGCGCAAGAGATATTTTGATTGAAAAAGAAATTACAAAAGAGAATATGAGTTCTTGTCAGTTCCTAAAGTACTTACATTTATGTTGATAATTTGGAGGTTGTATGCGGATAGTAGAGCAACTAATAAAATTACTATTAAATATTTATTTTCTATACCCATATTGGATTATGCATAAGATATGATTCTTAGAGAAGTGAATTATCTGAAAATTGATACGAGGGTTATAAGGTGGAAATGCAAAAGGAAAATGAATGAAAAACTATTTTTAAAATTAAGAATATATCATTTAAATGATTAGTGATGCCTTTTAGATTGGTTGATATAGTGAGCAATTTTTTGATTCATAAACTATATTCATACACCTTTCATTGAAACAATTTTGATTCTATACCTTGATGATAATGTAAATTTCGAATTTATAGTAAGTCTAGAGTGGATCACAGTGTTAATGTTAGGAAATTATTTAAAATCACGTGAATCGAAAAGTTATATTTAAAGTTAAATGAGTGTAGGCAATGGTGGTGGATAGCCTTTTGGCAAAATTATTGGCTAAAAAAAGCTAGGAATCTTTAGTTTAAAATTTAAACAAGTGTATTGGAGTTTATGATAGAATGACAGGTTTAAAGAGGTATTCTAGTAGAAAGATTAATCTAGTTAGTCCAGTTTGGGATAATTTAGAACATCACAGTAGGGAGTTTGTTAAATATGGGATAAGTGACTAAAAATAATAGTTAAGGGTTAACATAGAATGTGAACCTATGATTTAGAGTTTATGCCAGAATTTGGTGGAGTCAAAGATGGCGTTGAGGTGTAGGGAAAAGACTAGGATCTAATGATTCCAGTTTGGTTGAGAGATATAGGGAAATGTTTAGAATGATTTTAAGATCTTGTTAGCTAGTTTATTGACCATGGAAGATGCTTATGAAGTGTAGAAAGAGATTTTAAGAGTTTAGAGCATGTGATTTAGAGGAGTAAAATGTTGTTAGTTGAAACTTTTTTTACAATTTTAGTATTTATTTTACTATGAAGAACCTTAATTTATCTGTAATATGTAGGAAATTCTCGGAAAAGGGCTTCTAAATGGGGAAAAGTTCACCAGTGCCACATTGCCACATCATGAAGCACCGCAGCGCTATCAGTGCCTCAATGCTAGTCCAGAGCGTCAGAACGCCTATGCTATCTAAAGTTTTCTAAATTAATTCATCACCTCTACATTGTATCCTCAAGTGCCACAGCGCTACTAGTACCCTAGTGCCATAATTGAGTGTAGTTGCTTCTATGTTTTTTTTTAAAGAATTAATTCAACTTTCTAGTGACATATCACCGAGCATCCTGGCATAGTTCAGTGCCACAACACCAAGTTAAATGAAATGTTGAAGTGCAAAATTGCCACAACACCGTGGTGTAGAAGTTGGAATGGTTCTTTGGTGAAAAAAATGTTGATAAAAACCAAGTCATGTGGTGGTGTGATTTAGTGGAGTTGCATGATTAGTATAATTTATAGCATTATAAAACCAAAATTTTCACCACCACGCTGCTAGTGTCAGTTTTTTGTCCTAAATATATATATATATATATATATATATATATATATATATATATATATATATATATATATATATATATATATATTATATATTTTTTTTTTCATATTGAATTTATGGGGTTGGCCATTTATTTCTTGAGCAAAATAGTAAATGAGTGTCAGTGAAGTGTGTGGAGCTGGAGTGCTTAAGGAAGAAGAATTTGAAGTGCAAAAAGTGTTTTAATTCATTGTAAAAGCACTTCTGGGTGACATCCCATATAACACTTCTATTATATTTTAATTTTTATTCTATCAATGAAAACTATTTCGGGTAGCTAGCAAAATTCTTTATTTTGAACTTGTGATGTATGAGAAAACATGATTTGCTTATGTAGAATATAGTTCGTAAAAAAAATTAATCATTGTTTTCAATTGTTCCCATTTTTCATTTAATTATTACATCACCTTTGCTCTAATTTAAAATCTAGTGTAACTTATTAACTTGACAGAGGAGTAAGGGAATAAAAAAGGGAATTGAAACCAAACACTACTATGCCGACTCATAGGATGACTAGGATTTTGGATTCTAAGGAGATATAATAACCATAATATAGTGAAAAATTTACTATAAAGTCTTAGAAGCTCGATAGAGATTCAAGAGTGCATTTGCTCTAATTCATAACATACATTTGGAGAGTAAAATTGAAGTAAACATGTCTTTCATCACCATCATAGGTTCAAAACACTTTCATTTATTTAACATTTCATTTCAGAAACTTGCAGTAAGATTTTAGAAAGCTATTTTACAATTGAATTGGTAGGATCAACCTTGAATTTCACATAGATAGTACAAGGGTAATTCTGGGATAGTTCAGTTCCTCATGGAATTGACACACTACTCTAAACTTTATTACTTAAATGGCATGTGCACTTGCATATAACTTAGACTTAGCTTAATTCACATCCTTATCATATATTTCCATTGTGAGCAAAGAAGACGTTGTATCAAGTTTTTGCTATTGTTGCCATAGAACTTTTATTATGTTATTATTTACTTTATATTATTCAATGAATTGCATGTTTAATCTTGCAATTTTTTTTAGTTTATTTTGGAGCTATATTTACTTTTGTTAAAGCTTTTGAGTTTTCTTTGGATTTTGTTTTTGCTGCATATTTCATTTTGCATTTTTGGTTTGTGGCTATGCACGGATAGTAGATTCAGTAAGGGAGACCTATTATTTAATCTACAAATAGAGAGAGAGAGCCCTTACAAAACTTATAAAAATGAAAAAAGATTCAAGCTGTAGAATTAGCAGAACCTAATCATGAGAATGACCACCTTGATCTCTTAGAGAGTACGTCAATCCCATAGTAGAGGACATACACTAGAACATCCATAGGCCAAATATCCAAGAAAATAACTTTGAGCTTATGAACGCAGTACAGAGCCGATCGTCCCTGGACGAACGAAAAATATCGTCCCGTACGATCAAAAATATATACTCTCTATTTAATCATCCATTTGATTTGTTTGAAGAGAGAGGACAGCAGGAGAGAGAAAGAAAAGGAGAAGAAGAGGAAAATCGGGTTTTGGTCATCTTCGATCCGTTTTCGTTCGTCGACACAGTTGAGAGAATTGCTCGTCTCGTTGTAAGGAATCCATATCCTATTTTTGATTTTAAAGATTTTGTGTTTTGGTATTTTCCCGCTCAAATTTGTGTTTTTGTTACTAAAAAATGTGCATAACTTTTTATTGACAAAACTTTCACCGCGTAACTTTTGTATGTTATAGAGACGATAAGTTTACACATTCTGAATATTTTCTAGAAAATTTTTACCGGTATTCTAAAATCTGAGGGGTTTTTATTGAATAGAAAATTATCAGGATGTTAAAAAATAGTGCTACAGTAGAATAAAAGTCTTAAAATATCATTTTATACAATCCATGGTAATTTGGTTATTTTCTGAAAAAGTGTATTTTTGCCTAATAATATTCTTTGTTGTATAGCGTTATGACATTTTGGCATCCTCTTCATTAAGCTCAATTATGCATTTTTTGTTGTAATGCATTGAAAGTGGATGGGTGTATGTGCTTGAATAATAGCTATTCGCTATTACTGTTATAAGATTATGATAATAATGTATGTGTGTGAAGCAAATAAATAAAGACTGGTTGACCCATTGGTTGGAGACTGATTGACCTGTACAGGATGGTGGGTCGACGGGCTTTCCTTTAAAAACTATAGTTTTGTGTTATCCTCCATTGATTAATGTGATATTGATTGGGAGTTATGAGGAGATGATTACTGTGCCGAGGGGTAATGAGTGATGACTCTATTTATTGAGCCAACAGTTTACTGATACTGATATAATACTGAAAAACACCATGATAGCCAGGACTTCTACTTATTTAGTATGACTACGGAAATGCATGTTTTTGAGGTATTATTCATATTATTATATGGATTTATTATTTTTGCAAGAATTTATAGTTATTGCATTAGTGCTCCTGTCACCGAATTGTTACTATTATTGATATAGATACTAGTATTATTTGAGACTACTGATTCACTGTACTGATATTATGCATGGGATATATATATTGAGCACGTGATATAAAATACCTTGATAGTATGTACACATTTTGATATGATTTTTTACATTTATTTGATTTTAATAATCATTACCAATGTTTTGATTTAATGCTTTATGCAATTTTATACTGACTGATATTATGGATACGATGATTCATTTAGAGATCTAGCACTTGTACTAGTTTATTACTTCATGGGCTTTTATATTATTTATAGATTTTACTATTGTTGCTTATGGATTTTACTATTTCCGTATTGATTCAATGATCATATGAATGTGACTGCTATGATTTAACTGTTGACATGCATATTGCTCCATTACCGTGTTTTGAATTCAGATGTAGGTATTGCTGACCTGTTAGGATTTTTAAGTTCATTATATGTGGTTAAATGATTTCAGGTCAGGGTAGGGGAGCAGGAGTGTGAAGCTAGTCAGGGTTCTTCAGGTTATGTTTTTTTTATTTTAATTATTCTTTTGTACTCAAGATTTTATAGATATATGATGATTGTATAGATCCTTAGTAATGTATATAATTTTTTTTAAATGAATACAGATATATACATTAATGTTTTAAATTATAGAATATGTTGTACTGTTCATTACTGATAGATGACATTAGATAGCTCTGGTTGTTGCTTATTAAATGATAAATGACTAATTCTTCTAATTTGGATCCTGGGGGTGTCACAAAATTTTTGGTATCAGAGCATAGTTATTGGAAGAATTGATCATTACCAGAGCTGTAGGATTTGATTAAGAGTTGGATAGAATGGGTAGTTTCAAGTGCATTATTTTGCATACATAGTTGCATATGTGTTTTATTCAGATCATACTAAACTGTATAGGTGAAAAGTTAAATGGATAATCCAGAGTAAAATATACCAAATGAGTAACACAGTATAACTCCAGTGCCATTAGAAAGTATGATGCAGTTGGTTACTATTATAGCACAAGTAATGGGAGATGCATATAGTAAGTCTACTGGGAGCAAAGAAGAAAAAGAAGATAAGCATTTATAGACATTTCATAAGATGATGCCTCCATTGTTCAAAGCAGTTATAGGATCTCAGGCTGTAGAAGATTGGTTAATGAGGATAGAAAGATCTTTGACAGCAAGCAATGTCTGGAGGGTCGGAAGGTTCCATTGGTTGTGTTCCTTTTTGAAGGAGAGGCTAAGAGATGGTGGATTGGACAACAGAGAAACATTTCAAGGGAAGACAATTGCTGAGATCACTTGAGATGAGTTCACTATAGTGTTCAGGATGTGGTTTGTACCTCCGTCAGCCCAACGATAAATACAGGAAGCTTTCATTAAGTTGGAGCAAGTACACAAGACAGTGATGCAGTATGAGGTTGAGATTACTGCTCTTGTTATGTGTGCTCCTCATTTGATCCCCACTATTAAAGAAAAGTGCTACACATTTCTACAAGGGTTGACAGGGTGCTTAGACATCTGCTAGTACCATTACAGATTCATAAGTTTTCCGAGTTGGTAGAGAGGGCAAGACTGATAGAGATTGATTTGGCAACACCAACATCTAGATATGAGCTGGGATCTATGTATGATGTCATCAGGAAGAGGAGTAGAGATGAACCAAGTAAAGAGAGAGATGATGTCAAGAAAAGAAAGTATATTTGAGGGGATCTGTATCAGTAGCATCTTCTGGCAGGTACAACGAGTGTATTCATTATGGTCATGCAGGTCAGTGCTACTTTTTGACGGGGCAATGCTTTTGCTGTGGACAACATGGACATAAGATAGCAAACTATCCTCAGAGGGGATTTGGAGAAAGAGCTGATTCTGGTACAGGATAATCCAGACATACTGTAGGATAGAGGACTATCAGGTCAAGAGCATATAGCAAAAGATCAACAAATAAGGCGAATGATAGAGCTGTTAGTAGTAGTTAGAGGGAGGCTGTTGCACCATGACCTATTGCACCTACTCCAGTGATGCCATGTGTATAAAACTTACAGTATCTTGAAGATCAACAACAACCTGAAAGTTCTACTGGTAAGAATTTATTTGAATGATTGAATGACATAATATTTCATGCATAGTTGAATGACATATGATAGAATAATTTGCATGACAATATGATTTTTGATGAGTTTTGATTTTGATTTGATTTGATTTAAGTTTTGATTGTACGGTTTTTGTTTATATTGATTTTGTGTCGGAATCCTTAAGGGAAATATTGGGGATGTCATTTTTTTTAGGTGGGTAGATTGTGAGAACTCTTTTGACCCTTTGAATTTTTAAGATTTTTAGTACAGGTTCATCTTGTAAGAAATTAGATTCGTATGGGAAAAATAGTTAAAACATGTGATATCATCGGTACGAATCGTCTAGACAAATTGAAGGAGTTTTGACAGAGACGATCATCCAGGGATGAAATTAATTATCGTTCATATGAATGTGGTTTGAACGCAATACAGAGTTGATCGTCCCAGGACGAACAAAAAAAATTATCCTGTATGATTGAAAATATCTACTCACTATTTAATCGTCTATTTGATTCATTTGGAGAGAGAGGACAGAAGGAGAGATAAAGAGAAGGAAAAGAAGAGGAAAACCAGGTTTTGGGCATCTTCAATCCATTTTCGTTCGTTGATGCAGTTGAGAGAATTGCTCGTCTCATTGTAAGGAATCCATATCCTATTTTTGATTTTAAAGATTTCGTGTTTTTGTATTTTCTCGCTCAAATTTGTGTTTTTGTTATTGAAAAGCGTGCATGACTTTGTATTGTCAAAGCTTTCACTGCATAACTTTTTGTATGTTATAGGGATGATAATTATACATATTCTAAATATTTTCTAGAAACATTTCACCGGGTATTCTGAAATCTGAGAAGTTTTCATTGAATATAAAATTATCGGGATATTGAAAAATAGTAGTACAGTAGAATAAAAGTCTTAAAATGTCATTTTATACAATCCCTGGTAATTTAGTAATTTTCTAGAAATGTGCATTTTTGCCTAATAATATTCTTTGTTGTATAGCGATATGAAATTTTGTCTTCCTCTTCATTAAGCTCAATTATGCATTTTTTGTTTTAATGCATTGAAAGTGGATGGGTGTATGCGCTTGAGTAATAGCTGGTCGCTATTACTATTATAAGATTATGATAATAATATATGTGTGTGAAGCAAACAAGTAAAGACTGCTTGACCCATTGGTTGGAGACTGATTGACCTATACAGGATGGTGGACCAACGGACTTTCCTTTAAATACTATGGTTTATTGTTATCTTCTACTGATTCACGTGATATTTATTGAGAGTTATAAGAAGATGATTACTGTGTCGATGACGACTCTGTTTACTGATGCAACGTTTTACTGACACTCATACAATTCTGAAAAACACCGTGATATCTACTTATTTAGTATGACTACTAAAATGCATGTTTTTAAGGCATTTTTCATATTATTATTCAGATTTATTATTAATGCATGAATTTATAGTTATTGCATTACTTCTCCTATCACCGGATTGTTACTGTTACTGATATAGAAAATGATACTATTTGATACTACTGATTCACTATACTGATATTATGCATGGTATATATATATATATATATATATATATATTATAGCACGTGATATAGAATAACTTGGTAGAATGTACATATTCTGATATGATTTTTTATATTTATGTGATTTTAACAATCATTACCGATTTTTTGATTTAATGCTTTATACAATTTTATACTGACTGATATTATGGATGCGATGATTCCTTTAGAGATCTAGCACTCGTACTGGTTTATTACTTCATGGGCTGTTATACTGTTTACATATTTTACTACTGCTGCTTATGGATTTTATTGTTTTAGTATTGATTCAATGATCATATGAATGTGATTGCTACGATTTGACTGTTGACATACATATTGCTCCTTTACAGTGCATTGAATTCAGTTGTAGGTATTGGTGACTTGTTGGGCTTTTTAAGCTCATTATATGTGGTTAAATGATTTTAGGTCAGGGCAGGGGACCAAGAGTGTGAGGCTAGTTAGGGTTCTTCAGTTTCTATTTTTAATTATTTTAGTTATTATTTTGTACTCAGAACATGATAGATATGTGATGATTGTATAGATCCTGAGTAATGTATATAATTTTTTTAGAATGAACACTGATATGTATATTGATGTTTTAAATTATAGAATATGTTGTACTATTTATTACTGATAAATGACATTAGATAGATTTGGTTGTTGCTTATTAAATGATAAATGAACAATTCTTCCAATTTAGATACTGGGGGTGTCACACCTTAGCCCTATGCTCCATCACCACTTGGAATAATATGGTCCATACGTTCTTAGCTATATATTTCCCTTCCATCAAAGACTGCCAAGGTTAGGAATAATATTACTCCTTTTACCCAATTAGATAAAGACTCAATATATGAGAGTTATAAATGATTCAAAAAATTACTTAGGAAGTGCCCCCACCATGCTTTGCCTTGTTGGCTGATTATTTAGATCTTTTTATAATGGATTGGTAGGATTCCTTTGGCCTTTCATAGATGTAACTACCAGAGAGTCATTGATGTCCAAACCTTTTGACGAATCTTATGCTTTAATTGAGGAGATGGCCACCAATAACTTTAAATGTTCTTTAATTAGTTTGAATACTATTAAGGTAGAAGAGTTTTGGGTATGATGCTTTGCCTATTATGATAGTTCAAGTAGTAGCCATTTCTAGAAAGTTGGATAACCTTGGAGTAAGTTCAGCCTCATGGCTATCAATACCTATAAAAGAGATTATCATTAGTCCATCTATTAATCTAAATGCCCACAAGGTAGAGACCTTAAATGTTATTAATAGGCCAAACAACCCCTATTAAAAAACCTAGAATCTATGTTGGAGGAACTACCCAAATTTGTAATGGAATAATAATAATAATATGGGAAATTAATGGAATTTTAATCAACCTAACCTTGTTGGGTCTTGGAACCACCCTTTATAATTCTAAAATTTTGACCCAATTATCCACCATATTTTAATTATAATAATTAGGTTAAAGATAATAAGCTTTCATTGGAGGATTTTGTTTTGCAAATGAAGAATTAGTTGTATAGTCAACTTACTACCATTTAGAATAATAAAACTCAATCAGGTGAACTAGTTAGTTCAATCAATAATAGACCCAAGAGC
Organism: Dendrobium huoshanense; assembly: GCA_016618105.1. Classification (NCBI taxonomy): domain Eukaryota; kingdom Viridiplantae; phylum Streptophyta; class Magnoliopsida; order Asparagales; family Orchidaceae; genus Dendrobium; species Dendrobium huoshanense. Next base: position 34,097,815 of record CM028351.1, on the reverse strand, counting down.
CTAGGGTTATTTTCTTAGCATGATTTAATTAAACCATAAGGAGATAGGTAAGGAGTAGTGTAAATCCATCCAACCCAGGAATGGGAAGGAACTAAGAGAAACCAGTAGATATAGAGAATAACCCTTTGAGGAACCTTTGGTAGAAGAACCTGTAGAGATTAACCAACCAAAGGAGCAACCTGAGCCTACTAAGCAAATTAATAAGCCCATTAGGGTTTATAAATATTACTTTCCCCTGCACTTTATTGACATATATTAGAAATTGTTGTAAAGAATATTCATTGTACAATTGCCTTTTTATTGAAAGGGTTCATACTAAAAAATTTTAAGAAGTTTTTGAGTAAAATGTCTAATCTTTAAGAGAAAATATCTTAATTTCATTTCCTGGAAGATCAATCACCAATAGAGATCATAAAAGTAAAACCTTAGAAGGTGATAAAAAAGAAGTTTGGGTCAGTATCTATAGTAGATAAAGGGAAACAACTGATGTAGATTCAAATAGAATATTCAAGTTGTCCAATATAGTATCAATAGTACATTAGACATTCTATCCCATGGTATAATTCTCATTCCATTCTTACTCTTGAAGAGGAAAGAGAAAGGTTTAAAGCTCTAAAGAATAAGACATATTCATTTAAAGGAGAGGCAATTAAAAACATCTTTAAAGCCTTCTAAAGCAATCAAAATTCAAACTTCCAGAACCAAAAAATCTAGAAAATATTACCCATATCATCAAATAAAAAGTCATGAGTTAGAGGCTTTAATCAAAACTTTACTCGATCTAGAGATATGTATAGCTCAATTATTATCAACACAGTCTGAAGCAACCCTGAGTTACAAAGAAGCCCCAGAAGTTACATTCTCAGAAGAGGATTTACTATTGGGAACTCTAGATTATAATTTCTACACACACACACACACACACAATTTCAATTTATATTTTGTTCTTGTTAATTTGGGTGCATCGTTCAACATTATGAATATTAGAACTCTCGTATACTAAAGGGTGGATGCTCACAAACTTAGTTTTGATAAAAAAAATATTGTAAGGGTTTAGTAAAAAATATAAGAGGGATTTGTGTTTATTTACTTTGCTTTTGGAAGTAGGAAACTTAAAAATAAAAAAAAAATTCTATATAATTGATTCCAAGACTTCTTTTAATGCTCTTTTGGGTTGACCCAAGCTACATGAAATATACAATGGTATCTTCCACCCTTCATTAGTGTATAAAAAACTCTCATGAGGGAGTAGAGAATTGTATTATGGTTGATTTTCAACCTTTTTCAATTCATGAAGTTGGTATACAAAAAGATGCTTCATTCTATTTTCCTAAAAAGTACACTTTCTTCTCTAAAAATGTGAAACTTATTAAAGAAGAAGTATAAGAAAGGAAAAAAAAAGAAAAAAAAAAGAAAAGGAAAAAGTAAAGCGTTTTGATCTCAAACACAATGTTCGTTGGTCACCTTCTCCTCCCTTAAAAAGAGATGATAGAATGACTTGAAGATCTAGAGGAAGAGGTTAAGAATGAAAAAATTGAGTGATAAAGGAAAAAGAAAATCAAAATATGCAAATAAAGATGCCTGCAATTCATATCAATTTTTAATCCAGTTTTAGGGAGGAATCACATGTGATTGATAAAAAGCTATAGGCTATAGAATATAGAAATATTATATAGCAGACAAAGTTTAAGAATTTTATAGAAGCTAATGGCAATGAGGAGAGGATTCAAGTCCTTAGGGAAGCTGATTCAAATCTATCTATAATGGAGGGATTAAAAAAAAGTATGCGAAAAATATTACCCTTACTCCACTCTCCCAAAGTAATGTAAAAAGGTTAGTGGTGAAAGCCTCTCTTCCTTTAAACTAAAACACTAAAGACAACATCTTTTTACCAGTATAACTACTAAAATTAATGTACCCTTCAATGATCAATTTATTGATGAAATAGTGGAACTACCTTTTGACGGTACTCTGATTGTGTAAGAGAGTTTCCTTAGCAAGGTTTAACACCATCATGTTTAACTAGAGGTGAAGCTCAAATATTTTGAACATATGTGGAATACAAAAAATATAAAAATATGTCAAGACGAGGCATAAGATTTACTACTCTATATTCATTTGGTGATGATGAATATTGCTTACTCATATTAAATAATCTAGAGTTTGATAGTCTCTTTTCAACAAACATTAAAACTCTTAATAAATTCCTTTTAAAAACTTTAGAAGATCTGGATGGCTCTCAAGTTAGGGATGCTTCTTAAGAACTTAAAGTGGAGATTACATCTATAATTTATGATTTAAAAGAAATAGATCTAGGATTTTAAGAAAACCCTCATCCAATTTTCATAATCCCCTTATTGATTGTGGATGAGGCAAATAAAATGATATAGTTATTTACAGAATTCAAAGGCTATTTTACTTTGAGTTATAAATAAATGCCCCGGTTATCTATAGACACAATAGTCCATGAGATAGAAATTTAGCCAGGAATGACTCTTGTTAAATAAGCACCTCAACGAATGTGACTCGACATTAAACATCAAATAATTTCTAAAGTAAAAAAGGTTAGTTAATGCATTCTTTATTAGAGAGGAGAAATATCCAATTTGGTTAGCTAACATTATTCCATTCCATTATTAGAGAGGAGAATGATCAAATTTAGGTCATTATTGATTTTAGATATATGAACAAAGCTTGTCCTAAAGATGAGTTTCCGTTTCAAATTTCCAAAACTTATTGTTGGTATTGATTCTTCATAAGCAATATTTTATTTTATGGATGACTCATTTGAATACAACCAAATTAAAATGGCTCATGTGGATGAAAAATATCTAGCTTTTAGAATACCGATAGGAGACTACTATTATAAAGTTATGCCATTCAGATCAAAGAATGCTTGGGCAACATACTAGCGAGCAATAAAGAGGATGTTTGATAAACTAATCCATCATGAAGTGGAATATTATACCGATGATCTAGTCAATAATGTTTTGAAAGAGATGATTATTTATATGATTTAAGAATTATTTTCTAAAGATTATATCAACATAACTTGAGAATGAATCCGTTGAAGTGTGCCTTTGGTGTCACTTTAGGAAAGCTTTTAGGTTTTTTTTGTCTGACATCGAGGGATCGAGATACACCCATGTAAAACCAAAGCTATAAAAGATTTACCAACTCCAAAAAGTCTTACTATGTTAAGATCTTTTCATGGATGCACTACGGGAAAACACGCGATTACCGTCGGATTTTTCGGCAGAATTTTTTGCGCCGGTACGAACGGCGCAGGACGGTGGAATGTTCCTGAATCTTGCGACGAAAAAATTACGACGTATTTGCCAGCGCATAATACGACGAAAATCTTCCGTCGTCCCATTCGCTGGCAATTGCGTCGATAAAATGAGCTCTGAACCGATTCCGTCGCACTATGCGGCGGAAAAATACTGACGAACATTACCGACGGACTTTCCGCCAGCTTATTTAAACTCAACGAAATATTTTTGTCGCACGTTACGACGGATCTTGTTGCCATTGGATTCACCGCCGAAAAGTCTGCCGGTGAAAGCCCTATTTTTTGACACCGATCCCCTCTGGCCGTTCATTCGTTTCCTCCCCTTCTCTCACCTCGCGTGTTTCGCCCGTCGCCATCCGTCGCTCACTGTGGACTGACATCGCCGACGGTCACTGGACTTCGCCATCGACGATCACCGGACTTCGCCGAGCATCCTTTCCTATCTTTCCTGCTCGCGCGCCGCCGAGGGTTGCTCTTCGCCGACGGGGAAGGTATTTTGTTTCGTTATTTTTTGCTATTTCGGTTGGGTTACATCAAGGATCAGTCTTAAGTCCATATCTTTTTGCTTTAGTCATGGATGTTCTCACTAGACATTTGCTAGAGGATGTACCTTGGTGCATGCTTTTTGTTGATGATATTCTTCTTGTTGATAAAACTAGAGAGGGAATTGAAGGAAAACTTGAACTATGGAAGTCAAACTTAGAGTCTAAAGGTTTCCATTTGAGTAGATCTAAAACCGAATATATGGAGTGTAATTTTAGTACTAATAGATATAGTGGAGGGATTGCGACTTTGAGCGATCAAGTCATTAAAAAGAGTATATGTTTTAGATATCTCGAATCTATTGTTAAAAACGATGGTGAAATAGATGTGCAAGATGAGGGATCAGCTGATTGGAAAAGACATAGCTCCACCTGAGGAGGAGTCCACGGAGTCAGAGTAGTTTAATTTAGTTTACATGAACTTGTTTATTTCTGTGAACATGTGTTATTGAACAGTTTCTTTTAATCTGATGTTTTTTTGTTAATTGTTACTATTGAATAGTTTCTTTTTATGTTATAAACTGTTGTGAATTTGTTAGAAACTGTTGTGAAATTGTTATTTGTATTCGTTTGCAGGTGTGAAAATTTGATTGTTGGCTGGGAAGGAATTTTTTTTTGTCAATGCTACAGGTTTTCGGCGGATTGTACGCCGGAACTCCGCCGGAAAGAATGATACAATGAATTGTATCGGACGTAGCGACGTCTTCCTTCCATTGGCCACTACCGGTGCATGTTCCGGCGCCATTTCCGCCGCTTCTTTCCGGCTCCTATTTTGTGCCGCAAACAAAGCTTTGGGTTGTCTACGGCTACCTTGCGACGTTTTGTCCGCCGGTACTTACCGGCGGACAATCCGACAGAAACTTACCGACGCATATGGCGCCAGAATTTATTGGTTGTGAGTCATCGGTACAATCCGATGTTTTACGCCGGTAAGGCGTCGGTAAGTGTGCCAGAAAGGTTTCCGGCGCATTATATTCGTCGGCAAAAATTTATCGACGCGACTGAAATCGGCGTATGCATTTCCGCCGAAACGTGCGCCGGTAACTTATGGTTCCGTCAGATTATCTATGTATTCCGGCGGATTTAGTCCGCCGGTAATAACGGGTTTTCCTGTAGTGATATGATTGTCATACCTTAAAAGGTTTATATCAAATCTTTAAAGCAGATGTTATCCATTTACAAAATTATACAAGAAAGATGCATGTTATAAGTGGGATGAGAATTTTCAAAAAAATTTGATAGTATAAAATAGTATTTGAGAAATCTTCTAATGTTAGCTATTCTATTTCATGGAAGCTATTAATTTTATATGTCACATCTTTAAGTGAATGTCTTGGTGACTTGTTAGTTCAGGTTAATGAGGATGAGATAGATAATACACTTTACTATTTGAGTTGATGTTTACTTCAATTTGAAGTAATTTTTCTTCCAATCAAGAAATATTTCATAGCTTTAACCTTTGTTGCTTAAAATTTAAGAAACTATATTCTATCTCATAAAGTGAATGTAATTTCCAGAGTAAAAAATCCATTATAATCTCTGATGACTCATCTAATGCTATCAAGAAGATTACCTAGATGGTCAATTATTTTTCCATAATTTAAAATCATTTTAATTCTTTATTGAGTAGTAAAAGGGCAAGCTATGATAAATTTTCTAGCAACTCATCCAATACAAGATGATTGTCTGATCAATGATGAGTTACTTGATGAATAAATCATGAACTTAGAGTTAAATGAGGAATCTAATAGGGAATTTTATTTTTATGGTACTATTTCAAGTCAACAAGAAACATCTGATCATATTTCACTAGAAAACTTAAAATCTATATAGTATTCCTTCCCCCAGAAAAGGGTGTAATGTATTACTTTCACCATTTGTCTGAACCTCTTATAAATAATAATTTTGAGTATGAGGCACTGATAATCAAGTTATAATTATTGCTAATCTAATTTCAAGGAATAAAATTTTGGAGATAGCAAACACTTCTGTTTCTTTACGACTGCATTGCCTACTAACTTTTCAAGTCCACAAGATCAAAACTGTAATTTGAACCAGCTCAAGATTGGGTAGACTAGGTCTGAGTCAGTTTATAATCTTTTCCTTTTCTTGAGTTAATTATAAAAAAGTTATTCTTGATTCTAAATAACTTTGTAAACACACTTGGGAGAAAATTTCTGACTATTTTTAGAGTTTATTGTTTTTGGTCATATCATCCGGGATGATCCATAAATCATCCTGGATGATCAGTTAAAAATAGAAACCATAATTAGGGCATCCTGGATAAGACAGTCATCATTAAACACATCGTCTGGGATGATATTCGTATCAGCCAGGATGATAGGCTCAAATCAGAAAGAATCAGTCGCCATATCTATTTAGGTAGCTTTTATTTTTAGACATCGTCCATGATATCATCCTGGATAATGAAACACAATTATGTTTAAATTAATCTGGTAATTATAAAAAGAAATTAAGGTTGATTTAATGATCATATCATCTTGGATGATCACAGAATCGTTTGAGATGATCCGTTAAACAAAACCTTAATTATTCTTAGACGATGTTTAATCTGCCTGATTCATTAAGGGTGATTCTCTGGATGATATTTGACTAATTGAACTAGTAGTACATGATGATTTACTATCATCATGGATGATAGGAACAAATTTCCTTCTGATCGTTTCAAATCATCCTGGCTATTTGAGCTAAATTTGTACTGATCGTACAGGATGATCTCCAGATCGTCCTGGATGATAATGTTAGTTTGATGCATTTAAGAGCCTTTCTGGAGCTCTTCTATTTAAGCTTTGTCGAAGAATTTGAAAGTGTCTTTGGCAGCATTTTAGCTTCGTTCTTCTAGAGGAAACTTGAAGAGAGAACTTGAAAGGGAGAGAGGAAATGATGGAGTTTGAGAGGGAGAAGATCCAAGGAGGGGGTTTCAAGGGAGTATGGAGGGGGTTTCACACGGTTGCTCTGGCAAGCTTGCACCTTATTACCATTAGATTCAAGGGTTCTCTTGAGAGAAGTTTTTTGGAAGAAGAAGGTCTCTTTAGTGTCAAAAAACTCAGCTACTCTGCCGCACCAGGGAAAGTGGAAGTGATTTTGTAAGGGCTTCTCCGCCTAGCTGTGAGGGCTAAAGGAGAGACATTGAGCTTAGTAAAATACTTATAGGATGCCTTCAAGGAGTGGACGTAGGTCATGGTTTGACTGAACCACTATAAATCTGGTGTGTTCTTTCTTTTATTATTTTCGCACTTTATTTTTGTTGTGATTAACTGCTTGGGTGAACTCTTTGATTGATCTTTTTATTATTAATTTAATTTATTTCTGCTGTAAGAGATGAATTTTTTTTTAGTTAAAGAAGATTTAAATATCAATTCACCCTCCCTCTTAGTTAGTCTCGAGACTAGTTCAAAAGGGCATAACATCCCCGTCGAACTTTCAAGTGCCATCAAAGCACTTTCAAGTAGTATTAGAGCGGGATTCTTAAAATCTAGTTTTTAAAAACTTTTGAATTTTGATCCATGACTAATTTTTATAATCATAATATTGCGAAAGAATATTCAATCACCCGACCACCTTTATTTGAAAATATTACTTTTGATTATTGGAAAATTTGCATATCTACTTTCTTGTAATCAATTGATTACGAATGTGGTAATTGATTTTAACTGGTTATTTTGTAATGTCACATGTTAAAGATGGAATTAAAACTAATATTCTTTTTAATCAGTGGAGTATGGAAGAACAAATCAATGCTCAATTGAATACTAAATCAGTAAACTATTTTTTATGTACTTTAAATTCTAAAGATTATATATTTATATCCATGTGCACTACTGACAAAAAAATTTGGGATAACTTACACACTATATATGAAGGCAATTGTGATATCAAGCAATCCAGGTTAAATACTTTAATGCATGATTATGAACTATTTTGCATGAAACCTTATGAGACGATCATAGACATGTATATTAGATTTATTCAAATTATGACATCATTACATGCTTTAGGTAAAGAATTTTTAAACTTTGAAAAAGTCAATAAAATTCTATGTTGTCTAATTGATAAGTTTGACGCCAAAGTTATTGCTATTTATGAAATAAAAATTTAAATGAATATTTTATTAATAATTTAATTGGCTAACTTATTGCCTACAAGCTAGTTTGGGCAAAAGACTTTTGGATGCAGGTAAGAAGATTGTGTTAGACACTGAAAATATGGAGAAAAGTGGCTTAGTTAGTGACGAAAGCGGTGACTTATCAAGCAAATTAAAAGGCTCACCAAAGCATAAGCATCAATAAAAATGGAATAAAGGTAAAAATGGTAAAAATATTAAGATTTTTTTATGCTATTTTCTTTGGAAGTAAGAAACCTAGACATATGAAAAATTAGTGTCCTAATTTGAGAACTCTTCCAACAAAAGAAAGGGAAAAGCTAAGCAAATTGTAAAAAAGGCAAATAATGAAAAGCAAAAAATCTCCTGGACAGACCTTGCTTCTTGCTTCTAAATCATCAAACCAGGAGCAAGATGATGTTTAAACCCTTGTTTGTGTGTTTATTTGTTTGTATATGCATGCATTTGTTCGTTGTGTTTTTGTTTATTTTTTTGTGTTTTCTTTTGGTTTAGTTTTTTGTCATTTATTTTTCCCATTAAAATTTTAAATTAGTTTTTATATTTTTTGTAAAGTTTTCTCTGATCAGCACACACATATCACCTTTTTTGTTTCATATACACTTTAGAAAATTAATTTTTTTTAAGATCATTTTTTCTAAAGATGAAAAATTTACCTCCTATTTTTCTGGAACTCTTATGTAAGTTGTGACTTCTCTAAAATAGTCAAAGGAAGGAAACTCATGATTTTGTCTTTCTATCTCTTTTTTAAAGAGGTTATTTTACTTTTGATTCAAATTTTTTATTATATTATAAATTAAATTTGAAACTAAACTTTTTAATCTCCCTACATTTTGTCTATCGCATAGGGATCTTTTCCAGGTTGCTGAATCTACCTCATAATTTTCTGTTTCTCTACGTCTGCCTAGCCTACTAACTTTTCAGGTCCACAAGATCAAAACTGCAAATTGAACCAGCTCAAGATTGGGTAAACTTAGTTTGAGTCAATTTGTAATCTTTTCCTTTTCTTGAGTTAATTGTAAATAAAGTTATTCCTGATGCTTAGTACCTTGTACACACATTTGGAAGAAAATTTATGATTGTTTTTAAGTTTACTATTTTTGGTCACATTGTTCGGGACGATTCATAAATTATCCTGAACGATCAATTAAAAATAGAAACCCTAATTAGGGCATCCTAATTAAGGCAGCCATCATTAAACACATCATCCTGGATGACATTGCATCGGTTGGGATGATAGGATCAAATCAGAAAGAATCAGCCACAATATTTATTTAAGTAGCTTTTGTTTTTAAACATCATCCATGATATCATCCTGGATGATGCAACATAATTATGCCTAAATTAATCTATTAATTATGGAAGGCAATTAAGGTTGATTGAACGACCATATCATCCTAGACGATCACACGATCGTCCAGGATGATCTGTTAAAGAAAAACATAATTCTTCATGGATGATATTTCATTGGCTTGGTTCATCAGGGTGATTCTTTGGATGATATTTGACTAATTGAACTAATCACACATGATGATTTACTATCATCTTGGATAATAGGAACAAATTTTCTTCTAATTATCCTAAATCATCTTGGCTGTTTGAGCTGAATTTGTACTGATCTTACATGATGATCTCTAGATGATAATGTCAATTTTGTGCATTTAAGAGCCCTTTTGGAGATCTTCTATTTAAGCTTTATCAAAGACTTTGAAACTGTCTTTGGCAGCCATTATGGCTTCATTCTTCTGGAGGAAACTTGAAGGGAGAACTTGAAAAGGGGAGAGGAAAGGTTGGAGTTTGAGAGAGGGAGAAGATCCTTGGATGGGGTTTCAAAGGAGTGTGGAGGGGGTTTCACAAGGTTGCTCCAGCAAGCTCGCACCTTAGTACCATCGGATCCAAGGGTCATCTTCAGGGAAGTTTTGGGAAGAAGAAGGTCTCTTTGGTGTCAAAAAACCCGGCTACTCTGTCACACCGGGGAAAGTGGAAGTAATTTTGTAAGGACTTCTCTGCTTAGCTGTGGGGGCTAAAGGAGAGACACTGAGTTTAGTACAATACTCAGAGGGCTCCTCCGAGGAGTGGACATTGGTCAAGATTTGACTGAACCACTATAAATCAGGTGTGTTCTTTCCTTTATTATTTCCACACTTTATTTTTGCAGTGATTAATTGCTTGGGTGAACTCTCTGATTTATCTTTTTATTATTGATTTAATTTGTTTCCACTGTAAGATATAAAAGATTTTTTTAGTTAAAGAAGATTTAAATATCAATTCACCCTCCCTCTTAGTTAGCCACAAGACTAGTTTATAAGGGCTTAACATCCCTATCAAACTTTTAAGTGCCATCAAAGCACTTTCAACAATTAATGATCTTAAATGAAATTTAGGAGATCTAAAATTTTGGATGTTCAAAGTTAGTGATTAATCAGATAGATGAAACTTTTCAGTATTAAAATAAAATATGGTTCAATATTATTAATACATGATGAATCTTTTAGAACATATCTTGAATGTAACCTTATACAAGATTCCTCATGGATATAATCCATACAAGATGTCTTAGAAAAATTAACTAAAGTTTGTTGCAACTCAAGAATCAAGATTGAGATTGTTATTTTTGATGATAGAACAATATTATTATTCTGATAATTTTATTTTTTCTCCTAAAATATATTAGATATTTTTGTTTATTTTTGTGTGCATTAATATTTCACAAAAATCATATAACACTCTAGATTGCTGAGGACTCCAAGATAGGATAGAATAATTTTTCATGTAATAGAGTCTGTATATCTCTCTTTTTATTTCTTGAGTCTGAACAAGTGTGATTGTAATTGGGTAATCGTGCACACACACACAAGAGGAGAGTGGTAAAAATTTTTAAGTATAAATTGAAAGTTCGTTAGGGATATTAAGCCCTTATGAACTAGCCTAAGTTAACTAAGAAGGGGGGGGGGGGGGGGGCGGGGATTAATTGGTATTTTAAAAAATCTTTTAATCAAAAACAAAAACTTAACCAAACCAAAATTCACCACAAAAAAATTGTGCAGAAATTAAATGCAGAAAAAGCAAAAGTAAAGAACATAGAAATTTATAGTGGTTTGATCAGCTCGTCCTACGTCCACTTCCTGGAGGCACTCGCCAAGTATTGCACTAAACTTAGTGACTCTCCTTTTTCTCCCACAACAAGAAAAAGAAGCCTATACAAAGCCTCCTTTCCACTGACATCGGTGAGGCAGAGATCCCAACTCCTTTTGCTTCCTCATGAAGCAGGAAGAGAAACTTAATCGATTGCTGAAGTAGACCTCTCTCAAACATCTAAGAATAAGGGATGATGATCGGAGAAGATGACTTGGATCATTGCTTGGAGAAACCTTTGTGAAATCCCTCATAAACACCCCCTCATAAGATCCTCTCTCTCTCTCTCCCTCTTCTCTATGCTCTCTCAGGTCAAGACAATAGCATAAGATGAGCTCATGGGTAGAAAAAGAGCTCTTAAATAGAAGAGTTTTGGAATAGCTCTTATTTTATACAAATTGACTTTATCATCTAGGATGATATAAATATCATCCTAGACGATCAGCATAATTTTTGCTCAATCAGCCTAGATGATTTGGGACGATGAGAAGATTTTTATTCATATCGTCCAGGATGATAGAATATCGACCTGTACGATCAGTACAAATCTTTGAATATTATCCAGATAATCATACTAAATGGATGTCTGGATGATGAAAAAATAGCTTGATCATCCAGGTTGATCTTACGATTGTCTCGGACTATTAGTTCAAGTCCATGAAAATAGTCCAGGCTATCACCTTGAAGGAAGCTAGACGATGTAGATCATCTAAAAACAACTAAGGTTTTTTGAACTGATCGTCCTGGCTGATCCTTCAAATATCCAGGATGATTTGATCGAGCAATCAAAAACTTAATTGCTTTCCTTAATAACCAGATTAATTTAAGCATAATTATGTTTCATCATCCAGGATGATGTCTTGGATGATGTCCAAAAATAAATAATACCTAAACAAATTTGGCATCTGATTCTTTCTGATTTGAGCCTATCATCTCGGTCGATACAAATATTGACTAGGATGATGTGCTTAATGACGGCTGCCTTAACTAGAATGCCCTAATTAGGATTTTTATTTTTAACAGATCATCCATGATGATGTTTGGATCATCCCGGACAATGTGATCAAAACAAAAAACTCTAACCAATAGATAGAAAATTTCCATCATGTGTGTGGGTGTGTGTGCAAGATTACTTAGCATTAAAAACTACATCATTTACAATGGACTCAAGAAAGGAAAAAAGTTCACAAACCGACTCAGACCTAGTCTACCCAATCTTGAGCTGATTTAAATTACAGTTTGATCTTGTGGACCTAAAATGTTAGTAGTAAAGGTAGTCGTAGAGAAACATAAGTGTTTGCTATTATCAAAATTTTACTCCCTGAAAGTAGATTTCTAATAATCTCTCCCTTTTTGATGATGGAAAAAATAAAGTAATTGAAGCAGTTCAAAGCATTTTTAATAGAAGTAGGTATAGAAACAACCGTAATTTAAATAGTTCAACTATCCATCATAAAAACATAATAAACTAGAATAGTACAAACTAGTACAGCTACTCCCCCTTTTGACATCACAAAAAGGAGGAGGAAAAAAATAATAGAAACTACTAAACAGAAACAACTTCACACAAGAATAAGCAAACTAAAAGAAAGATTTCCACTGATCATCAGAAGGAGGAGGTGGTGGTAGTGGATGTGACTGAAGGTAACTAGAAAGTGTTACAAATTGCTCCCCAAGCCAGGTAATATCCTAGTCGTGATGGTGCTGCTGGTGAGCTATGTAAGTGTCAAAGCGAGCAACGTCCTCCATATATTGCTACTCTTATGCAGTGACGTACATGTCAAAGCGAGCAACATCCTCGAAGCAATGCTTCCATTGGTCGAATCACTCCACCAGCTGATCCAACTAAGAGTGATGATTGAGCAGAGTAGATGCAGGAACAGGTGTAGGATTTGGTGTAGGAGCTATCTCCTCCTCAGCTCCGTCAACTTACTCAAGCCCCGGGTGGAGATGAGTACTATGAAGAATGTGGAAGGAGTTGTTTGAGTAGAAGGCAGGTTGAAAATTTAGTGGGGCAGGATATTGGAGGTTATATTTTGATTTTAAGAAATAGGCAATGATATGTCCTAGAGAAAGATTAGGCTTCCTCCTATGTCCTGGATCACGAATAGTGGTCAGATGCTCAATATAGCGAAAGATCAAATCTATGGCATTGAATTCTTGATGATCCAAAATATAAAAGGTGGTGATCAAAAGAAAAGGAGTGATATTAATGCGATCACCAGCTTTAGAAAGAATTGAGGTGTGAAGGACATGCTATATTATTCTAATATCTTTAAGGTGCTAGACTCTCTAAAATGAAAGTGAGCATTAGTATTTCTAAGTAAATGATTGGTCGGAGCCTAGTCATAATCAGAATCAGAATAGAGGATATGGAGTTTGTTCCCTATAGTGGAAAGTTACAAAAGTTCTGCACAGTCCTGATAAGTGATCTCGATGGGGGTGTCGATTCACATAAATCTCGAGAGCAGTGAAAAAAGAATTAGTGCGGAGGCTAGCGATAAATTCAAAAAGAAGCTCAAAGTTGAAGGTGACAAAGAGAGTAAGAAGGAAGGTCAAAGAAGTGTGTGCAAATAGATCTTGGATAGGGCATGAAAGAATGCGTGGATTAATAGTCCAGGATACAGTAATCCCAGCTATTTTATACCTTTTATAGGTAGCTTGATCATCCACCTTAGTAAAGTGAGGGTACAGATTCGCCCTCGAGGAACTGTCAGAAGGGTGGCGAGATCGCTTTCTAACGGCCATACTTAAGAAAATAGAGCACAAGAGTAAGAGAAATAGGGATTTGAGAAGGTTTGTATGAGAAAAAACATTTGAGGGGCTCAGTTTATAAAGAATTATCCTTATTGTCCAGGACGATTGTAGAATCAACCTGGATGATATGGTTTAATAATTAGATTTGGGACAATTGGTCAAAAAGGCGGAAAGTCATCTGAGAAGATCAGATATCGTCTGGGATGATAAGTCACAGGTGATCATCCTAAGGAGACATTCTAGATGACCATTGAAAAAGCAGATCATCCTAGATGATTAGGTGGATCATCCAGGATGATGCACAATAATGGGTCATACCGACCAAATTAAAATTAAGTGCTGAACTTTGCCACGTGGATCATCCAGAATGAACAGGTGTATCATTTGGGACGATCACCAATAATTGAGCAGAGATTATGAAGATCATCCAGGATGAGGATGATCATCCAGGATGAGGAGGATCATCTAGGATGATCACTAATAATTAAAACAGAAGATGATCAGATTGTCCAGGAAGATAATGGATCATCCAGGACGATAAGAAGCAGAAGAGTCAAAATAGCCGTCAGATGGAATTCAAAGAGTGAATTGAACCGATCATCCAGGATGATGTAAATATAATCCAGGATGATGTGAAAAAAAGTTTAATGGATGGAGATGATTAGAGAAGGCCTAAACACATGAAAAATCAACTAAAAAGAAAAAAATAAAATACGAAAAAGACAAGAATAAAAGGAAAACAAAGAATTTTTTTTAATCAAAGCTTGAATATGATAAATTTTCCACGTGATTGAATTTAAAAATTTATAAGAATCAATGAGTTAACATCGTCGAAATCTGAGAAAATGGTAGAACAACCGACCCTGTTAGCCTTAACTCAGACTTCTCCCAAGGGAAATCATCTTTTGAAAATAAGGATCTATATCATAAAAATTAATTTGATAAGAAAAAGAGATCCATTCAAGACTTAGTTTCAGGAAAATATTTTGTACAATAATATATCTAAATAATTAGTTACAATCATAAATTATGAAATTAAGCCTCTAAAAAATATCAAGTGACATATGAATTCTTCTACGATTTAAAATTTTTGAAAGTGAAGAAGTTTGCTTTTGATGCGCTCATTTTATGCCTCTTATCAATTTAATTGGCGCTCTTTACGCATCTTTTGATTTTTGATACACTTTGTGTTTATATATATATATATATATATATATATATATATATATATATATATATATATATATATATATATATATATATATATATATATATATATATATATATTGTATGTTTGGTCTCTAATAAAGTGAAGCCTTATATCTATATGTTTGGTCCTTGAATGTTGGATAGGATTTTTAGAAATACAGATGACTCTAGTATTGTCACAAAGGATTGAAATTATGCCTATAGGTAATCCTAAATCAAAAACTTGCTACTTTAATCAAAGGACTTGGGCCACACAACTTCTTGATGCAATATACTCAGTTTTAGTAATGGAAAGTGCAATAGAGTTTTGCTTCCTACTAGACCAGGAGACTAAAGACTGTCCTATGAATTGGCAAGTCCTAGAAGTGCTCTTTTCTATTCACCTTACAACCTACAAAATAAAATTAGAATAAGAATATCGAATAATCTCAAAAGAAGTGTTGTGCCTAGGATACCAAATTCTTAAGTTTTGGGTTCCTAACAGATATCTAAAAATCCTCTTAACTGTAGTCAGGTGTGATTCTTTAGGATCAGCTTGAAATCTAACACAGAGAAAAACACTAAACATTATATTAAGTCAGCTACCAGTCAGGTAAAGTAAAGATCCAGTCATCCCTTTGTACATCTTTTGATCAACTAATTTTCCATTTGGGTTCTTATCCAACTGAATACTAGAGGTCATGGTAGCATTAATTGGTTTAGCTTTATCCATTTCATATTTCTTCAAGATATCCTTTATGTATTTTGATTGATTTAGAAGGTTCTATCATCTAGTTGTCTTATGCTAAATTCCAGAAAGTAGGATAACTCTCCCATCATACTCATCTCAAATTCATTACTCGTTGTTTTTGAAAAATCATCATATAGCCTCTTATCAGAAGATCCAAAAATATATTATTGACATAGATTTAAATAATGAATATTTCACCTATTTTCTTCAGAAAAAGGGTGTTGTCAATGCTCCTCTTAACAAACCCCCCTCTCTAGTAAGAATGTGCTAAGCCTCCCATACCAAGCTTTATGTGTCTGCTTTAATCCATATAAGGCCTTTTTTTAATTTGAAAATATGATTTGGAAATTAGGAACTCTCAAAACTTGGGGGTTGCTCTACAAATACATCCTCTTTTACTACCCTATTTAAAAAGGGACTATTAACACCCATTTGGAAAAGCTTAAATTCTTTATAATAGGTAAAGGCTAGTAGCACTATAATGGCTTCTATCTAGCTACAGGGGAAAATATCTTCTCAAAATCAATCACTTCTATTTGGTTGTACCCCTTAGCCACCAATCTTACCTTAAAGATTCATTTGGTTCCAACTACACTTTGTCCCTTTAGTCTTTCTACAAGCTCCCAAATATCATTCATAACAAATTAATTTAATTCCTCTTACATGGCTAAGTCCCAAAACTCATCAGTAAGGGCTTGATTGATATTGGTGGGTTCAGTCATTGAGATAATGGCAGAGTGGTTCACTTCCTTCCTAAGTCCATGGCTAGTCCTAACATCTTCAGAAGGGTCTCTTATGATCAGTTCTTTAGGATTACTCAAAGAATATCTCCAATCTTTAGGCATGGTATGTGTAGGTTCAACCTTTCCTCCAAATTTGCATTTTTTACTTTATGGGTAATCTCACCTACTCATTCAGTATTTTTAGGTTCTACTATATTCTCCAAATTTTGAACTCTTGTGGTAATCTCTCCAACTTCATATTTATTCTAAACTCTAGACTTCTTAGGATCAGATTCATCAAACACTACATTGGTAGTCTCCTCCACCACCAAATTTTCCTTATTAAACACCCTAAAGGATTTCCCCACACTCGAATATCCTAAGAACACTCCATTAGACTTTGGGTCAAATTTTCTAAGAGTGACTTCATATTATTAAGAATGAAAATCTTACAGCCAAAGACATGGAGGTGGGAAAGGTTCGATGTCCTACCCTTAAGGATCTTATAGGGTGTCTTATCAAGTTTAGCTCTAACATTCACCCTATTCAACACATAACAAGTTGTATTTACTGCTTCAGCTCAAAGTATTTTGGAAGTGAATACTCAGCAAGCATGGCTATAGTAGCTTCAACTAAGGCTCGCTTCTTTCTTTCAGCTACCCCGTTCTACCGAGGGGTCCTAGGAGCTGAAACGTTGTGACTAATCCCCTTTTCCTCACAAAAGTCTTGAAATCTTTCCTTTTCAAACTCTCCCCCATGGTCACTATGGATGGTTAAAATCTCATAACCTAGCTTTTTCTAAATCTAAGTGAAGAAGGATCTAAGCTCATCAAAAGACTCTTTCTTATGTGACATAAATCTAATCCAAATAAATCTTGAGTAGTCATCGACAATCACAAATCCATAAACTTTTCCCCCTAAGCTGTCAGTACTAATGGGTCCAAACAAATCCATGTGAAGGACTTCTAAAGGACTAGAGGTGCTAATGTCCATAATGGAGTGAAAAGAGGATTGAACTTGCTTCATAGTTGGCAGGCATCACAAAGGTGGTCTTTTGAAAATTAAGCTTGGGGAAACCTCTAACTAGATCTTTCTAGGTCACTCTCCTAAGGGTTTTCATACTAGCATGACATAATCTCTTATGCCACAACCAAGAATCACCAGTAATAATTTTTAAGCAAAATGAAGCATCACATTCAATATTATTTAAGTCAAGCATGTAAACATTATTGATCCTCTTTTCCTGTAAAACAGTGTTGTTATTTAAGCTTATAACATAAGTATTTGCCAAAAATTTTATGATGAAGCCTTTATTACAAAGCTGACTGATGCTGAGCAAGTTGTGTTTCGGTCCATTTAGAAGCAAGATATTTTCAATCAAAAGGTTCTTGGAGTTTCCAATTATACTTACGCCCACTACCTTCCTGATGGTATTGTCTCCAATAATAACCTTGCCTCCAGCCCTGGCCTCCAGCGAAATGAATTGATTAGCATCTCTAGTCATGTGTCATGAGCATCCGTTTTCCAGGTACCACATATTCTTATGAGGCCTTTTGTGATATCATGCCTACAAAATCATTAAATGTTAGATTTATAAACCCAAACAAGTTTGGGTCCCTTCTTATAGAAAGAAGAATGTAATGCATGTATGCTATGCTGTGAATCATGCAATTTGGTTCTCTACACCCAATGTGTACTATGGTGAATAATGCAAGTGTGTGAAATGTGTCCTACATACCACATGAAAAATATTTAACACCAAAAAAAGGATTTTTAAATCTATTCGAGTAGTAATGCTTCCTTTTAAAGTTATGTGATGCATGTAATGTTGGTTTATTATTTTTAAAATTTTTGAGATTTTCTAATTTCTTAAACTCTTTTTCTAACTCAGTATGAGATGACTTTAAGGAATCATGTTCATCAGATAATTCAGTATGCTTTTTGTTTAATGTATCAAACTCATCAAGTAATGACATGTGATCTCTATCAATTGTAGTTGGTAGCCAAGGGGTATAATGAAATAAAAGGAATTAAATTTGAGGAGACTTTTACCCCTGTAGCTAGACTTAAAGTAATAAGGGTGCTTCTAGCCTTTTCTTATTTTAAATTATTTAAATTATTTCAAATGAATGTTAAAGTACCTTTCTTAATGGGGTGACAAAAGATGATGTTTATACTGATCAACCTCCAGGTTTTAAAAATTCAAAATTTCCTTATCATGTGTTTAAATTGAAGAAGACATTATATAGACTAAAATAGGCACCTAGGGCATGGTATGAAAGGCTAAGCACATTCATATTAAAAAAGATCTTTTGTTAAAGGGAGTGTGGACACCACTCTCTTCATAAAAAGAGTAGGAGATGATATTCTCATTATTCAAAAATATGTTGTTGATATCTTGTTTGGATCCTCTAATAGAAATCTTTGTGATGACTTTTCAAAAATAATGAGTAAGGAATTTGAAATGAGTTTGATGGGAGACTTAAGTTACTTTCTTGGTTTTAGCATAAAGTAGAAAGAGGATGGAATATTTCTTAGTCAATAAAAATATATTAAAGAATCTTTAATAATTATAAAATAGAAAAAGCTAAACCAATAAGTATACTAACGAGTTCTTTAGTTCAGTTAGATAAGGGCTCTAAAGAAAAATTTATTGATCAAAAGAAATTTAAAGAGATAATTGGTTCATCACTTTATTTAACTACTAGCAGTCCTGATATCATATTTAGTATTTATCTTTGAGCTAGATTTCAAGCTGATCCAAATGAATCCCATTTGACTACTATTAAAATAATTTTGAGATATCTTTTGGAAAACTCAAAACTTAGGAATTTGATATCCTAGGAATAAATTTTTTTTTGAAATAATTAGATATTCTAATTCATATTTTATATGATGTAGGGTTGATAAAAAAAGTACTTCTAGAATATGAAAATTTGTTAGAAACTCTTTATTTTTTGGTCTAGTAGAAAATAGAATTCAATAGCCCTTTCTGTTGAAACTCGTTCATTATGAATTAGGTTGTTAAGCCTAAGTTTATGTCCCATGGCTAACCAAGAGGGGGGGGGGGGGGGGGTGAATTGGTATTTTAAAAATTAATCCCTCTTTTGAGTATTTTAAACCGAAATTAAGTTTTAGTGATTTTTTGTAGAAAAAGTTTTTTAACCACAGTTTTAAAACAATAAATCACAAAAATAAAAAGTAGCGGAAATATAAAAACACCAGATTTATAGTGGTTAGGTCAAAATCAGACCTACATCCACTCCTCAGAGGCACCCTCCGAGTATTGCATTAATTCCACTAGTGACTCTCCATTTGCACCCACAGCAAGGCGGAGAAGCCTTTACAAAAACTCTTTTCACCACTACCCGGTGCGGCAGAGAACCGTCGTCCTTTTACACTATCCCCAATGCTGGCAGAGAACCGTTCGTCCTTTTACACTCTCATAGTGTGGGCAGAGAACCCTTCATCCTTTCACACTCTCCTAGTGCAGGCAGAGAACCCTTCATCCTTTCACACTCTCCTAGTGTGTCTAGAGAACCCTTCGTCCTTTCCCACTCTCCTAATGTGGGCAGAGAACCCTTCATCCTTTCACACTCTCCTAGTGTGGGCAGAGAACCCGCGGCTGTTCACATTCTCCAAGTATCGGCAGAGAACCGGATCTCGTTGACAGATCTTCTCACAAGAATTCTAGTAGGAGGAAAGAAAAGAGTGAAGTAATCCCAAATCACAAGTGGAGATTCTTACCTTTGAACACCAAGCGAAGCCTTCATGCTCCCGTGGTAGGAATCCTCCTTTGAATGCACTCTCACACTCTCTCCTTGACTCTTCTTTCAATAGGCAAGATGATAAATGAGCAAAATGATTGGATGGCAGTAAAAATTGGACCTTATATAGGAGAGACAAGAAAAATCATCCAAAAACTGCAAATATTCAAGTCAACACGAAATGGATCATCCCGTACGATCGTGGATCATCCTGGACGATTTTACTTAAAGTGTCAGAAATGATCATAATGAATATTGGTACGAACTATGTTCATACACGATCATCATCCTGTATGAACTAGGTTCGTCTAGATGAACAGTTATTTCATAGGTCGGTTCCTAAATTATCACAGGATGTAACCAACTTACTTAAGTCAGTTCCCATCATCCTGGGATGAATAGGACTTTGTCTGGATGAAATTTTTACAGAGGGCAACTCATCCTGGCACGATTATGAATTTTGTCTCAATGAAATTTTTACAGAGAAGACTTCGTCCGGGGATGATTTAGATTTCGTCTGGATGAAATTTTTACAGAGCCCATGTCATCCTGGAATGATTATAGATTTTGTCTGAACAAAATTTTTATAAAGCCTAACTCATCATGGGGCAAAAATAATTTCGTCCTGGACAATCAGGACTTAAAAAAATTTCCTCCAACTCCTATTCGCACCATTGCTCTTAAAAGAAGATAACTGACCTGATCGTCCCGTATGATTTGTACAAAATTTTTAAGATCTCATCAAGTGTGTGTGTTTATTCACTCAATTACAATCACTCCCTCTCAACTTTAATTCATACAAAAATTATAAGATACAAAATACAAGATATCTCATGTTGAATTTGATTTGAAGACTTAAGTAGTTTGGAGTTCGATTTTCCTAAAATGTTAGTACACATAAGAGCAAAAACAAATTTTCCAAAAAGTGTTAGGAGAAAACTACACATAAAACAATAATATTTGGAATCATCAAAACTATATAAGTTGCAAGAATGTAAAACATGCAAATAGCAACTTTCTTAACAATCTCTCCCTTTTTGATGATGGCAAAATAATTATTGTTTATAGGATTTCAAATTCTAAGAATCTCCTAAACTCCCCCTGAATTTATAAACCCATGAAAACAAGGAGGAAATTAAATTAATTTTTTTTAAAAAAAATAATTTTAAAAAACACAAAACAACATAAAAGACAAAATAAAAACAATCAAACACACATACAAAAACATATGATAAAATAAATAAAAAATACAAAAAAAAAATATATACTTGACACAAATACACAAGACACAATAAATAATTTCTCCCCCTTTTTGACAACATCAAAAAGTGAAGAAGAAAATACTTGAAATGTAAGTAGAAATATGAAAATCATTTGACAATTTAACCTTGAAAGTGATTGAAATAATGTATACAAATAAAATTAAAACATTAGACAAATCAGAGAAATTTATACAATTTAAGAAGTGATATAACATAGATAATAAAAAGAATTTATCAAAGATATGAGTCAATTTAGACACTAAGTTATAGAAAATCATTGCACTAAGGATGAATAAAAAAATTGTATATTTAAAATTTCAATATCAATTATAAATGAACATAAGATCAATTTGAATTAAGAGATTAAAAGATTTTGGAAATAAATAACAACCACATGTGGCGCTTTGCTCATATTTTTCCCATTTGTGGCACATTTTTGTGCATCTTTTTTACTTTGGGCTTATTTTGTGCATCTTTTTTTTTTTACATTGCGAACCTTTGCGCATTCCTTTTGATTTTTTGTACTTTTATACAATTTGTAAGAGTAATTTTATTCTTTCCAAAAATAATAATCTAAAATTTCAAATCTTTCTAAGTGCATTAATAATGATTGATAAGTAAAATATAAAATAAGAAATCATCGCAATTGCAATAATAATATTAATAATAAGCCAGTCTAAAAGAGAGACATGAAATTGAAAATTCTAATAATATCAAGTTATAACCAAAACTTAAACTTAGAATAGTTAGATTTTCTAATGAATTTAATTTTAACTTATAATTTAGGTTATAACATAATTAAGATTAAAAAATCTGATGATTTTCATAAAGATATTACAATGATACATCAGGATATCAATACAAAATAAAATATCTGAACTAAAAGAGAAATACATTGAACTACTAAAAAGAAACAATAACAATCACATAATGTAAAAACAATAAAACCACAAACACATAACTTCAAGTGCATCTATCACTCAGATGGTCCCTGATCTTAAGGAGGAGCACCCCCAAAGAGGTTAAAGTATGTACTCATCATAAGTACATTGGTACTAATATCATTCATTTGCTCCCTCATATAGCCAATGTCATGTTGATATTGAGCAGCCTGCTGCTATAAATGAGTCTCAATTTGATCAAAGCATTGATCAGAATGAGTCTCTAACTGATCAAATCTTTGAACCAAATCCTGATAATTTGGTTCATTAGCAGGAGCAGGTGCACCTTATGGCTCTTCTTCTGTATCACTTATGACATGTGCTTTACCTGATTCCTCCTTGAAGATCGCTCTAAATGATCCGTCATTGTTGTAGAGCGGTTCTTCATATTCTTGATCTAAAAGAACCAAGTTATATTTCTTCTCTAGAATAAAGGTAACTAAGTGTCCTAAGGCAATATTCGTTTTTCTTTTCAGTTCAGCATGGCCAATTTCAAAAAGCCCATAAAGATAGTCAAGGATAAGTTGGGCTTCATCTATAGGCTCATTTGACATGATTAGAAAGGTCACCATAGAGAGAAGGGGGGTAATATTGACTCTATCACCATCTTTTGGAAAGATTGAAGTTCTAAGAACGTGCTGGATGATGCATGCATTCCGGACAAGACCGGATACCTTAACCACATGCTCATTTAACCCATTTCCTCTAATCACCCAATTGATTTCATACCATTTATATTGATCATTGGTGATTAAGGTATGGGCTCTTTCTCCCTCAGTCCTTAAATTTAGAAATGCTCCTAATTCATGCTTGGTGATTTCAACTTTTTGTTTGAAGACATTGGAGCGAATCACAGAGTGGTCAAAGTAGAAGGACATATTGGCTAGAACGTAGTGAAAGGTTTTTTTATTATAGAGGTGGATGAGGGTAAGGATAAAGTGAAAATGAGTTGAAGCAAATAAATGCATTACTTGGAAGGTAATATCTTCTTAGATTAGGATCTGGGAAGGGGTGATTTTGGCTGAAGCAAACCTAGGAAAAGAATCCTCATTTGCTTTGGATAGAAAATTTTCAGATGAATTCTTATGTGGTTTCTTGACTAAGACCTTTTGATGCTTGCTTGAATTGGCCATTTGAAAATGATCTAGAGTAAGAAAGGATTTGAAAGTGATGTTTAGAGAGTGACAATTGAGTTGAAAAGACATCCTATTTATTAAAAATTGATTCGTTCGTACTAGATGAAAATAATTCGTCCCGTATAGCATTTTCGTTCATCCCGTACAAAAATATTTCATACAGATGATCCAATACGACCAGAATGAAACGACTTTTCATAATCAATGCGACTTACGAAGCATCCATTCATACAGAATTTTGACCAGTCTGATCGTACAAATGATCACGTGTTCGTCCCGGGACAATTAGAACTTATATCATTTTAATGGCAGTTGAAACCGTCCCCTACATCGAACTGACATATGTTTGTCCAGACCAACCAAAGGATCGTACGTACGAAGTTTGTATTAAAAACTACCTTATCCATTCAACCGCTTCATTCATTCATCCCATCGATTGAAAAACAAATCGTCCCCTACGATCATAACGATCGTCCAGACGAAGTGACCATTAAAGACTGAAAACTACACATCAACTGTTTAAAATCTGACACTTTGACACATTACACAAATCATCCCGTATGAAAATTTTTCGTCCCGGACGATTTTCACAAAAAAAAATGATTTTGCACACAAACAAAAACTAAAATTCAAAAGACACATTAAAAACACCATGTACAACAATAAAACATAGATTAAAAACAAATCAGACAAAAACAAGATTAAAAACTCATAACAAATACAAAAATATTAACTAGAAAATAAACATCAATATTACAGAAAACTTTTTTATTTAAGCATTTAAATCAATCACACCAAGCCTTGTTCTTAATGCACTGAAAGTATCAAAGGCTAAAGGTTTTGTAAAAATGTCTGCAAGTTGATTTTCAGTTGTAACACGAATGAGTTTAATTTCACCCTTGGATACATGATCCCTTATGAAATGATTCCTTATGTCTATGTGTTTGGTTATTGAATGTTGAATAGGATTTTTAGAAATGCAAATAGCACTAGTGTTATCATAATAAATTGGAATAGTGCCTATAGACAATCCTAAATCAATCAACAGTTATTTCAATTAAAGTACTTATGCCACACAACTTCCTAATGCAATGTATTCAGCTTCAACAGTAGATAGGGCTACTGAATTCTATTTTCTACTGGACCAAGAGACTAAAGAATTTCTAATGAATTGACATATTCCATAAGTGCTTTTCCTATCCACCCTACATCCTGCAAAGTCAGAATCTGAATAAACAATTATTTCAAATGAAGAGCTAAACTTAGGATACCAAATTCCTAAGTTCTGAGTTCCTAACAGATATCTTAAAATATTTTTCACTGCTGTCAAATGTGATTCTTTTGGATCTGATTGAAATCTAGCACACAAATAAACACTAAACATGATATCAGTTCGGCTAGCAGTCAAGTAAAGTAAAGATCTAATTATCCCTCTAAATTTCTTTTGATCAATAGATTTTCCCTTAGGGTCCTTATCCAACTAAACTGAGGAACTCATTGGTGTACTAACAGCTTTAGTATTGTCCATTTCATACTTTTTGAGGATGTCCTTAACATACTTTGATTGACTAAGAAATGTACCTTCCTCAATTTGCTTAATGTTAAATTCTAGAAAGTAACTCAAATCTCCCATTAGACTCATCTCAAATTCATTACTCATTATTTTAGAAAAACCATCACAAAGATTTTTATTTGAAGATCCAAAAATGATATCATCCATATAAATTTGAACAATGAGTATATCATTTCCACATTTCTTCAAAAAGTGAGTTGTATTCATACTTCTTTTTTCAAAAGATATTTCAAGTAGGAAGGTGCTCAATCTCTCATACTAAGTCCTAGGTGCCTGTTTCAATCCATATAATGCCTTTTTTAACTTGAAAATATGACTTGGGTATTTAGAATTTTCAAAGCCTGGAGGTTGTTCTACAAACACATCCTCTTGAATTACCCCATTTAAAAAGGCACTTTTGACATCCATTTGATACAATTTAAATCCTCTAAAATAAAAAAAGGCTAGCGAAACCCTAATTGCTTCAAGTCTAGCTACAGGGGCAAAAGTCTCCTCAAAATCATTCCCTTCAATCTAGTTATACCCCTTAGCTACTAATCTAGCCTTATTTCTAATGACCACTCATGAGTCATTCATTTTATTTTTGAATACCCACTTAGTTCCAACTACACTTTGATCCTTTGGCCTTGTAGTTAATTCGCAAACTTTATTTCTTACAAATTGATTCAATTCTTCTTGCATGGCCAAAATCCAAAATTCATCCGATAGTGCTTGATCAATATTTGTGGGTTCTATAGTTAAAATGAAAGCTGAATGATTGACTTTCTTATTTAATCCACACCTAGTCCTTACACCCTCATTAGGTTCACCTATAATCAATTCTCTTGGGTGATTTTAGAAAATCTGAAATATCTAGGCAAAGGGTTTTCTATCTCCACATTTTCTTCCACATTTTCTTCCAAATTTATTTTATCAAACTTTTGGGAGTTATCTACAATCTCATTTTCTTCAACATTTGGCTCTTTCATATTTTCAAATTCATCAAATACAACATGTGTGGTATCCTCAATTACCAAAGTTTTTTTATTGAATACCCTATAAGATTTTCCAACACTTGAGTATGCAACAAAAATTCCTTCATCTGATTTTGGATCAAATTTTACTAAGGCAGATTTTCCATTATTATTAATGAACACCTTACAACCAAAAACATGCAAATGAGATAAATTAGGTGTTCTTCATTTAGCAACTCATAGAGTGTTTTATTTAATTTTGATCTCACATTCACCCTGTTCAGAACATAACATGCAGTGCTAACCGCCTTAGCCCAGAAATATTTTGGAAGTGAGTATTCCACCAACATTGCTCGGGCAGCTTCTATTAATGTTCTATTTTTTCCCTTTGACTACCCCATTCTGCTGAGGGGTTTTAGGTGTAGAAAAGTTGTGATCAATTCCTTTTTTCTTATAAAATTCATCAAATTTCTTATTCTCAAATTTTCGTCTATGATCACTTTATATAGAAATAATTTCACACCCTAGGTTTCTTTGAATCCAAGTTGAAAAATTTCTAAATTCCTCAAATGATTCACTCTTATGAAATAGAAATCTAACCCATATGAATCTTGAGTAATCATCCACAATCACAAATCCGTATACCTTTCCTCCTAGACTCACAGTTCCAACAGGTCCAAAAAGATCCATATGCAAAATTTCTAAAGGTTTACTAGTTCTAAGATCCTTATTAGACTGAAAAGAGGACTTCACTTGCTTTTCTAATCTACATGCATCACAAAGGTGGTCCTTAGTAAAGTCTATTTTAGTTATACCTCTCACTAAGTTCTTTTGGGTAATCCTCCTAAGGTTTTTCATGCTAGGATGACAAAGTCTCCTATGCCATAGCCATGACTCATCAGATACAGTTTTCAAACAAAAAGTAGTAGGAGAATTAATGCAATTTAAATCTAGCATATAAACATTATTTACCCTTTTACCATTCAAAACATCTTTATCATTTAGGCTTAATATGCAGCTAGTAGAAAAAATTTTTATACAATAACCCTTTTCACATAGCTGGCTTATACTTAACAAATTATGGTTTAAGCCTTCTACCAATAACACATTGTCAATGAATTTTTTTTTAAAATTTCTAATCATACCTGATCTAACCACCTTCCTTGTGGTGTTATCTCCAAGTGTAACCTTGCCTCCACTCCTGGCTTCCAGCGTTATGAATTGAACAGTATCTCTAGTCATGTGCTTTGAACATCCGCTGTCCAGGTACCATATGCTCTCACGAGGTCTTGCGTGAGAGTGACCCTACAAAATTATCAAACGTTAGACCTGGGAACCCAAACAAGTTTGGGTTTACCTTTTAGCAAATTATAATCAGATGCATGTATGATATGTCTAGGTTTATGCATCTTAGGTCTCCACACCAAATTAGTTTTCATCTTCAAAGTACAAGTATGAGCTATATGTCCAAACAATCCATAATTATTACATCTTGCTTATTGGAAATGGATTCCTAAGTCTTCTACCATTTACTTGTCTATTTAGGAATTGCATGAATTTAGGATACATAATAGGATTAGTAAAATCTTCAAGTCTGGGGGATATCCTATTATCCTCGAGAGCTTTTATCTTTAATCTAAAAATTGAGTTCATATCTTTCAAGATTTTATTTGTATAATTGGTTCTATAAAGTTTGCTCTCAAATTCATCCTTAAAGTTCTTAAAATCTTTCTCGAGTTCTGTATAGAATGATTTTAAATTTTTATGATTTTTTTTAAGTCATCAAACTCGTCAAGTAATTTCATGTGGTTGTTATCAATCAAAGCATGATCTTTTCTAAGGATTTCATATTCCTTTTTAGGTTCTTCCATTTCTAAACTAAGGCTAGCATGCATTTTCTTCATTTTTCTATATGATTCATGCATGTGTTCAGAAACTTCAAAAAGTTCATTATAAGTTAAGTCACATACCTCTTCTTGATCTGACTTATCATGATTGTCTGCCATTAAGCATAGATTAGTGACTTCCTCTTTCTTTTCTATTTCTTACGAGTCTGAAGCTGAGTAAGCCCAAAAAGCTCATTGGAACTTCTTCTTGCCCTTCTTCACAACTGGTTTCTTCTCTACCTTCTCCTTGCTAGGACTGGCTTTGCGTTTTGGGCATTCTGTCTTTATATGTCCAGGTTTGCTGCACTCATAGCAAACAATTTCATTAGAAACCTTGGCATTTCTATTGAATTTACCTCTATTCCAATGCTGGCGTATCTTCTACTTCCTCTTCAGAAGGCTTCTGAATTGTCTAGTCATTAATACGATGTCATCTTCATCCTCAGGTTGTGAGTGTTCACTCTCAAACTCTTTCACATTCAGTGCTATGTTTTTCTCCCTTTGTGGTTCACCTGCATCAACCTTTCTTTGGATAACTCCTTGCTCGTAAGCAATAAGCAAACCAAGAAGATTGTCAATAGAGTAAATGTTTAAATCCTTAGACTCTGTAATTGCAGTAATTTAAGCATCATATGAAGTAGGTAAACAACGAAGAATCTTATTAACCATTTCAGCATTTGTTAACTCCCTACCCAATGCATGTAAAGAGGTGACTATTTGTGTGAATCTTGTGTACATATCAGAAATAGATTCATTTGATTTTATGCGAAATAGTTCTTAATCATGCAACAAGATATTAAGTCTAGATTGCTTAACCTCATTAGTCCCTTCATATGTTATACAAAGTCTATCCTGTATTTCCTTTCCACATTTGCAAGTGGAAACCCGCATGTAGTCTTTTGATTTTAAAGCATAAAAGAAACTATTCAAGCATTTGGCATTTAGTTGTGCTAAGTCACATTCTTCTGCTATCCAGTCTGCAAAAGGTGTTTCATCTCTAACTCCGTCAACTAATCTAGTTGATTTTGTATATCCTTCCTAGACAAATATCCACATACGATAATCAAGTGACTGTAAAAAAGTAGACATACGAGTTTTCCAAAAAACAAAAGGTATATTGTCAAACAGTGGAGGTCTAGTTATAGAGTAACCCTCAGGTGTGTTTTGGTTTTTAAATGCAGCCATCTACGTTAATAAAAAAGTAGTCTAAACTTATGATTTTGAATCAAAGCTCCGATACCACTTGTTGAAACTCGTTCACTATAAATTAGGTTGTTAAGCCTAAGTTTATGTCCCACGACTAACCAAGAGCGGGGGTGAATTGGTATTTTAAAAATTAATCCCTCTTTTGAGTATTTTAAATTGAAATTAAGTTTTAGTGATTTTTTGTAGAAATAGTTTTTCAACCATAGTTTTAAAATAGCAAATCACAAAAATAAAAGAAAGCAGAAAAATAAAGACACCAGATTTATTGTGGTTCGGTTAAAATCAGACCTACATCCACTCCCCGGAGGCACCCTCCAAGTATTACACTAATACCACTAGTGACTCTCTTTTTGCACCCACAGCAAGGCGGAGAAGCCTTTACAAAAACCCTTTTCACCACTACCCGGTGCGGTAGAGAACCGTCGTCCTTTTACAGTATCCCAAGTGCTGGCAGAGAATCATTCATCCTTTCACACTCTCCTAGTGTGGGCAGAGAACCCTTCATCCTTTTACAATCTCCTAGTGTGGGTAGAGAATCCTTCATCCTTTCACGCTCTCCTAGTATGGGCAGAGAACCCTTCATCCTTTCACACTCTCCTAGTGTGGGCAGAGAACCCATGGCTATTCACACTCTCCAAGTGTTGGCAGAGAACCGGATTTTCTTAATAGATCTTCTCATAAGAATTCTAGAAGGAAGAAAGAAAAGAGTGAAGTAATCCCAAATCACAAGTGGAGATTCTTAAATTTGAACACCAAGCGAAGCCTTCACACTCCAGTGGTAGGAATCCTCCTTTGAATGCACTCATTCTCACACTCTCTCCTTGACTCTTCTTTCAATAGGCACGAAGATCAATGAGCAAAAGATTAGGTGGAAGTAAAAATTGGACCTTATATAGGAGAGACAAGAAAAATCGTTCAAAAACTACAAATATTCAAGTCAACATGAAATGGATCGTCTCGTACGATCGTGGATCATCTTGGACGATTTTCCTTAAAGTGTCGAAAACGATCCTAATGAATATTGGTACGAACTATGTTCATACAAGATCATCGTCCTGTACGAACTAGGCTCGTCCGGACGAATAGTTATTTCATAGGTTCCTAAATTACCACAGGATGTAACCAACTTACTTAAGTCGGTTCCCATCATCCTGGGACGAACAGGACTTCGTCCGGATAAAATTTTTACAGAGGGCAACTCATTCTGGCACGATTATGAATTTTGTCTGAACAAAATTTTTACAGAGAAGACTTCATCCAAGGACGATTTAGATTTCGTTTGGATGAAAGTTTTATAGAGCCCAGGTCGTCCTGGCACGATTATAGATTTTGTCTGAACAAAATTTTTACAGAGCCTAACTCATCCTGGGACGAAAATAATTTCGACATGGATGACCAAGACTTAGAAAAATTTCTTCCAACTCCTATTCACACCATTGCTCTTAAAAGGAGATAACTAACCTGATCGTCCCGTAAGAATTGTATTCGTCCCGTACAATCAGTACAAAATTTTAAGATCTCCTCAAGTGTGTGTGTGTTTATTCACTCAATTACAATCACTACCTCTCAACTTTAATTCATACAAGAATTATAAGATACAAAATACAAGATATCTCATGTTGAATTTGATTTTAAGACTTCAATAGTTTGGAGTTCAATTTTCCTGAAATGTTAGTACACACAAGAGAAAAAACAAATTTTTCAAAAAGTGTTAGGAGATAACTACACATAAAAAAATAGTATTTGGAATCATCAAAACTATACAAGTTACAGGAATGTAAAACATGCAAATAGCAACTTTCTTAACACTTTCTACTACTGAAGTAGAATATATAGCCTTAGAAAGTAATGTGGCATAAGTTCTTTGGTTAAAATAATAACTAATAGATTTAGATTTTTTAATTGGTACTATTCCAATTTTTTATGATAATTCAAGTGCCATTTGTATTTAAAAGAATCCAATTCAACACTCCAGGACTAAGCATATAGATATAAGACATCACTTCATTAGGGACCATGTCACTAAAGGAAAAATTTGGCTACATCATGTAGCCACTAAAAATCAACTTACATATATTTTCACAAAACCACTAGTTTTTGAAAGTTTTAGGACATTTAGAACCAGATTGAGTGTCATTAATAATAATGCTTGAAAATTTTAATTATGTAAAATGCAATTATGGTGTATTCCTTGTGTGTTTTTATTATGTTTTGTTCTTTACTTTAGTTTGGTTGTTTGTGTTTTGTTCTCTACTTTTGGTTTGCTCTATTTATACTTCTCTATTTTATCTTTGATTTTTCCTTTTATTATTTTTGTTTTTTGTATTTCATGGATCTTATTTGATTTGTTTTAAATAAGTATAGTTATCATCATGAGCATATGTAAAATTCCATTTCCATTTGAGTTGTACGAACAACATTTGTACTATAAAAATTCTCCAAATTTATATGATTTCTTTCTTAGTTGGAAAAACAAAAATTTGATATCTTTTTATGGTAATTGTACATTATAAACACCTCATCATCTGTAAAAAGAATCAATTATTCATCTGTAAAAACATGGCTGGCATTTCAAGAATGAATTAACTTAGGACTTAGAACGTTTACTATTTGAACATCATCTCAGATGAACACCTATTCTTCTGTATGATTCACTTGTCAATTTACATGTGGATGAATTCAATTAGCAGGTATGATCATTATTGACAAATCATATCGGATGTACACCTATTCATCTATACGACCAGTTTTGGTCCAAGGTCAAATAAAATGACTCATCGGGAAGATAACTTTATGAAAAGTCATTTCATTACAATAACTATTTTTGAATGTATATATTCATCTGTACGAACCCATGTTTATACCGTTTAAAGTTCAAAATCATATGCACGAACTCAATTTTGTACTATATGAAATCTTCCAATTTCTATAAATTGGAAGTCGTTCTTTGAATTTATACATAAACTATTCCACATTCATTCCTTTTCAATTCTTGTGTTCAATCCTTTTCAAATGGAAAGCGACAACAAGCGAGTATGTCAGACCAAAGGGAGTTCATCTCTTACTAAACGAGATGATAAATATTTTTTAAGAGAAAATGAACAAGCCTACGATTGGTTTGTTTAAGAAAAGATTACTCCTTCCCGTCTTCTTATTCAAGAAGACATAAAATTTTCAATTATGCCTCTCTTTAACTCCACTAAATTTTCTTTCATTCTCACTGTGATCTATGCTTTTCACTATGACGCCTTTTATTATTTTCTTGCCTATTTGAGAATGAGAGAAAACAACACCAAAATGTCCTCGTATGTCTTCCACCAATGCACTGAAATCACTAAGAGGGTTTGGTCACTTTTTTACATCTTAGAATTGAAGGCATAAGGGCACATTCTATGACGTTAAGAAGTGATTTTTATTGGTTTGTTGTTAATCAAACTCTTAGGGGTATACCTTCGATCCAACTCTTACCGTTTGTTCAAACTTTGAATCAAAATGTCATAATCATCCAGCATATTTTTAGAACTTCTATTAAACCTAAAGCTCGTGATTAAATACTTATCACTCCTTTGCTTAGTATAGTAACATACTACTTATTTTCAAACACTCTATTTAATGAAGCCAAGTTGATTTTTGACTACATCAATAACCTTACCGACATCAGACTCCCTGCCACTAGAAGGAAGAAGAATGTGGCCTTAGGACACTTGACTACCTACATCCTTTAAAAGAATTAAAATCATATTCATCCCAATCCCCTAAATAATCTGCTTGTCTATTTTACTGATCCTTCATTCTCATTCTTTTCCACGAGGATCAAGCAAATGAGGGATATGAATTTGATGAAGAAGAAGGATATGCTTTAGTACCTATTCTTGCTCCCTGACCTTAGTATTAGTTCTATCAAGAATTGATCAAGAGTTTTGATCACCTTGAGTCTCATATGGATCTACAATTTGATCATGTTTTGAAGATGGATACAATAAAAGGAGCTATTTCTATTGGAGGTGAAGAAATGGATTTCCTTAAGAGATTTAAACATGTTATTTTTACATGTGTAAAAAGAGAGTGTAATAAGTTAGCAAATGAATGTGCTAACATTGCTCATGGTATTAATTTCCTTTGGGAAAGTCTTTCTTTAGATCTAATTCCTTCTTCTTTTTTTAGTTTGGTTAAGAAGGAATGTGTTTCTTTAATTAGATTGTAATCTCCTTTTTTTTTTTTAATAAAATTGCATTAACATTCTCTCTCTCAAAATAAATATCTACGATTTGATCATTTTTAGTCTCGTTAGGACCACAAGGACTAGATATAATTTAGATATAAGCTAGGTTAGAGGACAATTTGATTCACTCAATACTAAAGTAGCTACCATCAACAACTACTTTACCCAGTTCAGTCCTCTACAGCCTCCTCCAGATCAGGATGCTTGGGGTTTTTAGTTTGGTTGTTGATTGTTGTGGGTTGTGTTATTTAGTTTTTTTGATGTTGCATATAGATGCTTTTAATTTGGGATTATTTTATTTTCTTTATATTTGAGTCTAGCTTATTTTAAAAAAAAAGAGTTTGGTTATTGTTGATTTTGTTCTCTATTAAATTATCTATAAGTTATTATTGACTAATCTAGAATGTTGTTATAAAGGATGAAAATTATAAATTGTTTGCATTACAACATTATTTCCTTAGAATTTTTTTTACTCAAACTTTATATCAAATTATAATTAGATTGAGATACGGAGATCATCTTCATGTTCTAAAAGAAAATTTTCTTTTATTTATTATAACTGTTACAAAATTATGACCTATTTTTCATTTCTTTTCTTGTGCTATATGTTAATTTTATTATTATTTTCTATTGGATTTTATTTTGTGAATTATTCTTCCTTATAAGAGAAGATTTTTTTTTGGAAGATAATCATGCAAGCTAAGATTTGTTGATTTAAGCTATGGAAAGAAGAAAATGCTATTTAAAAAGAATGCAGATATTATTAATAGAAGCAAATCATAATTACAAACTAATACCATTACTTGATTCCCGCTTTAACACTTTTGAAAACAAAAGAGGAACATTATTTCAAGATAAATCTTCCCAATAAAAGTCCCTACAAAGAGCATAGTTAGCACAAAGATTCGCTAACTTATTACATCTTCTATTAACCCAATTAAAGAAAATAAACTTATGATCCTTGAAAAATAAAAGTTCATCTCTCCATTTGCCTCCCAAGTTTTGCAATAACATTGTGATTGCCACCTTCTATAATTATACCATGGTAATCTCACATCCAGTCTTTTTTAATTTCTCCTATGAATTGAACCGCCATGAGCTCCAGATTAGAGATATCCAAATGAATACATGACTGACCAAATCCCAAAAGAAACATTCCTTTATTTTCTCGAACCACACCTCCAATTCCAGCTTTATATGATTATAACAAGGATGCATCTACATTGATTTTGATCCAATTAGGAGGAGGAGGATACCAACGATCTAATAATCTAGAAGACTGATTAGTGCCCCAGTCTCCCAAATTTACATCTAACATGTAAGAAATGGAAGCATAACTTACAACATTTGAAGCTATGAATATAGAGCAGTCCTCCTTTCTGTCATGAATAAGTTTGTTCCTTGATCTCCAAGTAAGATAGACTGCATTACCATAAATATTAATGAGAAACCCGTGAGATTCATTACACTTCTCCATCCATCTCCAGTAATCTTGAAAGGATTCAAAAAATTGAATTCCAAATCCCCATTTGTTCAGCCAACCAATAACTTCCTTCATCTTTGCACATCTTGCAGTGATATGATCAAAGTTCTATGTTAAGCCGCAACCTCTTGGACAATCAAATACATCATGAATTCTCCTTTGATACAATAAATTAAATGTTGGAATTTCATTATTAAAGATTCACCACCAAAATACTTCCACCTAAGATCTTAACTTGACATTCTTTAAGCATTTCCAATAACAACAATCTACCTTCTGCATCACCAAAGCCTTATAAACCAGAGAAGAAATTGAACAACTTGAATTTTGGTGAATAAGCTTTAAATAATCATTTTCCTATTGTTTGTGAATCTCCACCTTTTGAATAATTTTATTGAGTTCCTTTCCAAATATCAATTATAACTTCAAAATATTCCACTCACCATTTAGAATTAAACTACCTACCATTTCCTCCTCTGAATCTAGAATTGAAACAAAGGTAGGCCAATTGTTCAAACTTTTATTTAATATCCATATGTCATCAAGGATATTAATAGAACAACTATTTACTACTCTCCATTTAACCACATATTTCAAAGCTTTATTACCACTTGATAATATTTTACAAGTGGATGAATCTCCTCTACCATAAGCAACTTCTCCATGAAGCAACCTATATTTCTATTTCAAAAACTGGTACAACAACAAACTTTTATCTTGAATTACCTTCCAAGCCAATTTTACTCTCAGAGGACCCACAACATTAATACATGATCGAAGACCTCTACCACCATCACTTACCTGTTTATATAGATTGCTCTAGCTTATATAATGCATGCCCAACTTCCCATCTTGTTTATTCCATATAAACACTCTACTCAACATGTCCAATTCTTTTAGAATTCCTTTTGGTATCAATGAGAAAGTACAATAAAAATTAGGAAATGAAAGCATAACTATTTTAATCAGCAAAAACTTCCTTGCCAATGACAAATGCTTGCTACCTTACACACTAGTAAGCCTTAAATCTTTTTCAATTATGAATTGCAAATCTACAGCAACTAGCCTCCTCAAAGCCATCTTTACACCAAGATACATGAGTTCGTTCACCACTTTAAATCCTATAATCCTTTCAATAGATTTCCCTTTTCTCTTGTTAACATGTCTACCAAACAACATTGCTGATTTTTCCACATTCATCTTTTGTTTAGTCCAGCTACAAAAATCTGATAAAACTCCTTTTATTTCCATCACTTCCATTATCTTGGCATAAGAAAAAATAATGATGTCATCTGCATATAAAAGGAGAATGTGGACATCCTTGTTGGAACCCGCTCATAGCATGAATCTAGCTAGAAATCTTGCCATTAATAATCAAATCATAATCCATATAGAAAAATTTTCAGGGAATCCAAAATATTCCAAAACACTCTTTAAAGTGTTCCAACTCACGCTATCATAAGCTTGTTCCAAATCCACTTTAAAAGTAATTAAGCCTTTTGAAGATCTAGAGGTCCTGAACTTCTGAAATACCTCTTGATCCACCAGAATGTGATCTCCAAAAGACTTACCATTGATAAAAGCAACTTGCTCCAATGAAACTAATTTATGAATAATTAATGTCATCTTGTTTAACAGAATTCTAGCCACCACCTTATAAATAGATCAACATATGCTAATCGGTTTGTATTGGCTTGGCATAACATGATTCAAATCATTAGAAATTAGAACAAGAAGAGTATTTTTCAAATCAAAATTCATCTTACCCTAGCTAAAGAAGTGGTTGATAGCATGCCAACAATCATTCTTAATTATGCTCCAATAAGATTTAATGAAAGAATGTGAAATTCTATCATTGATAGGTGACAAACCATCTCCAGCTTGTAACACCACCGATTCCAACTCCTCCATAAGCAGCTCTTTATTAACATCTTCCTATCATTCTCATATAGAGAATTATTAGGAAGTGGCCAACCACTAAGAGAGCCATTCCTCCCCGTCCATTTAATATTAAAGAAATTTAAAACAAAATTAGAAATTTGAGAAGAATATTAAATTATCGAGCCATCTTCATTTTTAATTTTAAAAATCTAATTTATATTTCTTCTAGCCAAAGAAAAGGAATGAAAAAAACTTTGAGTTAGTATCTACCTCCTTCATCCATTTGACCTTGGCTCTCTGCTTCCACCAAGTATTTAAATGTGCTAATATAGAGTTTAGCTCACTAATATATGATCTTAAAAGAAATATATCTTCCTGTGACAGCCATCCAAAATCTGACTCCTTAGCTTGCAGCTCCAGTATTTTTGATTTGAGAACTTCTTTATGGCGATCATACTCTCTATGTTTAGTTCTACTCCAATGAAGAAGAGCTTTTAAAGATCTACAAAATTGGTAATTTAGCATCTCAGCATAGTTCCCACAAGTTTTCTTATTCCTTGTTGATCTTACCACACAAACATAAGTTGGGTAAGAAGCCCAAACTTCCTCAAATCTTATGATTCTATTAGAAGAAAAGTTATTATCCAAGAAATTCAGTATGATTGGATAGTGATCAGAAGCCAATCGAGGCAAATGCCTCAACACCAATCAAGATGAATTTATTGCTGCTGGGTTTACAAAACACCTATCCAACCTCTCTAATATGCGAGCACCACCAATCTTGTTATTGCACCACATAAATTTAGGTCCAATAACTCTCACTTCATGAAGATCATTTCTCACCAAGAAAGACTTTAGCTCTCTTGAACCCTGAGAAAACTGAAATGGTCTTCCTAATCATTTATCCTCTTTAGATAATATGCAATTAAAATCCCCACCAACCAACATAGGAAAATTGCTAGAATAGAACTCTTCTAACTTGGCCCAAAGTGTTCTCCTTTGAATCTCCTCCTTTCCACCATAAACCATTGCAATTGTCCACACACCCATATTCACAATATTAATTTCTCCTATAACCACTTGATTGGAAGAAAACAATAGATAAAAAGAAGCTACCTTGTGTTTCCAAAGAACCAATATTCCTCCAGAAAGACCCTATGCAGGAACTTGAAAGAACTCCCATTCACTTCCAATGATGACCTCAATTTCTATCTTGCTTAAATTAGAAATTTAAGTTTCCAAAAGCCCCACAAAAACACATTATTATCTCTAACTACCTCCTTCAAATATAGATAAGCTTGCTTTTTTCTAGCTCCTATATAATTCCAAAACATAATTGAAGCCATTAATGAACAAAAGGGGAATA
This sequence comes from Dendrobium huoshanense, assembly GCA_016618105.1. Classification (NCBI taxonomy): domain Eukaryota; kingdom Viridiplantae; phylum Streptophyta; class Magnoliopsida; order Asparagales; family Orchidaceae; genus Dendrobium; species Dendrobium huoshanense. The sequence continues at coordinate 34,059,611 of CM028351.1, read as the reverse complement.
GATCCCCGCATTCTCCATTACCTGCCATCCATCTTCCTTCCTCTCACCGTCAATTTAATAGGACCATGGCTTTTAAGTTCCTTAGCAAGTTTGATTTTAATGGTAGTAGAACTACCATCCTTTGATTCTTTCATAACTTTTTTAACTTGACCATTAGGAGAACTCTCCCATATTTCGATAGCCACGAAGGACCCAGAAATACTATCTTCCATACAACCTGAATCTTCCAGATTAACACTATAATATCCTACAGCAGCATCATCAACCAGGTCACCTTCATCATTCAAGTTTTTAAGAACCAAAAACATGTTACCTCCTGTATAAGCTGAAGGTATATCTCCAGCAGCTTTCATCTTCAAGTTGATGTTAAAATCCTATTTTGAAACCTCCAGAATTGCAGGGTCACCCTCCTTATTATCATCAGCCATTCTAGTTATATTTGTAACCACCTCCTTGAATTCTTTCCTAGGCACTGGGACAACATCATTATTTTTAGACATTCTATTTCCCCCAACCTTTTTTCCAAGAAATTCGTCACCCTTAAAAAGCTTTCTTCCATAGCTAACATATATCCAAGGCTCGTAGACATTCTTCTCCTCTGGATATGTTCCAGACAGTTTCTCTCTATTCGAGTCTAAACCCAGTTCCTTCACATTTCAATCCACATCTTTCAATCCATTAGTAGCCAAAGCAACAATCTTCTTAGGATAATTATTTTGTTCATGACCAATCTTGCCACAACCAAAACAATGATTAGGAATCCTTTCATATTCAATGTTTTGGAAAAACCTTCTTGAGCTTCCTTCTACCCAAACACCAAGAGGTAGAGCTTCTTCAAGATGAATATGGACACAAATCCTGGCAAACTCTCTTTCGCTCCACTAAAACATATTTTCATCAATTAAATAAGGCTTTCCTATCTTAGAAGAAATCCTACAAATGTTTGTAGAATCTCAGCAAGGAAGAGGCAAATTAGGCATCCTTATCCATATAGGGGCTGTCAAACCCTTTAATGAATTTAGAGAGAAAGATTGATTCCATTTATCCCACCAATAATATTCCCTTTAACATACCAAGGACCATTTGCAAGAACCAAATCCACAGGCTCCTTATCCTCAAAGACACCCAAGCTCCACCGCTACCCAGCCAAGTAAGATTAAACTTACCAATTTGTGACCACTGCCTCCTGAGTTTAGCATTAACAATGATCTGTTGTATGTTTTCTCCAAACAACTTATCCACCAAAGCTTTATGTAAACTCCTAGTGTTTTCCAACACCTTCTATTCACAAAGCATGACTGTCATTCCATCATCCGAAATGAAGTTGACGAAATCCCAACCATAATCAATAATTCTCCTATGTGTTTTCTTATGCCAAACATTCAACAAACTATTCCCAAGCGTTTCTTTCATAGAAGTCTCTCCAGTCATAGTCATAGCAGGAACACCAGAATCTCTTTTCCCAGATACACATTGACGAACCATATTCATATCCCCATACCCTTCTTTCCCTCCAACATCAGCACTTGAATTAAAATAATTATCTTCAGTAATTTAATTCATAGCTTCAACATCATCTAAACCATTACGAACTGAATCAGCGACTATTCCAGACATGAAATTTTGATAATTTTAAACTTCTACCCTCTTCAAAAAATCTTCAGGCATCATAACATTCTTACCCTTCCCAATCACTAGAGCTAGTTTAACAATTAATAGGCCACCTTCATTAATGATCAAGGGTTTACCATAGCTCGATGAAAATTGAATCCCATTGTTCACAGTTCTTGCCAAAACGTTTGTAGTTGCTTCTCCAAATACATGAGGATATTGTTACCCAGAAAATGCTTTTGAATATCTGAAGAGGATTGATGATAACCTTTAGGACTAGCACTGGCATTAAGCTGGCAATCATCTGTCATCATCATAACTTCTATCCAACCGCCAATTGATTTTTTTGAAACTTTACTTTCTCTCACTAAAATTCTACGTGAAAGTGTGCTAAATTTGAAAATGTTAAAAGATACAGAAAGTGTGCTAAATTTGAAAAGAGGCACAAAATGAGCTCCATGTGAAAAGATGCCCAATGTTCACCAAATTAAGTTCAAATTCAAAATATATGCAATTGTGAAAATAAAAATTTCTCAAGTCTAGTTAATAAAGAGGCATAAAATGAGCACATACTATATTTAGTTCTTTCCTCTATATCTCTAATTCCTAGAAAAACTCATACATTAAACAAAAATTTTAACTATTGAATTTAAATATATTTTATTTTTATTTTATTATATTTGTAATAATTATTCTATTTGATACTTCTACTTTTTAGAACGAACATTGAATATGGTCAACTATTCTTATCTTCTTTGTTCTTTAATTAAAAATATGAGTTTTTGCATCAGGACTTTAATGTTGGTCTTGCAAATTTTTAAAATTCTTTTCTTTATAGACTTTTTTGATTAGTACATTATAGCTTTCATATTCAAAGGATATTTTATTTTCTTTCCTCTTTTTGTGTTGTCAAAAGGGGGAGGTAGTTTATGTTTGTTTGATGTCTTATAGTCATGTGTTTGTTGTTTTGTGTGTTTGTGTTTTGTTATTTTCAGTAGTTTTTATTTTATGTTTATCTTGTGTTTTATTTGATGCTTGTTTAGTAGTTTTTATTTTATGTTTATTTCTTTTGAGTTTTGTGTTTTTTTTGTAATAATCAAAATTTTTAAAAAAGGGAGGTAGAAATTCTTTTTCCCCATGATTTTTATTTTTCATTCATTGAGGGTGAGCTTAGAAGAGAATAAATTTTATTTGTAATTCAAACAATAAATGTTTTTACCATCATAAAAATGGAAAAAATTGTTAGAACCAGGAATCAAGATTGAGATTATGATTTTTTATGATAGAAAAATATTATTATTCTGATGATTTTATTATTTTTCGTAGCATATATTGGATATTTTTATTTGTTTTTATGTATATTAACATATCAAGGAACTCATATAATACTCTAGATTGCTGAAGACTTCTTGATAGGATAAAATAGGATTTCATATAATAGAGTATGTATATCTCTATTTTTTATTTTTGAGTCTGAGCAAGTGTGATTGTAGTTGGGTAACCGTTCACACACATAAGGGGAGTGTTGTAAATGTTTTTAAGTATGATCATATTTTATGATATATATTCATACTATATGATTTGATATAGTTTTCCACTAAAATGTAGTTAATCAAACCATGGCTTTAATTTTTTAACTATTTGTACTGTATGATGTCATGTCGTATAGACGACTAATAGAGTATAAAATTAGGTTTATAAAAGATCATTCCAAATGAACAAATTTATTTTTGAATTGTTTTTATTGTATGATTTCATGTTATATAAAAGACTAATAGAGTAAAAATAAGGTTCATACAAGATCATAACAAATGAACACATTTATTTTTTATCTGTTCATATAGTTTAATTTGCATTTATATAAATGACTAACAGACATATAAGATTGTACTAAATGAACACATTTATTTTTTAACAATTCATATAGTATGATCTGCATTTGAAGGTTCATTAGGGATGTTAGGCCCCTTATGAACTAGCCCAAGGCTAACCAAGAGAGAGGTGAATTAGTATTTTAAATATCTTTAAATCAAAACTCAAACCAAACCAAAATTCACCACAAAGAAAATACAATACGGAAATTAAATGCGGAAATAATAAAGGAAAGAACACATCAAATTTATAGTGGTTCGGTCAAACCTTGACCTACATCCACTCCTCATAAGCACCCTCTGAGTATTGCACTAAACTTAGTGTCTCTCATTTAGCACCCATAGCTAGGTGGAGAAGCCCTTACAAAATCACCTTCACTTTCTCCGGTGCGGCGGAGTAGCCGAGTCCTTTGACACCAAAGAGATCTTTTTCTTCCCAGAACTTCCCTCATTACAAGCCTTGAATCCGATGGTACTAAGGTGCAAGCTCGCTGGAGCAACCTTGTAGAATACCCCTCCACACTCCCTTGAACTCCCCTCTAAGGATCTTCTCCCTCTCTCAAACTCCACCATTTCCTCTCTCCCTTTCAAGCTCTCTCTTCAAGTTCCATTCAAAAGAATGAAGCTACAATGGCTTCTAAAGATACTCACAAAGTGCCTTGTCAAAGCTTAAATACAAGAGCTTAAAATGAGCTCATTAATTTCAACATATTGACATTTTCATCTAGGATTATACTAACTTCATCCTGTACGATCAATGCAAAATAAGCCTAATCAGCCGGGACGTTCTAAGACGATCAAAAGAAATTTGTTCATATCATCTAGGACGATAATATATCATCCTGTCTGAGCAGTATAAATCTTGGAATATCATCCTGAACATTGCTCTGAATAAGAGCTATTTGATGTCCAATCGTCTAGTGTATTATCCTGACCGATCATGCGATCTTCCAGGACAATGTGATCATGCAATCAGTCTTTAATGCTTCCATAATTATAAGATTAATTTAGGCATAATTATGCTGCATTGTCCAAGCTGATAGGATATTATCTTAGATGATGTTGTAAAATAAACAATACTTAAATAGATCATGGCGGCTGATTCTTTCTGATTTGAGCCTATCATCCTGGCCAATACAAAATCGTCTAGGCTGATCGGCTTAATGACGGCTGCCTTAATAAGGATGCCCTAATTAAGGTTTTTATTTCTTAAATGATAGTCCAGGCCGATATAAATATCATCTTGGTCGATGTTACCAAAAATAGTGAACTCTAAGGAATAGTCAGAAATCCTTGCAAGGTGTGTGTGTGCAAGATTACTTAGCATCAGGAGCCACACCAATTACAATAGACTCAAGAAAGGAATAAGGTACAAATTGTCTCAGACCTAGTTTACCCAATCTTGAGCTGGTTCCAATTACAGTCTGATCTTGTCGACCTGAAATATCAGTAGGTAAGGTAGTCGTAGAGAAACAAGAGTGTTTGCTATCTCGAAAATCATAATCTATGAAAATAGATTTGTAATAATGTCCACCTTTTTTAGGATGGTAAATATTACTGGTTGAATTTGCGAAAACAAATCATGTTCTCCTAATCTCCCCTTTACTAAAATAAAACTTTAAAAATAGGGAAAATCAATCAAAAAAATTTTGTTGTTATATATATATATATATATATATATATATATATATATATATATATATATATATATATATATATATATATTAAAAAATAGAAAAACAGATACAAATACAACAGTATGTTCTCCCTCTTTGACATTATCAAAAAGAGGAGGGGCACAAAATATTCAGAATAACAAATAAAAACCAAAACGATCACTGATCTAGTGAAAAGAAAAAAAATCAAATATTCTTGAAATGAGAAATTTAACTCTTGATTTTATTAAAAAACTTAGTAAGGAATGGATTAACAATGCATAATCTAGAAAAAGTTAGAAATTCAGAAATTGTTAATCCAAGCTCAAGTTCTTTTAAAGGCTCAAAAAAATTTTAATCCAATATCTAAATCAAGGAATAAATTAGAATAAGAAATACTAATTCTTCAAAACTCTTTTCATAAAACATATCTAATAAAAGATTAATGCAAAAATTGGTGAATCAAGAATCTTGATTTTCAAGATCAAGTATCAAAAATATCAAGGGTTTTTTAAGCTTTTAAGCAATATAGAAAAAGTAAGCATACTCTTTGCGAGCTCATTTTATGCCTCTTGAAAGTTTTTGGTGCACTTTGTGCATCTTTTACTTTTTGATACATTTTATGTATCTTTCTCAATTTGGCGTCATTGCGCTTCTTTTGATTTGGCATCATTGGCCACTTTTTTGATTTGGCATCATTGGCCATTTTTTTAATTAAATATGCTACCTTTCTAAAATTTTTAAAAATAAAAGTAAACCAATTCTATTGGTAAAGCAAACTACTTGATTAAGAAAATTATGAGGTAGATTCAACAACTTGCAAATGATCTCTATGTGATAAACAAAATGTTTGGAGATGAAAAAGATCAGTTTCAAAATTCAATTTATAATATGATGAAGATTTTGAATCAAAAGCAAAATAATATTTTTAAGAAAAGAGATTGAGAGACAAAATCATGAGTTTCCTTCCTTTGACTGTTTTTAGAGAAGTCAACCACAACTTATATAAGAATTCAACAAAAATTGGAGGTAGGTTTTTCATTTTTAGAATGGTGAACGTGTGTGTTGATCAGAGGGAACTTCACAAAAAAAGTATAAAAGATAATTTAAAATTTCAAAGTAATAACAAAAAAAAAAAAGAAAAATAAAATTGAAAGAAAATAAAATAAACAAAAAACATAGAAAATAACTAAAAACTAAACACAACAAATAAATAAACACACAAACAAGGCCTTTAAACATCATCTTGCTCCTGGTCTGATGATTCAGAAGCTAGGTCTGCCTAGGAGATTTTTTAATTTTCATTATTTATTATTTTTACAATTTGCTTAGCTTTGCCTTTTCTTTTGCAGGAAGAGTTCTCAAATTAGGGCACTTATTTTTTATTTGTCCAGGCTTACTACATCCAAAGAAATCAATGTCAGAAGAAATCTTAAAATTCTTAACATTTTTACCTTTGTTCTACTTTTGTTGATGCTTATGCTTTGGTGGGCTTTTTAAATTATTTGATAATTCATCGCTTTCATCACCAACTGAGCCACTTTTCTCCGAGTCTTCAACATTTAGCACTATCATCTAACCCGCATTCAAAAATCTTTGACCCAAACTTTACTCGTAGGCAATGAGTGAGCCAATCAAATTATCAATAGAGTATTCATTCAAATTTTTTGATTTACAAATAGCAACAAAATTGTCAAGTAAATAATATAAAATTTTATTGACTTTTTCAAAGTTTAAAAATTCTTTACCTAAAGCATGCAATGATGTCACAATTTGAATAAACCTAGTATAGATGTCTAAGATAACCTCATAAGGTTTCATGCAAAACAATTCATAATCATGCATTAAAATATTTAATCTGGATTGCTTGATTTCTCTAGTTCCTTCGTATATAGTGTGTAATTTATCCCAAATTTTTTTGTTAGTAGTGCACATGAAAACTAGCATACAATCTTCAGAATTTAAGGTGTGAAAAAAAAATTTAAAGATTTTGCATTCAATTGAGCATTGATTTTCTCTTCTCTACTCCATTAATTAAAAGGAATATCAATTTTAATTCCATCTAAAATACGAGATGGTATAGAATAACCAGTTAAAATCATTTGCCACATTCGAAAATCAATTGATTGAAAAAAAATAGACTTGTGAATTTTTCAAAAATTAAACAAAATATTTTCAAATAAAGGTGGTCTGGTGATTGAATAACCTTCCACAATATTACGATTACCAAAATTAGATATGGATCAAAATTTAAAAGCTTTCAAAAACTTATTTTATGAATCCCGCTCTAATACCACTTGAAAGTTTGTTAGGGATGTTAGGCCTCTTATGAACTAGCCCAAGGCTAACCAAGAGAGAGCTGAATTGGTATTTTAAATATCTTTAAATCAAAACTCAAACCAAACCAAAATTCACCACAAAGAAAATAAAATGCGAAAATTAAATGCAGAAATAACAAAGAAAAGAATACACCAGATTTATAGTGGTTTGGTCAAATCTTGACCGAAGTCCACTCCTCGGAGGCACCCTCCGTGTATTGCACTAAACTCTGTGTCTCTCCTTTAGCACCCACAGCTAGGCGGTGAAGCCCTTACAAAATCACTTTTAACTTCCCTAGTATGGCAGAGTGCTGGGTCCTTTGACACCAAAGAGAACTTTTTCTTCCCAGAACTTCCCTCAAGACAAGCCTTGAATTCGATGGTATTAAGGTGCAAGCTCGCTAGAGAAACCATGTGGAATCCCCCTCCACACTCCCTTGAAACCCCATCCAAGGATCTTCTCCCTCTCTCAAACTCCACCCTTTCCTCTCTCCCTTTCAAGCTCTCTCTTCAAGTTCCCTCCAACAGAACGAAGCTACAATGGCTGCAAAAGACTCTCACAAAGTACCTAATCAAAGCTTAAATAGAAGAGCTCAAAATGAGATCCTTAATTGCAACATGCCGATAATATCATCCAGGATGATACTAATATCATCCTGTACGGTCAGCGTAAAAGAAGCCTAATCAACCAGGATGACCTAAGATGATCAAAAGAAATTTGTTTATATTGGCCAGGACGATAATATATCATCCTGGTTGATCAGTATAAATCGTGGAATATCATTCTAAACCTCACCTTGAATAAGAGTTATCTGATGTCCAATCGTCTAGTGTATCATCCTGGCCGATCCTGTAATTGTCCAGGATGATGTGATCATGCAACTAGCCTTAATTGCTTTCTATAATTACCAGATTAATTTATACATAATTATGCTGCATCATCCAGCTGATAGGATATCATCCTAGATAATGTCCTAAAAAAAAGAATACCTAAATAGATCATTGCGGCTGATTCTTTCTGATTTGCGCATATTCTCATGGCCGATATAATATCATCCAGGCCGATCGGCTTAATGATAGCTTCCTTAATAAGGTTGCCCTAATTAGAGTTTCTATTTTTGAACTGATTGTCCAGGCCAATATAAATATCATCCCAGTTGATGTTACCAAAAATAGTGAACTCTAGGTAACAGTAAAAAATCCTTCCAAGGTGTGTGTGTGCAAGATTACTTAGCATCAAGAGCCACACCAATTACAAGAGACTCAAGAAAGGAAAAAGGTACAAACTGACTCAGACCTAGTCTACCCAATCTTGAGTTGGTTCTAATTGCAGTCTGATGTTGTGGACCTGAAATGCCAGTAGGTAAGGAAGTCGTAGAGAAACAAGAGTATTTACTATCATCAAAATAATAATCCATGAAAACAGATTCGCAACAGCATTCATATAGACAACTAACAGAGAATAAAATTAGGTATAGACAAGATCATACAAAACAAACACATTTATTTTTGAATTGTTTGTATAGGCATCTAATAGAGCATGAAATTTGGTTCATACCATATCATACTAAATGAAAACATTTTTTTTAAACTATTTGTACAGTATGATCTGAATTCGTACAGATGACTAACATTATATGAAACTAAGTTTGTCAAAGTTTATATTAAATGAAGCCTTAATTTTTGAACTATTTGTACCAGACAATCTATGATTGTACATTATGAATGTAAGCCGGTTCACTTAAATGTTTTTGTTTTTGGATGGTTTTTATGTATTTTTTATATAAAGAGTCCTAAAAATTATCTCACAATCTCTTAGTTGCAAATGTTTCTTGAGAGTGGTCCATTGTGAGTATGTTTGGGAGAAATTTTGAGTGTGAAGAGTGAGAGATCTAATGAAGCGAAATTAATAGGGATTCATAAGGTTACCCAAAGTGAGGATCTCTTTATCTTCTTCAAGTTTTTTACATCTTCTTTGGAGGCTCTTGGGAGAAGAACTTTAACATTAGATATAGGTACTCTACCTTCACTAGGAGGGTGAAGGACGTGATGGTGCACTACCATCACTTGGAGAGTATAAAAGGCAATGGTTCTCTGTAGCACCAGTGTAATAAAAGATAATTTATAAGGGCTTCTCCTCCTTGCTATGGGGGAAAAAGGATAGTAACTATTATTTAGAGCAATACCTAAAGAAGGAGTCTCCAGGGAGTAGATATAGGTCTAATTTGATCGAACCACTATGAAATTTGATGTTCTTCTATTGCCTTTAATTTTTCTCTGCATTTTTATTTTTCTGCATTTAAAATTTTATGTTGGAAAATCATTTGTGATAATCATTTCTATAAAAAACTATATATTTTAGGATTAGTGATTTAATTTTCTAAAAAGATCTAAAAAGGTTTTCAAAAATCCAAGAAATTGTTTTAATAACCAATTCACCCTCCTCTTGGTTAGTGTTGAGACAGTTCTACAAGGACTAACAACCTACACAAACTTTGAAAGTTATCACTTTTCTTGAAGGAGATTCAATTTCAATAGAAGTATAAGTTCTTCAATTTTTTTCTTCTATAAATATTGAATGTGCAAATAGAAAATCTTTCTTTGAGGTCAAAATTATTTTAACAGTAGAAGATAAAGTGGTGGATTGGAGAAAGCCCTTTATCAAATACTTTCAAAAAAATAAGCTCCCTCATGATAAATCAATAGCTATTAAATTCAGAAGATGATCTTGTCTTATACATTGATTAATGATACCTTATAGAGAAGATTATTCGATCAGATGTGGTTAAGATGTTTGAGAAAATCAAAAGCATTAGGGATTATAGAAGTAAATTCTACATTATGTGGTTCACATTAATTGAGTCTAAAGATGAAAATGAAAATGAAAATGGTTATTATTATCCATCCATAATTGACTACTACATCAAAGTTGCTTGTTATTGTCATTAATGCCAAGTAAATGGTGTGATTCTACATCAACCACCAAATATATTACACCCAACAGTTTCTTCATGAGCTTTTGAAAGCAGGGGGATGGACATTGTTAGTCCAATTGATCCACCATCTTCCAGAGGTTATAGGTTCATATTAGTGGAAATAAATTACTTCTTTAAATGATTAGAGGGAATTCCCTTGAGATAAGTTAAAGCTCATCACATTTAAACTTTTTTAAAGACTTTGTCATATATAAAATTGTATTTCTCATTGAATCATATTCAAGCATCAAGATAAATAATTTTGCTAAACATCATAACAATTATTATAGATACTCAAAAATTTATTACCCTCAAGAAAATGGATTAACTGGGGCCTTTAATAAAATATTTGTTGAAATTCTAAAAAAAATCTTGAATGAGAAAAAATGCCAATAGCATGAAAAGTTAGAAGAGGTTTTGTGGGAAGTCTAAATCACAAATAGAACTCCTACTTTTTTTTTTTTTTGAAGAAATGCAAAATTTGCATTATAATAAAAGAGATGACAACCTAATACAAACTAGGTAATAAAAGATAATGATCCATTTTTCAATAAGAAAAAGGGACCTTATGAAAACTAAATTTGTTAATTTAAACTTTTTATTAATGAAATGAAATCCACTATCTCCTATTTTGAAACTGTTGAGATGCAGGGGATACCAAATTTTAAGACAACCCGAGGGTTGGTTAGTATCCCAGAGTTCCCATCCAATTAGAAAATAAGAAGTAGTAAAGATCCCATAATAATTTATACAAAGTTTAAAATAACAAATTAAAAGTAAAAAAAAGAAATAACATCTAAAAAGAAAATTACAATTTAAAATTAAACTCATAAGTTTGGTATAAAATTGCCAAACTTTATGTTCATAATCTCCATCTTCAAGTATATCTCTGCTAAGTTGTTTTCCTCAGGAAAAACTTTTTGCATTTTTAGTGAGATAAGAGGAAAGAAGAACCTCTCAAACTATTCTTCTCTTTATAATCAGCCATCTTTCTTCTAGGTAGTTCTTTCACCGGTCCGAGATCTTGTAGTTCTTTGTACAGCTTGTGTTTAGAACTTGAAGAATCATATTCTAAAGATTTTTTATTCTTCAATAAGGCAGTTTTTTTAAACTTCAAACTGATTGAAGAATTTGGAGAAATGGTTTTAGAACAACCATCTTTTGTTTCCTCAACATTAACAAACAATTCAGAAATATTTGCTGTCTTTATAGGAGTTGAATCTGAAATCTGCCCATTCACATATTTTTCCTTAACCGTCTCCATCATTTGTGGAATTTGAATTTCTGAATTCCCAACAACCTTCAGATTATCATTTGAAATAATAGAAGATATATTAATATCTTCATTTAGACCATTTTCCAGCAAATGATCAGGATCTGGATTTATTGTAGACAGGTCCAGCTTCTTCTCCTTTTCAGCCTCCAAGAGTGAAGAGTTAGTTGGTGAGAAAGCCATGTCATCAACCTTATAATTTGAATTTTGATCTGTACTGGAATCTCCTAACAAACCAGAATCCAATTTGTCCACCTCAGCCAAAATTTTGAACGAATTAGATTCAAAAATTGAATCCCAAAAATCCTTGCTGATTTTCAAATTTTGGTTAACTACCACTTCTTCTCCTTCCTTGAATCTAGCATTTTCTTCAATATGACATGCAGCTTTCACAGGATCGGCATCTATTTAATCACATTCCCATTTGTTAATGTTTGAACAATATCTTCTAGACTATAGCATTAACAGTTTCTTCATTTCTACAACCCAATCCAGTTTTTTCTGCAGCTAAAAAAATTCTGGATTTTAATTGATATCTCCTTGATTTATTCTTGTTTTTGAACTGGACTTGCATCCAAGGACCAAAAGGAATTTCAAAATTATTTGGGATGTCAACATTAGGGCAAACTGAATCAATATGCCCTATTCTCCCACATTTGAAACAAAGTGATGAAAGATTTTCGTATTCGAACTTTTGAAAGAATTTTCCATGCAACCCTTCTACCCAAATTCCAAAAGGAAGTTTAGAGTTCAAATTAACTCGAATGCATGCTCTAGCAAATTCTCTCCTTCCCCACCTAAACATATTACCATCTAATAGAAGAGGAGTCCCAATCCTAGAGACAATTCTAGTGATATTGGACTCATCCTAGCAGTGTAGGGGTAAGTGAGGAAGGCAAACCCATATTGGAGATGAAACACCTTCCAATGAGTTTGGAGAGAAGTTAGGAGACCATTTGTCTAACCCAACTACAAAACCCCCAACAAACCCTGGATCTCCATTAAGAACCTCTTCCATGGCTTCATGAGTTTGAAATGAACAAAGTAACCAATCTAGTCCAAGAATGGTTAAATGAAATCCTCCAAATTTCTTCCATTGCTTTCTTAACTCAATGGCACATTTAGAGAATGGTAAATCTTTCACCAGAATTTTAACAACCAAAGATTTACTTAAAACATGAATATTGGACTTTTCTTTATCCATATCAATTTTAACAATGTTTAAATCTCCAATCACATCATGATTTTCATTCCAATTAATTTTAATATGTGGTTTTTTATTCCACACATTAGAATTTTCAAAATTGGAAGAAATAATTTGATTACTGATATTGACATTGGCCTTGTTAATCTCCTTGTCTTTCTTCAAAATATCAACAAAGCTACTCCTTGAAGAAGAAGCTTCTTTGTCATTAGCTCCAAACAAAGAAATCGGTAAAGGAGATTTAAGTAACTTGAATGAAGCCGAAGTTACCTCTTTTCCCTTCCTTGAATCCGATAATTGCTTTTGTGTAGCCACCAATCCCCCATCTTTGTTAACAAGAGGAGATTCTAAAACACGAATATTATGAGGTGAGATGCATTTGAAGGAGAATCTACCTTTTGAATCCAACATAATTGGACTCGCGGTAGATAAAAAGGATTTGGTGTTCCGGTCATCCATAGATGACTGGCCACCTTCTTCCATCTCCAATCTTTGCACCCAAAATCTTCAAATTCTCTTCCCAAATCCTTCCTTAAATTGTGGAGCTTCTCTCTCTTCCTTTGCTAAGCCCGCCTCCCATTATTTGTGCCTTCATTTCACATAGAACTCCTACTTAGTCTAAAACAATTTCTTTAGTATTTGGAGCAGAAGATGTTTTCCCTTTGGATGTATTGTTTCTTCACTATGTATAACTTTTAGCTACAAGATGACTGAAGTGTAGAATACAAATACTAGAAGAACTCAAAGTTTAGAAGAGAAGCATCTATAAGCTAAACATATTCTCAAGTTATATAAATCTAAGATGATTTAATCACATGACAAGCTGGTTCATCCAAGAACTTTTTAAGTACGGGATTTGTTTTTAGCTCTACGAAGACCTATTTTTGCCCATCAAAAGGTAAATGATAAGTTTGAAAAAACTTGGTAAGGTCCTTTTATGATAGAGAAAGCATATCAAGGGGGATCTTATCAGTTACTTGATTGTAAAGGAGATCAAATAATGTTACCTATAAATGGATGGTGTCTCAAAGGCTAATATCATTGATAATGTTAAAGGAGAAATTTTATAATAAATTAAATTTTCATGCTAATGCTTTTGCTTGATGAAACTGCCTAAAGCTTTGTTTCAATAAAAAAGAATTACAATACAAAGTGATAGTTATGTTATCACAATCAACCTTTAATATAGATAAAAGAGCTGCAAGAAAATTATTATCTAATAAATTGTCCCAAAAAAAAAAATCATAGCTTAGCATAAAAAGCAAAAATGTCAGCTATCTTATTCCAATTCCCACAAACACAATGAAAAATTACATTCTTAAAGTCACTAAAAAAATATCTTGATCCATGAAGCTTCTCAGTCTTCATATACTATTTTCAATGGAATTCTACATCAATTGTATGACATTAGAGTTATTTCTTCAATCCAGATACCCTCCACTTCTACCATCCATGGTTGAATGATATCTTTATAAAATCGACTGTCATTACTTAAAGTTTTATAATTTCCCAATGCTTTAGCTATCTTAGAGATGCAAAAATGAATATTTCTTTATGATCTCTTATAACTCTTACATAAATTGAATAAGAGGTAACAAGAGAAGTATCAACATTTATCTTTATCTAACTCAGAGGTGGGGGGTGGAAAACTATTTTCTAAATCATAAAACTGTTTAACATCCATGATTTCCTTATTTAGATTATTGTGAGGTTTAGAGATAGTAGACATAACATAAGCTATTATAAAAGCCATATACCATACAGAGTTGCCATGTTTACACTCATTCCTTGATTTATAAGAATAGTATATAGCAAAACAATATAATTTTCCCTTAATAAGATTGTCGCATGCTATATTTCCATAGTATTCTAATAGATCTTCAATTGAATGGAATAGTGGTAATCTAACTCCCCATTATTTAAGAAAAAGAATTCTTCATTAACATTAGAACATATTTTTGCTAAATAAAGGGTATTTTCAACTTGATTGTCACATCTAGAATAATAATTAGAAGTTTGAAGTCATTTATAATTAAGCCATTTGTTCATAGGAAGTGTATCCTTTCATAATCTCCACTAGAAAAATAAATTCATAGATTTAGCTTTAACTTCGTTAACCACTTCACATTTTCACATTGATAAGAATTTTGAACTTGAATATCCAAGATCATGAAAGATAAAGATCTTTCTATCTTTTCTTTGATCAATTCCTTTTTTTTCTTCATTTAATAGATTATGGATTTGAATTTTCATTATATTTTTAATAATTTCGTGTCCAAATAGCAACTGTAATTTATTGTTGTTCCAATCCATTTTCCAAAAGTTGATCAACCGATATATCCTCCAGCACATTGATATAATAAAAACCACACTTAAACACTTATTCGTATCCAAACATTATTCAATATAGAAATGTATCTTTCTTTGGCTAATTTCTATTTGATTAATGGCATAAGATGTTGAGCACCATCAATTAAAATTTTCATGCCACTAACAAGCCTCTTCTTGGGGAGCTATTAAATAAATCTATACCATAATTTATCTGAAATTACTAGATGCACCAAGAGGGGGGTGAATTGGATTATTAAGAACTTCTTTAATGAAAAGAAATATCTTTTTATGACTTTATGTGGAAGCGAATTTCATTCATAATAAAAAGATATGTAATCAATTTCATCCACGCAACTAATCATAATAAAAATAAATGCGGAAATAAAGTGCAGAAAAAATAATGGAAAGAACACACCAATTTATAGTGGTTCGGTCAAACCATGACCTACGTCCACTCCCCGGAGGCACCCTCCAAGTATTACACTAAATCTTTAGTGATTCTCCTTTAGCCCCCATAGTTAGGCGGAGAAGCCCTTACACAATCACTTCCACCTTCACTGGTGCGGCGGAGGAGCTGGGTCCTTTGACACCAACGAGATCTTCTTCTTCCCAAAACTTCCTTCAAGACGAACCTTGAATCCGATAGTACTGAGGTGCAAGCTCACCGGAGCAACCGTGTGAAATCTC
Source organism: Dendrobium huoshanense (assembly GCA_016618105.1). NCBI lineage: Eukaryota > Viridiplantae > Streptophyta > Magnoliopsida > Asparagales > Orchidaceae > Dendrobium > Dendrobium huoshanense. Next base: position 34,043,686 of record CM028351.1, on the reverse strand, counting down.
CTTCACACTCCCTTGAAACCCCCTCCAAGGTTCTTCTCCCTCTCTCAAACTCCACCCTTTCCTCTCTCCCTTTCAAGTCCTCTATTCAAGTTTTCTCTAGAAAAATGAAGCTACAATGGCTGACAAAAGACTCTTACAAATTCTTATGAGATTACTTAAATAGAGGGCTCAAAAAACCCTAAACATACTCAATTCAGCCATCAAATATCGTACCGTACGATCGCAAGATCGTCCTGTACGATGTGAAGAAATTGACCTGTTAGTACTGTACGATCCAGTTAGTACAGTACGATGAAGTTCGTACAGTACGATCCAAAATGACAAATTTTAGCCATTTTGATTGCATAATCTCAGGATTAACTTAGGCAATATTTTAAACATCGTACAGTACGATTATGATCGTACAGTACGATTATACAACTTTTCAAATTCAATTTTTTTCCTAATTTAATGGACGGCGGGCTTTCTAATTATAACAGATCGTATAATACGATATGGTGATCGTACAGTACGATTAGTTATATTCAAAAATAATTTTCCCATTTATGTTACACCAGATCGTATAGTACGAAATAAATTTGTATAGTACGATGAACAGAAAAGTTAAAATATTTATAATCATTTTTTTCTCCCTCTATGTGTGTGCATGATCAACAAACTAACATACATCATTACAAGACTTCACTCAATAAATGAAAATTATAGACTCATTTAATACGATCAATTCTACACAATCTTGAGCCTTGAATCTTCAAAGAACGGTGCATGATGTACCTGCAATATTAGTCAACATAGAAAGAAATATGCACTGCAAATACCAGGAGAAATAAAAGATTAATAAATATTATTTGTCATCATCAAAATCATAATAAACTTTATATTCTATTTAACATAGAATGTAGATTTTGAAAAACATTTACCCTAGAATTTAGTTGAGGAATGAAATCCTAAACCTTCCATACACTTAGGAAGACCAAGATCCTCCCAAGCCATATAATGCATCCCTTGCCTTCCATTCACCTTAAGCAAAGAAAGTTTCTACATAGATGGTATAAATAATTCAGAATTCTTTTAGGGATTAATGAATGAGTCATAAGAAAGGTAGTAACAGAAAGAATATAATACATTATCAAAGTTGCTCTTCCTACTAAAGAAACATTCTTACTCCCCTAAATATTTAGCTTTCCTATAACATGTTTAAATATGTAATAAAAGTCATATACTACTTATCTTCTTAGCAAAATTTTTAACTCGCAAATAAGTAATGTCCTTAACTAGCTTATACCCAAGATTCTTGACAATTTTTTCCTTCTTTTTTTGAAATAGAGCCTTTGAGCAAATAACCATAGAATTTGCTTTATTTATCTTCGGTCCCATCTACTTACAATAATTCTTCATAATGGATTTAATGACTCTTATATTACTTAATGAAGTAGTAGAAACCAAAAAAATATCATCTATATATAACATATGTGATAAAGTAGAAGCATTATGAGTTATCTTGATAAACCTTCTCCACATTGATGACAAACTTTTGATTGATTCTTTGAGCAAACAATAAAAAGAAATATAGATAAAGTTCAACCCTATCTAAATCCATACTTAGCTTCAATCCATTCCAGACTTCTACTATGAATAATAATAAAGAATCTAGGATTGGTCACACATTCCAAACTTTTGTATTAATACTTCTCATTGCTTTTGTATATTGCTTAAATATATAAAAATTTATAAAAGAAACATAGTCTAGAGGATAAGGCCTTATTTGAAGTTCATACTAAAGTTTATAAGTTATAAAATCCTTTTTGGTTTTCTATAAACTTTATTATGTTGTCCATTTTATCTTCTTGAGAGCTGCAATCCCATTTAGATTTTAATCTTTCTTATTTAGGAGATGCTATCCTAGTCAAGTATAAACCCATCTACATGAGATCCACTAGCTTATTTAAATTTTAATTTTTCTTGTTAATATAATATTATCCTAGTCAAGTCTAACTCCCATCTTTTTTAGAGCCTCTATCTCATGCAGATTTCAATCTTTCTTATCAAGGAGATGCTATCACAATCAATTATAGATCCCATATTATTGAGAGCTGCTATCTCATTCAGATTTCAATCTTTCATTTATAGGAAATGTCATCCTAGTTAAGTATAAATTTTATCTACATGAGAGTATCTATCTCATTCAAATTTCAATCTTTATTTTTTAGGATATGCTATCATAATTAAGTATAAATCCCATATGCTTGAGAGTTTCTATCTCATTCAGATTTCAAATTTTTTATTTAAGAGATGATATCTTAGTCAACAATGAATCCCATTTGCTTGAGAGCTATTATATCTTTCAGATTTAAATCTTTCTTTTCTAGGAGATGTTATCCCAGTCAAGTATAAATCCCATCTTATTGAGAGCCACTATCTCATTTATATTAAAAAATTTCTTGTCTAAGAGATGCTATCCTAGCCAAGTATACATCCATCTACAATCAAATCTAAATATCAAACAATCTCTTAGATTTAGTAAATTTTTATAGTCAATGCCAACATATGTGATTTACTTTTCAAAATTTATCACACCTACTGGGGGTCCATTTATTGACCTCATTTTTGATGAGATCATTATCCCAACATCAAACATTAATATCTATTCATCAATCATTTGAACTATACTTCAAACCCTAATTAAACCCAGTGAAATGTTTTGCCATAGTAATTTGATCATTAAAACATAGAACCATCACTTGACAATCACCCATGATTGTAATTTTATTATCTGATCTACAATTTGATAATTACCAAAATAATTATCAATCATATGATCATTGCAAAGCTAAAATTTCCTTAACCATTAATTTCATTTATAAATTCAAAACCTAAATCTAAATCTTATATTAAATCCATTGTTAACCTCATTTTTGTATGTAGTCATCTTAAATTACCTAATTCATAATTTTCAATCCCATGGTAATCAATTATCTAGCTTATAATCCCCTAATTTGTAGTTATTTGATCTATAACCATCTAACTAATCTTCATCCATTCCTCATTAAATCATATAACCTATACTCAATTAAACTTCAATTACACACAATTAATCATTAATCAATTGACTTGCATTCATTTTGCCTAGATGTAATTCATTTACAATCACCCTTGATATCAAATTGCTATAAGCTCAATTAGTTAATTAATTAATAATCATTAATCTTAAATAATCTAGACAATTACATCCCTACACTGCAATTAGGTAGCACAAGGCACTGCATTGTATAGTACACTTACTTTTTAGGCTAAGTTATGATACAAATTGCTTCACTAGTAGCTTTAGATAATAAATTATTCAGCACTAGCACCCTGAGCTTTTGATTGGCTAGTTTTACCCAATTGGGCTAGCACAAGCTTGCCCAAGGGATTATCAACCACAATTAACACCAATTCAAATTCAAATCATCCCTGATCTTCACTAGACTTCTTTGAACATCACTCTAGGTGAATTGGACCTGATTAGTTAGTCTAACCTAGTTAATAGTTGACTTGGTCAATAAAGCTTGTGTTTTGTTAAATCAAAACTATATTTGTCAAATCATTGTATATACTCATTCCAAAGCTATCAAACCCCAAATTCACCTCATAATGTGATTCAAGTGCATGCAAATCCACCATGGGTCAAATTAGGATGAGTTTGACCATGTCTACACATTAAACTTTGTTAAACCCATTGATACATCTAACTTTCCATTCAAATGAATCTTAATACATGACACAACACTAGCCTAGTAGATCCCATCCATCTATTTTATTTTAGAGAGCCTAGTGGTACCCTCCCATATGGAATGTCTCAAGTCATTTTCATATGAACTGCCACTCCTCTTGTCTCCCTAATAATCTAGGCCAACTGTAAAGCATCCAACTTACCCATCTAAATGATCCAAGCCATTCACCTGAGTTCAAACACCTGAATTAGCCCAATCCCTTCCAAACCCTCATTCCAAATACATTCTCAACCTAGCCATTCTTTAGTGCTCTTAGCATTCATTTTACCTCCTCAAGAGATTTCACACATTTCCCCAATAATTTCCAACCATTTGATGCTTGTCGATATCAAAAATCAGATATGACCATGCATCAACCCATCCATCTTCAGCATTCAAAATCCATTTTTATACTTCTTCTAACCGCAATGTCTTTGGAAATGTTGTTGAACATCTCTCAATAAATGAAATGATCCCTTAAACATCCCTTGAGATTACTTGTATTGAGGTAGAACCTAAACCCTAAGCTTTTATCTAAGTTCCTAAATAACTTCCTAAACTTGGTATCAAAAGTTTTTAAAATACTTCACCATCCCTTCTTATATCCCACTTTATCACTTTTTGAAGTTTCAAAACATTTGAAATCCTCAAAAGAAAGTTTGAGAGCATTTATGAATCTAGGGATTTTTAGTTGTTAAATATGGAAGACTAAATCATGTCTATCAATTTCTTCTATTTCTTTTAAATGGACATGATCTGACCATCTATCACTTGATCTACCACCTCAAAATAATAGAGTTATAGGATTTGATACTAGCCATCAGATGTAGAAGGCTTGATTGAATGGTGTTGTTGACCTTGATTTTTGAATGAGTGCCCTCAAGTGTCCTTTATTGATTTAATTATAGCCCACCAAGCCAAATTTGAGCTCTAGTCAACTTGAATTGAGATAAATTAGGCTCAATAAAGTTTAATTAAACTCAATCAAAGCCTGTTAGCCCCTTAAAGAGTGATCAGAGTCAAACCAGCATTGGTTTAAGTATGATTTTTTCCATTTAGTGTAGTTGAGAAGCATTGAACCCAAATCAACAAAATTCTAGTCAAATTGAATAGAATTTGAACTCAAATTTAACCTAAATTAGCCCAAGTTAATTCTAATTAAACCCAAATATTCTTTTTAATAAATTTGAATTCCAATTCCAAATCAATAAATTGAATCTAATGGTCCTAATTTTGCCAAGACCTGAGGTGTATTGCAAATGCAGTGTTTCACTTGTATGTGTTGCAAATCTAATTTCAGGTAATAAAATTTTGATGATAGCAAATACTTTTGTTTCTCTATGACTGCCTTGCCTACTAACATTTTAGGTCCACAAGATCAAAACTGCAATTTGAACTAGCTCGAGATTGGGTATACTAGGCCTGGCTTTGTTTTTAATCTTTTCCTTTTCTTGAGTTAATTATAAACAAAGTGGTTCCTGATGCTAAGTAACTTTGCACACACACACTTGAGAGAAAATTTATATCTGTTGGTTAGAGTTTTTTATTTAGATCACATTGTCTAGGATGATCCAAAAATCATCCTGGACGATCAGTTAAAAACATAAACCCTGATTAGGGCATCCTGGTTAAGGCAACCCTTATTAAGTGCATCGTCCTGGATGATATTTATATCAACAATGATAATAAGCTCAAATTATAAAGAATTAGTTGTCACATCTATTTAGGTATCTTTAATTTTTAATCATCATCCAGGACATCGGCCTCGACGATGCAGTTCAATTATGCTTAAATTAATCTGGTAATTAAGGTTTAATTACTCGATCATATTGTCTTGGATGATCTCAGGATCAGTTGGGATGATCAGTTCAAAAACCTTAATTATTCATGTACAATAAAACATTAGTCAGCTTCTATTTAGGTCGATGCTCTGGACGATATGTACTGAGTTGAACTAATCAATTAGGAAGATCGTAAGATCGACTTGAACAATCAAGTTAATTTTACATCATCTAGACATCTATTTAGGGTAATGATCTAGATGATATTCAATGATTTGTACTAAACGTACAGGATAATATCCTATCATCCTTGATGATATGAATAAAAACCTTCTAATCATCCCAAACCGTCTAGGCTGATTGAGAAAAAATTATTTTGATTGTACAAGATGATATTAATATCATGGATGATAATGTCAGTTTGTTGTATTTAAGAGTTATTCTAAAGCTCTTCTGTTTAAGGCCTTTTGTTCTACCCAAGAGATCATCTTTTGCTGTTGTCTTTACCTGAGAGAGCCTAGAGGAGAGGAAGAGAAAGGGAGAGAGAGAGAGGATCTTGTGAGGGAAAATTTGTGTGAGGGGTTTCACAAAGGTTGCTCCAAGAAAGGATCCAAGTCATCTTCTCTGATCGTTATCCCTTATCCTTGGAGGTTTGAGAGAGGTTCACTTAAGAATCAATCAAAGTTCTCTGCCTACTTCAGAAGGAAGCAAAGGAGTCTGTTTCTCTGCCTCAACGGTGTTAGTGGAAAGGAGGTTTGTATAGGCTTCTCTGCCTTACTTTGGGAGCAAAAGGATAGTCACTGTGTTTAGAGCAATACTGAGAGGGCTCCTCTAGGGAGTGGACATAGGTCGAGTTGACCGAACCACTATAACTTTCTGTGTTCTTTATTACTGCTTTTTCCGCATTTAATTTCCACACTTTAAATTTCTTTGTGGTGAATTTTGGTTTGGTTTGAGTTTATGTTTTTTATTGAAAGATTTTTTACCAATTCACCCTCTCTCTTGGTTAGCCTTGGGCTAGTTCATAAGGACTTAACATCCCTAATGAACTTTCAAATGATATTAGAGCGGGATTCTTAAAAATGAGTTTTTAAAAACTTTTGAATTTTGATCCATGGCTAACTCCGATAATCATAATATTGCGGGAGGGTATTCTATTACCTGACCACCTTTGTTTGATAATATTTATTTTGATTTTTAGAAAACTCAAATTTATACATTTTTATAATTATTGACTATCTCATATGGATGCTTGGTAAAGATGGTTATACACCTCTGACTGGTAAAATTTATGGCGTTACTATTTCACTTCCTTTCACTAAATGGACTCTTGATGATAGGGATTTAGCATAACTTAATACAAATTAATTGAACTATTTTTCTATGCTTTAAAATCTAAAGATTACATGCGTGTTTTGACTTGTACTACTAGTAAAAACATTTGGGACAAAATGTGTATCACTTATGATAGAATCAAAGAAGTCATGCAATCAAGGATGAATATTTTATTGCATGACTATGAACTTTTTCATATGAAACTTAATGAATCAATTTTTTACATGTATACTAGATTTACTCAAATTTTCATCTCACAGCATGCTTTAGGAAGAGAACTCACAAATTATGAAAATGTTAATAAAATTTTGAGATGTTTGCCTTCTTCCTTTGATGGTAAAATTATTGTAATTTTTGAATCTAAAGATTTGAATACCTATTCGATTGATAACTTACTTGGACCACTCATTGCTTATGAGCAAGGGGTGAATCAAAGATACCTTGATGCATGTGAGAAAAAGGAGAAAATAGTGGCACTGAAGGCCAATGACATGGACATTAATTCTTCTAGGTCTGAAAGTGATGATGTTACCTTAATCACAAGGCAATTCAAAAACTTTCTAAGGAAGAAGAATAAGAACCATCAAAAATTAAATAAAGGTAAGAGTAGAAAAAATTTTAAGAATTCTAATGATATGATCTATTTTGAATACAAGAAGTTGGGATATATTGAAGCTGATTATCCTACACCTAAAGCTCACTCAAGCAAGGAGAGGGGTGAGGAGAAACATAAGTTCAAAAAGGCTAAGAAGAGGTTACAAAGGCATTATGGGCATATTCTGGATCAGACTCCTCTGAGATTGAAGATGAACAGGAGACAACAAACTTGTGCTTGATGGCTGATAATCATCTTGGTTAAAGTGACAAAGAAGAGGTATATGAACTAACCTATGAGCAACTACTTAAAGTTTATGAACAAATTCATACATCATATATGAAACTTAAGAAATCACATGCTAGTTTTAAATTGGAGTTTTTAAATTTATAAAAGGAGCATGAAATTTTACTTAAAGATCACTCTACAATCGATAACACTCACAAGTCACTACTTGATGAATTTGATGTATTAAACAAAAAGTATATAGAATTATCTCATGCACATGATTCCTTGAAGTAATCTCATGTTGAGATAAAAAGGGAATTTAAGAAATTATAGAATCTCAAAGCTTTTGAAAATAACAAATCAACATTGCATGTATCATATAACTTTAAAAGGAAGCATCATCACTCGAGTAGATTAGTAAATTATTTTCTTGGTGTTAGATGTATTTTATGTGGCATGTTAGGACATATTCGAAACACTTGCACTATTCACCATAGTACATATTGAGTGTGAAGACCAAATTACATGATTCATAGCATAACAACATGCATTGCATTCTTCTTTCCATAAGAAGGGACCTAAAAATGTTTGTGTTCTTAAATCTAACGTTTGATGATCTTATAGGCCTGCTCTCATAATAGACTTTGTGAGAGCATGTGGTACCTGGATAGTGGATGCTCGTGACACATGACTGGCGATGCTAACCAATTCATTTTGCTAGAGGCCAGGGCTGGAGGCAAGGTTACTCTTGGAGATAACACCACCAAGAAAATGGTGGGCGCATGTATAATCAAAAACTCCAAGAATCTTTTGATTGAAAATGTTTTTCTTGTAGATGGACTGAAACACAACTTTCTTAGCATCAGTTTGCTTTGTGATAAGGGCTTCATTATACAATTCTTGGTAAATACTTACATTATAAGCATAAATAACCACACTATTTTATAGGGAAAGTGGATCAACAATATTTACATGCTTGACTTAAATAATATTGAATGTGCTACTTTATTTTGCTTAAAAACTATTGCTAATGATTCATGGTTGTCGCAAAGGAGATTATCTCATGCTAGTATGAAAACCGTTAGGAGACTGACCCAAAAAGATCTAGTTAGAGGTGTTCCTAAGCTTAAGTTCTTTAAAGACCACCTTTATGATGCCTTCCAACTAGGGAAACAAGTCCAATCCTCTTTTCACTCCATTAAAGATGTTAGCACCTCTAGACCTTTAGAAGTCCTTCAGATGGATTTGTTTGGACCCATTAGTACTACCAGCTTAGGGGTAAAAGTTTATGGATTTGTGATTGTCGATGACTACTCAAGGATTACCTGGATTAGATTTCTATCACATAAGAATGAGTATTTTTATGAGTTTAGAACCTTCTTAACTTGGATTCAGAAAAAGCTAGGTTGTAAGATTTTGACCATCCATAGTGACGATGGGGGACAGTTTGAAAATGAGAGATTCAGAGACTTCTGTGAGGATAAGGGGATTAGTGATAACTTCTCAGCTCCTAGGACCCCTCAACAGAACAGGATAGTTAAAATAAAGAATCAGACCTTAGTTGAAGCTGCTAGAGCCTTGCTTGCTAAGTATTCTCTTCTAAAGTACCTTTGGACTGAAGCGATAAAGACAGCTTGTTATATGTTAAATAGGGTGAATGTTAGAGCCAAACTTGATAAGACACTCTATGAGATCCTTAAGGGTAGGACACCCAACCTTTCCCACCTCCATGGCTGTAAGGTTTTTATTCTTAATAATGGGAAGTCACACTTAGGAAACTTTGACCCAAAATTTAATAAGGAGTGTTCTTAGGATATTCAAGTGTGGGGAAATCCTTTAGGGTGTTTAATAAGAAGGTTTTGGTAGAGGAGGACACTACTCATATATTGTTTGATGAATATGATGTTAAGAAGTCTAGAATTGAGGATGAAGATGAAGTTAGAGAGATTATCCAAGGAGTTGAAAATTTAGAGTAGAGGGTAGAGCCCAAGAAGGAGTAGGTGAGATTACCCAAGGAGTAGAAAATGCAAATTTGGAGGAAAGGGTTCAACCTACACACACCTTGCTTGGAGATTGGAGATATTCTGTGAGTCATCCCAAAAAATTGATCATAGGAGATCCATCTTAAAGTGTTAGTATTAGGCATGGACTTAACAAGGAAGTGAACCACTCTGCCTTTATCTCAATGACTGAACCCACCAACATCAATCAAGATCTTTCTGATGAGTTTTGGAATTTATCCATGCAAGAGGAATTAAACCAATTTGTTAAAAATGATATTTGGGAGCTTGTAAAAAGACCAGAGGGATAAAGTGTAGTTAGAACTAAATGGGTCTTTAAGAATAAAATGAATGATTCTGGTATGGTGATTAGGAATAAGGCAAGATTGGTGTCTAAGTTGTACAACCAAATAGAAGGGATTGATTTTGAGGAGACCTTTGCCCCTGTAGCTAGATTGGAACCATTAGAGTACTACTAGCCTTTGCATGTTATAAGTGATTTAAGCTTTTCCAAATGGATGTTAAAAGTGCCATTTTAAATGGGGTGATAAAAGAGGATGTGTTTGTAGTGCAACCCCCAGGTTTTGAGAGTTCCCAATTTCTAAATCATGTTTTCAAATTAAAAAAGGCCTTATATGGATTAAAGCAGGCACCTAGAGCTTAGTATAAGAGGCTTAGCACATTCTTATAAGAGAGGGAGTTTGTTAAGGGGAACGTAAACACCACCCTTTTTTTAAGGAAAGTAGGAGATGAATTACTCATTGTTCAGATCTATGTCGATGATATACTTTTTGGATCTTCTGATAAAAGCCTATGTGATGATTTTTCTAAAATAATGAGTAGAAAATTTAAGATGAGTATGATGGGAGAGTTATCCTACTTTTTAGGGTTTAACATATGACAACTAGATGAAGGAACCTTTTTAAATCAATCAAAGTACATAAAGGACATCTTGAAGAAGTATGAAATGGATAAAGCCAAGCCAATTAATACTCCCATCATCACTAGTGTTTAGTTGGATAAGGACTCAAATGAAAAATCTATTGATCAAAAGAAGTAGAGAGGGAAGATTGGATCTTTACTTTACCTGACCACTAGCCAACATGATATAATGTTTAATGTTTATCTCTGTACTAGATTTCAAGCTGATCCTAAAGAATCACACCTGACTGCAGTTAAAAGATCCTTTAGATATCTCTTAGGGACCCAAAACTTAAGAATCTAGTATCCTAGGAAAAACACTTCTTTTGAGATTATTAGATATAATAATTCTGATTTTATAGGGTGTAAGGTGGATAGAAAGAGCACATTTCGGACTTGCCAATTCATAGGACATTCTTTAGTCTCCTAGTCTAGTAGAAAGCAAAACTCTATTGCACTTTCAACTATTGAAGTTGACTATATTACTTTAGGGAGTTGTGTGGCCCAAATCCTTTGGTTGAAGCAGCAAGTTTTAGATTTAGGATTACCTGTAGGCATAATTTTGATCCTTTGTGATAATACTAGTGCCATATGCATTTCTTATTGCAGATTTCATGAATTATGTTTTGATGATTAGAAAACACTCTTGTTTCTTTTCGACTGCATTTACTACTGACATTTTTCAGGATTCAAAGATCGAACGGAAATCGGAATCAGCTCAAGACTGGGTAGATTAGGATTGAGTCAGTCTGTAATTTTCTTTTTGCTTTCTTGAGTCAATTGTAATTTTTTGACGTGACTGATGTTAAGTAACCCTACACACACACCTGAGAGATTTAGAACATGGGTTTTTACTCACATCGGCCTGGATGATATTTATATCGTCTTGGACGATTGAGTTCAAAACATAAGATCTAATCAGGATTTCTTAGTTAAGGCAGCTGTAATTAACTGATCGGCCAGGACAATACCTGTATCGGCCAGCACAGTATGCTGAATGCAGAAAGAAATTGCCACCATGATCAATTTAGGTATTCTATATATTTTGGAAATTGGCCAGGACGATTCTTTGATCGGCCTTAACGATATTATATAATTATGCCTAAATTGATCTGGCAATCATGGGAGTAATTAAGGATGATTGATACAATCACATCATCCTGGACGATCGTAAGATTGGCCTGGATGATCCATTCAAAAACCCTTGCTTGCTCCTGGCCGATTTGGATCGGACAGCTTAAATTAAGGGCGATGCTCTGGAAGATTTTCCTCTTATTTGATTTGATCAGCCGGGACGATCTCGATATAGTCCGGGTTGATCAAGCAAATTGTCAATCATCTAGTTTGTATTCAGGGTGATGCTCTGGCTGATCTTATGAGATTTGTACTGACCACCCAGGACGATGTCCATATCGTCATGGACAATAAAGTCGGCAACTTGCAATTAATGAGCTTCTTTGAAGCTCTTCTATTTAAGATCTCTTGTTCAATACTTTTGAATAACCTTGGCTATTATCTTGACCTAAAAAACCTAAAGGAGAGAGAGAGAGAGAGAGAGAGGGAGAGAGAGAGATGATCTTGTGAGGGGGAGCTTGTGAGGGGGTTCACAAGGGTTGCTCCAAGCATTGTTCCACTTCTTCTTCCCTAGAGTCTCTTTTCCTTGGAAGGGTTAGGAGAGTTAAGTTTTAGTAAGTGATCATGGTTCTCTGCCTGCTTTAGAAGGAAGCAAAAGGAGTTGGGTTTTCTGCCTTGCCGGGTATGGAAAAAAGGAGGTGTTTTTAAGGGCTTCTCCGCCTAGCTGTGGGGGCTAAAGGAGAGTCACATTGGTAGTGCAATACTCGGAGGGCGCCTCCGGGGATTGGATGTCGGTCAAGTTGACTGAACCACTATAAACCCTTGTGTTCTTTTTACTGCTTCCGCACTTTAATTTTTCTGCACTTGTTTTTTCATGGTGATTTTGGTTTGTGATATTTGTTCTATTGGTTTTAAAGAATTTTTTAAAATAACAATTCACCCCCTCTCTTGGTTAGCCTCAGGACTAGTTCATAGGGCCTAACATCTGTAACAAACTTTTAAGTGGCATCAGAGCTGGATTCATAAAAACAAAGTTTGAAAACTTTTTGAATTTTGATCCATGGCTAACTTTAGAAATCGTAATACAACTGAAGGATATTCTATTACACGACCTCCCTTATTTGACAACCATCTTTTTTATTTTTTGAAAACTCGCATATCTATTTTTTTGCAATCAACTGGTTATCGCATGTGGATGCTTATTAAAGAAGTATATTCTCCACCTACTCATGAAATTAACAGAATTAAAACTATTTTTTTTTCTGAATGGACTACCGATGAAAGAGATTTAGCTCAATTGAATGCGAAGTGTTTGAACTATTTTTTCTGTGATTTAAAGTCTGAGGATTACAAGCGTGTTTCTACTTGCTCTACTGTAAAAAAGATTTGGGATAAGTTGTGCATTACTTATGAAGGAACCAATGAAGTGAAACAATCTCGTTTGAATATTCTCTTGCATGACTACGAACTTTTTCGTATGAAACCTTCTGAATCAATTTCTAATATGTATACACAGTTTAATCAAATTGTAACTTCTTTGCATACCCTAGGAAGAGAACTTTCAAACTATGAAAAAGTAACAAAATCTTACGATGCTTGCCTTCCTATTTTGATGCTAAAATTACTGCTATAATTGAATCTATGGATTTAAATACCTATTTGATTGATGACTTACTTGGCTCACTCATTGCCTACGAGCAAGGGGTGAATCAAAGAAATCTTGATGCAGGTGAGAAAAAGAAAGAGAAAAAAAGTGGCACTAAAAGCGCATAAATTTGTCTCTGATTCTTTCAGGTCTGAGAGCAATGACATTGCCTTTATCAAAAGATAATTCAAAAGCTTTCTAAGGAAGAAGCAAAAGTATCATCAAAATTGGGGAAAAGATAAGGATAATAAATATTCTAAATGATCGTCTGATGTGGTTTGTTATGAATGCAGGAAGTCCGAACACGTGAGAGATGATTGCCCTAACTTAAGATGCACACAAGCAAGGAAAAGAGTGAGGAGAAATCCAAGTTTAGAAAAGACAAAAAAAATTTCAAAAGGCATTTTGGGCGGATTCTGCATCAGATTCATCGGAGACGGAACTATAGATGAGACAACAAACTTGTGCTTAATGGCAAATGATAATCTTGATCAAGAAGAGGTATGTGAACTTTCCTACGATCAACTTCTTGAAGTTTCTGAAAAAATTCATGCATCATATAGGAAACTTAAGAAAATACATGCTAGCTTGTGTTGGTGGAATTTTGGAAAACATGTTTTGAAAGATATTAGTTTTCTTTGGGGATTTTAAGATTAAGGTTGGGTTCTAATTCTAAGGTCGAATCAACTCGTTAGAAAGAGTATATCACCCCGAAGGACAAAAATAAACTTTCATAAGGGTGTTCAGACTTAGAATTATGTAAACTCATCTTGAATACTATGATTGGGTTCTAAGGAGAACTTTATATGGTCCTGAGGGAACAAAGTACAGTTCGACGAAATACCCAATTACAATATTCAAGAAACATGATCGTCGCATTCACATCCAAAGCTTTATCGAAGAAGGATGTATCTCCCCGAAGGGAAATGACACCATTCTACGATAATTCTTCTAATGCAACTACGATGATCATTATTTAACTTTTCCCAAAGAAAACTAATAAAGTTTTAGAAATTAAATTTTTTAAAAAAAAATCAGGTGTGTGGGATTCCAAATCTCCTACGAGCGCAAGCCCTCGTAGTTAATTACATCGTAGGGAGATAAAATCTCCTAAGAAAACTCCCGATTAAAATGGTGGCAGAATTTTGTTAGATTTTCTAGGAGTGACATCAAAAAAGAGACGAATTTTAGAAACGCAAATGGGAATGGATTAAAATTGAGCAGTTATTAACGGAGTTAAAGGAGGAGAGGTAGGGGACACTTTAAGATTCCAGAACCATCCGGAAGTGTCCCAACTTAATCTAAGTGTTGGGCTTTATGTTTTAGGATTGAAATGAAGCTTTAATTAGAGTTAAGTATTTTAATAGAAATTTGGGACTATATTCCCGAAATTTGGAGTCTTATAATCAAAGATCTGCCCCAGATCCTAAATCTATTTTGGACACTGGACCACAGTCGTCCGATCCTAACTAATGCAGTGCAAGATCTGGACTTACCCCGGCCTGGATTGGGGAGCCAGCTAATCACCTAGTCGATTTAAAAGAGATGAGTTCGGTCTTTTATGAAAGAGTGGTAGGGACGTTATATTTAAAGTTTTGGAGAGTTGGGGCCGACATCTAGAGATTCTCCTAATTGGCCCCTTCAACTTATGTTGGGTGCTAAAATGCTAAACTGATGCAATTAAAATTTTTGACTCTTTTAGTTTTTATCTAATGCAATGCATGCTAGTTAACAACCTCAAATTAAATATGCTTGAAATTTTAAAAATAGGCTTAGAAAATAATTTTTTAGAAGACTGGACTTCCCAAGGTCCGGCACCTCGTCCTCATAGGTCAGACTATCCGGACTCTACCCGCAGGCAGGGAAGGGTCTAAAGCAAGGAAAGAGCAATGCAAAAATATGCATGCGACCCCGGAGTCGATCCCTGGCTAATTCCCTAGATTCGTTATCTTTCTATGTTATTTAGACTCACTAAAATTTTGGACTCTTAAGGTTATGAATAAAAAACTTTCACACCCTCACGAGTCTCACGTATCCAGGCGAAAACCAAAAAGCGGCATACAATCGCCAAAAAACTAGTAAAAACAAGTAATCTTAAAAGCAATCAAATCATCACATCAAATATAAATTAATTAATAAATGTCCATAGGCAGAATTGCCTTGGTTATTACAAACCAGAGTTTTGCAGAAAGTAAAGTGGTCGGGCACCACTAACAACAACCCAGATTTCAAGACTAATAATGACGCAAGTTATTTTGAGTGGGATACTCTCAATCTTCAAATCTTCAAATCCTCAATCTCATTCTTCTTCGGACTCCTTTTCTTCAATCTTCTTGGAATCTTTGTAGTGGATTACCCAAATGGTGAAGAGGGCACTTCCCTCAAAGGGGGAAGGCTACTCTTTCCTCTTTAGGTAAGGAAAAGGTATGATCCAAATTTGGATTTCCAAATGGAAAAGGAGTGTTCCCTAAAGGGGTATCCTTTCCTCTTTGGAATCCAAGCTTTGGATCTATGTATCCCAACTCAAAATCAACTTTCACAACACTTGACACTTACATAAATTATATTGATATCAAAATAAAAATCTAGACTCACCTGTAGGGTTATCCTAAGCAATTAATATATATAAAAAGCAGTTATTCCCAAGCAGTTGTATATGAGCAGAAAAGAAAGTAAACACACTGTCCACGCTCTTTTTATGATTTGGGGGCTTTGGCAGCTGAAGCACCTGTGCAAAGAGTTTATAATATTTATGTATTTTTTTTTTTGATTTGCCCCCTTTTTATATTGCCCTGCATGAGCGTGGCCACCTGCAGAAAACTGTGTCAACATCCAGATCGTACCTAACATAAGGGTAATCTCGTCGCCAAACACATCAATCCATCCACAGAGTACAGAAAAGTAAGCAAATACAGCAAAGCAATTTCATCCACAACATGCAGTGAAAACTACGAAAAATTCGGCATACAGCAGTAAAGTAAACACCGGCCTAACCTAGATCTAGAGTTGGTTGTCCTAGCACATCATCTAAAGTTTGTGAGAAAGGTCATGTGGCTGGGATAGATCCTAAAGTGGGTTATTAGTTGAAGTTGTCTAAGAGTCTGGGTTTGTTAAGGCTTAAAAGGGGATTTAAATTAAAATTTAAGTATTAATAAATTAAGAATTTTAATTAAACATATTTTAAAAATTAATTGATTACTACCTTTGTTTCACACCGAGGCCGTGAAGTTTATTTCACCTTCCTTGGGGCTAAGCTAATAGCCTCGTAGGCCTGGGTTACCCAGTAGCAATCGGGGTTGATTAAGTTATTTAAATTGGTTAGAATTAAAAGAGTGGATTAATACAAAAATGAGTTAGTTACTAATTTTTAAAGTTTGATTAATTTAAGTTTACCACTAATTGATTCGTGGCGTTGTGCCACCAGGCTCGAGGAACCAGCCTCCTTAGGACACTTAGCCCCGCAGCCCGGAGTAGTCCAGCCGATAAACCAAATTAATGTAATTGAATTAGAGATTTTAAAGCGTTAAATAATTAAATATTAATCTATTTTAAGATTTAACACCCCTTAGAATCCATTCATGGCGTTGTGCCACCAGGCTCGAGGAACCAGCCTCCTTAGGACACTTAGCCCCGCAGCCCGGAGTAGTCCAGCCGATAAACTTCATCTTTAGAGTGGTTGTTGTGTTTTAAAGGATTTGTTAAGTGTTTTAAGCATTAAACCAATATTTTATGGAGTTTTAGAGTGATTTTGAGCTTTTATGAATTTTTTGAATATTTTAATCATTTAATTAAAGGGTCAAAAGTTGAATGTTTGATTAAGCTCAAATTCTGGAATGTTTATATTTTATTAAAATACTAGACCTCACTACGATCAGTTAAACAGTAAGTACATTGAAATCAGATTTTTCTACATTTTATTACGAAGGTTTGAAGTTCTGAACTAGTTTTGACTTAGAGTTGACCAGTTTGTTGACTTTTTGATTTTAATACTTTTCTGGAACTTTGATATTTTTAATAAATACTAGACATTAGTATGAGTTGAATGCAAGTGGGTTTGGGTGATTTGGATTTTTTTTGAATTAGTTATGAAGGTTTGAAATTTTGGGCATTTTAATGAATTTGGAAATTGTTTAATTAATGGCCCCTTTTATGGTTTTGCTTCAAACAAATTCCCAACTTCTTGAAAACACCTCCAAAGATCATAAATTACCTAAGGAGGGATCCCCAAGTGTTTGGGAAATTTTGGGATTTTGTAATTATTATTAATTAATTATATTAACTAAAAGTGGGTTTTTAGTTAAAATTATATTAATTACAGAATTGCTGTCAAATTAAGGGTCTTTTAATTTTCATGGATTAAGGGCTTGAATCTGGTCAGTTGGAGGTTTTATATGTATTTTTTGGATTTAAAATGGATTTATTACATTTTCTGGAAGGTTTAGAGGCTTAATTAAGGATTAAACTTAAGAAAATTAATTAGGGGCCTTAATGATTTCCAAATTCAGTGAAAATTTTTCTAAGGGTTGTACATGTCACTAAGTTTAGGTGTTCAAAGTTTTAACTCAAGGGGAAGTGAATCCTAATTATTGGAAATATTCTAAGTTTTCTACATAAGTCCTTAATTATTGTCCTTAATGACACTAAGTTTAATGGCCTCAAATCAATGTGTTGTCTAACCCTTAAACAAAGCATAAATAAGCACATGAAATGGCACAATCAAGTCCTTAAAACTAGGAGAGCCTAGGCTAAGTGGTGTGTGCACAACCTAAGCATGCAAAGATTGATTTTTTTTAACATAACTAGATTGTGATTAATGAATAATTAGAATATAATTATCCATTAATCACCTTCCCCTATGCAGTCCATTCATACATTCAACCTATACTTAAAATTTCAAAGGGGATCTCTCAAACTCTTAAAGAATTAAATTTATGTAATATATATAATTTTAAAATAGATTTTTAAAATATATATATAAGTATATAAATACATATATATGTAAATATATATTTTAAGATGAAATAATTGAAAATATTATAAAAAAAATAAAATTTTAAGGATTGAGAGACCCACTGACCTTAGAGTTATTTGAAAATAAGATTTTTTTTAAATTATAAAATAATTATTATAACATTTAATTAAATATTAATAAACTATTAAAATAATCATATAACTCAAATTAATGTCAAAATTTACTTAAATGACTTTGAAAATTTTTTTGGAGGTTAAAAAAAAAATAGGTTAAAACATTCCTCTAAAAAGATCTTGAAAGTATTTGAATTTATTTTACTTAAATAATAATTAAAATAATCATATAATCAATATTTGAAATTACTCAAAATATATAGCCTATTTTAAAGTAATTTTATTTTTAAATTAAAGATCTTAAAAAACTGAAGAGTTTGATATATTATATAGATTTTTCTGATTTATATTTAATTTTATATAATTTTTTTAAACTCTCTGGATTTAAAACTGATTAAAAACTAATTTTTAATTAATTAACGGCTCTGGCAGCGTCGGCGGGACACGTGGCTCAATGGAGACCGTCCGATCGAGCCAGGAAAACGGCGGGGCGACGTGGCACAACGGGAGCCACGGGATTAATACGCGACGGCGCCAATGATTGGCGGCGGCGGTCGGCCACGCGTCAGCCGCAAAATGCTTCACGCGGTTTCACTTAACTACGTCAGCGATCAGCGGGCGCCGTTGGATGTTTCGCTGATTCGATCCAACGGACGAGATCGAATCCCGCGTTCGATCTCAGCGGAACGAGATCCGACGGTGGGAGATTCATCCCGCTATTAGGAACGGGCGGTCTAGATCTCATCGGACGGGCGACCGAACGAAGGATCAAGTACACGGCTGAATTAAACGGTGGAATGACTCAATCTGAACGGTTGATCGAGCGATCAACGGTCCAGAAAACGTACACCTGAACCCTAATACGAAAAATGCCCTAGGAAACGTCTTTGGGCTCGTTCTCTCGATCTGGTGGATGAAACCACTTAAAATTTTAGGCTCAAGAAGAAGACATGAACAGAAACAGTGGGGAAAGATTAGTTTTGCCTAAAACATTCTACAAATAAAGCTAATTAAATCCATCTAAAGTGAACTAGATGTAAGGTTTTAAGAGATTATACCGTTAGATCTTCAAATTTTCTGGATTGATGAGCTTGTAGACTGTCCAAGTGAAGATCCCTAGCACGAAACCAAGCTCGAATACGCCTGGATCGACTACTACAAGCCTGGGACGGTCTAGGTGGTGGACTCGCCAGAGAACTCGCCGCTGGTGACGTGCAACCACTTGGATTTTGTAGTGGGAAGTTAGAGAGGGCCCTGAGGATCTAAAACGAACAAATAACTCTCTCTGGGAGGCTAAGGTGAGTGAGAGAAGTTGCCTTGATCCAATGGGCTCAAAAGCAACCTTTTCCCCTATTCAAACGGCCTGGGCTGGATTGGATGGCTAGGATTGATGCATGAGCTCCCTAGATGGTGCCACATGTCCCTGGAACAGCTAGAAGGCTGCCTCAAAGGCTGGACAAGCCTTGCCTCCATTGGGTGGACTTGGGACAAGTGGGGGGGACCACTGCCGTTTAAGGCTAAACCAAGGGCTGGGCTTGGTTAAGGAGCCTATTCGAGAGCTTTAGGACATTAAAGGGTCGGCCTAAGGCAGCCTAAATAAAGGGAAAGTGGCTAAAAGCTGATTAAGACATTTTGGAAAAGTTTAAGCCCTTGGTTTGACTGTGTTGACCAGTCAACAGGTCAAGGAAGGCTGAGGTGGAATGAGGGGAAGTAGGAGCAGTCAATGGGAGAGCTCCCAAGCCTAATCTCACACTCTTTGAGGTCAAATAGGAGGTTTGACCAATTCAAAGAGGGATTTAAGGCTTTGTTGACTTAATTTAACCAGTCAACCAGGTCAAAATTTATGATTTGGCACTTGAGGAGGTAGAGGGATTTTTGGAGTAATTCAACAAAGGTCAAAATCAAGGCTTGGTAAGAATAGGAGCAAACACCACCAAGCTTTGACCTAGAATTGAGGGTTGACTTAGTCAAACCAAGTTGGGTTGAGCTCAAAATAGGTTTATAAATGTTCAAGGCTTTGAATAAAATGATTTTAAGGGTTTGAAGATATTGACGTGGTTAAACGGGTTGAAATGGTTCATTTGAAACCTTAAGGGTTCATTGGGTCAAACCATGTTGACTGGGTCAACTAGGTTGACCCAATGGGTGAGGTTTGGCTGGACAAGTTTGAAAAGGTATTTGGAGACCACTAAGGGTGGTCCCTAGGTCTGGGGAGGTCAAATTTATCAAAATCCCTATTTGAGCCCCTAAGGGCCTGTTTGGTCAACCAGGGTTGACTCGGTCAACCAGGTTGACCCAGGGTCTTGGTTTGGGCTCAACAGGTTTGAAATGATATTTTAAGACCAATAGAAGTGGTTGGATGGCCTAGAGAGGTCATTTGGATCAAAACACATGTTTGGACCCTTAAAGAGCTTCTTGGGTCAAACCTGTTGACTTGGTCAACCAGGTTGACCCTGTTTGAATAGTTGCTATTTGAATGATTTATATTTGTGCAACTTATATAGTTTTGATGATTCCAAACATTATTGTTCAGATGTATAGTTATCTCCTAACAATTTTAGAAGATTTGCACTTGCTCTTGTGTGTACTAACATTTCAGAAAAATCAGACTCCAGACTACGAAAACTTCAAATCAAATTCAACATATGATATTTTGTTTATTTGAAGTTTGTCTTTTCTTTGAATTAATTTTGAAAGGGAGTGATTGTAATTGAGTGAATAAAATCTCACACACACAAATTAGGAGATCGTGAAATTCAATACTGATCGTACAGGATGATATTTATCGTACTAGACGATCTGTCAGTTATCTCCTATAGAGCACTTGGAACGAATTGGAACTTGCTTGGAAAATTTTTTCTAAGTCCTATTCGTCCAGGACGAATTTTATTTTTGTCTCGGACGATGGGTTCTCTGTAAAATTTTCGTCCAGACGAATTTTACCATCGTACGAGGCGACCAGTCCTCTGGAAAATTTTCGTCCAGACGAAAATAATTATCGTACCGGACGATCAGCTCTCTGGAAAATTTTCGTCCAGACGAAAGCAAATTATCGTCCGCGGCAATGGGTGCTCTGGAAAATTTTCGTCCAGACGAAATAAATAATCATCCAGGACGATCGGCTCTCTGGAAAAATTTCATCCAGATGAACATATTTTTGTCCAAACGATAAACCGACTTAGAACAGTTTTCAGCAGTTTCCAGAACCGACCTTGTAATAACCGTTCGTACTGGACGAACCTAGTTCGTACAAGACTATCAGCTGTACGAAGTCATTTCGTACACATATACAAATTGGGTCGTTTCAGATCGTTTAAGTAAAATCGTCCAGGACGATCCAGGATCGTACGGGACGATCCACTGCGTACAGAATTGGATATTTGCAGTTTTTGGGCGGTTTTTCATGTCTTTTGTATAAATAGTCCAAATTAGACTGCCACCCAATCTTTTTGTCATTTGATCTTCGTGCCTATTGAGAGAATAGCCAAGGAGAGAGTGGAAGAGAGCTTTCAAAGGAGGATTCCTACCATTGGAGCGAGAAGGCTTCACTTGGATTGCTAAGGTAAGAATCTCTACTTGTGAAATTGGATTTCTTCACTCTTTTCTTTCTTCCTTCTAGATTCTTGTGAGAAGATCATTCAAGAAGGTCCGGTTCTCTGCCGACACTTGGAGAGTGTGAACAGACGTCGGTTCTCTGCCTACACTAGGAGAGTGTAAAAGGAAGAAGGTTCTTTGCCTACACTTGGAGAGTGTGAACAGCCGTAGGGTTCTCTGCCCACACTAGGAGAGTGTGAAAGGACGACGGTTCTCTGCCAGCACTGTGGATTGTGTAAAAGGACGACGGTTCTCTGCCGCACCGGGTAGTGGTGAAAAGAGGGTTTTGTACAGGCTTCTCCGCCTTGCTGTGGGTGCTAAAGGAGAGTCACTTTGTGATATTAGTGCAATACTCAGAGGGTGCCTCTGAGGAGTGGATGTAGGTCTGGTTATAGACCAAACCACTATAAATCTGGTGTCTTTTACTTTATTGCTTTTACGTTTCCGCACTTTGAATTTCAGTTTTAACAACTCTGTGGTTGAAAAACATTTTTCTACTAACTTTAAAAGAAAATTTTATTTCGGTTCAACTTTATTATTAAGAGGGTTTAAAATTTTTAAAACTACCAATTCACCCCCCTCTTGGTAGCCGTGGGACATTTACTTAGGCTTAACAACCTAATTACTGGACTCAACAAGTGGTATCAGAGCATTGTTTCAAAATCATAAGTTTGAACTACTTTTTGATTAACGTAGATGGTTACATTTGGAAACCGAAACACACCTGAGGGTTACTCTATCACTAGACCTCCACTGTTTGACAATATTCCTTTTGATTTTTGGAAAACACGCATGTCTACTTTCTTACAATCACTTGACTATCGCATGTGGATGCTAGTCCAGGAAGGTTACTCAAAACCAACTAGATTAGTTGATGGAATTAGGGTAGATACACCCTATGCAGATTGGACTATAGAAGAACGTGACTTAGCACAATTAAATGCGAAATGTTTAAATAGTTTCTTTTATGCTTTAAAATCTGAAGACTACATGCGAGTTTCCACTTGTAAAAGCGGAAAAGACATATGGGATAGACTTTGTATTACTTATGAAGGGACAAATGAGGTTAAGCAATCAAGACTCAATATCTTGTTACATGACTACGAATTATTTCGCATGAAACCAAATGAATCTATATCTGACATGTACACAAGATTCACTCAAATTGTCACCTCTTTGCATGCACTTGGTAGGGAATTAACTAATGCTGAAATGGTTAATAAGATTCTTCAATGTTTACCTACTGCATACGATGCTAAAATTACTGCAATTACAGAGTCAAAAGATCTGAACATTTATTCTATTGACAATCTTCTTGGTTCACTCATTGCTTACGAGCAAGGAGTAAGTCAAAGAAAGATTGATGCAGGTGAACCAAGAAAGGACAAGAATATTGCACTAAATGTGGAAGAGTCAGAAAGTGAACACTCACAACCTGAGGATGAAGATGATATAGCACTAATGACTAGACAATTCAAAAGCTTTTTAAAGAGGAAGCAGAAGAGACGCCAGCAATGGAATAGAGGTAAGTATAACAGAGATGGCAAGATTTCTAATGAAGTGATTTGTTATGAATGCAGGAAACCAGGTCATATAAAGACTGATTGTCCAAAACTCAAAGCCACTCCTAGCAAGGAGAAGGTAGAGGAGAAACCAATGGTAAAGAAGGGCAAGAAGAAGTTTCAAAAGGCTTTTTGGACGGACTCAGCTTCAGACTCATCTGAGACTGAAAAAGAAGAAGAAGTCACCAACCTTTGCTTGATGGCAGATAAAACTGAACAATCAGATCAAGAAGAGGTATGTGATTTAACTTATAATGAATTGTTTGAAGTTTCTGAACACATGCATGATGCATATAGGAAAACGAAAAAGATGCATGCTAGTTTAGTTTTAGAATTGGAAGAGCTTAATAAGGAACACGAAATCCTTAGGAAAGATCATGCTTTAATTGATAGCAACCACATGAAACTACTTGATGAATATGATGACTTGAATAAAAAATTTGAGAATTTAAAATCATCCTATGCTGAACTTGAAAAAGAATTTGAGAAATTTAAGGATGAATCAGAGCACAAGACATATAGAGTCAATTATACAAATCGAATCTTGGAGGAAATGAATTCATTTTACAAACTTACTATAAGAGCTCTCGAGGATAATAGGAACCCCCCTAAACTTGGAGATTTTACAAATCCTAAGTATTATCCTAAATTCTTGAAATCCCTTAGAAGACAATCATATGAAAGAAAACATAGGAATATTTTTCCTAATGTTAAATGTAACAATTGTGGATTTTTGGGACATATATCTCACACCTGCACTTTAAAGATGAAACCTAATTTGGTGTGGAGAACTAAGATGCATAAACCTAGAAATATCACACATGCATCTGATTATAAATTTCATAAAGGTGAACCCAAACTAGTTTGGGTTCCCAGGTCTAACATTTGAGAATTTTGCAGGTATACTCTCACACAAGACCTCGTGAGAGTATATGGTACCTGGACAGCGGATGTTCTAAGCACATGACTGGAGATACTGCTCAATTCATAACGCTGGAAGCCAGGAGTGGAGGCAAGGTTACACTTGGAGATAATACCACAAAGAAAGTGGTTGGATCAGGTATGATTGAAAATTTAAAAAACTTTTTCATAGATAATGTTTTATTAGTTGAAGGCTTAAAACATAATTTGCTTAGCATAAGTCAGCTATGTGATAAGGGCTATAATGTAAAATTTTTACCTACTAGCTGCATAATTAGCCTAAATGGGAAAATTGTTTTAAATGGAAAAAGGGTGAACAATGTCTACATGCTAGATTTAAATTGTATTCAATCTCCTACTGCTTTTTGTTTAAAAACTGTTTCTGATGAATCATGGCTTTGGCATAGGAGACTTTGTCATTCTAGTATGAAAAATCTTAGAAAAATTACCCAAAAGAATTTGGTGAGAGGAATACCTAAACTAGACTTTACTAAGGACCATCTGTGTGATGCATGTCAATTAGGAAAACAAGTGAAGTCCTCTTTTAAGTCCATTAAAGATCTTAGGACCAGTAAACCTTTAGAAATTCTACACATGGATCTTTTTGGACCAGTAAGCACTGTTAGTCTAGGAGGAAAGGTATATGGATTTGTTATAGTAGATGATTTTTCAAGATTCACCTGGGTTAAATTTCTTTTTCATAAGAGTGAATCATTTGAGGAATTCAGAAATTTTTCAACTTGGATACAAAGAAAACTAGGATGTGAAATAATTTCTATACAAAGTGATCATGGAGGAGAATTTGAAAATGAAAGATTTGAAGATTTCTGTAAAGAAAAGGGGATTGATCACAATTTTTCTGCACCTAGAACTCCTCAACAAAATGGAGTAGTTGAAAGAAAGAACAGAACATTAATAGAAGCCGCCCGAGCAATGTTAGCAGAATACTCACTTCCTAGATATTTTTGGGCTGAGGCGGTTAGCACTGCATGCTATGTTCTGAATAGGGTGAATGTGAGATCAAATTTGAATAAAACACCCTATGAGTTGCTAAAAGGAAGAACACCAAATTTGTCTCATTTGCATGTATTTGGTTGCAAGGTGTTCATACATAATAATGGAAAATCTGCCTTAGGAAAATTTGATCCAAAATCAGATGAAGGAATTTTTGTTGGATATTCAAGTGTTGGAAAATCTTATAGAGTATTCAACAAAAGAACTTTAGTCATTGAAGAAACCACACATGTTGTTTTTGATGAAAATGGAAACATGGAAGAGCCAAAAGTTGTTGAAGAAGAAATTGAAGAAAATTCCCAAAAGATTGATAGATTAAATTTAGAAGAAAATGTGGAAGAAAATTTAGAAAGAGAAGACCCTTTGCCTAGAGATTTGAGATTTTCTAAAAACCACCCAAAGGAATTAATCATAGGTGAACCAAGTGAGGGTGTTAGAACTAGGCGTGGATTAAACAAGGAAGTCAATCATTCAGCCTTTATTTCAACTGTTGAACCCACTAACATTGATCAAGCACTTTCAGATGAATTTTGGATATTGGCCATGCAAGAAGAGTTGAATCAATTTGTAAGAAATAAAGTTTGGGAACTAACTACAAGGCCAAAAGATCAAAGTGTTGTTGGAACCAAGTGGGTGTTCAAAAATAAAATGAATGACTCAGGAGTAGTCATTAGAAATAAGGCTAGATTAGTAGCTAAGGGGTATAATCAAATTGAAGGAATTGATTTTGAGGAAACTTTTGCCCCTGTAGCTAGACTTGAAGCAATTAGGGTTTTACTAGCCTTTGCCTGTTTTAAAGGTTTTAAATTGTTTCAAATGGATGTCAAAAGTGCCTTTTTAAATGGAGTAATTGAAGAAGATGTTTTTGTAGAACAACCTCCAGGTTTTGAAAATTCTAAATTTCCAAATCATGTTTTCAAATTAAAAAAGGCATTATATGGATTGAAACAGGCACCTAGGGCTTGGTATGAGAGGTTAAGCACCTTCCTACTTGAAAGATCTTTTGAAAAAGGAAGTGTGGATACAACTCTTTTTTTAAGGAAAATTGGAAAGGATATACTTATTGTTCAAATTTATGTGGATGACATCATCTTTGGATCTTCAAATAAACATCTTTGTGATGATTTTTCTAAAACAATGAGTAGTGAATTTGAAATGAGTCTAATGGGAGATTTAAATTACTTTCTAGGATTTAGCATTAAGCAACTTGAGGAAGGTACTTTTCTTAGTCAAACCATAATATATTAAGGACATCCTCAAAAAATATGAAATGGACAATGCTAAACCTGTTAGTACACCAATGAGTTCTTCAGTTCAGTTGGATAAAGACCTTAAGGGAAAATCTGTTGATCAAAAGAAATTTAGAGGGATAATTGGATCTTTACTTTACTTGACTGCTAGCCGACCAGATATTATGTTTAGTGTTTGCCTATGTGCTAGATTTCAATCAGATCCAAAAGAATCACATTTGACAGCAGTGAAAAGGATTTTAAGATATCTACTAGGAACTCAAAACTTAGGAATTTGGTATCCTAAGTTTAGCTCTTCATTTGAAATTATTGGTTACTCAGATTCTGACTTTGCAGGCTGTAGAGTGGATAGGAAAAGCACTTCTGGAACATGTCAATTCATTGGAAATTCATTAGTTTCATGGTCTAGTAGAAAACAAAATTCAGTGGCACTATCTACTGCAGAAGCAGAATACATTGCATTAGGAAGTTGTGTGGCACAAGTACTTTGGTTAAAACAACAGTTGATTGACTTAGGATTAACTATAGGCACTATTCCAATTTATTGTGACAATACTAGTGCTATTTGCATTTCCAAAAATCCTATTCAACATTCTAGAACCAAACACATTGATATAAGGCATCATTTCATAAGGGATCATGTATCCAAAGGAGAAATTGAACTCATACATGTTTCAACTGAAAATCAACTTGCAGACATTTTTACAAAACCTTTAGCCTTTGATACCTTCAGTACTTTAAGAACAAGGCTTGGTGTTATTGACTTGAATGCTTAAATAAAATGTCTTTGCAACATTGATACTTGTTGTGTTTTGTTTTTGTAATTTTGTGAATTTTGTGTGTCTTTAATGAATTGTTTTTGGTTTTATGATTTTGTTTTATGTTTTCTGTGTTTTTGATTGTTTTTGTTGATTTTGTTAATTTAAAAATTTCAAAATTAAAATTTATTTTTGGAGGAAATCGTCCAGGACGAAATATTTTCGTACGGGACGATGTGTAAAGAAACAGTTTGCGCGAAATTAAACCGTTTTGAGAGCAGTTTTTTATTGGATCGTCTGTACGATCTGTGATCGTCCAGTACGAATTTTTTCTTTTTCTCAAACGTCGGGACGATTGAATGTAGCGGTTGAGTGGATAAGACAGTTTTTAATACGAACTTTGTCTGTACAAAATGTTTTTCGTCTGTACGAACATGTGTCGGTTCATTGTAGGGGACGATTTTCAAGAGTCATTAAAACGAAACACTTTTCGATCGTCTGTACGAAATTTTTTCGTATGTACGATCGGTCAAGTCAAAAAGCCTGTACGAAGGGACGCATCGTAAGTTGTGTTGAATACGAAAAGTCGTTACATTTTGGACGAATTGGATCGTTTGTACGAAATTACTTCGTCCAGACGAACGATAATTTTTCGTCCAGGACGAATATTTTCGTCCAGGATGAACGTATCGTTTTTCTTTAAATATGAAGGCTTTCAAACTTGACAATCACACTTTCAAACATCTTTTTCAATCCCTTTCTACATCAAATCAACTATGGCCTCCTCTAGCAAAAGACAAAAAGTTTTGGTGAAGAAACCTAACAGGAATGCCCCAGACAACTTTCTTTCCAAGGCAAATGAGGAATCTTTTCCTCGTTTTGCATCTGCAAAAATCACTCCGTCTCGCATTCTTATCCAAACAGAGTTGAAATTTCGGGTATTACACCTCTTCGCCTCAACCCAATTTCAGTTCATTCTTTCTCTTGTCCACTTCTACAATAAGCAAACCTACCATTACTTCCTAGCCAACATGAGTTTCAATTCTGACCACTCTATCATTAGTTCTTTTGTTTTTAAGAAAAAAGTTGAGATCACCAAGCACGACCTTGGTGCATTTTTAAACTTAAGGACTGAAGGATATAGAGCCCACACCCTAATGTCAGAAAACATCTTCAAATGGTTTGAAATCAATAGGGTAATTAGAGAAAATGCTATTGACAATCATGTTGCTAGAGTGGCCGGTATGACCCAAGATGCCCGAATCATCCAGCATATCCTTAGATCCTCAATTATTCCTAAAGCTGGTGATAGGATTAACATTACTCCTCTCCTTTCTTGTCTAACTTTTTTAATCATGAAAAGACATCCTATTGATGAAGCCCAACTCATCCTAGATCATATCTATGGGCTTTCAGAAATAGGACATCCTGATCAGAAGAGGAAGAAGAACATTTCTTTAGGGCACTTGATTACTTATATTTTAGAGAAGAAGTACAATAAAGTGCATCCTGATGAAGAATATGAAGAGCCAGTTTACTATAACGATGCATCTTTCAGATTGCTCTTCAAGGAGGAGAAAGAGAAAGCACATGCTAGTGCTTCAGAAGAAGAAGAAGAAGAAGGAGTGCAAGGTTCTGCTTCTCAATTAGATTACCAGAATCTGATTGAGAGATTTGATAGACTAGAGACTCACATTGATCAAAGGTTTGATCAATTTGATGCTCACCTTACGCAGCAACAACATGACATTGGTAATATTAGAGATGAAGTTCATGAAATAAATACCAATGTAATGTTGATGGCCTCCTACTTCAACCTCTTTGGCGGCATTCCTCCTCCTCCTCCTCCAGAACAGTAGAAGTTTTTTTTTTTTTTTTTTTGTGTGTCTGTTGTATTTTTTTTTGTTGTTTTTTTTTTCTTTTCTTTTCTTATATGTGTTATAATGATTGTTGTTATGTTTTTGTTTAAGTTCAATTTTTTTATGTAATCTTTTTTTTAATCAATGAAAGTTTGTTTGTTTTAGATTCGTTTTGAAATGTGGCTAATCTTTATGAATTTCATTAATATTGTTTTTAATCTACATTGTGCTTAAATTCGATTGTAATGTGAGATTATCTATATTAGAAAATCTAGACTTTCTAAATTTATAATTTGTTTATAACTTGTTGTAATTAGAATTTTTAAATTCATGTCTATTCATTTAGACTACATAAAAGTTAATATTGTTATTGCAATTTTGATGTTTTCTTATTTTGTATTTCTATGCTCAAATGATATTTATGCACCTAGAAATATTTGAAATCTTAGATTATAGATTTTGGAAAGAATTGGTCAAATTACTCTTGAACATTGTACAAATGTACAAAAATCAAAAGGGATTCGCAAAAATTTGCAAAGTGAAAAAGAGGCACAAAATAAGCCCAACCAAAGAAAAATGCACAAAAATGTGCTCCAAAACCTTGAAAAGATGTGCAAAGTACCACATGAGGTAATTCTCTTCTTTCCAAATTCGTTTAATCTCTTAATTCAAGTTGATCTAATGTTCATTTATATGCTATTGAACTTTGAAATATAGAATTTTTTTTTACATCTCACTTGTAATGATTTTCAATAATCAAAATGTCTAAATTGAATCATGTCTTTGATAAATTCTTCTTACTTACAATGTTATATCATTTCATAAATTTTATGAATTTCTATGATTGACCTAATATCTTTAGTTTAAAATTGCATACCCTATGTCAAATCACAATTTAGATTAAATTTTAACAATGAATTTCATATAATTATTTATATTTCTTGTCTTTTTCTTCTTCACTTTTTGTTGCTGTCAAAAAGGGGGAGAAATTATTATGTTTGTGTTTGTATGTTTGTGGCTTGTGTTTTCTTTTTTAATTGTTCTGTTTGCAAGTTTTTTTTTTGTGTTAAAATTTTTGAAAAATAAAAATATTGTTCTTTAATGCCTCCTCATTTTAATGTACTCATAAATTCAGGGGAAGTTTAGGAGATAAGAGAAATGTTTTAACTTGAAACCTTACAAATAATAATTATTTTGCCATCATCAAAAAGGGGGAGATTGTTTGAATAGTTGCTATTTGAATGATTTATATTTGTGCAACTTATATAGTTTTGATGATTCCAAACATTATTGTTAAGATGTATAGTTATCTCCTAACAATTTTAGAAGATTTGCACTTGCTCTTGTGTGTACTAACATTTCAGGAAAATCAGACTCCAGACTACGAAAACTTCAAATCAAATTCAACATATGATATTTTGTTTATTTGAAGTTTGTCTTTTCTTTGAATTAATTTTGAAAGGGAGTGATTTTAATTGAGTGAATAAAATCTCACACACACAAATTAGGAGATCGTGAAATTCAATACTGATCGTACAGGACGATATTTATCGTACTGGACGATCTGTCAGTTATCTCCTATAGAGCACTTGGAACGAATTGGAACTTGTTTGGAAAAATTTTTCTAAGTCCTATTCATCCAGGACGAATTTTATTTTCGTCCCGGACGATGGGTTCTCTGTAAAATTTTCGTTCAGACGAATTTTACCATCGTACGAGGCGACCAGTCCTCTGGAAAATTTTCGTCCAGACGAAAATAATTATCGTACCAGACGATCAGCTCTCTGGAAAATTTTCGTCCAGACGAAAGCAAATTATCGTCCGCGGCGATGGGTGCTCTGGAAAATTTTCGTCCAGACGAAATAAATAATCGTCCAGGACGATCGGCTCTCTGGAAAAATTTCGTCCAGACGAACATATTTTCGTCCAAACGATAAACCGACTTAGAACAATTTTCAGCAGTTTCCAGAACCGACCTTGTAATAACCGTTCGTACTGGACGAACCTAGTTCGTACAGGACGATCAGCTGTACGAAGTCATTTCGTACAAATATACAAATTGGGTCGTTTCAGATCGTTTAAGTAAAATCGTCCAGGATGATCCAGGATCGTACGGGACGATCCACTGCGTACAGAATTGGATATTTGCAGTTTTTGGGCGGTTTTTCATGTCTTTTGTATAAATAGTCCAAATTAGACTGCCACCCAATCTTTTTGTCATTTGATCTTCGTGCCTATTGAGAGAATAGCCAAGGAGAGAGTGGAAGAGAGCTTTCAAAGGAGGATTCCTACCATTGGAGCGAGAAGGCTTCACTTGGATTGCTAAGGTAAGAATCTCTACTTGTGAAATTGGATTTCTTCACTCTTTTCTTTCTTCCTTCTAGATTCTTGTGAGAAGATCATTCAAGAAGGTCCGGTTCTCTGCCGACACTTGGAGAGTGTGAACAGACGTCGGTTCTCTGCCTACACTAGGAGAGTGTAAAAGGAAGAAGGTTCTCTGCCTACACTTGGAGAGTGTGAACAGCCTTAGGGTTCTCTGCCCACACTAGGAGAGTGTGAAAGGACGACGGTTCTCTGCCAGCACTGTGGATTGTGTAAAAGGACGACGGTTCTCTGCCGCACCGGGTAGTGGTGAAAAGAGGGTTTTGTACAGGCTTCTTCGCCTTGCTGTGGGTGCTAAAGGAGAGTCACTTTGTGGTATTAGTGCAATACTCAGAGGGTGCCTCTGAGGAGTGGATGTAGGTCTGGTTATAGACCGAACCACTATAAATCTGGTGTCTTTTACTTTATTGCTTTTACGTTTCCGCACTTTGAATTTCAGTTTTAACAACTCTGTGGTTGAAAAACATTTTTCTACTAACTTTAAAAGAAAATTTTATTTCGGTTCAACTTTATTATTAAGAGGGTTTAAAATTTTTAAAACTACCAATTCACCCCCTCTTGGTAGTCGTGGGACATTTACTTAGGCTTAACAACCTAATTACTGGACTCAACAGACCCAGGGGTTAGGAATAGGTTCAAAAGATTTGAAATAACATTTGAAACTTGTTGGAGGTGGTTGCATTCAATTTGGAGTTCATTTGGTTTGAAATCCCCATTTGAGCCCCATAGGGGTATTTTGGTCAATTTTGACCTATTGGTCAACTATGGTCAAAAATAGGTCTGGAAAATGCAGTTTACTGCTCAATGGGTTAAAATCAAGAGTCTGAAAAATGCAGTTTACTGCTCAATGGGTTAAAATCAAGAGTCTGGAAGTGATTGGAGGCTTTGATAAGGGTTCCAAGGTCAAGATCCCAAAGGGTTAGGTTCAGTGGCATAGGCTGTAAATATTTGAAGGTTTTATAGCCTTTGGATTTTAATTTAGATTCTGGGGTTAGAGACCTCAGAATGAGCTCAAAGTTGGAGGGTAACCTCTACAGACATGTCTTATCACTTTGCAACTGATAGATCCTGAATCAGAGACCTTTTGACTGGGTTTTGAAATGTTTGAAAATTCTTTGAAAAGGGTCTTTAGGACAAGACCTTAGGGCTTTGAATTTGAGTTTGGATTTCTGGATTTGGAATGGATTTCAAGTTTGAATGATTAGTATTGGAGTATCCAAATCATTTACAATCATGTGATGATTGTTAATGAATGGATGGGGTCAAGGCTATATTGAAGCTTGGATCAATGTCTAAGTTGAAAGTTGGATTGTCAAATTGATTGAATCAAAGTTTGGACATGTTTGAAACTTGAATTAATTTGAATTTGAGTTGAATGAAGTTTGAGATTTAAATTGATCAAAGGTAGGAATCAAATTGAAGTTGGAATTGATCAAATGTAGGAATTGATTTGAGGTTGAGGTTGATCAAGGGTGGGGATTGATTTGAAGTTGGAGTGGTCCTAAGATCTAGAAGAGTTCTAAGATCTAGGATCTAAGGGAATCCTAGGCTCTAGAGTAGGCCCTAAGGTCTGGCTCTAGGAAAGAATCTTAAGTTCTAGAGTGGATCCTACGATATAGAATTAATTTGGAGTTTGGAAGGGCCTTAGTGACCTCATACAAAAATGAGGTCAACAAATGGACCCCTAATGTGTGTGGTAGAAGGAACTTCTGCTGCACACATTGGCGTTGACCGAATAGGAGTTGGATCTTAAAAGTGTAAGGCAGGGGATCACCCCACCTAAGGCCCATAGGATACTGATAGAAGGCTTACACCTAATGGATAGGAGAGCTGGATAAACCAAAGTAGGGAGTACCTAACCTTGATTTTAAGGAAGGGCATCACCCAACCTTAGGTCTACTGGATGCTGATAGAAGACTTACTCCTAGTAGACAGATCAACTGGAAAACCAAAGTAGGGAATACCTAGCTTTGGGTCTAAGGAAGGGCATCACCCAACCTTAGGCCTATAGGATGCTGATAGAAGACTTACTCCAAATAGGCAAATCAACTGGAAACCAAAGTAGGAAATACCTAGCTTTGTGTCTAAGGAAAGGCATCACCCAACCTTAGGCCTATAGGATGCTGATAGAAGGCTTACTCCAAATAGGCAAATTAATTGGAAACCAAAGTAGGGAATACCTAGCTTTGGGTCTAAGGAAGGGCATCACCCAACCTTAGGTCTACAGGATGCTGATAGAAGACTTACTTCTAGTAGACAGATCAATTGGGAAACCAAAGTAGGGAATACCTAGCTTTGGGTCTAAGGAAGGGCATCACCCAACCTTAGGCCTATAGGATGCTGATAGAAGACTTACTCCAAATAGGCAAATTAACTGGAAACCAAAGTAGGGAATACCTAACTTTGGGTCTGAGGAAGGGCATCACCCAACCTTAGGTCTATAGAATGCTGATAGAAGACTTACTCCTAGTAGACAGATCAACTGGAAACCAAGGTAGGGAATACCTAGCCTTGGGTCTAAGGAAGGGCATCACCCAACCTTAGGCCTATAGGATGCTGATAGAAGACTTACTCCAAATAGGCAAATTAACTAGAAACCAAAGTAGGGAATTCCAAGCTTTGGGTCTAAGGAAGGGCATCACGCAACCTCAGGTCTACAGGATGCTGATAGAAGACTTACCCCTAGTAGACGGATCAACTGGAAACCAAGGTAGGGAATACCTAGCCTTGGGTCTAAGGAAGGGCATCACCCAACCTTAGGCCTATAGGATGCTGATAGAAGACTTACTCCAAATAGGCAAATTAACTGGAAACCTAGGATGATGCCATGAGGGGCGTACTCCACCACTAGCGAATGGTACAATCCTAAGGGAGGGAGCAATCCGGCCCTTGGGAGAAGTCGAAAAGAGCGTTAAAAGTAAGGGAAAATTTTTTAAAAGGAAAGAACCGGATTGCGAAATAAGAAGCAAATTTTATTAATTGATAAAACGAGCTACATCAAGCATAGTATTTCTTAAGGAAACGCCCATTAACAGGTAGTATTGGATGATTTCCTTTACAATCTACTAACTGATACGAGCCTCCTTCGTAGACAGTCTCTATAACGAAGGGTCCTTCCCATGTAGGTTCAAATTTTCCTCCCAACTTCCGATGGGCCAAGATAGGCCTCCGAAGAACCAACACCAAGTCTCCTGCTTGGAAGGTCCTAGGTCGCACTAGCTTATCATGGGCTTGAACCATACGGGACTTATACAACTCTAAACTTTGTTGAGCTTGGAGACATCGCTCTTTTAAGGCCTTCGAGTTCTTCAAATCGCAGTTTTGCATTTTGTTCATTTGTAATTTGACTCTTAACTGCAATCCTGAGCGAAGGGATTTGTATTTCCAAGGGTAGAACAGCCTCAGATCCGTACACTAGTGCAAACGGGGTGGATTGGGTTGGGGTTCTATAAGTGGTACGATAAGCCCACAAAGCTTCCACCAACCGCTCATCCCACTGTCGTTTGTTATCATCAAGGGTCTTTTTAACAATTTGCACCAAGGTTTTGTTGAAGGCCTCGGCCAATCCATTTGCCCGAGGGTAGTAGATCGTCGAGTATCTCTAATCAATATTATGGCGTCTCACAAAACTATTAATTTTTGTAGACTTGAATGCGGACCCATTATCGGATATGATTCTGCGAGGTACGCCAAATCGATATACGATATAATCACGAAAGAATTTTAAGACATGGTGTGATGTTACGTTGCGTAGGGGAATTGCTTCCGCCCACTTTGAAAAGTAATCAGTCGCTGCTAATATGAAACGATGACCTCTCGCGGAAGGAGGTTCAATCGGCCCAACGATATCTGTGCCCCAACTTTCAAAGGGCCACGAGGCTATCGTAGGGTGTAACACATTAGGCGGTTGATGTAAAACCACACCATGGACCTGACATTAATGACAGTGCTTTGCAGTAATCATGCAATCGTCAATCATTATAGGCCAGAAGTATCCAAGTCTTTTAATCTTTAATTTCATTTTTGGACCCGATTGATGTGCACCGCACAGTCCTGAATGAATTTCATTAACAATCTTCAGGGCTTCTCGCTTGTCCAAACAGCTCAGCCACATGTGATCGAAGGACCGACGGTACAACAGATCGTTGACTAGTGCATATGATAGGGCACATTTCTTAATCTGGTGGGAGAGTGATTTATCCTGGGGAAGCTTCCCTTCTTTAAGGTAATCGATTAAGGGTCATCTCCAATCACCTCCTTCGTCGGTTGTCGAAGAGGCAGAAAGGATCTGAAGGGGAGTCTTATTCATGTATTCCAAATCTATAGGAGAGAGGGCTTTACGACCCTGAATCTCTATAGGAATGGAATCCTCCTCAGGACAGGCAAATTCCTTTGCGAGTTTTGCTAAGGCATCTGCCGCGGAATTGCTACCACGAGGAACCCTATACAAAGTAGCAGTAGGAATTTGTTCCAACAAGCGAATTGTATATTGGTGATATCTTAGGAGATTCGGATTCAAGACTTTATAAGTTCCGGCCACTTGGTTAATCACCAACTGGGAATCTCCAAATATCTTAATCTCTTTAATTTCCATTAGAATCGCAAGTTCCAGACCAGTTATCAGAGCTTCGTATTCAGCTTCATTGTTTGTGCAAGACTCTGATAAGTGGTAGGAAAAATGTATCATTCCTCTTTCTGGCGTTATGAAAATTAGACCAACTCCAGCCTTTCCAGGAATTACAAATTGTTTGGTCGCAATCCTACGAGAGGATGCTGCCCCATCAAAATATAATTCCCAGATGGCCTCGCCAGATTCCCTCAAACTCATGACTTGTTCGTCGGGTAGGTCATCGTTCAGAGGAGAATCTGCCGGCAGCGGGTGTGCTGCCAGAAAATCGGCGATAGCCTGTCCTTTCACAGCACGAAGGGGAGTGAAAGTAATCTCAATTGTAGCAATATCATAGACCAACGAGTTAAACGTCCTGACAACGTAGGTCGGGTCATAATATATTGCAAAGGATTAACTCTTGAAATCAAACTGATTGAGTGTGAGAGCATGTAATGCCTCAGTTTCAGAGCTGCAAAAACTAAAGCAAGACAGTGCTTCTCAATTGACGGGTATCGAATTTCAGTAGGAAGGAGTCTTCGACTGAGGTAATAGAGAGCATTCTCTTTCCCTTCGTCGTTAACTTGAGCCAACAGGGCACCTAAAGACTTATCTAAGGCTGCAGTGTAGAGGATTAACGGCTTTCCCGAAATCGGAGCTGCCAAGACTGGCGGATTAGAAAGGTATTGTTTGATGTCGTCGAAATCATTTTGACACTTCTCGTCCCATACGAACTTAGTGTCTTTTTTCGCAAGGACAGAAAAGGGTTGACATCTCCCAGAAAGATTAGAAATAAACCTCCTTATATATGCCAATTTACCTTGTAGAGACCTTAACTGGGTAAGGTTCTTAGGGGATGGCATATCTAAGATGGCTTCAATTTTAACAGGATCGATCTCGATTATGCGGTGCCTCACTACGAATCCTAAGAATTTTCCCGAGGCGACGCCGAAGGCACACTTCAAGGGGTTCATTTTCAAATCGTAGCGGCGCAACCGTTCGAAAACAACTCTTAAGTCATACAAGTGAGCCTCTTTGACCTTGCTCTTGACAACTAAATCATCAATATAGCATTCAACTTGATTATGAATTAAGTCGTTGAAGATACGGGTCATGGCACGTTGGTAGGTTGCTCCGGCATTCTTTAAGCCGAATGACATTACCTTATAACAAAAGATTCCAATAGGGGTTCTGAACGTAGTATTTCTCTCATCTTCTGGGGCCATCTTGATTTAGTTATAACCCGACGAGCCATCCATGAATGAGAAAATAGCATGTGAGGGAACTCATCTTTAGGACATGCCTTATTCAGATCCCTATAGTCGACACAAATTCGAATTTGACCATTTTTCTTTCGAACTGGCACGACGCTGGCCACCCAAGAGGGATATTGTTCCTCTCGAATGAATCCGGCTTTTTCCAATTTCTTAACTTCAGAAACGACTTGTTGCTCAATCTCTAAGCGCATGCGTCGAGGAGCTTGTTTAACAGGAATGGCATCATGCCGAACCCCAAGTTTGTGAACTGCTACCTCAGCAGGAAAACCTTGCATTTTGTCGTATGTCCAGGCAAAGCAATCCCTGAACTCGAATAACAACTGGATTAAGTCTTAGGTTTCACCCTCGCTCAACAAAGTACTTATGAAAATCGGACGGGGGTCATCATCGTTTCCCAGGTTAATTTCTCTCAACTCATCGACTGTCGACTTAATTTCCTCTTCAAATTCAGGGGGTGCATCCCGAACTTGAAGATCATCGGGATCGTCTAAAGTCTCCAAACATAGTCCATCTAGAGGACAAGGAGGATCTGTAGGGAC
The DNA here is from genome assembly GCA_016618105.1 of Dendrobium huoshanense. Lineage (NCBI taxonomy): Eukaryota > Viridiplantae > Streptophyta > Magnoliopsida > Asparagales > Orchidaceae > Dendrobium > Dendrobium huoshanense. The sequence goes on along the minus strand of CM028351.1, from coordinate 34,005,508 downwards.
ATTTGGAGAATCGAGGTGGTAAGTTATCATTAGGCAATACTCATCATCATCGAATGAACTAACTGTTCCAAAGCCAATACCACTTGTTGGATTTTTATTTATTTTTTTCGTCAAATATTCTTGTGGTATCTAGCTTGACCCTTAGTCCATCGGTATGGTATAGAACCTTTAGAAAAAGTGTTTTTTACACAAACAGGGAAGTAGCCGAAAGGTAATTCCATTAATTTATTAAAATCTGCCTCCTCAAGGGTTACATCACCTTCGTCCCTTGCGGAGGAGGAGCCAGAAAAGAATTTCTGGACTTTCTTAACTTCACCATCCAAGTTGGGGGCCACTTTGACTTCCAACCCTACAATCCTGCCTGCCGACAGTGGGGTCAGAGAAAGGGTTTCAATCCTTCTAGTGAGCTTTTCATACATTGTTAACTCAGGCTTGTCACTTTTAACTTTTGAAATATCTATCTCAGGGTCACTGTCTTGGTCTAAGGTGAGATCAAATTTTGGAGGAGCATTAATGTTCTGATAATCAAGAGAGAGGGCAGTACCTTGACTTTCTAGTTCACCATCAGAATCTGATTCCAAATCAATATACACAGGTGCTGCTCTCCTATCTAATGAAGCACGGCCTCGACCTCGTGCCCTTAAAGCCATCCTCCCACCTCTTTGAGGTAATGTGCTTGGAGGCCTAAGGACAACGATGTCAGAGTCGTCTTCACTACTCGATTGTGTCATTTCTTGATTGATATTTTTATCTTTTTCCTTCTTTTGGTCGAGTTTTTGTCCAACCATTTTCTCCTCAATTTTGATCTCCAATTTAGAACTGGACGAGGACCCTTTTGGTAAAAAATACGCAGCATCTTCGTAGATCCCAATTTCTTGAATTGAGAATGGTTGCAAATCACCCTTAATCACATGTTTTATGCCGTCTCGTTGATACTTAACGCATTGGTGTAGGGTAGATGGAACCATTCTATATTCGTGAATCCAAGGTCTACCTAGAAGTGCGTTAAAGGACGTAGTCGAATCAATTATATGAAATTTAGCTTCAGTTTTTAACCCTCCTATTTCTAGGAGTAAAGTGATTGAACCTAAAGCTCTCTTGCCCTTCTCGTTGAACCCACGAAGCACCAACCTGTTGGTTGAAAGCTTGCTAGTATCAACTCTGAGGTAAGCAAGAGTCTTTATGTTCATCACGTTGACTGATGCACCCGGATCAACAAGGACTCTTGATAACTTGAAGTTTCTCACATCTAAGGTGATATAGAGGGGGCGGTTGTGGTTGGCAGTTCCCAAGAGTAAATCTTCGTCTGAAAAGGTAACCCGGGGACCTCTTTGAAGTAGAGAGCCTCACCTTCTGAAGTTGCAGCCAACTGTGTTAAGCAAATCTCGGGGTCTAGAAGTGCTTTAATTAAAGACTCCCTCATTTCTTTGGAGAGAAGGAGGGCATCATAAATACTTAATTTTGCTGGCAACTTCCTAAGGTGGGCTAGGACGTTGTAATCAACCTTAGGAACGACAGACTCAAAACCCGGAGGAATTAAAGGAAATTCAGGTTGCTGAGGGGAATCTGGATTTAGATTTTCGAATGAGGATTGCTTGCCTTTGTCCTGAGGGGGAAACCTAGGAGGTAAGACTTTACCGCCACGGAGTTGCACCTACTCGATGTCTTCAGGCGGGCAAACCAGAGCGGTGTCTACACTCACTGTAGGCATTGGATTGTCGTTTCCTGAAAGAGAGTCAGAATCTGAAAACTCTATCTCGATAGGACTTCCCTGAAAATCACATTGGGGGAAATCACTTTCTGATAAGGCTTCACATTCGACATCTTCTTGAGTAGTCGATTCGGGAAGGTCGGTTTGATTAACCTCAATATTTATTTCATTAGGAGTTTGATTCAAAATATGAGAGTCATCAATTTGCATTTGAGATTCATGGCCAATCAACAAGACAGAAGTAGAAGGATATTTTTTATTCATCTTTTGACCCTTCGCCTTTGATGGGGCAAAGTAAAAGTCAGATAACAAAAGAGGGGAAAGGGTTTTAACATCGCCATCCGCCATTTTAATACATCTCTCATCTACACACTTCCTCTCTACAAAATCAAATTTCTTTTCTTTTACATTTTTCTCAGTAGTTCCTAAGACAACTGGAGAGGAAAGTGGCTCAACATCCTTCTGCGAAGCGTCCAGGTCAACCTTCCACACCGGGGCCTGGGCTATCATAGTCAACTGTTGCGAAAGACGAAAAGACTTGTTAATCAACTTTTTAAGTGCCCGGGAAAAAGCAATGTCCCAACCATCTTCAACAAGACAAAAAGAATTAGGAGGATTACCTGAAATAGTTTTAATTGAAGCCTTTTCTGGATTGACTAAGTATTCCTTAGATATTATGATGTTACCTTGGGTGTAGTTCCTCTCAAGCCAATCTTTGAACACAACACAGTCCTCAAGAGGGTGACTAAGCATCCTGTGGTACGGGCAATACTTGGGATCATCTTTCTTGCTCTCATCCTCAGGCCTCCTGGCCTCTGGTAACTGAAAATCTGGTTTCTTTAACAAACTCCTGAAGATCTTCTTAACTGCTTCCCTCTTAAATGGATATGGCTTTGCCAATCTCTCTCTAAAAGGGATGAAGGCAGGATCTCTAGTATGCTGAGGAACTATCTGAAAGGGCTGCTTCTGAAGTGGCTGTGGTGGAAGTGGAGTGCTAGGCTGACTAACCACTGGCCTCTTTCCTTTATCTACTACTGAGATCACAGCTTTCTTTTCAAAGGTTTTCACCAATTTAGGACCCTTCCTATCTTCAGACTGCTCTCGTAAGAATGGCATCTTAGGAGCCTCTTCCTGCAAATTGCTAGCCTTATTAAGAAGTTTTTCAAAAGTTTTAATAGTGAAACCCTTCAGGAGAAAAGCGACAGGGTCGTGGATATTCTTCAAAAGAATCTCCACAGCGTGTTGCTCTTGCAACTGAGGTTCACACTTCATCGAGAGGTTTCATCACCTCAAGATGTACTCAACCAGAGACTCTCCCGGCTTTTGCTTTTCAACCACGAGATCGCCCACGGTGGTACGTTCTTGCGCTCTAGAAAATCTCTTAAGAAAGAGGTTTTCTAGCTCGCTAAAAGTTCTTACTGAACCGTTGGGCAGATCGGCGTACCATTCAAAAGCAATGCCGGATAGACTACTTATAAATTGGTGAAATAGTAGAGCATCTGACCCCCCTGCATTGCAATAGCTTGCTCGGAAGTGGGCTAGATGCTGTCTCGGATTTTCAATTCCAGTGAAAACTTTAAAAGTTGGTGGCACAAAGCCCTTTGGGTAAGGAACTAAGTCATATTCCTCGGGGTAGGGCCTACCCTTTGAAATAGACATGGTTCCTTGAGAAAGGGCTAAGGCCTCCCTTACCTGGTCCTCGATTAATTGCTTAATATCCTTCTGAGGCAAGATCGGAGGAATGGTGGAAACTGCGGGGTGAACTGGAGGTGCCTCTACTGAACAAGGAAGGGTCACAGGTGGTGACTTGAGAGGTCTGGAACTAAATTCTGCCCTTTTGGCCTTTTCTGTGAGCTCTCGAGCTGACTGATGGATTTTAAGAGACTCTTCCTGTGACTTATCCAACTTATCTTGCATTTGCCTAACTTGTGACATCATGCTAGCGAGCTGAGTCTCCAAGTTTTTTATGTGCTCTTCATCTCTGGATTTTACAGACTCATCTGAACCTGACTCAACAATATGTGGATCATCATCTTTAGCAAATCGGCGTTTGCTGGGCTCAGCTTCTTTATTAGACCCTCTAGTCTCGACCACATGAATGGTACCAACATAATCATCTTCATCTCCAAGGAGATCATCCATATCAGGGTCAAAGGAGGCCATTCCTTCTTTGTTCAACAAAATGTTTCTTATTTCTTGAACTACCTCCTCGACCGATCTATCCCCAATTGACTTAGGATCAAGGGGTAAGTATCCTTTGTACTCAGCCATATCGAATAATTCTTCAGAATCCATGAGGGCAATGATTTCTGTGAGTTTTGGGTTAGGATCTGGTTGAGACTTTATATCTGGTTCATCTTCCATTTCTAGATCCTGGTCAATTCTCTCCTCTTCGACTATCCCAGAGCTGGTAGTCAGAAGAGTGGCATCCTCTACAGGGAGAGGGACATATACCTCAGGGGGAGAAGCAGGAGCTTGTAAAGTGATAGCTCCCACATCTGGCAAGGTATGGTCCTCAGACACCTGACTAGGGGGCCTAGGAATGACACTCTGACCTTGGGGATCATCAACTGAGGTAACAGGGATGGTGACTATTGGATCTTGAGTTAGACTGGCTGTGGTAGGACTGTCAACTGTAACAACTGGGGTACTGGTCTGGGCATCCATCAAGTCAACTGAACCCGGAGTAGGGTTGGCTAAAACTCGTTGGAGCTGCAGAATGAACTTAGAAGTTCTAGGAGGTGGTGGCAGACTCTCCAACTTAGTTCTCTTTGGCACATATTTCTTTTCGGGAGATTTGGGTCTTTTTCCCTTAAGATCTATAGACTTTTGAATCTCAACCTCCTTTGGCTTAACAATCACTGAGGCCAATCTTACAGGTTTATGTGGGGGTACCAGGGGTCTACCAGTGGAATGGTGGCCTCTCTCGAACCCAGTCAACACAATACCCTCTGTTTGAGAGGACAGAGGGCGTGGCACCCAGTGATATCCATCAATCAGTACTGAAGTAGCAGGCTGTCTAACATACTTCTTATTCTTTCTAACGAGTTGTGGGGTCAAATTATTTGCTTCAGATACTTCTTTTGTGAAGCGATGTGAGATCACTCCCTTCAATTGTTTTATATATTCCTCCTTAATCTATCCAGACTGTGCAGCACAGGTATGAATTATGTTTCTCAAAGTCCTTATCTTCTGGAGATATTTTTCTTTCTGAGTCTTCTTAGTCGAGTAGTCGACCGGGCATGGTGGAGAACGGACTATCCTAGCTGCCCTCTCCTCCCCTTGAGCTGAAGCCAGGGGGTAAAAGCGACTCCCCTTTAGGAGGGGAGAGGAAGCAGGAATAGGTAACTCCTCAGCAGCCTCAGGTTCTACTTGAGCTAAGGTCTTAAAAGGTAGAACTCTCTTAGCCTTAGAGATCTTTTTTCTAAGTCTCCTCAAATAGTTTTTCTTCTGATTCTTAGTGGCAAAGCTAAGTCCTGAACTAGACCCCTCTTCAAAAATGGATTTGACTTCAGTGGGAGGCTCAACAACTGGTTCAGACTGTTCTTGATCATCACTGATTACTGGCAAGGTGGGTGCAGATCCCACAACAACTCAACCACTAGGGGAATTTCCTTACTGGCATCCAAACTAATAATCTGGTGTCCATCCATAGAGAGCTCAAGAGTACTGAATCCCATTCTAAAAATGATAGTGCTCCCTTGGTCATTAACAGTCGAGGACAACTCTCGGTCAAAAGAGAAAATCAATTGGCCAACCATTTGGGATTTTCTGAAAGTTGAAGAAAGGATTGAAATTAGATTTACTTTAAAATTACGGTGAAAATATATATTATTATTTTTTTGAAAATTGAGGCTTGTAAGAATATCTCAACCCCCCCCCCCCCCCCAAACATGTGTCGAGCAGTGAAGGATATTGCTTAACACATGTTAAAAGGGTGAAGAGACTAAGCACATGCCCAGAAAGTTTTCTAAAAAAACTTGACATTTGTTAGCCCACAAGGAGAACGTATGGAGTAACATATGACAATTTAGAATTTAAGAGAATTTTGAAGAAATTTTGAGTCTTGGAGGGTTTAAGGGAGGTTTTCTCACAAACTCCAAAACACAACGGACAGAGTTTCCCCTTGCCCGAAGGCTTATGGAATTGTGAGAGAACCGAAGTAAAAGGAAAGGCCTAGCCCTCCCCACCCCTAGAGATCAAAGGGGAAATGAGGGGGGGGGGGGGTTAAAACTAAAATAACTTGGGATGTTCGAAATCAAAAATTTTGAATTCTTTTCAATTTTAAGGATTTATATGTTGAATGAGAAATTTATCGACCATAAATCCATAAGATTGAAAAGGATATCCAAAGATCTGATTTGACGCTGTCGCCTCACAGGCTATGCCGGGGCAGAAGGTCAAAATCAGAACAAAAATCTAGATAAGGCCAATTTTGGAGGTGCAACCTCTCTTTTAATATTTTTTTTTTTTTTTAGATGTTGGCCACACTCACCCAAGGAAGAAATGGGTAAAGGGACCAACGGAAGAAATGATAGTTGAAACTACCGATGAAACGAAACTCTACCACTATTAAAGATGGGAAGAGAAATTTGGTCCCACCGGGCGTGCCATTTTTTTATTGGTGGAATTTTGGAAAACATGTTTTGAAAGATATTAGTTTTCTTTGGGGATTTTAAGATTAAGGTTGGGTTCTAATTCTAAGGTCGAATCAACTCGTTAGAAAGAGTAAATCACCCCGAAGGATGAAAATAAACTTTCATAAGGGTGTTCAGACTTAGAATTATGTAAACTCATCTTGAATACTATGATTGGGTTCTAAGGAGAACTTTATATGGTCCCGAGGGAACAAAGTACAGTTCGACTAAATACCCAATTACAATATTCAAGAAACATGATCGTCGCATTCACATCCAAAGCTTTATCGAAGAAGGATGTATCTCCCCGAAGGGAAATGACACCATTCTACGATAATTCTTCTAATGCAACTACGATGATCATTATTTAACTTTTCCCAAAGAAAACTAATAAAGTTTTAGAAATTAAATTTTTTTAAAAAAAATCAGGTGTGTGGGGTTCCAAATCTCCTACGAGCTCAAGCCCTCGTAGTTAATTACATCGTAGGGAGATAAAATCTCCTACAAAAACTCCCGATTAAAATGGTGGCAGAATTTTGTTAGATTTTCTAGGAGTGACATAAAAAAAGAGACGAATTTTAGAAACTCAAAGGGAATGGATTAAAATTGAGCAGTTATTAACGGAGTTAAAGGAGGAGAGGTAGGGAACACTTTAAGTTTCCAGAACCATCCGGAAGTGTCCCAACTTAATCTAAGTGTTGGGCTTTATGTTTTAGGATTTAAATGAAGCTTTAATTAGAGTTAAGTATTTTATTAGAAATTTGGGACTATATTCCCGAAAATTGGGGTCTTATAATCAAAGATCTGCCCCAGATCCTAAATCTATTTTGGACACTGGACCACAGTCGTCCGATCCTAACTAATGCAGTGCAAGATCTGGACTTACCCCGGCCTGGATTGGGGAGCCAGCTAACCACCTAGTCGATTTAAAAGAGATGAGTCCGGTCTTTTATGAAAGAGTGGTAGGGACGTTATATTTAAAGTTTTGGAGAGTTGGGGCCGACATCTAGAGATTCTCCTAATTCGCCCCTTCAACTTATGTTGGGTGCTAAAATGCTAAACTGATGCAATTAAAATTTTTGACTCTTTTAGTTTGTATCTAATGCAATGCATGCTAGTTAACAACCTCAAATTAAATATGCTTGAAATTTTAAAAATAGGCTTAGAAAATAATTTTTTAGAAGACTGGACTTCCCCAGGTCCAGCACCTCGTCCTCATAGGTCAGACTATCCGGACTCTACCCGCAGGCGGGGAAGGGTCTAAATCAAGGAAAGAGTAATGCAAAATTATGGATGCGACCCCGGGGTCGATCCCCGGCTAATTCCCTAGATTCGTTATCTTTCTATGTTATTTAGACTCACTAAAATTTTGGACTCTTAAGGTTATGAATAAAAAACTTTCACACCCTCACGAGTCTCATGTATCCAGGCGAAAACCAAAAAGCGGCATACAATCACCAAAAAACTAGTAAAAACAAGTAATCCTAAAGGCAATCAAATAATCACATCAAATATAAATTATTTAATAAATGTCCATAGGCAGAATTGCCTTGCTTATTACAAACCTGAGTTTTGCAGAAAGTAAAGTGGCCGGGCACCACTAACAACAACCCGGATTTTAAGACTAATAATGACGCAAGTTATTTTGAGTGGGATACTCTCAATCTTCAAATCATCAAATCCTCAATCTCATTCTTCTTTGGACTCCTTTTCTTCAATCTTCTTGGAATCTTCGTAGTGGATTACCCAAATGGAGAAGAGGGCACTTCCCTCAAAAGGGGAAGGCCACTCTTTTCTCTTTGGTTAAGGAAAAGGTATGATCCAAATTTGGATTTCCAAATGGAAAAGGAGTGTTCCCTAAAGGGGTATCCTTTCCTCTTTGGAATCCAAGCTTTGGATCTATGTATTCCAACTCAAAATCAACTTTCACAACACTTGACACTTACACAAATTACATTGATATGAAAATAAAAATCTAGACTCACCTGCAGGGTTATCCTAAGCAATTAATATATATAAAAAGCAGCTATTCCCAAGCAGTTGTATATGAGCAAAAAAAAAAGTAAACACACTGGCCACGCTCCTTTTATGATTTGGGGGCTTTGGCAGCTGAAGCACCTGTGCAAAGAGTTTATAATATTTCTACATTTTTTTTTTGATTTGCCCCCTTTTTATATTGCCCTGCATGAGCGTGACCACCTGCAGAAAACTGTGTCAACATCCAGATCGTACCTAACCTAAGGTTAATCTAGTCGCCAAACACATCAATCCATCCACAGAGTACAAAAAATTAAGCAGACACAGCAAAGCAATTTCATCCACAACATGCAGTGAAAACTACGAAAAATCCGGCATACAGCAGTAAAGTAAACACCGGCCTGTTGACCTCATTTTTTTATGAGGTCACTCTTAAATCCTCCTTAAGTTCTAGATCTTAGGATCTTCCTAGTTCCTATCCCTTAGGCTCAATCCAAATCTTAACTCAATCCAAACCCAGAACTCATAGGCTAAAGACTTAGATCCTAAAGCCCTTTATAGGTGATTTTTTCATCACCTTGAAACCCAGTCTTTTAACCTCTGATTCAGGGTCTATCAACTTCATATTGATGTGACATGACTCTAGAGGTTATCCTCCAACTTTGAGCTCATACTGAGGTCTCTAACCTCAGAATCTGAATTAAAATCCAAAGGCTGTAAAATCTTCAAATATTTACAGCCTATGCCACTGAACCTAACCCCTTTGAGATCTTGACCTTGGAACCCTTATCAAAGCCTCCAATCACTTCCAGACTCTTGATTTTAACCCATTGAGCAGTAAACTATATTTACCAGACCTATTTTTGACCATAGTCGACCAATAGGTCAAAATTGACCAAAATACCCCTATGGGGCTCAAATAGGGATTTCAAACCAAATGAACTCCAAATTGATTGCAACCACCTCCAACAAGTTTCAAATGTCATTTCAAATCTTTTGAACCTATTCCCAACCCCTGGGTCAACCTGGTTGACCAAGTCAATAGATTTGACCCAAGAGGCCCTTTAAGGGTCCAAACATGTGTTTTGACCCAAATGACCTCTCTAGGCCATCCAACCACTTCCATTGGTCTTAAAATATCATTTCAAACCTGTTGAGCCCAAACCCAGACCCTGGGTCAACCTGGTTGACCAAGTCAACCCAGGTTGACCAAACAGGCCCTTAGGGGCTCAAATAGGGATTTTGATCAATTTGACCTCCCCAGACCTAGGGACCACCTCCATTGATTTTCAAATATCATTTCAAATTCATCCAGCCATGACTCACCCACTGGGTCAACCTAGTTGACCCAGTCAATGTGGTTTGACCTAGTGAACCCTTAAGGTTTCAAATGAACCATTTCAACCCGTTTAACCACATCAATATCTTCAAACCCTTAAAATCATTCTATTCAAAGCCTTGAACATTTCTAAACCTATTTTGAGCTCAACTCAACTTGGTTTGACTAAGTCAACCCTCAATTCTAGGTCAAAGCTTGGTGGTGTTTGCTCCTATTCCTACCAAGCCTTGACTTTGACCTTTGACCCTTGATTGAATTACTCCAAATATCACTCTACCTCCTCAAGTGCCATATCATCAATTTTGACCTGATTGACTGGTCAAATCAAGTCAACAAAGCCTTAAATCCCTCTTTGAAATGGTCAAATCCCCTCTAAATCTCAAGTATCTCCTCTTCAAGCTTTGGGATTTGCTTAGTCAGCAAGAGAGTAACCCTCCCATGCCACCTCAGCAGCCATTTACCAGTTGACTGGTCAAAATGGTCAAGACCCCCTTAAAACCCCTTCTTCATGGTCAAAGCCCTACTAAACCTCTTTTCCTCCCTATATCACATGCCTAAGCTCCCCTTTTTGCTTTATTTCCCTGATTAACCCCTGCTTAAGCTGCTCTAAGGGGTTGGTTTAGGCAATTTAGGCAATGTCTCCTCCCACTCATCCCAAGCCGCCCAATGGAAGCAAGGCTTGTCCAGCCTTTGAGGCAGCCTTCTAGCTATCCCAGGGACATGTGGCACCATCTAGGGAGCTCATGCATCAATCCCAGCCATCCAATCCAGCCCAGGCCGTTTGAATAGAGAAAAAGGTGGCTTTTGAGCCCATTGGAAAAAGCTCCTTCTCTCACTAACCCCAGCCTCCCAGAATGAGTTCTTTGTTCGTTTTGGATCTCCAGAGCCTTCTCCACCTCCTAGCTACAAAATCCAAGTGGTTGCACGTCGCCGGCGTCGAGTTCTCCTGCGAGTCCACCACCTAGACCGTCCCAGGCTTGTAGCGGTTGATCCAGGCGTGTTCGAGCTCGGTTTCGTGCTAGGGATCTTCACTTGGACAGTCTACAAGCTCATCCATCCAAAAATTTCGAAGATCCAACGGTATAATCTCTCAAAACCTTAGATCTAGCTCACATTAGATGGATTTAAATAGCTTCATGTATTGAATATCTCAGGTAAAACAAATATTTCCCCAATATTTCTATTCATGTACCCTTACTGAGTTTAAAATTTCAAGTGGTTTCGTCCATCCGATCGAAAGAACGAACCAAAAAATGAATTCTAGGGCGTCATCCGTAGTTCGCTGCAGATGCATGTTTTCTAGACCGTTGATCACACGATCAACAGTCTAGATCTTGCCGTTCTGCGCCTTGGTTCGACCGTGTATTCGGTTTAGCATTCGATCGATCGACCAACGAGATCAGGGCCGTTCGTTCGGAACAGCGGGATCAAACCTCCGTCGTTTGATCTTCCTCCGCTGAGATTAAACAGCGGAACGTGATCTCAGCCGTTGGATCGAACCCGCGGTCAATCCAACGGCTGCCGCTAGCCGCTGATGTGGTTAAGTGAAACTGCGTGAAGCGGCTTACGGCTGACGCGTGTCCCCGCCGTCACGCGGTTTCAATCCCGCGAATCCGAGCGCGCCATCTGTCCTGCAGTGCCGCCATTTAATAAAAAAATTATTTTAAATTCTATTTTATTAACAGAACTTCAAAAAATGATATTAAATAAAATATAAAGCCAAAAAATAAGTATAATATATCAAATTGTTTAGAATTTCATTTAGTTTATTTTTAAAATAAAATCAAACTGTTCTGGTTGTTATTTTATTAGTAATTTAAGAAATACAGAAAAGCATATTTTATTTTTAATTAATTATATATAAGTTATTTTTATCTGAAACTTGGCATGCATGTCTTTGAGTGTATGACTGATTTCCAGGAAAATTTTTAAAATTATTTGAGTAAATTTTGATATTAATTTAAATTATGTAAGTATTTTAATAGTTTATTAATATTTTATTAAATATTGAATATTTTAAAATTAAAAAAACTTATTATCCTAATAAATTTAAAATCAGTGGATCTCCATGATCTTTAAAACTTATTTTAATGGTATTTTCAATTACTTTATTTTAAAACCTATATTTATATATGTAGGATTAAATATATTAATGTATTTTCAAATATATTTTAAAATGTATATATATATATATATATATATATATATTTAAATCTTATAAGTTTGAGAAATCTCTTGAAATTTCAAACTTGGGTTAAGTATGCTTGAACATGAATTATGGGGGAGATTAGTGGATAGATTTTTTTTAACTATTCACTAATCAATATCTTTTTCTATATTAATTAGTTTTGTTTCTTGCATATATAGGATGTGCACACATCACCTAGCCTAGGCTCTCCTAGTTTTAAGGATTTGATTGTGCCATTGCATGTGCTTATTTAAGCTTTATCTAAGGGTTAGATGATACATTGATTTGAGCCCATTAAACCTAGTGTCATTAAGGATAATAATTAGGGGTTTATGTAGAGAACTTAGAAAATTCCAATAATTAGGATTCACTTCCCCTTGAGTTGAAACTTTGAGCATTTGAACTTAGTAACATCCTCAGCCCCTAGATAAATTTTCACTGATTTTTGAGGTCATTAGGTCCCCTAATTAATTTTCTTAAGATTCAACCCCTAAATAAGCCTTTAAGCCTTAAAAATGTAATAAATCCATTTTAAATCCAAAAAATACATATAAACCCTCAAACTGACCAGATTCAAGCCCTTAATCCATGAAAATTAAAAGCCCTTTAATTTGACAGCAATTATATAATTAATTTAATTTTAACTAAAACCCACTTTTAATTAATTTTAATTAATTAATAATAATTAAAAAATCCCAAAATTTTCCAAATACTTGGGGATCCCTCCTTAGGTCATTTCTGACCTTTGGAGGTGTTTTCAAGAAGTTGAGAATTTGTTCGAAGCAAAACCATAAAAAGGGCCAATAATTAAAATGCTCAAAACTTCAATAATTCATAACTAAATCAAGAAAAATCCAAATCACTCAAACTCACTTGCATTCAACCCCTAATAAGGTATAATATTTATTAAAAATATTAAACTCTATAAATCTATAATATTTCAAAAAGTCAACAAATTGGTCAAACCATGCTTAAAATCTAATTCAAAACTTCAAACCTCCATAGTAAAATGCAGAAAAATCCGATTTCAACGTACTTACCTTCTAACTGATCGTAGTAAGGTCTAGTATTTTAATAAAATAGAAACATTCCAGAATTTGAGCTTAATCAAAAATTCAACTTTTGACCCTCTAATTAAATGATTAAAATATTCAAAATTCATAAAGCTCAAAATCGCTCTAAAATTCCAGAAAATATTGATTTAATGCTTAAAACACTTAACAAATCCTTTAAAACATAACAATCACCCTAAAGATGAAGTTTATCAACTGGACTACTCCGGGCTGCGGGGCTAAGTGTTCTAAGGAGGCTGGTTCCTCGAGCCTGGTGGCACAATGCCACGAATGGATTCTAAGGGGTGTTAAATCTTAAAATAGACTAACCTTTAATTATTTAACGTTTTAAAATCTCTAATTCAATTACATTAATTTGGTTTATCGGCTGGACTACACCGGGCTACGGGGCTAAGTGTCCTAAGGAGGCTGGTTCCTCGAGCCTGGTGGCACAACGCCACGAATCAAGTAATGGAAAACTTAAATTAATCGAACTTTAAAAATCAGTAACTAACTCATTTTTATATTAATCCATTCTTTTAATTCCAACCAATTTAAATAATTTAATCAACCCTGATTGCTACTGGGTAACCCAGGCCTACGAGGCTATTAGCTTAACCCTAAAGAAGGCGAAATAAACTTCACGGCCTCGGTGTGAAACAAAGGTAGTAATTAATTAACTTTTAAAAATATGTTTAATTAAAATTCTTAATTTATTAATACTTAAATTTTAATCTAAATCCCCTTTTAAGCCTTAACAAACCCAGACTTTTAGACAACTTCAACTAATAACCCACTTTAGGATCTATCCCAGCCACACGACCTTTCTCACACACTTTAGATGATGTGCTAGGACAACCAACTCTAGATCTAGGTTAGGCCGGTGTTTACTTTACTGTTGTGTGCCGGGTTTTTCGTAGTTTTCACTACATGTTGTGGATGAAATTGCTTTGCTGTGTCTGCTTACTTTTTCTGTACTCTGTGGATGGATTGATGTGTTTGGCGACTAGATTACCCTTAGATTAGGTATGATCTGGATGTTGACACAGTTTTCTGTAGGTGGCCACGCTCATGCAGGGCAATATAAAAAGGGGGCAAATAAAAAATGCGTAAATATTATAAACTCTTAGCATAGGTGCTTCAGCTGCCAAAGCCCCCAAATCATAAAAAGAGCGTGGCCAGTGTGTTTACTTTCTTTTCTGCTCATATACAACTGCTTGGAAATAACTGCTTTTTATATATATTAATTGCTTAGGATAACCCTGCAGGTGAGTCTAGATTTTTATTTTGATATCAATGTAATTTGTGTAAGTGTCAAGTATTGTGAAAGTTGATTTTGAGTTGGGATACATAGATCCAAAGCTTGAATTCCAAAGAGGAAAGGATAACCCCTTTAGGGAATACTCCTTTTCCATTTGGAAATCCAAATTTGGATCATAGCTTTTCCTTACCCAAAGAGGAAAGAGTGGACTTCCCCCTTTGAGGGAAGTGCCCTCTTCTCCATTTGGGTAATCCACTACGAAGATTCCAAGAAGATTGAAGAAAAGGAGTCCAAAGAAGAACGAGATTTAGGATTTGAAGATTTGAAGATTGAGAGTATCCCACTCAAAATAACTTGCGTCATTATTAGTCTTGAAATCCGGGTTGTTGTCAGTGGTGCCCGGCCACTTTACTTTCTACAAAACTCTGGTTTGTAATAAGCAAGGAAATTCTGCCTATGGATATTTATTAATTAATTTATATTTGATGTGATGATTTGATTGCCTTTAGGATTACTTGTTTTTACTAGTTTTTTGGCGATTGTATGCCGGTTTTTGGTTTTCTCCTGGATACGTGAGACTCGTAAGGGTGTGAAAGTTTTATACTCGTAACTTTAAAAGTCTAAAATTTCAGTGAGTCTAAACAACATAGAAAGATAACGAATCTAGGGAATTAGCCGGGGATCGACCCTGGGGTCGCATGCATATTTCTGCATTACTCTCCCCTTGTTTTAGACCCTTGCCCGCCTGCAGGTAGAGTCTGGATAGTCTGACCTATGAGGACGAGGTGCCGGACCTGGGGAAGTTCAGTCTTCTAAAAAATTATTTTCTAAGCCTATTTTTAAAATTTAAAGCATATCTAATTTGAGGTTGTTAACTAGCATGCATTGCATTAGATACAAACTAAAAGAGTCAAAAATTTTAATTGCATCAGTTTAGCATTTTAGCACCCAACATAAGTTGAAGGGACCAATTAGGAGAATCTCTAGATGTCGGCCCCAACTCTCCAAAATTTTAAATATAACGTTCCTATCACACTTTCATAAAAGTCCGGACTCATCTCTTTTAAATCGACTAGGTGGTTAGCTGGCTCCCCAATCCAGGCCGGGGTAAGTCCAGATCTTGCACTGCATTTATTAGGATCGGACGACTGTGGTCCAGTGTCCACAATAGATTTAGGTTCCGGGGCACATCTTTGATTATAAGACCCCAAATTTCGGGAATATAGTCCCAAATTTCTAATAAAATACTTAACTCTAATTAAAGCTTCATTTCAATCCTAAAACATAAAGCCCAATACTTAGATTAAGTTGGGACACTTCCGGATGGTTCTGGAATCTTAAAGTGTCCCCTACCTCTCCTCCTTTAACTCCGTTAATAACTGCTCAATTTTTATCCATTCCCTTTGAGTTTCTAAAATTCGTCTCTTTTTTTTTATATCACTCTTAGAAAATCTAACAAAATTCTGCCACCATTTTAATCGGGAGTTTTTGTAGGAGATTTTATCTCCCTACGATGTAATTAACTACGAGGGCTTGCGCTCGTAGGAGATTTGGAACCCCACACACCTGATTTTAAAAAAAAAAATTTAATTTCTAAAACTTTATTAGTTTTCTTTGGGAAAAGTTAAATAATGATCATCGTAGTTGAATTAGAAGAATTATCATAGAATGGTGTCATTTCCCTTCGGGGAGATACATCCTTCTTCGATAAAGCTTTGGATGTGAATGCGACGATCATGTTTCTTGAATATTGTAATTGGGTATTTAGTCGAACTGTACTTTGTTCCCTCGGGACCATATAAAGTTCTCTTTAGAACACAATCATAGTATTCAAGATGAGTTTACATAATTCCTTGGGTGAGTGTGGCCAACATCTAAAAAAAAAATAATAAAAAAAATATAAATATTAAAAGAGAGGTTGTACCTCCAAAATTGGTCTTATCTAGATTTTTGTTCTGATTTTGACCTTCTGCCCCGGCATAGCCTGTGAGGCGACAGCGTCAAATCAGATCTTTGGATATCCTTTTCAATCTTATGGATTTATGGTCGATAAATATCTCATTCAACATATAAATCCTTAAAATTGAAAAGAATTCAAAATTTTTTTTTTTCGGACATCCCAAATTACTTTAGTTTTAACCCCCTCACTTTCCCTTTGACCTCCAGGGGTGGGGAGGGTTAGACTATTCCTTTTACTTGGGTTTTCTCACGATTCCATAAGCCTTCGGGCAAGAGAAAACTCTGTCCGTTGTGTTTTGGAGCCTGTAAGAAAACCCCTTTCAAACCCTCAAAATTTCTTCAAAATTTTTTTAAATTCTAAGTTGTCATATGTTACCCCATACGATCTCCTTGTGGGCTAACATATGTCAAACTTTTTTTTAGAAAACCTTTTTGGCATGTACTTAGTCTCTTCACCTTTTTAACATGTATTAAGCAATATCCTTCACTGCTCGACACATGTTTGGGGGGGGGGGGGTTGAGATATTCTTACAAGCCTCAATTTTAAAAAAAAAATAATAATATATTTTTCACCACCCTTTTAAAGTAAATCTAATTTCAATCCTTTCTTTAACTTTTAGAAAATCCCAAATGGCTGGCCAATTGATTTTCTCTTTTGACCGAGAGTTGTCCTCGACTGTTAATGACCAAGGGAGCACTATCATTTTTGGAATGGGATTTAATACTCTTGAGCTCTCCATGGATGGACACCAGATTGTTAGTTTGGATGCCAGTAAGGAAATTCCCCCAGTGGTTGAGTTGATGGTGGGGATCTGCACCCACCTTGCCAGTAGTCAGTGATGATCAAAAATAGTCTGAACCAGTTGTTGAGCCTCCCACTGAAGTCAAATCCGTTTTTGAGGAGGGGTCTAGTTCTGGACTTAGCTTTGCCACTAAGAATTAAAAGAAGAACTATTTGAGGAGACTTAGAAAGAAAATCTCTAAGGCTAAGAGAGTAGTACCCTTTAAGACCTTAGCTCAAGTAGAACCCGAGGCTGTTGAGGAGCTACCTATTCCTGCTTCCTCTCCCCTCCTAAAGGGGAGTCGCTTTTACCCCCTGGCTTCAGCTCAAGGGGAGGAGAGGGCATCTAGGATAGCATGTTCTCCACCATGCCCGGTCGACTACTCGACTAAGAAGACTCAGAAAGAAAAACATCTCCAGAAGACAAGGACTTTGAGAAACATAATTCATACCTGCGCTGCACAGTCTAGACAGACTAAGGAGGAATATGTAAAACAATTGAAGGGAGTGATCTCACATCGCTTCCAAAAAGAAGTGTTGAAGGAATAAGTGTCTGAAGCAAAGAATTTGACCCCACAATTCGTAAGGAAAAATAAGAAGTATGTTAGACAGCCCGCTACTTCGGTACTGGTTGATGGCTATCACTGGTGGCCCTCCATCCTCCCAAACAGAGGGTATTGTGTTGACTGGGTCCGAGAGAGGTCACCATCCTTCTGGTAGACCCCCGGTACCCCCACATAAACCTGTAAGATTGGCCTCAGTGATTGTTAAGCCAAAGGAGGTTGAGATTCAAAAGTCTATAGATCTTAAGGGAAAAAGACCCAAATCTCCCGAAAAGAAATATGTGCCAAAGAGAACCAAGTTGGAGAGTCTGCCACCACCTCCTAGAACTTCTAAGTTCATTATGCAGCTCCAACGAGTTTCAGCCAACCCTACTCTGGGTTTAGTTGACTTGATGGATGTCCAGACTAGTACCCCAGTTGTTACAGTTGACAGTCCTACCACAGCCAGTCTAACTCAAGATCCAATAGTCACCATCCCTGTTACCCCAGTTGATGATCCCCAAGGTCCGAGTGTCATTCCTAGGCCCCCTAGTCAGGTGTCTGAGGACCTTACCTTGCTAGATGTGGGAGCTATCACCTTACGAGCTCCTGCTTCTCCCCCTAAGGTATATGTCCCTCTCCCTGTAGAGGATGTCACTCTTCTGACTACCAGCTCTGGGATAGTCGAAGAGGAGAGAATTGACCAGGATCTAGAAATGGAAGACGAACCAGATATAAAGTCTCAACTAGATCCTAACCCGAAACTCACAGAAATCATTTCCCTCATGGATTCTGAAGAATTATTCGATATGGCTGAGTACAAAGGATACTTACCCCTTGATCCTAAGTCAATTGGGGATAGACCGGTCGAGGAGGTAGTTAAAGAAATAAGAAATATTTTGTTGAACAAAGAAGGAATGGCCTCCTTCGACCCTGATATGGATGATCTCCTTGGAGATGAAGATGATTATGTTGGTACCATTCATGTGATCGAGACTAGAGGGTCTAATAAAGAAGCTGAGCCCAGCAAACGCCGATTTGCTAAAGATGATGATCCACATACTGTTGAGTCAGATTCAGATGAGTCTGTAAAAGCCAGAGATAAAGAGCACATAAAAAACTTGGAGACTCAGCTCGCTAGCATGATGTCACAAGCTAGGGAAATGCAAGAGAAGTTGGATAAGTAACAGGAAGAGTCTCTTAAAATCCACCAGTCAGCTCGAGAGCTCATAGAAAAGGCCAAAAAGGCAGAATTTAGTTCCAGACCTCTCGAGTCACCACCTGTGACCCTTCCTTGTCCAGTAGAGGCACCTCCAGTTCACCCCGCAGTTTCCACCATTCCTCTGATCCTACCTCAGAAGGATATTAAGCAATTAATCGAGGACCAGGTAAGGGAGGCCTTAGCCCTTTCTCAAGGAACCGTGTCTATTTCAAAGGGTAGACCCTACCCCGAGGAATATGACTTAGTTCCTTACCCAAAGGGCTTTGTGCCACCAACTTTTAAAGTTTTCACTGGAATTGAAAATCTGAGACAGCATCTGGCCCACTTCCGAGCAAGCTGTTGCAATGCAGGAGGGTCAGATGCTCTACTTTTTCGCCAATTTATAAGTAGTCTATCTGGCATTGCTTTTGAATGGTACGCTGATCTGCCCAACGGTTCAGTAAGAACCTTTAGCGAACTAGAAAATCTCTTTTTTAAGAGATTTTCTAGAGCGCAACAACGTACCACCGTGGGCGATCTTGTGGTTGAAAAGCAAAAGCCGGGAGAGTCTCTGGTTGAGTACATCTTGAGGTGGCGAAACCTCTCGATGAAGTGTGAACCCCAGTTACAAGAGCAACACGCTGTGGAGATTCTTTTGAAGAATATCCACGGCCCTGTCGCTTTTCTCCTGAAGGGTTTCACTATTAAAACTTTTGAAAAACTTCTTAATAAGGCTAGCAATTTGCAGGAAGAGGCTCCTAAGATGCCATTCTTATGAGAGCAGTCTGAAGATAGGAAGGGTCCTAAATTGGTGAAAACCTTTGAAAAGAAAGCTGTGATCTCAGTAGTAGATAAAGGAAAGAGGCCAGTGGTTAGTCAGCCTAGCACTCCACTTCCACCACAGCCACTTCAGAAGTAGCCCTTTCAGATAGTTTCTCAGCATACTAGAGATCCTGCCTTCATCCCTTTTAGAGAGAGATTGGCAAAGCCATATCCATTTAAGAGGGAAGCAGTTAAAAAGATCTTCAGGAGTTTGTTAAAGAAACCAGATTTTCAGTTACCAGAGGCCAGGAGGCCTGAGGATGAGAGCAAGAAAGATGATCCCAAGTATTGCCCTTACCACAGGATGCTTAGTCACCCTCTTGAGGACTGTGTTGTGTTCAAAGATTGGCTTGAGAGGAACTACACCCAAGGTAACATCATAATACCTAAGGAATACTTGGTCGACCCAAAAAAAGGCTTCAATTAAAACCATTTCAGGTAATCCTTCTAACTCTTTTTATCTTGTTGAAGATGGTTGGGACATTGCTTTGTCCCGGGTGAAAGTTCGATGGGATGTTAAGCCCTATGAACTTAGTCCCAAACTAACCAAGAGGGGGGGTGAATTGGTATTTTAAAAACTTCGTTTTTAAACAAAGAAATAAAGTAACATAAAACCAAATCACACCACGAAAATAATGCGGAATTAAGCGTGCGGAAGCAAGAAAAGAAACACAGAGATTTATAGTGGTTCGGTCGACTCGACCTACGTCCACTCCTTGGAGGCACCCTCCAAGTATTGCACTACACAAAAAGTGACTCTCCTTTAGCCCCCCACGGCTAGGTGGAGAAACCCTCACAAGAACCTCCTTTTTGCCACCCCGGCAAGGCAGAGAACCTATCTCCTTTTGCTTCCTCCTGAAGCCGGCAGAGAACCAGAACCAACGGCACAACTCCTTACCTCTACCGACCCTTCCACGGACGAGAAACTCTAGACGAAGACGACGCAGAGAGATCCTTGAAGCAACCCTTGTGAAACCCCTCACAAGCTCCCCCTCACAAGATCCTCTCTCTCTCTTCTCTCTCTCTTTCTCTCCTCAAGGTCTTCTCAGGTCAAGGCAGCAGCCAAAGGTCTTGAAAACGTTGAACAAGAGCTCTTTAAATAGAAGAGCTTCACAAGAGCTCATTAATTGCAAGTTGCCGACTTTATCGTCCAGGCCGATATGGACATCGGCCTGGCCGATTAGTACAAATTAATGAAGATCGGCCAGAGCATAGCCCTGAATGGAAAACAGGACGATTGAAAAATAGCTTGATCGTCCAGGCCGATCTTACGATCGTCCCCCCGGCCGATTAGTTCAAATCAGAGGCAAATCGTCCTGACAATAGCCCTGAATATGGCCTGGCCGATACTGGTCGTCCTGAAGTAACTTAAGGTTTTGACTAGATCGTCCTGGCCGATCTTGCGATCGTCCAGGACGATATGATCGTATCAATCATCCTTAATTACTTCCTTGATTTCCTGAACAATTATGGCATAATCTGTTAATATCGTCCAGGCCGATCCGAGGATCGTCCTGGCCGATAATTTAAAGATATGCTATACCATACTTGTCTATGGCGGCTACTTCTTTCTGTTTTGAGCTTATCGTCCTGGCCGATACACGTATCGTCCAGGCCGATCGGTTAACGTTGGCTGCCTTAATCAAGAATCTTTAATTAGACTTTCTGTTTTAAGCTGATCGTCCAGGCCGATCAAAGATATCGGCCTGGCCGATATGAGTAAAAACAGAATTTCTAATTCTCTCAAGTGTGTGTGTGAAGGGTTACAAAGTATCAGTCTTTTTGGCTATTACAAGTGGACTCAAAAGGTAAAAATAAAAGTACAGACTGACTCAACCCTAAACCTACGCATTCCTGAACTTGGCTCCTTTTTGATTGTCCGATCGTCGATTCCTGAAAAGTTAGAAGCAACAAGCTATCCAAGAAAAACAGTGTTTGTCAATCATCAAAACATAAGACATGAAAAATAGATTTGCAACATCTCCCCTTTTTGATGATGACAAAACACAAGTAGGAAAATTAAAGATTCATTAGAAAAAAAACAAAGGTTACAAACCACACATCCTATCCTACTCCCCCTTTTTGTCATCACAAAAAGAGAGTCCAAAAAAAAAAGAACAACAAACATCACGAGAGACTACTACAAAAAGACAAGAAACAATAAAGCACAAACTAAAAGAACGAGGGATCCTGATCATCAGATGGAGGAGGTGGAGGTGGCTGCTGAAAGTAGCTGGCAAGGGTAGTAAACTGAGCATTGAACCAGGCGATGTCCTGGTCATGCTGCTGCTGTTGGTGAGTGAGAAAACTGTCAAAACGAGCTAGGTCCTCAGCACGGTGATGCTCGTAGCGGGCGATGTCCTCAGAGTGTTGCTGCTCTTGGGCAGCAACATATGCATCAAACCTGGTCTCCCAACGATCAATCTTGCAATCAGCTGTTCTACCGGTGAATGTTGGTGGAGAGGGACAGGGTCAGGAAAGGGAGCTGGAGCGGGAGCCTCCTCCTCTCTAGCCTCCCGTGGTTCGTCCGGGTGGAGACGAGTGCTGTGAAGGGTGCTGAAGGAATTGTTCGAGTAGAAGAGAGTTGGGAAATCTGGTGGATTGGGATATTGAATTTGGTATTTGGTCTCAAGAACATAGGCTATGATATGTCCTAAGGCTAGATTTGGCTTTCTTCTGTGGCCTGGGTCGCGAATTGTTGTGAGGTGATCAATGTAACGAAAAAATAGATCTGCAGTGTTAAATTCCCTATGTGCCATGATGTAGAAGGTAGTGAGGGAAAGTAAAGGGGTAATGTGGACACGGTCGCCGGCTTTTGGAATGACAGAGGTGCGAAGGACATGTTGGATTGTCCTAGCATCTCTGACTAGAGAGCTAGTCTCTCCAACATGGTAACGGGCATTGGTCTGGCGAAGAAAGTGGTTTGCCGTGGACCAGTCAAAATCAGGGTCAGGAGCAATAAGGTGCAGCTTATCTCCGGTGGTGGATAGCTGTAAAAGTTCAACACAGTCCTGATATGTGATTTCGACAGGGCGTCGATTCACATAGGAGGACAGGGCTGTGAAGGTAGAGTTTATGCGGAGGTTTGCAAAGAATTCTAACAGGAACTCAGAATTGAAAGGAAAAATAAGGGATAGGATGAAGCAAAGAGAAGTGTGGGCAAAGAGATCCATTACGGGTAGGAAATGTGGGTCGGATTGATAATTCTTGAAACAGTAATTCCACATTCCTTATAGCGATGATAAGCAGCTTCATCTTCTGCTTCACGGAACCGAGGGTCAACCCTTGCCCTCGAGGAACTTCCAGAGGTCTGACGAACTCGCTTCCCACCAGCCATATGAGAGATCTTTAAGCAGAAAATCAAAGGAGAAAGGATGAGGTGTGAGAACAGATGGCTGGATCGGCCTATATTTAAAGAATCGTCCATATCGTCCTGGCCGATCGCGAAATCGTCCAGGCCGATATGTGTCAATTATTACGTACAGGCCGATTGGTCAAAAAGGCGGTCCAATCGTCCGGGCCGATCAGATATCGGCCAGGCCGATTAGACACAGGCTATCGGCCCGAGGAGTCAGTCCGGACGACCGTTGAAAAAGCAGATCGTCCGGGCCGATGAGGTGTATCGTCCAGGACGATGCACAATAATTGATCGTACCGGCCGAAGTTAAAACGTTTTAAATGCTTGCCACGTGTATCGTCCAGGACGAACAGTGGATCGGCCCGGCCGATGGTCCAATAATGGATCGTCCGGGGCCGAATTTAAAGTTCAAAACGTACTGACACGTGGATCGTCCGGGACGGTCCAGTGTATCGGCCAGGACGATGCACATAGAATGCATCGGCCAGACAAATAAACTATCGGCCAGGACTATCACCAAGAGTTTGATCAAATCGTCCAGGACGATGATGTATCGGCCAGGACGATGAATTTCAGTAAGCACAGAAAAAGGTCAGCAGATGGATTTTGGAAAGAATTTGTCCTATCGGCCAGGACGATAAAAATATCGGCCAGGCCGATGTGACTTGAAATTGAAATTAAGAAAGGAATGGTGATGATCAAGACCCTCAAAAATAAAACAAAAGAAAAGACAGTCAAAGACACACAAAAAATAAAAATAAAACAAACACCGAATATTTTTGGATTTTAATTTTTCTATTTTTTTTTTTTTTTGTTTTATGAAGGCATCATATGAGAATTCTTTTCTTGAATTTAAATTTTTTGAAGTTTCTAGGAGATCAAGAGGTTTAACAAAATCCAAATTAGAAGAAGATTGAAAAACTGATTCTATTAACCCTAGATCGGACATTCTTCAGGGTACAAAAAATCTCTTAAAAACAACAGAGTCCTAACTTGGAATAACACAAGAGGTTTTAAGAGATCAATCAAGACTTGTTAACAACTAAAGTATCTTATAAATAATAAACCAAATAGTTTTTCTCAATCATGGAATTTGAAATCAAATCTTTGAATGTATCACATAATCAATGAGTTTTCTAAGTTTTAAGAGTTTTACCAAAGAGATCATAGCTTGCAATTAGTGGGCTAATTTTATGCCTCTTTTTACTTTTATTGGCTCTTTGAGCATCTTTTGATTTTTGATACACTTTTGTGTATTTTTCTTTTCAATTTGGCTTCATTGGCCTCTTTCCTTTTTGTCTTTTGCAAGCTAATAACTCTTTAATATACCCTTAAAGAAAAATACTTAGTTGTGAGTATATCCTCCAAATATTAGAGAATAGGGGCTCTCTCTCTAACATAGGGAAGAACAATTCACAACACAAAATCAAAATCACGTGATGACTGCAATGGTAAGATTTCAAAAGCTTGAATGATATCAAAGAATTTTGACTATTATGCATAAGATGATTTAATGTAGCAAGATTAGAACGATATCTTAAAAAACCATTGGTTAAACTGAGTTTAGACTTTTTGTTTTATAAAAGAAAAATCATGCCACTAAACAAGGTCAGAAGAAGGGAAAACATCAATAGTTTACTCTCTTTAGCTAATTTAAAAAAGCTAAACCCTATCTCCCAAAAAAAAACTCCAATTTTTAAAAGCTTGAAAAGTTTTTATCATACGGAAGCCAAAATAAGGACCAAAAATAAAAACAAAAACAAACAATAAGCAAAGTAAAGACAACAACAAAGTCAACACAAAAACTAAAAATAAAAGTCACACAAAAACTAACGATTTCAAGCAAGTGATAAAACAACGGATTTTAGCAATTGAGCTGCAAGCCTCCTTATGTTCAGTTATCCTATGCTCCCACGAGGTCTTTGGTGAGAGCACTCCTGCAAGACTCAACAACAGTCAGTTTTAGGAACCCAAACAGATTTGGGCTCCTTCTTAGGAAATATAGAGTGCAATGCAGATGTGGTATGTATTGAATCATGCATCTTAGGTCTCCACACCCAATGTGTACTACGGTGAACTGTGCAAGTGTGTGAGATGTGTCCTAACATGCCACAAGTAAAACATTGAACTCCAGGAAAAGGTTTTCTTAAATGATTTGAGTAAAAATGCCTCTTCCTAGGTTCTGGCCTTTGATTAAAAGTTGGTGTCATCCTAGCTCTCTTACATGTATCCAAATCATTTTGAATTCTCAAGTTAGTTCTTTTCAATGCATCATTCTCAATCCTCAAATTTTTCTCAATCTCTTTAGATTTCTTAAGATCATCATTAAGTGAGGTGTGTGAAGCTTTTAATGCATTGCTTTTATCAACTAATTCCAAATGCTTCTTGTTTAATTCATCAAATTCATCAAGGAGAGCCATGTGATTTGAATCAATCGTTGCATGATCTTTGAGAAAAACTTCATGCTCTTTTTGTAGATTTGAATGTTCTAATTTTAGGCTAGCATGAGTTTTCTTTAATTTCCTATATGATGCATGGATTTTTTCACAAATTTCAAATAATTCATCATAGGTTGGTCTACATACCTCTTCCTCATCACTTTGGTTTTCTCCCATGAAACACAAGTTTGTTGTTTCTTCCTCTGGTTCAGTCTCAGAGGAATCAGTGCCAGATTCTGCCCAGAAGCCTCTTTGGATTTTCTTCTTGTCCTTCCTAGACTTAGCTTTTTCCTCACCTTTTTCCTTTTCTTTGCTTGAATGATCTTGAAGTGTAGGACAATCGGCTCTTACATGTCCAGGTTTCCTGCATTCAAAACAAACAACATCAGAAGATCCTTTAGTATGTTTATGATCCTTACCTTTTCTCCAACTTTGATGATGCTTTTGTTTCTTCCTTAGAAAGCTTTTGAATTGCCTTGTGATGAAGGCAACTCCATCGTTTTCAGACCCGGAAGATTCAGAATCCGATTTGTGTGCCTTCAATGCAATGGTTTTCTCTTTTTTCTTTTCACCTACATCAAGATTTCTTTGATTCACCCCTTGCTCGTAAGCAATGAGTGAGCCAAGCAAGTTATCAATAGAATAGGTGTTTAAATCTTTAGATTCAGTAATTGCAGTAATTTTTGCATCATAGGACGAAGGCAAGCATCTCAAAATCTTGTTAACTTTTTCATAGTTTGAAAGTTCTTTTCCTAGTGCATGCAATGAGGTAGCAATCTGAGTAAACCTAGTGTACATGTCAGAAATTGATTCATGAGGTTTCATACGAAAAAGTTCGTAGTCATGCAAGAGAATATTTAAACGGGATTGTTTAACTTCATTAGTGCCTTCATAAGTAATGCACAATTTATCCCAAATTTCTTTTCCAGTTTTGCAAGTTGAAACACGCATGTAATCCTCAGATTTTAAAGCACAGAAAAAGCAGTTCAAACATTTAGCATTTAGTTGAGCTAAATCTCGTTCATCAAAAGTCCATTCGGTAAAAGCAACTTCCGTTTTAAAACCATTAATTTCACGAGAAGGTGGAGAATAACCTTCTTGAATAAGCATCCACATGCGATAATCAGTAGATTGTAAAAAAGTTGACATGCGAGTTTTCCAGAAATCAAAAGGTAGGTTATCGAACAGAGGAGGTCGGGTAATAGAATACCCTTCCGTAGTGTTGCGATTCCCAAAGTTAGACATGGATCAAATTCAAAAAGTTTTTAAACTTTAATTTTCGAAACAAGCTCTGATACCACTTGAAAGTTCGATGGGATGTTAAGCCCTATGAACTTAGTCCCAAACTAACCAAGAGGGGGGGTGAATTGGTATTTTAAAAACTTCGTTTTTAAACAAAGAAATAAAGTAACATAAAACCAAATCACACCACGAAAATAATGCGGAATTAAGCGTGCGGAAGCAAGAAAAGAAACACAGAGATTTATAGTGGTTCGGTCGACTCGACCTACGTCCACTCCTTGGAGGCACCCTCCAAGTATTGCACTACACAAAAAGTGACTCTCCTTTAGCCCCCCACGGCTAGGTGGAGAAACCCTCACAAGAACCTCCTTTTTGCCACCCCGGCAAGGCAGAGAACCTATCTCCTTTTGCTTCCTCCTGAAGCCGGCAGAGAACCAGAACCAACGGCACAACTCCTTACCTCTACCGACCCTTCCACGGACGAGAAACTCTAGACGAAGACGACGCAGAGAGATCCTTGAAGCAACCCTTGTGAAACCCCTCACAAGCTCCCCCTCACAAGATCCTCTCTCTCTCTTCTCTCTCTCTTTCTCTCCTCAAGGTCTTCTCAGGTCAAGGCAGCAGCCAAAGGTCTTGAAAAACGTTGAACAAGAGCTCTTTAAATAGAAGAGCTTCACAAGAGCTCATTAATTGCAAGTTGCCGACTTTATCGTCCAGGCCGATATGGACATCGGCCTGGCCGATTAGTACAAATTAATGAAGATCGGCCAGAGCATAGCCCTGAATGGAAAACAGGACGATTGAAAAATAGCTTGATCGTCCAGGCCGATCTTACGATCGTCCCGGCCGATTAGTTCAAATCAGAGGCAAATCGTCCTGACAATAGCCCTGAATATGGCCTGGCCGATACTGGTCGTCCTGAAGTAACTTAAGGTTTTGACTAGATCGTCTTGGCCGATCTTGCGATCGTCCAGGACGATATGATCGTATCAATCATCCTTAATTACTTCCTTGATTTCCTGAACAATTATGGCATAATCTGTTAATATCGTCCAGGCCGATCCGAGGATCGTCCTGGCCGATAATTTAAAGATATGCTATACCATACTTGTCTATGGCGGCTACTTCTTTCTGTTTTGAGCTTATCGTCCTGGCCGATACACGTATCGTCCAGGCCGATCGGTTAACGTTGGCTGCCTTAATCAAGAATCCTTAATTAGACTTTCTGTTTTAAGCTGATCGTCCAGGCCGATCAAAGATATCGGCCTGGCCGATATGAGTAAAAACAGAATTTCTAATTCTCTCAAGTGTGTGTGTGAAGGGTTACAAAGTATCAGTCTTTTTGGCTATTACAAGTGGACTCAAAAGGTAAAAATAAAAGTACAGACTGACTCAACCCTAAACCTACGCATTCCTGAACTTGGCTCCTTTTTGATTGTCCGATCGTCGATTCCTGAAAAGTTAGAAGCAACAAGCTATCCAAGAAAAACAGTGTTTGTCAATCATCAAAACATAAGACATGAAAAATAGATTTGCAACACCGGGCACTTAAAAAGTCGATTAACAAGTCTTTCCGTCTTTCTCAACAGCTGACTACGATAGCCCAGGCCTTGGTGTGGAAGGTTGACCTGGACGCTTCGCAGAAGGATGTTGAGCCACTTCCCTCTCCAGTAGTCTTAGGAACTACTGAGAAAAATGTAAAAGAAAAGAAATTTGATTTTGTAGATAGGAAGTGTGTGGATGAGAGATATATTAAAATGGCGGATGGTGGTGTTAAAACCCTTTTCCCTCTTTTGTTATCTGACTTTTACTTTGCCCCATCAAAGGAGAAGGGTCAAAAGATGAATAAAAAACATCCTTCTACTTCTGTCTTGATGATTGGCCATGAATCTCAAATGCAAATTGATGACTCTCCTATTTTGAATCAAACTCCTAATGAAATAAATATTGAGGTTAATCAAACCGACCTTCCCGAATCGACTACTCAAGAAGATGTCGAATGTGAAGCCTTATCAGAAAGTGATTTCCCCCAATGTGATTTTCAGGGAAGTCCTTTCGAGATAGAGTTTTCAGATTCTGACTCTTTTTCGGGAAACGACAATCCAATGCCTACAGTGAGTGTAGACACCGCTCTGGTTTTCCCGCCTGAAGACATCGAGCAGGTGCAACTCCGTAGCGGTAAAGTCTTACCTCCTAGGTTGCCCCCTCAGGACAAAGGCAAGCAATCCTCATTCGAAAATCTAAATCCAAATTCCCCTCAGCAACCAGAATTTTCTTTAATTCCTCCGGGTTTTGAGTCTGTCGTTCCTAAGGTTGATTACAACGTCCTAGCCCACCTTAGGAAGTTGCCAGCAAAATTAAGTATTTACGACGCCCTCCTTCTCTCCAAAGAAATGAGGGAGTCTTTAATTAAAGCACTTCTCAACCCCGAGATTTGCTTAACACAGTTGGCTGCAACTTCAGAAGGTGAGGCTCTCTACTTCAAAGAGGTCCCCGGGGTTACCTTTTCAGACGAAGATTTACTCTTGGGAACTGCCGACCACAACCGCCCCCTCTATATCACCGTAGATGTGGGAAACTTCAAGTTATCAAGAGTTCTTGTTGATCCGGGTGCATCGGTCAACGTGATGAACATAAAGACTCTTGCTTACCTCAGAGTTGATACTAACAAGCTTTCAACCGACAGGTTGGTACTTCGTGGGTTCAACGAGAAGGGCGAGAGAGCTTTAGGTTCAATCACTTTACTTCTAGAAATAGGAGGGTTAAAAACTGAAGCTAAATTTCATATAATTGATTCGACTACGTCCTTTAACGCACTTCTAGGTAGACCTTGGATTCACGAATATAGAATGGTTCCATCTACCCTACACCAATGCGTTAAGTATCAACGAGACGGCATAAAACATGTGATTAAGGGTGATTTGCAACCATTCTCAATTCAAGAAATTGGGATCTACGAAGATGCTGCGTATTTTATACCAAAAGGGTCCTCGTCCTGTTCTAAATTGGAGATCAAAATTGAGGAGAAAATGGTTGGACAAAAACTCGACCAAAAGAAGGAAAAAGATAAAAATATCAATCAAGAAATGACACAATCGAGTAGTGAAGACGACTCTGACATCGTTGTCCTTAGGCCTCCAAGCACATTACCTCAAAGAGGTGGGAGGATGGCTTTAAGGGCACGAGGTCGAGGCCGTGCTTCATTAGATAGGAGAGCAGCACCTGTGTATATTGATTTGGAATCAGATTCTGATGGTGAACTAGAAAGTCAAGGTACTGCCCTCTCTCTCGATTATCAGAACATAAATGCTCCTCCAAAATTTGATCTCACCTTAGACCAGGACAGTGACCCTGAGATAGATATTTCAAAAGTTAAAAGTGACGAGCCTGAGTTAACAATGTATGAAAAGCTCACTAGAAGGATTGAGGCCCTTTCTCTGACCCCACTGTCGGCAGGTAGTATTGTAGGGTTGAAAGTCAAAGTGGCCCCCAACTTGGATGGTGAAGTTAAGAAAGTCCAGAAATTCTTTCCTGGCTCCTCCTCCACAAGGGACGAAGGTGATGTAACCCTTGAGGAGGCAGATTTTAATGAATTAATGGAATTATCTTTCGGCTACTTCCCTGTTTATTTAAAAAACACTTTTTTTAAAGGTTCTATACCATACCGATGGACTAAAGGTCAAGCTAGATACCACGAGAATATTTGGCGAACAAAAACAAATAAAAATCCAACAAGTGGTATTGGCTTTGGAACAGTTAGTTCATTCGATGATGATGAGTATTGCCTAATGATAACTTACCATCTCGATTCTCCAAATGTCCCTACAGATCCTCCTTGTCGTCTAGATGGACTCTGTTTGGAGACTTTAGACGATCCCGATGATCTTCAAGTTGGAGATGCACCCCTTGAATTTGAAGAGGAAATTAAGTCGACAGTCGATGAGTTGAGAGAAATTAACCTGGGAAATGATGATGACCCCCGTCCGATTTTCATAAGTACTTTGTTGAGCGAGGGTGAAACCCAAGACTTAATCCAGTTGTTATTCGAGTTCAGGGATTGCTTTGCCTGGACATACGACGAAATGCCAGGTTTGCCTGCTAAGGTAGCAGTTCACAAACTTGGGGTTCGGCATGATGCCATTCTTGTTAAACAAGCTCCTCGACGCATGCGCTTAGAGATTGAGCAACAAGTCGTTTCTAAAATTAAGAAATTGGCAGAAGCCAGATTCATTCGAGAGGAGCAATATCCCTCTTGGGTGGCCAGCGTCGTTCCAGTTCAAAAAAAAAATGGTCAAATTCGGATTTGTGTCGACTATAGGGATCTGAATAAGGCATGTCCTAAAGATGAGTTCCCTCTACCAATACCAGAACTCATGGTGGACATTGCCTCCTCACATGCTATTTTCTCATTCATGGATGGCTCATCGGGTTATAACCAAATCAAGATGGCCCCAGAAGAAGAGAGAAATACTGCGTTCAGAACCCCTATTAGAATCTTTTGTTATAAGGTAATGCCATTCGACTTAAAGAATGCCGGAGCAACCTACCAACGTGCCATGACCCGTATCTTCGATGACTTAATTCATAATCAAGTTGAATGCTATATTGATGATTTAGTTGTCAAGAGCAAGGTCAAAGAGGCTCACCTGTATGACTTAAGAGTTGTTTTCGAACGGTTGCGCCGCTACGATTTGAAAATGAACCCCTTGAAGTGTGCCTTCGGCGTCGCCTCGGGAAAATTCTTAGGATTCATGGTGAGGCACCGTGGAATCGAGATCGATCATGCTAAAATTGAAGCCATCTTGGATATGCCATCCCCTAAGAGCCTTACCCAGTTAAGGTCTCTACAAGGTATATTGGCATATATAAGGAGGTTTATTTCTAATCTTTCCGGGAGATGTCAACCCTTTTCTGTCCTTGCGAAAAAAGAAACTAAGTTCGTATGGGACGAGAAATGTCAAAATGCTTTCGATGACATCAAACAATACCTTTCTAATCCGCCAGTCTTGGCAGCTCCGATTCCGAGAAAGCCGTTAATCCTCTACACTGCAGCCTTAGATGAGTCTTTAGGTGCCCTGTTGGCTCAAGTTAACGACGAAGGGAAAGAGAATTCTCTCTATTACCTCAGTCGAAGACTCCTTCCTACTGAAATTCGATACCCGTCAATTTAGAACCACTGTCTTGCTTTGATTTTTGCAGCTCAGAAACTGAGGCATTACATGCTCTCACACTCAATCAGTTTGATTTCAAGAGTTAATCCTTTGCAATATCTTATGACCCGACCTACGTTGTCAGGACGCTTAGCTCGTTGGTCTATGATATTGCTGCAATTTGAGATTACTTTCACTCCCCTTCGTGCTGTGAAAGGACAGGCTGTCGCTGATTTTCTGGCAGCACACCCGCTGCCGGCAGATTCTCCTCTGAACGATGACCTGCCCGACGAACAAGTCATGAGTTTGAGGGAATCTGGCAAGGCCATCTGGGAATTATATTTTGATGGGGCAGCATCCTCTCGTAGGATTTCGACCCAACAATATGTAATTCCTGGAAAGGCTGGAGTCGGTCTAATTTTCATAATGCCAGAAAAAGGAATGATGCATTTTTCCTACCATTTATCGGAGCCCTGCACAAATAACGAAGCTGAATATGAGGCTCTGATAACTGGTCTGAAACTTGCAATTCTAATGGAAATTAAAGAGATTAAGATATTTGGAGATTCCCAGTTGGTGATTAACCAAGTGGCCGGAACTTATAAAGTCTTGAATCCGAATCTCCTAAGATATCACCAATATACACTTCGCTTGTTGGAACAAATTCCTACTGCTACTTTGTATAGGGTTCCCCGTGGTAGCAATTCCGCGACAGATGCCTTAACAAAACTCACAAAGGAATTTGCCTGTCCTGAGGAGGATTCCATTCTTATAGAGATTCAGGGTCGTAAAGCCCTCTCTCCTATAGATTTGGAACACATGAATAAGACTTCCCTTCAGATCCTTTCTGCCTCTTCGACAACTGATGAAGAAGGCGATTGGAGACGACCCTTAATCGATTACCTTAAAGAAGGGAAGCTTCCCCAGGATAAATCACTCTCCAACCAGATTAAGAAACGTGCCCTATCATACGCACTAGTCAATGATCTGTTCTACC
Source organism: Dendrobium huoshanense (assembly GCA_016618105.1). NCBI lineage: Eukaryota > Viridiplantae > Streptophyta > Magnoliopsida > Asparagales > Orchidaceae > Dendrobium > Dendrobium huoshanense. Next base: position 33,972,853 of record CM028351.1, on the reverse strand, counting down.
GTCAGTCCTTCGATCACATGTGGCTGCGCTGTTTGGACAAGCGAGAAGCCCTGAAGATTGTTAATGAAGTTCATTCAGGACTGTGCGGTGCACATCAATCAGGTCCAAAAATGAAATTAAAGATTAAAAGACTTGGATACTTCTGACCTACAATGATTGACGATTGCATGAATACTGCAAAGCATTGTCATCAATGTCAGGTCCATGGTGTGGTTTTACATCAACCGCCTAATGTGTTACACCCTACGATAGCCTCGTGGCCCTTTGAAAGTTGGGGCACATATATCATTGGGCCGATTGACCCTCCTTCCGCGAGAGGTAATCGTTTCATATTAGCAACGACTGATTACTTTTCAAAGTGGGCGGAAGCAATTCCTCTACGTAACGTAACATCACACCATGTCTTAAAATTCTTTCGTGATCATATCGTATATCGATTTGGCGTACCTCGCAGAATCATATCCGATAATGGGTCCGCATTCAAGTCTACAAAAATCAATAGTTTTGTAAGGCGCCATAATATTGATTGGAGATACTCGACGATCTATTACCCTCGGGCGAATGGATTGGCCGAGTCCTTCAATAAAACCTTGGTGCAAATTGTTAAAAAGACCCTTGATGATAACAAACGACAGTGGGATGAGCGGTTGGTGGAAGCTTTGTGGGCTTATCGTACCACTTATAGAACCCCGACCCAATCCACGCCGTTTGCACTAGTGTACGGATCTGAGGCTGTTCTACCCTTGGAAATACAAATCCCTTCGCTCAGGATTGCAGTTCAGAATCAAATTACAAATGAACAAAATGCAAAACTACGATTGGAAGAACTCGAAGGCCTTGAAGAGCGACGTCTCCAAGCTCAACAAAGTTTAGAGTTGTATAAATCCCGTATGGTTCAGGCCCATGATAAGCTAGTGCGACCTAGGACCTTCCAAGCAGGAGACTTGGTGTTGGTCCTTCGGAGGCCTATCTTGGCCCATCGGAAGTTGGGAGGAAAATTTGAACCTACGTGGGAAGGACCCTTCTTTATAGAGACTGTCTACGAAGGAGGCTCGTATCACTTAGTAGATTGCAAAGGAAATCACCCAATACAACCTGTTAATGGGCGTTTCCTTCAGAAATACTATGCTTGATGTAGCTCATTTTATCAACTAATAAAATTTCCTTCTTGTTTCGCAATCCAGTTCTTTCCTTTCCTTTAATTCTCTTACTTTTAATGCTTTTTTTACTTTTTCCTAAGGGTCGGATTGCTCCCTCCCTTAGGATCATACCTTTCGCTAGTGATGGAGTACGCCCCTTGTGGCACCATCCTAGTATGCCAGTTAATTTGCCTATTTGGAGTAAGTCTTCTATCAGCATCCTATAGGCCTAAGGTTGGGTGATGCCCTTCCTTAGACCCAAAGCTAGGTATTCCCTACTTTGGTTTTCCAGTTGATCCGTCTACTAAGAGTAAGTCTTCTATCAGCATCCTATAGACCTGAGGTTGGGTGATGCCCTTCCTCAGACCCAAAGTTAGGTATTCCCTACTTTGGTTTCCCAGTTAATTTGTCCATTAGGAGTAAGTCTTCTATCAGCATCCTATGGACCTAAGGTTGGGTGATGCCCTTCCTTAGACCCAAGGTTAGGTATTCCCTACCTTGGTTTCCTAGTTATCTGTCTATTAGGTGTAAGCCTTCTATCAGCATCCTATAGACATAAGGTTGGGTGATGCCCTTCCTTACATTCCTAAAATTTTATTCAAAATTTTTATTCGGTCAACGCTAATGTGTGCAGCAGAAGTTTCTTCTACTACACACATTGGGGGCCTATTTGTTGACCTCATTTTTTTATGAGGTCACTCTTAAATCCTCCTTAAGTTCTAGATCTTAGGATCTTCCTAGTTCCTAGCCCTTAGGCTCAATCCAAATCTTAACTCAATCCAAACCTAGAACTCATAGGCTAAAGACTTAGGTCCTAAAGCCCTTTATAGGTGATTTTTCCATCACCTTGAAACCCAGTCTTTTGACCTCTGATTCAGGGTCTATCAATTACATATTGATGTGACATGACTCTAGAGGTTACCCTCCAACTTTGAGCTCATTCTGAGGTCTCTAACCCCAGAATCTGAATTAAAATCCAAAGGCTGTAAAACCTTCAAAATTTACATCCTATGCCACTGAACCTAACCCCTTTGAGATCTTGACCTTGGAACCCTTATCAAAGCCTCCAATCACTTCCAGACTCTTGATTTTAACCCATTGAGCAGTAAACTGCATTTTCCAGACCTATTTTTGACCATAGTCGACCAATAGGTCAAAATTGACCAAAATACCCCTATGGGGCTCAAATAGGGATTTCAAACCAAATGAACTCCAAATTGAATGCAACCACCTCCAATAAGTTTCAAATGTCATTTCAAATCTTTTGAACCTATTCCCAACCCCTGGGTCAACCTGGTTGACCAAGTCAACAGGTTTGACCCAAGAGGCCCTTTAAGGGTCCAAACATGTGTTTTGACCCAAATGACCTCTCTAGGCCATCCAACCACTTCCATTGGTCTTAAAATATCATTTCAAACCTGTTGAGCCCAAACCCAGACCCTGGGTCAACCTAGTTCACCAAGTCAACCCAGGTTGACCAAACAAGCCCTTAGGGGCTCAAATAGGGATTTTGATCAATTTGACCTCCCCAGACCTAGGGACCACCTCCAATGATTTTCAAATATCATTTCAAATTCATCCAGCCTAGTTGACCCAGTCAACGTGGTTTGACCCAGTGAACCCTTACATATATATATATATTTAAATCTTATAAGTTTGAGAAATCTCTTGAAATTTCAAACTTGGGTTAAGTATGCTTGAACATGAATTATGGGGGAGATTAGTGGATAGTTTTTTTTTTAACTATTCACTAATCAATATCTTTTTCTATATTAATTAGTTTTGTTTCTTGCATATATAGGATGTGCACACATCACCTAGCCTAGGCTCTCCTAGTTTTAAGGATTTGATTGTGCCATTGCATGTGCTTATTTAAGCTTTATCTAAGGGTTAGATGATACATTGATTTGAGCCCATTAAACCTAGTGTCATTAGAGACAATAACTAAGGGTTTGTGTAGAGAACTTAGAAAATTCCAATAATTAGGATTCACGTCCCCTTGAGTTGAAACTTTGAACATTTGAACTTCGTAACATCCTCAGCCCCTAGAGAAATTTTCACTGATTTTTGAGGTCATTAGGTCCCCTAATTAATTTTCTTAAGATTCAACCCCTAATTAAGCCTTTAAGCCTTAAAAATGTAATAAATCCATTTTAAATCCAAAAAATACATATAAACCCTCAAACTGACCAGATTCAAGCCCTTAATCCATGAAAATTAAAAGCCCTTTAATTTGACAGCAATTCTGCAATTAATTTAATTTTAACTAAAACCCACTTTTAATTAATATTAATTAATTAATAATAATTAAAAAATCCCAAAATTTCCCAAATACTTGGGGATCCCTCCTTTGGTCATTTCTGACCTTTGGAGGTGTTTTCAAGAAGTTGGGAATTTTTTCGAAGCAAAACCATAAAAAAGGGCCATTAATTAAACAATTTCCAAAATTCATTAAAATGCTCAAAACTTCAATAATTCATAACTAAATCAAGAAAAATCCAAATCACTCAAACTCACTTGCATTCATCCCCTAATAAGGTATAATATTTATTAAAAATATTAAACTCCAGAAATCTGTAATATTTCAAAAAGTCAACAAATTTGTCAAACCATGCTTAAAATGCAGAAAAACTTCAAACCTCCGTAGTAAAATGCAGAAAAATCCGATTTCAACGTACTTACCTTCTAACTGATCGTAGTAAGGTCTAGTATTTTAATAAAATATAAACATTCCAGAATTTGAGCTTAATCAAAAATTTAACTTTTGACCCTCTAATTAAATGATTAAAATATTCAAAATTCATAAAGCTCAAAATCGCTCTAAAATTCCAGAAAATATTGATTTAAGGCTTAAAAAACTTAACAAATCCTTTAAAACATAACAACCACCCTAAAGATGAAGTTTATCGGCTGGACTACTCTGGGCTGCAGGGCTAAGTGTCCTAAGGAGGCTGGTTCCTCGAGCCTGGTGGCACAATGCCACGAATGGATTCTAAGGGGTGTTAAATCTTAAAATAGACTAACCTTTAATTATTTAACGTTTTAAAATCTCTAATTCAATTACATTAATTTGGTTAATCGGCTGGACTACTCCGGGCTGCGGGGCTAAGTGTCCTAAGGAGGCTGGTTCCTCGAGCCTGGTGGCACAACGCCACGAATCAAGTAATGGAAAACTTAAATTAATCGAACTTTAAAAATTAGTAACTAACTCATTTTTATATTAATCCATTCTTTTAATTCCAACCAATTTAAATAATTTAATCAACCCTGATTGCTACTAGGTAACCCAGGCCTACGAGGCTATTAGCTTAGCCCTAAGGAAGGTGAAATAAACTTCACGGTCTCGGTGTGAAACAAAGGTAGTAATCAATTAACTTTAAAAATATGTTTAATTAAAATTCTTAATTTATTAATACTTAAATTTTATTCTAAATCCCCTTTTAAGCCTTAACAAACCAAGACTTTTAGACAACTTCAACTAATAACCCACTTTAGGATCTATCCCAGCCACACGACCTTTCTCACACACTTTAGATGATGTGCTAAGACAACCAACTCTAGTTCTAGGTTAGGCCGGTGTTTACTTTACTGCTGTGTACCGGGTTTTTCGTAGTTTTCACTGCATGTTGTGGATGAAATTGCTTTGTTGTGTCTGCTTACTTTTTATGTACTCTGTGGATGGATTGATGTGTTTAGCGACTAGATTACCGTTAGGTTAGGTATGATCTGGATGTTGACACAGTTTTCTGCAGGTGGCCACGCTCATGCAGGGCAATATAAAAAGGGGGCAAATAAAAAAATGCATAAATATTATAAACTCTTTGCACAGGTGCTTCAGCTGCCAAAGCCCCCAAATCATAAAAAGAGCGTGGCCAGTGTGTTTACTTTCTTTTTTGCTCATATACAACTTCTTGGGAATAACTGCTTTTTATATATATTAATTGCTTAGGATAATCCTGCAGGTGAGTCTAGATTTTTATTTTGATATCAATGTAATTTGTGTAAGTGTCAAGTATTGTGAAAGTTGATTTTGAGTTGGGATACATAGATCCAAAGCTTGAATTCCAAAGAGGAAAGAATACCCCTTTAGGGAACACTCCTTTTCCATTTGGAAATCCAAATTTGGATCATACCTTTTCCTTACCCAAAGAGGAAAGAGTGGCCTTCCCTCTTTGAGGGAAGTGCCCTCTTCTCCATTTGGGTAATCCACTACGAAGATTCCAAGAAGATTGAAGAAAAGGAGTCCAAAGAAGAACGAGATTGAGGATTTGAAGATTTAAAGATTGAGAGTATTCCACTCAAAATAACTTGCGTCATTATTAGTCTTGAAATCCGGGTTGTTGTCAGTGGTGCCCGACCACTTTACTTTCTGCAAAACTTTGGTTTGTAATAAGCAAGGCAATTCTGCCTATGGACATTTATTAATTAATTTATATTTGATGTGATGATTTGATTGCCTTTAGGATTACTTGTTTTTACTAGTTTTTTGGCGATTGTATGCCGCTTTTTGGTTTTCGCCTGGATACGTAAGACTCGTAAGGGTGTGAAAGTTTTATACTCGTAACTTTAAAAGTCTAAAATTTCAGTGAGTCTAAACAACATAGAAAGATAACGAATCTAGGGAATTAGCTGGGGATCGACCCCGGGGTCTCATGCTTATTTCTGCATTACTCTTCCCTTATTTTAGAACCTTCCCCGCCTGCGGGTAGAGTCCGGATAGTCTGACCTATGAGGACGAGGTGCCGGACCTGGGGAAGTTCAGTCTTCTAAAAAATTATTTTCTAAGCCTATTTATAAAATTTCAAGCATATCTAATTTGAGGTTGTTAACTAGCATGCATTGCATTAGATACAAACTAAAAGAGTCAAAAATTTTAATTGCATCAATTTAGCATTTTAGCACCCAACATAAGTTGAAGGGGCCAATTAGGAGAATCTCTATATGTCGGCCCCAACTCTCCAAAATTTTAAATATAACGTTCCTATCACTCTTTCATAAAAGACTGGACTCATCTCTTTTAAATCGACTAGGTGGTTAGCTGGCTCCCCAATCCAGGTCGGGGTAAGTCCAGATCTTGCACTGCATTAGTTAGGATCGGACGACTGTGGTCCATGTCTACAATAGATTTAGGTTCCGGGGCAGATCTTTGATTATAAGTCCCCAAATTTCGGGAATATAGTCCCAAATTTCTAATAAAATACTTAACTCTAATTAAAGCTTCATTTCAATCCTAAAACATAAAGCCCAACACTTAGATTAAGTTGGGACACTTCCGGATGGTTCTGGAATCTTAAAGTGTCCCCTACCTCTCCTCCTTTAACTCCGTTAATAACTGCTCAATTTTGATCCATTTCCTTTAGAGTTTCTAAAATTCGTCTCTTTTTTTTTTTTTATATCACTCCTAGAAAATCTAACAAAATTCTGCCACCATTTTAATCGGGAGTTTTCGTAGGAGATTTTATCTCCCTACGATGTAATTAACTACGAGGGCTTGCGCTCGTAGGAGATTTGGAACCCCACGCACCTGATTTTAAAAAAAAAATTTAATTTCTAAAACTTTATTAGTTTTCTTTGGGAAAAGTTAAATAATGATCATCGTAGTTGCATTAGAAGAATTATCGTAGAATGGTGTCATTTCCCTTCGGGGAGATACATCCTTCTTCGATAAAGCTTTGGATGTGAATGCGACGATCATGTTTCTTGAATATTGTAATTGGGTATTTAGTCGAACTGTACTTTATTCCCTCGGGACCATATAAAGTTCTCCTTAGAACCCAATCATAGTATTCAAGATGAGTTTACATAATTCTAAGTCTGAACACCCTTATGAAAGTTTATTTTTGTCCTTCGGGGTGATATACTCTTTCTAACGAGTTGATTCGACCTTAGAATTAGAACTCAACCTTAATCTTAAAATCCCCAAAGAAAACTAATATCTTTCAAAACATGTTTTCCAAAATTCCTCCAACACGGCCTAACCTAGATCTAGAGTTGGTTGTTCTAGCACATCATCTAAAGTGTGTGAGAAAGGTCGTGTGGCTGGGATAGATCCTAAAGTGGGTTATTAGTTGAAGTTGTCTAAAAGTCTGGGTTTGTTAAGACTTAAAAGGGGATTTAAATTAAAATTTAAGTATTAATAAATTAAGAATTTTAATTAAACATATTTTAAAAATTAATTGATTACTACCTTTGTTTCACACCGAGGCCGTAAAGTTTATTTCACCTTCCTTGGGGCTAAGCTAATAGCCTCGTATGCCTGGGTTACCCAGTAGCAATCGGGGTTGATTAAGTTATTTAAATTGGTTAGAATTAAAAGAGTGGATTAATACAAAAATGAGTTAGTTACTGATTTTTAAAGTTTGATTAATTTAAGTTTACCATTAATTGATTCGTGGCGTTGTGCCACCAGGCTCGAGGAACCAGCCTCCTTAGGACACTTAGCCCCACAGCCTGGAGTAGTCCAGCCGATAAACCAAATTAATGTAATTGAATTAGAGATTTTAAAGCGTTAAATAATTAAAGATTAATCTATTTTAAGATTTAACACCCCTTAGAATCCATTCGTGGCGTTGTGCCACCAGGCTCGAGGAACCAGCCTCCTTAGGACACTTAGCTCCGCAGCCCCGAGTAGTCCAGCCGATAAACTTCATCTTTAGGGTGGTTGTTGTGTTTTAAAGGATTTGTTAAGTGTTTTAAGCATTAAACCAGTATTTTATGGAGTTTTAGAGTGATTTTGAGCTTTTATTAATTTTTTGAATATTTTAATCATTTAATTAAAGGGTCAAAAGTTGAATTTTTTATTAAGTACATTGAAATCGGATTTTTTTACATTTTATTACGAAGGTTTGAAGTTCTGAACTAGTTTTGACTTAGAGTTGACCGGTTTGTTGACTTTTTGATTTTAATACTTTTCTGGAACTTTGATATTTTTAATAAATACTAGACATTAGTATGAGTTGAATGCAAGTGAGTTTGGGTGATTTGGATTTTTTTTGAATTAGTTATGAAGGTTTGAAATTTTTGGCATTTTAATGAATTTTGAAATTATTTAATTAATGGCCCCTTTTATGGTTTTGCTTCGAACAAATTCCCAACTTCTTGAAAACACCTCCAAAGATCAGAAATGACCTAAGGAGGGATCCCCAAGTGTTTGGGAAATTTTGGTATTTTTTAATTATTATTAATTAATTATATTAACTAAAAGTGGGTTTTTAGTTAAAATTAAATTAATTACAGAATTGCTGTAAAATTAAGGGGCTTTTAATTTTCATGGATTAAGGGCTTGAATCTGGTCAGTTGGAGGGTTTATATGTATTTTTTGGATTTAAAATGGATTTATTACATTTTCTGGAAGGTTTAGAGGCTTAATTAAGGCTTAAACTTAAGAAAATTAATTAGGGGCCTTAATGATTTCCAAATTCAGTGAAAATTTTTCTAAGGGTTGTACATGTCACTAAGTTTAGGTGTTCAAAGTTTTAATTTAAGGGGAAGTGAACCCTAATTATTGGAAATATTCTAAGTTTTCTACATAAGTCCTTAATTATTGTCCTTAATGACACTAAGTTTAATGGGCTCAAATCAATGTGTTGTCTAACCCTTAAACAAAGCATAAATAAGCACATGAAATGGCACAATCAAGTCCTTAAAACTAGGAGAGCCTAGGCTAAGTGGTGTGTGCACAACCTAAGCATGCAAAGATTGATTTTTTTTTAACATAACTAGATTGTGATTAATGAATAATTAGAATATAATTATCCATTAATCACCTTCCCCTATGCAGTCCATTCATACATTCAACCTAAACTTAAAATTTCAAAGGGGATCTCTCAAACTCTTAAAGAATTAAATATATGTAATATATATAATTTTAAAATAGATTTTTAAAAAATATATATAAGTATATAAATACATATATATGTAAATATATATTTTAAGATGAAATAATTGAAAATATTATAAAATAAAATAAAATTTTAAGGATTGAGAGACCCACTGACCTTAAAGTTATTTGAAAATAAGATTTTTTTTTTAAATTATAAAATAATTATTATAACATTTAATTAAATTTTAATTAAAATAATCATATAACTCAAATTAATGTCAAAATTTACTTAAATGACTCTGAAAATTTTTCTGGAGGTTAAAAAAAAAATAGGTTAAAACATTCCTCTAAAAAGATTTTGAAAGTATTTGAATTTATTTTACTTAAATAATAATTAAAATAATCATATAATCAATATTTGAAATTACTCAAAATATATAGCCTATTTTAAAGTAATTTTATTTTTAAATTAAAGATCTTAAAAAACTGAAGAGTTTGATATATTATATAGATTTTTCTGATTTATATTTAATTTTATATAATTTTTTTAAACTCTCTGGATTTAAAACTGATTAAAAACTAATTTTTAATTAATTAACGGCTCTGGCTGCGCCGGCGGGAAACATGGCTCAATGGAGACCGTCCGATCAAGCCAGAAAAATGGCGGGGCGACGTGGCACAACGGGAGCCGCGGGATTAATACGCGACGGCGCCAATAATTGGCGGCGGGGGTCGGCCACGCGTTAGCTGCAAAACGCTTCACGCAGTTTCACTTAACGACGTCAGCGATCAGCAGGCGCCGTTGGATGTTTCGCTGATTCGATCCAACGGACGAGATCGAATCTCGCGTTCGATCTCAGCGAAACGTGATCCGACAGTGGGAGATTCATCCCGCTATTAGGAACGGGCGGTCTAGATCTCATCGGACGGGCGACCGAACGAAGGATCAAGTACACGGCCGAATCAAACGACGGAATGACTCAATCTGGACCGTTGATCGAGCGATCAACGGTCCAGAAAACGTACACCTGAACCCAAATACAAAAAACGTCCTAGGAAACGTCTTTGGGCTCGTTCTCTCGATCGGGTGGATGAAACCACTTGAAATTTTAGGCTCAAGAAGAAGACATGAACAGAAACAGTGGGGAAAGATTAGTTTTGCCTAAAACATTCTACAAATAAAGCTAATTAAATCCATCTAAAGTGAACTAGATCTAAGGTTTTAAGAGATTATACCGTTAGATCTTCAAAATTTCTGGATTGATGAACTTGTAGACTGTCCAAGTGAAGATCCCTAGCACGAAACCGAGCTCGAACACGCCTGGATCGACTGCTACAAACCTGGGACGGTCTAGGTGGTGGACTAGCCAGAGAACTCATCGCCGGTGATGTGCAACCACTTGGATTTTGTAGTAGGAAGGTAGAGGGGGCCCTGAGGATCTAAAACGAACAAAGAACTCTCTCTGGGAGGCTAAGGTGAGTGAGAGAAGTTGCCTTGATCCAATGGGCTCAAAATCCACCTTTTCCCCTATTCAAACGGCCTGGGCTGGATTGGATGGCTGGGATTGATGCATGAGCTCCCTAGATGGTGCCACATGTCCCTGGAACAGCTAGAAGGCTGCCTCAAAGGCTGGACAAGCCTTGCCTCCATTGGGTGGACTTGGGACAAGTGGTGGGGATCACTGTCGTTTAAGGCTAAACCAAGGGCTGGGCTTGGTTAAGGAGCCTATTAGAGAGCTTTAGGACATTAAAGGGTCGGCCTAAGGCAGCCTAAATCAAGGGAAAGTGGCTAAAAGCTGATTAAGACATTTTGGAAAAGTTTAAGCCCTTGGTTTGACTGTGTTGACAAGTCAACAGGTCAAGGAAGGCTGAGGTGGAACGAGGGGAAGTAGGAGCAGTCAATGGGAGAGCTCCCAAGCCTAATCTCACACTCTTTGAGGTCAAATAGGAGGTTTGACCAATTCAAAGAGGGATTTAAGGCTTTGTTGACTTGATTTGACCAGTCAACCAGGTCAAAATTGATGATGTGGCACTTGAGGAGGTAGAGGGATACTTGGAGTAATTCAATCAAGGGTCAAAGGTCAAAATCAAGGCTTGGTAGGAATAGGAGCAAACACCACCAAGCTTTGACCTAGAATTGAGGGTTGACTTAGTCAAACCAAGTTGGGTTGAGCTCAAAATAGGTTTAGAAATGTTCAAGGCTTTGAATAGAATGATTTTAAGGGTTTGAAGATATTGACGTGGTTAAACGGGTTGAAATGGTTCATTTGAAACCTTAAGGGTTCATTGGGTCAAACCATGTTGACTGGGTCAACTAGGTTGACCCAATGGGTGAGGTTGGGCTGGACAAGTTTGAAAAGGTATTTGGAGACCACTAAGGGTGGTCCCTAGGTCTGGGGAGGTCAAATTGATAAAAATCCCTATTTGAGCCCCTAAGGGTCTGTTTGGTCAACCTGGGTTGACTTGATCAACCAGGTTGACCCAGGGTCTGGGTTTGGGATCAACAGGTTTGAAATGATATTTTAAGACCAATAGAAGTGGTTGGATGGCCTAGAGAGGTCATTTGGGTCAAAACACATGTTTGGACCCTTAAAGGGCCTCTTGGGTCAAACCTGTTGACTTGGTCAACCAGGTTGACCCAGGGTTGGGAATAGGTTCAAAAGATTTGAAATAACATTTGAAACTTGTTGGAGGTGGTTGCATTCAATTTGGAGTTCATTTGGTTTGAAATCTCCATTTGAGCCCCATAGGGGTATTTTGGTCAATTTTGACCTATTGGTCAACTATGGTAAAAAATAGGTCTAGAAAATATAGTTTACTGCTCAATGGGTTAAAATCAAGAGTCTGGAAGTGATTGGAGGCTTTGATAAGGGTTCCAAGGTCAAGATCCCAAAGGGTTAGGTTCAGTGGCATAGGCTGTAAATATTTGAAGGTTTTATAGCCTTTGGATTTTAATTCAGATTCTGGGGTTAGAGACCTCAGAATGAACTCAAAGTTGGAGGGTAACCTCTAGAGACATGTCTTATCACTTTGCAAGTGATAGACCCTGAATCAGAGACCATTTGACTAGGTTTTGAAATGTTTGAAATTCTTTGAAAAAGGTCTTTAGGACAAGACCTTAGGACTTTGAATTTGAGTTTGGATTTCTGGATTTGGAATGGATTTCAAGTTTGAATGATTAGTATTGGAGTATCCAAATCATTTACAATCATGTGGTGATTGTTAATGAATGGATGGGGTCAAGGCTAGATTGAAGCTTGGATCAAAGTCTAAGTTGAAAGTTGGATTGTCAAATTGATTAAATCAAAGTTTGGACATGTTTGAAACTTGAATTAATTTGAATTTGAGTTGAATGAAGTCTGAGATTTAAATTGATCAAAGGTAGGAATCAAATTGAAGTTGGAATTGATCAAATGTAGGAATTGATTTGAGGTTGAGGTTGATCAAGGGCGGGGATTGATTTGAAGTTGGAGTGGTCCTAAGATCTAGAAGAGTTCTAAGATCTAGGATCTAAGGGAATCCTAGGCTCTAGAGTAGGCCCTAAGGTCTGGCTCTAGGAAAGAATCCTAAGTTCTAGAGTGGATCCTAGGATCTAGAATTAATTTGGAGTTTGGAAGGGCCTTAGTGACCTCATACAAAAATGAGGTCAACAGCTTGAAATTGGAATTTTTGAATTTACAAAAAGAGCATGAAGTTATTCTCAAAGATCATTCTACGATTGATTTAAATCACATGACTCTACTTGATGAATTTGATGAGTTAAACAAAAAGTATTGTGAATTAATTGAAGAGCATGAGTCACTAAAAGCCACACACACATCACTTGAATCTAAGTTTAAGAATTCTAAAGAGATGAAGAAAAATTTGACGATTAATAATGATGCCTTAAAAATTACTAACTTGAGAATTCAAAATGAATTGAATACATTTAAGAAAATTAGGATGACACCAACACTTGATCAAAAGCCAAAACCTAGGAAGAGGCATTATAAATCAGGCCATTTAAGAAATCCTTTTCCAGGTGTTAGATGTTTTTCATGTGGCATGCTAAGACACATCTCACACACTTGTACTATTCACCATAGTACACATTAGGGGTGGAGACCAAAGGTGCATGATTTACAGCATACCACACATGCATTGCATCCTACTTTTCATAAGAAGGGACCCAAACCTGTTTAAGTTCCTATATCTGACATTTGATAATTTTGTAGGTGGGCTCTCACAAAAGGCCTCGTGAGAGTATGTGGTACCTGGATAGCGGATGCTCTCGACATATGACTGGTGATGACAATCAATTTGTTACGCTGGAGTCCAGGACTGGAGGCAAGGTTATTCTTGGAGACAACACCACCAGGAAGGTGGTAGGCTTAGGTATAATGGTAATTCCAAGAACCTTATGATTGAAAATGTTTTACTTGTAGAAGGATTAAAGCAAAATCTGCTCAGCATTAGTCAACTCTGTGACAAAGGCTTCATCGTGTAATTCTTTGCAAATTCATGCATGTAATTACTAGATGGACAAGAGGGGGGGGGGGTGAATTGTGAAAACTTTTTGACAATAATTAAAACCTAAGCAGGAGTTCTAAATCTTTTTGTTGTTTTTAGAATTTTAATATGAAAAATTAAACAACCCTATTTTTTCCAAATTTTCCAAGGCAAATATTTTGAAATTAAAAAGGCACGCAGTAATGAAAAAACAGTAAGGAAAAAACACACCAAGATTTTTATAGTGGTTCGGTCAAAATATGACCTACGTCCACTCCTCGTAGTCCTCCGCTCCGGGATTTTCACTACCAACTATAGTTCTCCTTCTACCCCCCTCGGCAAGGCGGAGAAGCCTTTACAAACCTCCCTTTCACCAACCCGGCGTGGCAGAGTGCCAAACTCTATTTTTGCCCTCTTGGCGATGGCAGAGAACCTTCTCATTTTTTTTGCCTTCGGGAGAAGGCAGAGTACCTCGAGGTCACGGATGTAGACGAGCCTTTACCTTGGAGATCCTCCCTCAAATTCTTCTAGGGCCACATGAGGAGATGCAGCAAGTTCGGAGCAACCTTGTGATCTCCCTTACACCTCTTCTCCCTCACAATGCTCACCTTCTCCTTCTTCTCTCAAACCCTAAAGAACTTCTCTAGAGCTCTCTCCCTTGGAATCCCTCTCTAACCACGTTCTCCTCTTTCATGCTCTCTCTGAAAAATTACCTTTTTGATACATAAAAATGGGCTCCATAAACCCTGAAATCTCAAAGTAGCAATTACTATCGTATAGTACGGTTCTACAATCGTACAGTACAATATTCATAAATAGACTTCATCCTGGTACAAATAGTTCAAAAATATTCGTATAGTATGATACTAAATCGTACGGTATGATACATGACAACACAGTTCATACAAGACGATAGTCGGAATGATCAAACATCATCTCTGTTCATCGTATGGTACGATGTACATCGTACAATACGATGAGACAAAAACCAACTGATCGTCCGGGATGATATCCGGGATGATTATAATTCGTTTCTATTCATCGTATTGTACGAATGTGTTCGTATAATATGATGTTCAAATTATAATTAAGCCCAGATTTCTTGCACTAATCACGGGATAAGTTAAGTAAGTATTTAAAAATAATTGTACAGTACGAACAAGTTCGTACCGTACGAACGACGGAAAATTAATTACCTAAGTTAAACAACGGCTAGGGTTTTGGATTTGAAAATATCGTACAGTACGATATAATTTTGTACGGTACGATCTATTCACAGAATCATACTACAACCCTCTGATCATACAGTACAAATTAGAATCATACAGTATGATCTACAGAGAAGAAATTCTATTACATTCTACCTTTAAAACCTCTCCCCCTGTGTGTGTGCATGGTTGCTTGAGCTGTTATGCATTTTATGGCCAGACACAAGAAAATAAAAATGAAATAAAAAATAAAATACATTGCAGACTCTTACTCCTAATCTACCCATCCTTGAGTCTTCCTCTCATCTCGAGTAGCTTTTGATCTTCCTGAAATGTTAGTACTCACGGACAATAGCAAATAATATTCAATGAATCTCAAGATAATTATTATTTGTCATCATCAAAATCTTAAGGTTGGGGTCATGGGTTGCAACAATCTCCCCCTTTTTTATGATGTCAAATAATAGTTGTTGTAAGCAAGTGTTAAAGGCATTTTGTTTAATTTAAACATGAGAAAAAGAAAGGTACAAAAACAAAGAAAATGCAGTGCAAAATAAAAAACTTGTTTTTAACCATAAAAGAAGATACAACAACCTTCTCCCCCTTTTGACAGCACAAAAAGAGGAGCAAACACGAAAAGAAAAGTTCAACACAAATACAATCTAAAAAGGAGGATCCTGATCAGGTGGTGGTGGAGGTGGATTTGGTTGGAATTACTAAAAAAGGGTGTCAAAACGGTGATCAATAGTAGTAAAGCGCTCTCCAAACCATTGCATATCTGTCTCGTGTTGCTGATGTTGTTCCTGAATATGAGTGTCGAGACGAGTCTGAAGTTGGTCGAAGCATTCGACCAAATCATCTTGTGCTGATGCAGGTGCTCGAGGTGGTGGTACATGATGTCATGGACGTGCTTGTGGTGTAGCTGGGGAATCTTCTCCTTCTTCTTCGTCAAAAACTGGTTCTTCCGGCTCGTGTTCCTGATGGAAAAGGATACGGAAGGAGGCATCCATATAAAAATTAGAAATAATGTTGGGTTCACCAGGATAGGTCATTTGATATTTGTTTTTGAGGATATATCCTACAAGGTGACCAAGAGCTATGTTTTGTTTTCGGTGAGTGGTAGGGAGACGAACGAAGGTCATATGGCGAATATAGTCAATGATCAGATCGGCTTCATCGAATCTAGTATTGGTCATAATCAGGTAGGTAGTGACAGATAGGGTTGGGGTCATATTGACATGGTCACCACCTTTGGGTATTATTGAGGTACAAAGGACATGTTGAATTATGCACGCATTTCTATTTAGGGAAGAAACGAGAGGTTGATGTTGATAGAAAGCGACATTTATAAGGACCTGATTGACATCACCCCAATCAAAATTGTTTGTAAGAAAAGAATGGACCATAGGCCCTTCAGTAGATAGTCCAATGTATTGAGCGATGTCATCTTTGGTTATTTCAATATTTTGTCGACAAACGAAAGAGTGGAAGGTTAAATTGTTGACGGTATAGGTAAGATTAACTAAGAATTCTAGGTGGAGTTCACAACTATAAGGAAAGGCTAGGGTGAGAAGAAACTGGAGGGTGGTGGAGGCAAAGAGGTTCAGTACCTCAAAGTTTAGAGCCTCCTAGTCGAGCAACCTGGAGGGTGTGATTTTACAAGTTTTGAATTTGTGGTAGGCATCCTTGTTTTCCGCATTCAAGAATCGGGCGCTATGGCGGCGAGAGGAAGACGAGCTTCTCGCTACCAAACGTCCTCGCTTGCTGGAACTGGACATGGCTTGAAAGGTGAGTGAGAGGTTTATGAGTGTAGTGAGGATATATTCCCTTCTATTCTATTTATAGAGTTTTCAGAAAATCATACAGTACGATAGAGGATTCGTACAGTACGAAGTAGCAATAATTGTTCTGACGATTCGTACCGGGAAAAGGCGGTCAAAACGTACAGTACGATAGGTAGCGTACAGTACGATCAGTGAATTTTGATCGTCCTGAGGCTCGTCGGTATGACTTTTGACCAAAAGTATCATACTGTATGAACAGGTGTATCGTACAGTACGAGTGACATTAATTTTGTACCGAACACCTTTAATTCGTTCTCATCCGTTGCTGAGTTGTATCGTACAGTAAGATTTGAGGTAAAACATATAGTACGATAACCAATACTAATGTACCAGCACGCTTAAATTCGTCCCTATCCATTTCGTGTATCGTACAGTACGAAGTGGCAATTACGTACAATACGATCAACATAAACAAATTTTGATGTTTAGGATGTTCTGTGTAGATCATAGTAGATTGTACCGTATGATTTTAAGATCGTACAGTACGATACCACAAATTCAAGTTTAGTTCTTTTTGTGTGGTGAGTGTGTGATGATCAGGAGCAGCCCTAGAAGATATATATATTTTTTTATGCAGTTATACCGATGACACCTAATCTAGTCCTCAAGGAGCTAAAGGTGTCGGAAGCTAGAGGTTTTGTGAATATGTCTGCTAATTGATCTCCTGTAGCAATGTGGTGCAATTCTATATCCCCCTTAGCAATGTGATCTCTAATGAAGTGGTGTCTAATGTCTATATGTTTTGTTCGTGAGTGCTGAATTGGGTTCTTAGAGATGCAAATTGCACTTGTGTTGTCACACATAATTGAAATGGTTCCTACAGGTAAGCCAAGATCAAGAATTTGTTGTTTTAGCCATAGTACTTGTGCAACACAACTTCCTACTACAATATATTCTGCCTCGGCTGTGAAAAGTGCTACTGAGTTTTGTTTCCTACTGGACCAAGAAACTAATGATTGTCCTATGAATTGGCAGGTACCATATGTTCTTTTTCTATCTATCATACATCCTACAAAGTCAGAATCTGAGTACCCTAAGATTTCAAAGGAAGTGCTGTACCTAGGATACCAAATTCCTAAGTTTGGGGTGCCTAGTAGATATCTAAGAATTCTCTTGACAGCAGTTAAGTGAGACTCTTTAGGATCAGCTTGAAATTGGGCACAGAGGCACACACTAAACATTATGTCCGATCTACTGGTAGTCAGGTAAAGAAGGGACCCAATCGTTCCTCTATATTTCTTCTGATCTACTGATTTTCCACTAGGATCTTTGTCTAATTGAATTGTTGAGCTCATTGGAGTGTTCATGGGTTTAGCACTATCCATTTCATATTTCTTTAAGATATCCTTAATATATTTTGATTGGCTAAGAAAAGTTCCATTATCCATTTGTTTTACACTAAAGCCAAGAAAGTAATTAAGTTCTCCCATCATGCTCATTTCAAACTCATTACTCATTGTTTTTGAGAATTCATCACATAACATTTTATCTGAAGATCCAAATAGAATGTCATCCACGTATATCTGAACAATGAGAATTTTTTCTTTGACCTTTTGTAAAAAGAGTGTAGTATCCACACCACCCTTTTTAAATCCTCTATCCAATAGAAATGAGCTAAGTCTTTCATACCATGCTCTAGGTGCTTGCTTTAATCCATACAGTGCCTTCTTTAATTTGAATACATAGTTTGGAAATTGTGAACTTTCAAATCTGGGGGGTTGCTCAATATAGACATCTTCCTTAATTACCCCGTTAAGAAATGCACTCTTTACATCTATTTGATATAACTTAAAGTTCTTGAAGCAAGCAAAAGCTAAGAGCACTCTTATTGCTTCTAGTCTAGCAACAAGGGCAAAGGTTTCTTCAAAGTCTATTCCCTTAAATTGGTTGTACCCTTAGCTACTAGTCTGGATTTATTCCTTATTATTATTCCTGAATCATTCACCTTATTCTTAAAGACCCATTTTGTTCCAACAACACTTTGTTCTTTAGGTCTCTTGACTAACTCTCAAACATTATTCCTGGTGAATTGGTTCAACTCTTCTTGCATTGCTAGAATCCAAAATTCATCTCTTAAGGCTTGATCTATACTTGTAGGTTCTATCACAGAGATGAATGCTGAATGACTAACCTCCTTCCTAAGTCGATGCCTAGTCCTTACACCTTTTTAAGAGTCTCCTAAAATTAACTCTTTAGGATGACTAGAAGAATATCTCCATTCTCTAGGCAAATCTTCCTTAGGTTCTACCCTTTCTCTTAAGGTCATAGTCTCTACTCCTTGAATTGCCTCTATTTCATCATCTTCAACTTTTGATTCAGAGGGCTTATCTGATCCATCAAATACCACATGGGTGGACTCTTCTGCTACTAGGATTCTCTTATTAAAGATTCTATAGGCTTTACCTATAGAAGAATAACCTAAGAAGACACCCTCATCAGACTTGGGATCGAATTTTCCTAAGGGATGTTTACCATTATTCATGATGAAGCACTTGCACCAAAAGTCATGTAAGTGTGAAAGGTTTTGTGTCCTACCCTTAAGGAGTTCATACGGAGTTTTGTTCAGCTTAGATCTAATATTCACCCTATTTAAAACATAACATGCTGTGTTGTCTGCTTCTGCCCAAAAGTATCTAGGAAGGGTGTACTCCGCTAACATTGCCCTAGCAGCTTCTACCAAGGTTCTATTCTTCCTTTATGATATACCATTTTGTTGTGGTGTTCTAGGGGCTGAGAAATTGTGTTCTATTTCTAGTTCTTGACAGAATGATTCAAACCTATCATTTTGAAATTCTCCACCATGATCGCTATGAATTGTTGAGATTTCATAACCTAATTTCCTCTGAATCCATGTGGAGAATATCTTAAATTCCTCAAAAGACTCATTCTTATGTGCTAAGAATCTTACCCAAGTAAATCTAGTGAAGTCATCTACAATCACAAAACCATAATTTTTCCCACCTAGGCTGGCTATACTAACGGGTCCAAATAAGTCCATGTGTAGAATTTCTAGTGGCCTAGCGGTGATCACATCTCTAATTGAGTGAAATGATGTTTTGACTTGTTTTCCTTATTGGAAATCATCACATAAATAATCCTTTGTGAAATCTAACTTAGGTACGCCTCTAACTAGGTTTTTTTGAGTGATGTTTATAAGAGTTTTCATACTAGCATGGCATAGTCTCCTATGCCATAGCCATGAATCATCAACTATTATTTTCAAACAAAATGAATTTGAGCTATCAATACAATCAAGGTCTAACATGTAAACATTGTTCATTCATTTTCCTTCTAAAACTAGTTTATCAAATAAACTAATCAGGCATTTATCAGATAGAAAGTTAACATCAAAACCTTTGTCACACAGTTGACTAATGCTAAGTAAATTATGTTTCAAACCATCGACTAGTAAGATATTTTCAATTAAAAAAATTTTAGCATTACCAACAATACCTGTGCCTATCACTTTCCTGGTAGTGTTGTCTCCCAACGTTACTTTGCCTCCAGTTTTGATCTCAAGTAGGATGAACTTCTTCATATCTCTAGTCATGTGTTGTAAGCAGCCACTATCCAGGTACCACATGCTCTCACTAAGACTTTTGTGAGAGCACCCCTATAATTTCATTCAAAGATTAGATTTGGGAACCCAAGTGAGTTTGGGTTCCACCTTATGCTTGCATGAATGAGATGTACGCATGCTATGCTGTGATGGATGCAGTTTGAGTCTGCATACTAAGTGTGTCATAGGGTGAATTGTGCATGTGCGGGCTATGTGACCTAGCATGCCACAAGAGAAGCACCTAACACCAGGAAATGGGTTTACTAACCTATGTGGGTGGTGGTGCCTCTTCCTAGAGTTATATGATGCATGCTGTGTTGGTGGTTTTCTAGGTTGGCCTGTGAGTGATGCAATTTTATTTTCTAGTTCTTTTATTCTTTCACTATACATTTATTTTTGATATGTCAATCCATGAACTTCTATTTTTAACAAATGCTCATTGTGATCTACTTCAAATGCAAGTTTGTCTAACCTATGAAAAACTTCTTCTAGTTCAACATGAGTGATTTTCAAGGTTTCATGCATTTCAATTAGTTCAATATGCTTCTTATTTAATGCATCATACTCATCAAGAAGTAGCATATGATCACGATCTTAATCAGAATTTTCCTTAAACAACTTAGCATGCTCGGTTTGTAAAGAACTAAATTCAATATTAAGTTTGCATGCATCTTTTTCAACTTTCTATACGAGTCATGGATATTTTCAGAAATAAGTAATAATTCTTCATATGAAAGTTGACATATCTCATCTTGATCTGATGGATCAAGGTTATCATTAGCCATAAGACACAAGTTTGTTACGTCCTCCTCTGCTTCTTCTTCTGACAAATCTGAGGCAGAGTCGGCCCAAAAAGCTTTTTGTGTCTTTATCTTTCCTTTCTTGTATTTGGCTTTATCATCACCTTTCTCCTTAGATGGTTGGCTCTTTGGATTAGGGAAATCGGCTCGAAGGTGACCTTGATTCCTGCACTCAAAACAAATTGTATCAGATGAAATCTTATTGGACCTTGAGCTCTTACCTTTATTCCAGCTACTCTGATGACGCTTCTGTTTTCTCTTCAGGAAATTTTTGAACTGTCTGGTCATCAGTGCTATCTCATCCTCTTCCTCCTCTGCAGAGCTTTCACTTTCTGAGTTTCCAGCTTTTAATGCCACCATTCGCTCCTTTTTCTTTTCACCTGCATCACTTTGCCTTTGGCTCACTCCTTGCTCGTATGCAATGAGTGACCCAAGGAGGTTGTCAATAGAATAAACATTAAAGTCTATAGACTCAGTGATAGCAGTTATCTTAGCATCATAGGAACTAGGTAAGCATCTAAGAATTTTATTCACTTTGTCAGAATTTGAAATCTCTCTACCTAATGCATGCAAGGATGTCACGATTTGGGTGAACCTAGTGTACATGTCAGAAATTGTTTCGCTAGGTTTCATGTGAAAGAGTTCATAATCATGAAGTAGAATGTTAAGCCTTGACTGTTTTACTTTGTTTGTTCCTTCGTATGTAATACACAGTCTATCCCAAATCTCCTTACCAGAAACACAGGTAGACAATCTCATATAGTCCTCAGACTTCAATGCACAGAAAAAACAATTTAAGCACTTAGCATTCAGTTGGGCTAATTCTCTATCCTTATTGCTCCATTCATTGAAGGGTAATGGAATTTTCACTCCATTCACAGTTTTAACAGGTGCAACATATCCATCATTCACTAACATCCACATGCGATAATCTATAGATTGCAAAAATGTAGACATTCTAATTTTCTAGAAATCAAACGGAATGTTATCAAAAAGTGGTGGACGGGTTATTGAATAACCATCCGTAGTGTTACGATTACCAAAGTTTGACATGATCATTTTCTTTCAAGATTTTCTAAAATACTATTTTTGAAAGTTAGCTCTGATACCAATTGTAATTACTAGATGGACAAGAGGAGGGTGAATTGTGAAAACTTTTTGACAATAATTAAAACCTAAGTAGGAGTTCTAAATCTTTTCATTATTTTAAGAATTTTAATATGAAAAATTAAACAACCCTTTTTTTTCAAATTTCCAAGGCAAATTTTTTGAAATTAAAAAGGCACGTAGTAATGAAAAAATAGTAAGGAAAAAACACACCAAGATTTTTATAGTGGTTCGGTCAAAATATGACCTACGTCCACTCCCCAAAGTCCTCCACTCTGGGATTTTCACTACCAACTATAGTTCTCCTTTTGCCCCCCTCGGCAAGGTGGAGAAGCCTTTACAAACCTCCCTTTCACCAAACAGGCGTGGCGGAGTGCCAAACTCTATTTTTGCCCTCCTGGCGACGGTAGAGAACCTTCTCGTTTTTCTCCCTCCTGGAGAAGGAAGAGTACCTCGAGGTCACGGATGTAGATGAGCCTTTCCCTTGGAGATCCTCCCTCAAATTCTTCTAGGGCCACAGGAGGAGCAAGATGCAACAAGTTCGGTACGATCTATTCACAGAATCATACTACAACCCTCTGATCGTATTGTATGATCTATAGAGAAGAAATTCTATTACATTCTACCTTTAAAATCTCTCCCCCTGTGTGTGTGTGCATGGTTGCTCGAGTTTTTATGTATTTTATGGCCAGACTCAAGAAAATAAAAATGAAATAAAAAAGAAAATACATTGCAGACTCTTACTCCTAATCTACCCATCCTTGAGTCTTCCTCTCATCCTGAGTAGCTTTTGATCTTCCTGAAGTGTTAGTACTCACGGACAATAGCAAATAATATTCAATGAATCTCAAGACAATTATTATTTGTCATCATCAAAATCTTAAGCTTGGGTTCATGGGTTGCAATAATGCATTGTAAGTTTAAGTAACAACACTATTTTACAGAGAAAAAAGATCAACAAAGTGTACATGCTTTATTTAAATAACATTAAATGCACTACTTCACTTTGCTTAAAAATAGTTGTTGATGATTCATGGTTATGGCACTAGAGATTATGTCATACAAGTATAAAAACCCTTAGAAAAGTGACCCAAAAAGATCTAGTTAGAGGTATCCCCAAACTCAAGTTTTCAAAATACCACCTTTGTGATGCCTGCCAACTAGGAAAGCAAGTCCACTCCACTTTTCACCCCACTAAGGATATTAGCACCTCTATACCTTTAGAAGTCCTTCACATGGATTTGTTTGGAACCATTAGCACTGCCAGCTTGGGAGGGAAATTCTATGGTTTGGTGATTATAGATGACTACTCGAGGTTCACTTGCACTAGATTTCTTTCACATAAACATGAGTCTTTTGAGGAGTTTAGAACATTTTCCACTTGGAATTAGAAAAATCTAGGTTGTGAGATATTGACCATCCATAGTGACCATGGGCGAGAGTTTGAGAATGAAAGATTTGGAGATTTTGTGAGGACAAAGGGATTAGCCACAACTTCTCAGCTCTTAGGACCCCTCAGCAAAACGAGGTTGCTAAAAGGAAGAATCGGACCTTGGTGGAAACCGCTAGAGCCATGCTTGCTGAGTATTCACTTTCAAAATACTTTTGGGCTGAAGCGGTTAACACAGCTTGTTATGTGTTAAATAGGGTAAATGTTAGAGCCAAACTAGATAAGACACCCTTTGAGATCCTTAAGGGTAGGATACCTAATCTTTCCCACCTTCATGTCTTTGGTTGTAAGGTTTTCATTCACAATAATGGGAAGTCTCACTTGGGAAAATTTGATCCTAAATCTAACAAAGGAGTATTCTTGGGATATTCTAGTGTTGGGAAGTCTTTTAGGGTATTTAATAAGAGGACTTTGATGGTGAAAGAGACTACACAAGTAGTATTTGATGAGTCTGATCCTAAAAAGTCTGGAGTTGAGGATGATAATGTTGTTGGAGAGATTACCACAAGAGTAGAAAATTTGGAGAAGGGAGTAGGTCACCAAAACATTGAAGGAGTAGGAGATGTCACCCAAGGAGTAGAAAATATAAATCTGGAGGAAAGGGTTGGACCATCTCACACCTTGCCTAGAGATTGGAGATACTCTACAAGTCACCCCAAGGATTTGATCTTAGGAAACCTTTCTGATGGAGTTAGGACTAGACATGGACTTAGGAAGGAGGTGAACCACTATGCCTTTATCTCAATGAATGAACCTACCAACATAAACCAAGCCCTTACGGATGAATTTTGGATTTTAGCCATACAAGAGGAGTTGAATCAATTTGTTAGAAATGATGTTTGGGAGCTTGTAGAAAGACCTAAGGGACAAAGTGTAGTTGGAACAAAGTGGATCTTTAAGAACAAGGTGAATTATTCTGGAGTAGTCGTTAGGAATAAAGCAAGATTAGTGGCTAAGGGGTATAACCAAATAGAAGGGATAGACTTTAAGGAGACTTTTTCCCCTGTAGCTAGATTGGAATCCATTAGAGTTCTATTAGCCTTTGCCTGTTATAAAGGATTTAAGTTTTTTCAAATGGATGTTAAGAGTGCCTTTTTAAATGGGAAAATAAAAGAGGATGTGTTTGCAGAACAACCCTAGGTTTTGAGAGCTCCCAATGTCCAAATCATGTTTTTAAATGAAAAAAGACTTTGTAAGGGTTAAAGAAGGCACCAAGAGCTTGATATGAGAGGCTTAGCATATTTTTACTAGAAAGGGAGTTTGTTAAAGGGAGTGTAGACACCACCCATTTTCTTAGGAAAGTTGGAGATGATTTGTTCATTATTTAGATTTATGTGGATGATATACTTTTTGGATCTTGTAATAAAAAACTTTGTGATGAGTTCTCTAAAACAATGAGTAGAGAGTTTGATGAGAGAGTTGTCCTACTTTTTGAGGTTTTATAATAAAATAATTGGATGATGGAACCTTTCTAAAACAAATAAAATACGTTAAGGACATTTTGAAGAAGTATGAGATGGATAAAGCTAAGCCAATTAATACTCCTATGATTTCTTGTGTTCTATTGGATAAGGACCCAAATGGTAAGTCTGTTGATTAGAAGAAGTACAGAGGCATGATTAGATCCTTACTTTACATGATTGCTAGCTGACCTGATATTATGTTTAGTGTTTGCCTTTGTGCTAGGTTTCAAGCTGACCCCATGGAATCCCACCTGACTGCTATTAAGAGAATTTTTAGATACCTTTTGGGGACCCAAAGCTTAGGGATTTGGTATCTGAGCACAGATCTTCCTTTCAGATTATTAGATTTTCTGACTTTGATTTTGCAGGATGCAAGGTAGATAGAAAAAGCACTTCAGGAACTTGTTAATTCATAGGATAATCTTTGGTTTCATGGTCTAGTAGAAAGCAAAACTCTGTTGCACTTTCCACTACTGAAGCTGAATACATTGCTTTGGGGAGTTGTGTGGCCCAAGTCTTTTGGTTGAAATAATAGGTATTGGATTTAGGATTACCTGTAGGCACCATCTCAATCTTTTGTGACAACACTAGTGTCGTATGCATTTCTAAGAATCCTATCCAACATTCAAGGACTAAGCACATTGACATTAGGCATCACTTTATTTGAGATCATGTGACTAAGGGAGACATTGATTTACACCACGTGACAATTGAAAATCAACTGGCTGACATCTTTACTAAACTAATGGCCTTCGACACTTTCAGCTCTTTAAGGACCAGATTGGGTGTGATTGACATAAATGCATGAACTTGATCTTTTACTTTCTTCCTTTTGCTTTTGTTCTTTTTTATTTTTGATTTTCTTTTCCTTTTTACTCTTTGTTGTTCTTTTCTTCTTTTTGCTTTACTTTCAGTTTTTTGTTTGATTTATTTTACTTTCATATTCTTTTAATTTAGTTTTTAAAACCGTCGCTGAAATGATATCGTATACCTTGTCCTTGGTTTTGAAAATTTGTAGTCAATGTTTTACATCTTTTAATCTATTAAATGATAAAAATATACTGTTAATTGTGTCTCTTTCTCTAATCTATTTTAGTAGCAAAGTTTTCTTTTCTAATCAAAAATCTAATTCAAAGTAACAATTGTGTGTGAAATTAAGATCATTTCTAACCTTTCCAAAGTAAATCTATCTTGTATTTATAATGATCAAAGTCTTTTTGGCACATCAAGATTCCTCGTTACTCTTATCATTGGTTATTGATTATGTTTTGTGAATTGTTCTTCCCTATGTTGGAGAGAGAGCTCCTATTCTCTAATATCTAGAAGATATACTCACAACTAAGATTATTTTTCATAGTTTTCAAAAGAGAATGAATCTTGCAAAAATAAAAAAAAATTTGGCCAATGATGACAACTAAAGATGTGAAATGATGCCAAAATTGAAAAAAAATATACACAATGTATATCAAAAATCAAAAGATGCGCAATGCGCCATTCAATTGACAAGAGGCATAAAATGAGCCCACCAAAAACAAGCTTTCCTCTCCTTTCAAATCATTTAAAACATAGAAGATTTCATATATCAAAGGCTTGATTTCGATTGCTTTGCAATTGTGACAAATTCACTTTGGTTTATTATTCTATAAGAGATTTTTTCTGAAAATAAGTAATGAATGGATCCTTTTTTTCCTATCCAATTGAATTCTTTAAGTTAGGTCATTGATTTCCAAAGACAATTCTACCCTAAAAGAAAGTCCGAGCTAAGGGTAATCATGATCGGATATTATACCATTTTATGGATTTTTTTATGTTGATTAATTAGCTCACAAAATTTGTACAAATCAATCACATGGAGTACTACAATATGTTCATACCTTGGTTAAAAAAAAAATCTTTTGATTCGTTTCTTAGTTTCCTCCTCCTTTTTGATATGTCAAAATGGGGAGAGGGGTTCTTTTGTATGCTTGCACTTTCAATTCCATGTTTTATACTACTATTTTTGGATTAATTGTAAAAGTGTTTGCTATCATCAAAAAGGGAAAGATTGTTGCAGATTCCCTGAATTATGTTTTGATGATTAGCAAATACTCTTTCTTCTTTTCGACTACCTTTACTACTGACATTTTCAGGATTCAAAGATCGAACAAAAATCAGAATCAGCTCAAGACTGGGTAGATTAGGATTGAGTCAGTCAGTAATTTTATTTTTTCTTTCTTGAGTCAATTGTAATTGTTTGAAGTGACTGATATTAAGTAACCCTACACACACACTTGAGAGATTTAGAACTTGTGTTTTTACTCACATCGGCCCGGATGATATTTATATCGTCCTGGATGATCGAGTTTAAAATAGAAGATCTAATCAGGATTTCGTAGTTAAGACAGCCATAATTAACTGGTCGGCCTAGACGATACCTGTATCGGCCAGGATGATATGCTCAATATAGAAAGAATTTACCGCCATGATTAATTTAGGTATTCTGTACTTTTGGATATCGGTCAGGACGATTCTTTGATCGACCTGTACGATATTATATAATTATGCCTAAATCGATCCGACAATCATGGAAGTAATTAAGGATGAATGATACGATCACATCGTCCTGGATCTATTCAAAAACCCTTAGTTGCTCCTGGCCGATTTGGATCGGATAGCTCAAATTCAGGGCGATGCTCTGGACGATTTTCCTCTGATTTGAACTGATCGGTCGGGACGATCTCGATATTGTATGGGATGATCAAACAAATTTTCAATCATCTAGTTTGCATTCAAAGCGATGCTCTGGCCGATCTTATGAGATTTGTACTGATCAGCCAGGATGATGTCAATATTATCCTGGACGATAAAGTCGGCAACTAGCAATTAATGAGCTCCTTTGAAGCTCTTCTATTTAAGAGCTCTTGTTCAACATTTTTGAACATCCTTGGCTGCTATCTTGACCTGAGAAAACCTAAAGGAGAGAGATAGAAAGGGAGAGAGAGAGAGAGAGAGAGAGAGAGAGAGAGAGAGAGAGAGAGAGAGGATCTCATAAGGGTTACTCCAAGCATTGTTCCACTTCTTATTCCCTAGAGTCTCTTATCCTTGGAAGGGTTGGGTGAGGTAAGTTTCAGCAAGTGATCGTGGTTCTCTGCCTGCTTCAGGAGGAAGCAAAAGGAGTTGGGTTCTCTGTCTTGCCAGGTGTGGCAAAAAGGAGGTGTTTTTGTAAGGGCTTCTCCGCCTAGCTGCGGGGGCTAAAGGAGAGTCACGTTGGTAGTGCAATACTTGGAGGGCGCCTCCGGGGAGTGGACGTAGGTCAAGTTGACCGAACCACTATAAATCCTTGTGTTCCTTTTACTGCTTCCGCATTTTAGTTTTTCTGCATTTATTTTTTCGTGGTGATTTTGGTTTGTGATATTTGTTCTCTTGGTTTTAAATAATTTTTTAAATTATTAATTCACCCCCCTCTTGGTTAGCCTCGGGACTAGTTCATAGGGCCTAACATCCCTAATGAACTTTCATTTCTAAGAATCCTATCCAACATTTAAGGACCAAGCACATAGACATAAGGCATCATTTTATTAGAGACCATGTGACCAAAGGAGATATTGAGTTACACCATGTGACAACTGAGAATCAACTGGTTGACATCTTTACTACACTACTGACCTTCGACACTTTCTGCACTTTAAGGACTAGATTGGGTGTGAATGACATAAATGCATGAACTTGATTCTTACTAATTTCTGATCTTTTATCTGTTATTTATTGTACTTTTTAACTATCTAACTTCTGTTGATTTAATATTCTTTGTTATTTTTTTTAATCACTACTAAACTAATATCTTATGCCTTATTTTTATTTTTAAAAATTTGTTGTCAATATTTGACATCTCTAAATTAGTTAAAAGGGGGAAACACCATTGATTGTTTCCTTCTCTCTAACTTCTTTTAGTGGTGTAATTTTCTTTTCTAAACAAAATCTATCTTAAATTAAATACTGAACTTTGCAATTGAGATCTTTTCAATCTTGCTACAATAATCTATCTTATATATATAATATTCAAAGTTTTTTTTTTATCTTTATATATTTTGTAATCTTATCGTTGCATTTATCATATAATTTTTTATTCTATTTTGTGATTCATTCTTCCTTATATTAGAGAGTGCATTTTTCTTCTCTAATATCTGGAAGATATAATCACAACTGAGAATATTTAAGAATTTTAAAAAAGTGATCTAGCTTGTGAAAAAATGAAAAAAGTGGCCAATGATGCTAAAATCAAAAGATGTGTAATGCGCCAAATTGAAATATATATATATATATATATATATATATATATATATATATATATATATATATATATATATATATATATATATATATATATATATATATATATATATATATATATATACACAAAGTGTTTGAAAAAGTAAAAGATGTGGAAAAAGCGCCATTCAAATTGACAAGAGGCATAAAATGAGCCCACCGAAAGCAAGCATCTTCTCTTTCAAAAATTTTAAATCTTATAAAAATTTATGTGTCACTTGATATTTTGCAAAGGTTTGATTTTAGAAGTCATGATCGTAACTAATTAATTTGATAAATTATTCTATAAAACATTTTTCTGAAACCAAGTCTTGAATGAATCTCTTATTCTTATCCAACTGATTTTTTTGATTTAGATCCTTCTTTTCAAAAGACGGTTTCCCCTACGAGAAGTCCGAGTTAGGGCTAACATGATCGGTTGTTCTACCATTTTTTCAAATTTTAACAATATTAACTCATTGATTCTTAAAAATTTTTTAATTCAATTATATGGAGAACCATATTCAAGCTTTGATTAAAAAAGAACCTTTATTTTTTCTTTTGTTCTTTTTGAAGTTTTTATATTTTTTGAATTTTATTTTAATCCTTTTTAAGTTGATTTACATATTTTTGGGCCTTCTCTGTGAAAGTTCGTTAGGGATGTTAAGCCCTATAGAACTGGCCCAAGACTAACAAGAAGAGAGTTGAATTGGTAATAAAATTCTTTAAAAAAAAAAAATAAAATCACAAACCAAATCACCACAAACAAGGTGAGAAAATTAAATAAATGCGGAAGCGATAATATGAAAAGAACACACCGAATTTATAGTGGTTCGGTCAAACCTTGACCTACGTCCACTTCTTGGAGGCACCCTCCAAGTATTGCACTAACTAAGTGTCTCTCCTTTAGCCCCCACAGCTAGGTGGAGAAGCCCTTACAAAATCACTTCCACCTTCCCCGGTGCGGCGGAGTCGCCGGGTCCTTTGACACCAAAAAGATATTCTTCTTTGGTGAACTTACCTCGAGACAAGCCTTGAATCCGATGGTACTAAGGT
Source organism: Dendrobium huoshanense (assembly GCA_016618105.1). Classification (NCBI taxonomy): domain Eukaryota; kingdom Viridiplantae; phylum Streptophyta; class Magnoliopsida; order Asparagales; family Orchidaceae; genus Dendrobium; species Dendrobium huoshanense. Next base: position 33,942,630 of record CM028351.1, on the reverse strand, counting down.
GCGAGTTCACTGGAGAAACTATGTGGAATCCCCTCCACACTCCCTTGAGTTCCCCCCCTCACAGAATCTTCTCCCTCTCAAACTCCATCCTTTCCTCTCTCCCTTTCAAGCTCTCTCTCTTCAAGTTTCCCTCACAAGAACGAAGCTACAATGGCTTCCAAAGACACTTACAAAGTGCCTTGTCATAGCTTAAATAGAAGAGCTAAAAATGAGCTCATTAATGCAAGTTGCCGACATTATCGTCCAGGAAGATAGGCATATCATCATGGCCGATTAGTTTAAATATAAGGAAAATTGTCCTGAATATCGCCCTGAAATGAAGTTGGACAATGTCTAATCGTCCCGGACGATCTTGCGATCGGCCCAGACGAAATCACCATCAATTGCTTTCCAAAATTGCCTGAGAAATTTTGGAAAAATTGTCCTGGATCGTCCTGGACGATATTTTATTGTCCAGGCCGATCCACCAGGCCGATATCCAAAAATAAGAATTTTTTATGTAGATGTGGCGGGAGATTCTTTCTGAATTGAGCCTATCATACTGGCCTATACAAAATCATCCAGGATGATGTGTTTTGCATAAAGATGGCTTCTTTAATGAGGATGCCCTAATTAGGGTTTCTGCTTTTGAACAAATCCTCCCGACCGATATAAATATCGTCCAGGACGATATTACCAAAAATAGTAAACTCAAGGGAACAGTTAGAAACTCTTATACGTTATAAAGCATCAGGAGCCACAACAAATATAATAGACTCAAGAAAGGAAAAAGTGTACAAACTGACTCAGACCTAGTCTACCAATCATGAGCTGGTTCCAAATTGCAGTCTGATCGTGTGAACCTGAAATGTCAGTACCTAAGATAATAGAGAAATAAAAATATTTGCTATCATCAAAATCATAAACCATTGATCCGCAATAATCTCCCCCATTTTTATGATGGCAAATAATTCAATTTGAATTTTCAAAAAGAAAGATTTTTTTCTAATCTCCCCTTTTACTAGAATAAACCTTTAAAAATAGGGGAGATATTTTTTTCTTTAATCTTTTTTGAAAAAAAAAATGATACAAAAAACATACAAATTCAACAATACGTTCTCCCCCTTTGTCATTATCAAAAAGAGAGGAGACACAAAAAAAAACAAACAAAAGAAAAAAAAACATTCCCTGATCTAGTGAAAAATAAATATTCTTAAAATGAGAAAGTTACCTCTTAGTTTTAATCAAAAACTTAGTAGAATTGTATTGACAGCGCATAGCCCAGAAAAGGTTTGAAATTCAGAGTTTGATAATCCTAACTCAAGTTCTTTTAAAGGCTAAAAAACATTTTAATCCAATATCCAAATCAAGGAATAAATGGGAAAAAGAAACATTAATTTTTCAAAACTCCTTTCATAAAACATATATAATAGAAGATAAATGCATGAATTGCTGAATCAGGAACCAAGATTTTCAAGCACAAGTTTCGAACATATCAAGGATTTTCTTAGGCTTTTAGTAGGATAAGAAAAAATAAGCATTTTTTTTGTGAGCTCATTTTATGCCCTTTATCACTTGAATGGATCTTTGAGCATCTTTTGATTTTTAATACACTTTGTGTATTATTTTTTTTTTTCAATTTGGCGTCATTGCGCATCTTTTGATTTAGCATAATTGGCCACTTTTTTATTATTTTCAAAAAATTTGCTTTCTTTCTTATATTTTGAAAATGAAAGTAAACCCAAATTATTGACAACACGAACAATTTGATTAAGAAAATTTTAAGGTGGATTCAACAATCTTGCAAAAGATTTCTATGCGATAGAAAAAATGTAGGGAGATGAAATAAATCAGTTTCAAAATCCAATTTAAAATATGATGAAGATTTTAAATTAAAAGTAGAATAACCTCTTTTAGGAAATAGAGATTGAGAGTCAAAAACATGAGTTTCCTTCCTTTGACTGTTTTAGAGAAGTCAAACACAACTTACCAAAGATTTCAAGAAAAAATAGGAAGTAGATTTTTCATTTTTAGAAAAGTAAATGTGTGTGTTGATCAAAGAAAAACTTTCACAAAAACAAAAATTTCAAAGAATAAACAAAAAAAATGAATAACATAAAAACAAAAACACAACACAAAAACAAGAAAGGCTTTTAACCATTATCTCTCTCCTGGTCCGATGCTTTAGAAACTAGATTTGCCGATGAGATTTTTTGCCTTTCATTATTTCCCCAGTTTAAATTTTGCTTCGCATTGCCCTTTTCTTTCGTAGGAAGAATTTGTAAATTAGGGCACTGATTTTTCATATGTCCAGGTTTCCTACATCGAAAGCAAATAATGTCAAAAGGAATATGAACATCCTTACCATTTTTATATTTTTTCCACTTTTGCTTATGCTTTGGTGAGCTTTGTGATTTGCTTGACAAGTCATTGCATTCATCACCAACTAAGCAATCTTTTTTCGTATCTTAAGTTTTTAAAACAATCATTTCACCTGTATCCAAAAGTCTTTGACCCAAACCTTGCTCGTAGTCAATGAGTGAGCCAATCAAATTATCAATAGAATAATCATTCAAATCTTTTGATTCACAAATAACAACAACTTTGGCATCAAATTTTTCAAGTAAACAATGAAGAATTTTATTGACTTTTTCAAAATTTGAAAATTCTTTTCCTAAGGCATGTAATGATGTTATAATTTGAATGAACCTGTTATACATGTCTAAAATCGTTTCAAAAGGTTTTAATGGAAAACAGTTCAAAATCATGCATTAACATATTTAACTTGGATTGCTTGATTTCATTAGTGCCTTCGTATATGGTGTGTAGTTTATCCCAAACTTCCTTACCAGTAGTGCACGTGGATACTAACATAAAATCTTCAGAATTTAAAGTACAGAAAAAGCAGTTTAAAGATTTTGCATTCAATTGAGCATTTACTTGTTCTTCCCTATTCCATTGATTAAAAGGAATATCAGTTTTAACTCCATTAACAATACATGACGGTGATGAATAACCAGTTTAAATCATATGACACATGCAAAAATAAATTGATTGCAAGAAAATAGACATGCGAGTTTTCAAAAAATCAAATGACATATTTTCAAATAAATGAGGTGTGGTGATTGAATACCCTTCCGCAACATTACGATTAGCCATGGATCAAAATTCAAAAGCTTTTAAAAACTTATTTTATGAACATGGCTCTGATACCACTTGAAAGTTCGTTAGGGATGTTAAGTCCTATAGAACTGGCCCAAGGCTAACAAGAAAAGAGGTGAATTGGTAATAAAACTCTTTACACAAAGAAATAAAATCACAAACCAAATCACCACAAACAAAGTTTGAAAATTAAATAAATGCGGAAGAAATAATAAGAAAAGAACACACCAGATTTATAGTGGTTCGATCAAATCTTGACCTACGTCCACTCCTTGGATGCACCCTCCAAGTAATGCACTAACTAAGTGTCTCTCCTTTAGCCCCCACAGCTAGGCGGAGAAGCCCTTACAAAATTACTTTCACCTTCCCCGGTGCGGCGGAGTCACCGGGTCCTTTGACACCAAAGAGATCTTCTTCTTTGGTGAACTTACCTCGAGACAAGCCTTGAATCTGATGGTACTAAGGTGCGAGTTCGCCAGAGCAACCGTGTTGAATCCCCTCCACTCTCCCTTTAGTTCCGCCCCTCACAGGATCTTCTCCCTCTCAAACTCCACCCTTTCCTCTCTCCCTTTCAAGCTCTCTCTTCAAGTTTCCCCCACAAGAATGAAGCTACAATGACTGCCAAAGACACTTATAAAGTGCCTTGTCATAGCTTAAATAGAAGAGTTAAAAATGAGCTCATTAATACAAGTTGCCAACATTATCGTCCAGGACGATAGGCATATCGTCCTGGCCAATTAGTTAAAATATGAGGAAAATCGTCCTAAATATCACCCTAAAATGAAGCTGGATGATGTCTAATCATCCCGGACGATCTTGCGATCGGTCCAGACAAAATCACCATTAATTTCTTTCCAAAATTGCCAGAGAAATTTTGGAAAAATTGTCCTAGATCGTCCTGGATGATATTTTATAGTCCAGGCTGATCCACCAGACTGATATCCAAAAATAAGAATTTCCTAAATAGATCTGGCGGCAGATTCTTTCTGAATTGAGCCTATCATCCTAGCCGATACAAAATCGTCCAAGTTGATGTGTTTTGCATAAAGACGGCTGCTTTAATGAGGATGTCCTAATTAGGGTTTCTGCTTTTGAACAGATCGTCCCGGCCAATATAAACATCGTCCAGGATGATATTACCAAAAATAGTAAACTCTAGGGAAGAGTCAGAAACTCTTATACGTTACAAAGCATAAGAAGCACAACAAATACAATAGACTCAAGAAAGGAAAAAGTATACAAATTGACTCAGACCTAGTCTACCCAATCTTGAGCTGGTTCCAAATTGCAGTCCGATCGTGTGAACCTGAAATGTCAGTACATAAGACAGTCGTAGAGAAATAAAAATATTTGTTATCATCAAAATCATAAACCATTGATCCGCAATACTCTGATCATCTCGATCCATCCTCCAATTTAAAACTTTTTGTCACATCATCCTAGATGATATTTATATCATCCTGGACAATTTGTTCAAGTCACTCTTGAAATTTTATCTAATGGCTATTTTGACACTTCTGCATCTAATCTTCCTAGACGATTCATTATCATCTTGGATGATTTGATCGTCTTCTGTTTCAATTATCTGTGATCGTCATAGATGATCCTCCTTGTCCTGGATGATCTTCATAATTTCTGCTCAATTATTAATGATCGGCCTAGACAATACACCTATTCATCCTGGATGATCCACATGGCAAAATTTAGCACACAACTTTAATTTGGCCGGTACGATAAAATTATTTCTTATCATTCTGGATGATCCACTTCATCATCTTGGATGATCTTCTTTTCAACGGTCGTCCAAAAGTATCATCCCGGATGATATCTGATTGCCGTAGATGATATTACTGCCTTTTTGACCAATAGTCTCGGACACAATTATTGCACCAGATCATCCTGGACAATTTTGCGATCATCCTAGATGATCAGTCTGATTCTTTTTAAACTAAGGCTCTCATATAGATTTTCTCACATAATCTTTCTTAAAATCTCTTGTCCTCTTACTCACTCTATATTTTCTTAATTATGGCTGACAAAAAGAGTTCTCTCATGCCTTATAGAAGCTCCTCAAGGGAAAATCTAGACCCTCCATTCACTGAGGTTGATGATCAAGCCACCTAACTGAGTTATAAGATGGCCGGGATCACTATATCCTGAACTATCAACCCACACAGTCTTTTCTATTCTATCCTCAATCTGTTTGCTTGCACTACTCTTACTTTCTTCCTTACTCTTACCGTCACTTTTAATTAAGTGCTACTTTTTGAATTTTTTGCTTGCCTTCATGTCAATTCCTCTTTTACTGCCCTCCAGTCCTATGTGAATAGACAACCTATCGAAATTACTTATCAGGACTGTCAAGAGCTCCTACAACTGTCTATCACAAGAGATAAACTCCACACCTTGTGTTCAGATCCTGTCTAAGACTGGGCTCCATCCAATCACTTCTTAAGGAACACCAATACTCCATTTCACGTTGGAGAGTCTAGCACCTTAATCAAAGATGCTAGGACAATCCAACATGTCCTTCACACCTCTATTATTCTAAAATCTAGTGATCGCGTTCATATCACTCCACTCCTTTCAATCACCACTTTTTATATTTTGGCCCGTCGTGAATTTTATGCCTCTAATTTGATTTTTTAATACATTGAGCATCTGACTAGTATTCGAGATCCCAAACAGAGGAGGAAGCCCAATCTTTCCCTAAGACATATCATTGCCTATCTCCTGAATCCAAATACAACCTCCAATATCCTACCCCTCTAAATTTTCAGCTTGCCTTCTACTCAAAAAACTCCTTCCATGTTCTTCACAGTACTCATCTCCACCCATGGCACGAGAAAGCTGAGAGAGCTAAGGAGTAGTCAGCTCTTACACCTATTCCTACACCTGCTCCTCTCCGCCAGCACTCTCAACAGGATTAGCTGGTGGAGCGATTTAACCAGTGTGAGATACAATTTGAGACCTACGTTGATGCACAAGAGTAGAAACATGCTGAGGACGTTACTCACTTTGACACTTACATGTCTCACCAGCAGCACCAGCATGACCAGGATATGGCCTAGTTCGGAGAGTAGTTTGCCACTCTTTCTAGTTACTTTTATAAGCTCCACCACCACCACCTCCTCCTTTGGATGATCAAGAGTTATCATTCTTCTTATTTGTTTTTATGGTGTTGTTTTTTTTTTTCTTGTTTTAGTTTTATTCTACTTGGTAGTATCTTCTTTGTTTCTTTTCTAGTTTTCCCTCCTCCTTTTTGTTATGTCAAAAGGGGGAGTAGTTATATTGTTTGTTCTATTATATTTTATGTTGCATAGTTGAATGTTTGTTTCTTCACACTATTTCCATTAAACTGCTTTGAACAGCTTAAATTATTTTTGTGTTTTCCATCATTAAAAAGGGGAAGATTATTATGAATCTGATTTTAGGGAATAAAATTTTGATGATAACAAACACTTCTGTTTCTCTACGACTACCTTGCCTACTAATATTTCAAGTCCATAAGATTAAAACTGCATTTGAACCAGCTCAAGATTTGGTAGAATAGGTCTGAGTCAGTTTGTAATCTTTTCCTTTTCTTGAGTCAATTGTAAACAAATTAGTTCCTGGTGCTAAGTAACCTTGCACACACAAACTTGGGAGAAAAATTCTATCTTTTGGTTAGAGTTTTTTTCATTTTGATCACATCATCTGGGACAATCCAAAAATCATCCTAGATGATCAGTTAAAAATAGAAACCCTAATTAGGGCATTCTAGTTAAGGCAGCTGTCATTAAGTGCATCATCCTAAATGATATTCGTATCTGTCAGGATGATAAGCTCAAATCAGAAATAATTAACTACCATATCTATTTAGGTATTTTTAATTTTTAATCATCATCCAGGATAACGGCCTGGATGATGTAGTTCAATTATGCCTAAATTAATCTAATAATTAAGGAAAGCAATTAAGGTTTGATTGCTCGATCATATTGTCCTGGATAATATCAGGATTGGCCAGGAAGATCAGTATAAAAACATTAGTTATTCTTAGATGATAAAATATCGGCCATCTTCTATTCAAGGTGATGCTCTGGATGATAGATATTTATTGAATTGAACTAATCATCCAAGATGATTGTGAGATCGGCCTAGATGAACAAGTTATTTTTACATCATCCAAACATTCATTTAGGGTGATATTCTAGATGATATTCAATGATTTGTACTAATAGTCTTGGATGATATCCTATTATCCTAGATGATATGAACAAAAACCTTATGATCATCCCAAACCATCCAGGATGATTGAGAAAAATTTATGCTGATCGTACAGGATGATATTTATATCATCCTTAATGATAATGTCAATTTCTTGCAATTAAGAGATATTCCAAAGTTCTTCTATTTAAGACCTCTTGTTCAACCCAAGAGATCATCTTTTGCTACTATCTTGACCTAAGAGGGCTTAGAGGGGAGGGAGAGAAAGGGAGAGAGAGAGGATCTTATGAGGGGAGTTTGTGTGAGGGGTTTCATAAAGGTTGCTCTAAGTAAGGATCCAAGTCATCTTCTTCAATCGTCATCCCTTATCCTTGGAGGTTCAAGAGAGGTCCACTTTAGAAATCTATCAAGATTCTCTGCTTGCTTCAGAAGGAAGCAAAATGAACCGCTCACCAGTGTCGATGGAAAGGAGGTTTTATACAGGCTTCTTCGCCTTACTGTGGGAGCAAAAGGAGAGTCATTGAGTGTAGTGCAATACTCATAGGGTGCCTCCGATGTAGGTCGAGTTGACCAAACCACTATAAATTTTTGTTTTCTTTATTACTATTTTTTTCGCATATAATTTCCGCACTTTAAATTTCTTTGTGGTGAATTTTGAGTTAGTTTGAGTTTGTCTTTTTTAAAATACCAATTAACCCTCCCCCCCCCCCCCCCCCCCACCTCTTGGTTAGCCTTGGGCTAGTTCATAAGGTCTTAACATCCCTGATAAACTTTTAGTATAAACTACCCATTTTAGGATAGATGCAAACTTCTTTTCACAAAAAATGAGTGTGATAAAGCCTGATTTGGTGTTTAGAGATGGGATCAAGAAGACAAAGAAGTAGAATTATCTCTGTGGATTACAACTCTCCCAGGAGAACCCTTTGAATTTCCACATTCATAGGCATTCTCCCTACTCGTCTCACTATTTTAGCATGAAGAGAAATAAACCAAAGTCCCTCAGCTCTGTTCTATGGCATTCGAGCATCCTAGGCCAAAATCGTCCCTCCTCTTCCGTGTCTGACTGGTATGAAGAGGCCTAGATGTTTTCTCCCCCCCCCCCCCCCCCCCCTCCTCTTCCTCTCATCGCCCTCTCTTGGTTCAAGTCCAGAGGCTGGAAGCCCCTCCCATCTTCTTTCTTTTGTTCCTGATCTCCTGGATTGAACCCAAAGATCCCTTACTCCTCGTTTCCTCACTCACGTAAACTGCACTTGAGATACCCTCTTGTATAGCAAGTATATTTCTTCCATCCAATTCTTCTCATTTTACTCTTCTTCTTCTATTTTCTCTTCTTCTTTCTTTTCTTCCTATTTCTTCTTCTTCTTCTTCTTCTTCTTCTTCTTCTTCTTCTTCTTCTTCTTCTTCTATTTGTTCTTCTTCTCCTTCTTCCCCTTCTTTTACTTCTTCTCCTCCTCCTTTTCCTTACTATCTCCTTTCATTTCTCTCATATTGATAATACCTTATTTATAATGAATTTTGATGAATATCAATTATAACCTATTGCAATGTTGTTTAATTAAAAGTGTGTTTATAGATTTGATGAGAATGTATAATGATTTTATGAGAATATAAAGTTGTAAGACACCTACTTCCATGTTGATTTATTCAAATAAATGATTTGAATATTGCATATTAGTTGTCCGATGAAATGTTACAAAAGAAACCATAATCATTTGGCTTATATTGAAGCTTTATATAATATTATTATTTATATGAAAGTTTCCCAACATGTTATCTCAAGAATTGCAAACAAAAATCTGAATAAATGAATATATATATATATATATATATATATATATATATATATATATATATATATATATATATATATATATATATATATATATATATATATATATATATATGATGCTTAATATAATAGCTTTCTTTTTTTTTAAGAAATGCAAATTGTATTAAAACAAGAAAAAACTGTTACAAACTAGAAAGAAAAAAGTCTAATATGCTTCCCTTTTCTAACATATAGAAAGGAAGCATTATTGAAAACAAATAAAGCAAACTAAAATTGTATTTGCAATAATGTAATTATGATAATGGAAATGAGATCCGCTACTCCTCACTTTGAACCAATTGGGGTGTTGGGAACACCAAAATTTAAACAACCAAATCGGTTGGTTAGTATCCAAGAGTTCCCAATTAGGAAAAAAATGAAAACTAGGCAGAATCTCAAATTGCATTATTCTAATTTCATAATGCAAATAACAAACAAAGAAGATAACCTCAATCCCAAGTGGCCATATTTCCATCTCTTCTCCACTAGGAAAAGACCTTTTGACATGTGAACTCAAATGCAATTTCTGAGGCCATATGAAACCATAAGCATGTCTTAGTTTTATCAGCTCCAGTATCCAAAATTTCTGCTTCAAATAATCCTACTATAAGCACGCCCAGAACTTCAAAGTACAAAACAATAAAATCCATTATCTTTTGTGAGATGGAATCCCACTTCAAGCCATCAACAAAACATTTAGGTAGTCCCAAACTTCATTGGACAATCCAATCAACCAAACAATCATCCTTAGATGATCCACTAAGCAGTAGCCAAAAGACTGCAATAACCCTGATATTCAGAACTAAAACCTGTTGAAACATAAATTTTACTTCCTTAAAACTAGATGAAGGTATGAACCCTCCATCAATAAATAAAATCTCCATTATCTTCATAAAGGAGAGAAGAACACCACCCACAAAATTACTCATAATACCACGACATCCAACAACACAAATATCCTCCTTCCCAACCACATAGCTACCAATTCTCATAGAAACCAAAGCATAACAAACCTCACAAGTAGAAATGACATTAACATATCATCCATTGAACTTATTATCCAAATTCAATACATAAGTAAAACCAAAAGAAAATCCAATAACCTTCACTACTACATCCAAAATCTTGCCACTTAGACATTCTAGAACAAGAATAAAAGAACAAGCAGTCACGACCAGGACTGCATCAGATCTTTCACCAAGATTCTTCAAGAAACCAAGAAAAGAAAAATGTAGAACTATCTGGTTATGAAAAGACTTCCAAACCGCATTCTACAAAGAAAATTCTTCAGACTAGACAAATCTACAACTACACTATTTCTTGAACAAAAAGATATCTTTCAAGAAAAACTTCAATCCAAACACCAGATCAAGGAAAAGATCAAACCAGAACCAATCAAAAAACCATTACCCAACAAAAAAATCTAAATCCAAGAACATCCATTAGCCACAGAAGGTCAAACAATGAAAAACTATCAAAAAATCTACAAAATAAACAACTATCGGCAACACAGGGTCGATGATGACTCTCAATCAAAATGGCCTTGAACATTCTCTGAAATAAAAAGATCCATAACCCAACAGTACATGTACTCCAAGACTAGCAGTCGGCCACATAGAGCTGACGGCCGACCTCCACGAAACTGCCTTGCCGCTAAAAAGCTAGAAAAATTCAAAATCACCCTCTTCGAAAAATCCCCCTCCTCCCGGTGGGTAAGCACATTACTTCTTGAGTAGTCAAAACTCATGAAATTGATAAGTATGCTTGTTGACAATGATTAAACATCTTCTAATGCTTTGTAAATGTATTTGATATGAGAGTTTTATATTGTCTTTGTTTCTCTCCATCATGATGTTAGGCACGATTCCTTTGTTAAATCTAACCATAATCGAAGCATTTAAATGCATATTTGAGAGCATGATTTCTATAATGATTTGCTCTTCCTCTCTAAGGCTCACTAAGGATTCTCAAGAGCAAGCATTATTTTCTTGAAGGTGTTTAAGCATGAAATTTGAGATCTACTTTTTTTGTAAGATTTAGGGATTTGAATAATACTTTCCAAGATTTTGCATGTAAAAATTTTTTTTCTTCTTTTGAAAGGTTTATGTGCTAAATAAAATTTTGTTTATTTAAAAGGAAGTAGAGATTTAGTCCTTATGTTAGATCTTCTCGTGGAATGGTGGTGAGCATGTTTGGTATAGTGAAATGTAAATATTATGTCACATCATTTTATTTTCTTCGTATTTCTCACCATTAACATACATAGATCTATTGTATAGGCAGATAGACATTGTTGAAAGGAGGGAGGTGGATTAATTCATTTTAAGTTTGTTTCAGCCTTAACGTTAAAACAATGATCACATTTGTTTTTGTCACTTTTGGTGATAGATCAAGGTTGGCATGAAGTTTAAATCTCTTAGAAATGATACTCTAAAGTTCTTCCTAAACAAATTTATATCTTGTTTATGGATGAATAAGGCATGATAAATTAAATTTTTTACTTAAGGTTATGACTAGTTTGAAAGCATGCAATGGATATTGGTTGAGACACCATTGGTATAAAAGAAAATTATTGGAACTTTTATTAAACTTAGTCAAAAACAGTTATGCAATAACATTGTGTTGTTATGAATAGAAGTGTTTTCATTTCAAAATTTTGTTGTATGCACCCAACAGTAAAAATCTTGTTTGTTGAGCAAGTATGTGATTTCATTTTATGTGTTGATATCGTAAGTTTTGCTTTAAAAAGGTAGAAAACTTTTAAGAGAAGTCTCCTTTACAAGTTGAAATTTATTCTTATACAAACAAAGCATGCACACAAGTTAAGTCGTGTTGGATTCTATGATAGTTTCAAGTTATAAATGAAGTTGGTTTCATCACAATATGTCAATTACCTTTTGTTCATGACAAATCTTGCTGAAGTTTTCTTCTTCAAATTGTGTTGGTAATGGATATTAATTATCACAATGCATGAATGCCTTGGAACGTTGTTGCTTAGGATGATGTCATGATAACTTAGAGGCAACCCAGAGCTTCTAAACACTTATAGTTTATTAATAGAATCAATGTTTATGTTTTCCCTTGAATATTCAAGCTCTCAACTTTTTGTTGCTTGGTATGGAAAGTGTAGCTTTGTTTTAATTATGAAATGTGTTTGTTCTCATTGTAGTGACTAGGAGGAATAGGTGTTTTCTCTAAATTTGTTTTTGCATCGAATTGGTCATTCTTTCTTAAGTTAATATACTGTTGCAAATCTATTTTTTATGGTTTATGTTTTGATGATTGACAAACACTATTTCTCTTGGACTGCTTGTTGCTTCTAACATTTCAGGAATCAAAGATCGGACGAACAAGACGAAGCCAATTCAGGATTGCGTAGGTTTAGGGTTGAGTCAGTCTGTACTTTTGTTTTTTCACTTCTTGAGTCTACTTGTAATGGCCAAAGAGACTGATGCTAAGTAACCCTTTACACACATACTTGAGAGACTTAGAATTTCTATTTTTACTCATATCGGCCAGGACGATTTTTTCTATCAGCCAGGACGATCAGGCTTAAAACAGAAAGTCTAAATAAGGATTCTTAATTAAGGCAGTCGTCATTAACATATTGGCCTGGACGATACGTGTATCGGCTAGGATGATATTCTCAAAATAGAAAGAAGTTGCCGCCATAGACAATTAAGGTATACTGTATTTTTAAATTATCGGCCAGGACGATCCTGTATCGTCCTGGATGATATGCACAAATTATGCCTTAATTGTTCAGGAAATCAAGAGAGTAATTAAGGATGATTGATACGATCATATCGTCCTGGACGATCGTAGGATCGGCCAGGACGATTCAGTCAAAAACCTTAAGTTACTTCAGGATGATAAATATCGGCCAGCTCGTATCCAAGGCTATTCTCAGGATGATTTTCCTCTGATTTGAACTGATCGGCCAGGACGATCGTGAGATCGGCCTGGATGATCTAGCCAAATTTCAATCATCCAGGAGTGTATCCAGGGCGATGCTCTGGCTGATCTTCTTTGATTTGTACTGATCGGCCAGGACGATGTCCATATCGGCCTGGACGATAAAGTCGGCAATTTGCAATTAATGAGCTCCTTTGAAGCTCTTCTATTTAAGAGCTCATGTTCAATGTTTTGAAAAACCTTTTGCTGCTGCCTTGACCTGAGAAGATCTTGAGGACAGAAAGAGAGAGAGGGAGAGAGAGAGGATCTTGTGAGGGGGAGCTTGTGAGGGGATTCACAAGGGTTGCTTCAAGGATCGCTCTGCTTGTTCTTTGTCTAGAGTTTCTCATCTATGGAAGGGTCGGTAGAGGTAAGGAGTTAGGTTTTGGTTGTGGTTCTCTGCCAGCTTTAGGTGGAAGTAAAAGGAGGTAGTTCTCTGCCTTGCCGGGGTGGCAAAAAGGAGGTTCTTGTGAGGGCTTTTCCGCCTAGCCGTGGGGGCTAAAGGAGAGTCACGTTTTGTAGTGCAATACTTGGAGGGTGCCTCCAAGGAGTGGACGTAGGTCGAGTTGACCGAACCACTATAAATTTCTGTGTTCTTGATTTCTTGCTTCCGCACGTTTATTTCCGCATTTATTTTTGTGGCGTGATTTTGGTTTGTGATTTTCATTTCTTAGTAAAAGAAATTTTTAATTACCAATTCACCCCCCTCCCCTCTTGGTTAGCTTGGGCCAGTTCTATAGGGCTTAACATCTCTATCGAACTTTCATATACCTCTTTCTCCTTTATTCAATATGGTTTTGATGGTGAAATGAATGATAATTTTTGTGCTTACACCTTTGGATTTCTTAAAAATTTGGATGTCAAATTTATGTAGTTCTCTAAAGTTTGCATGTCTTTATTGATCCGATAAATAAGGATTTTCATGGGTATGGTTTCCTTATACAAATGATTATATGGAGAATGGGGGAAATGTTATGTTTTGTGTTTATTGAATTCACTTGTAATCTACAAAAATATCTCTCATATTCTTCATTAATTACATGATGATTATGTGTTTTTTTTTTTTTGGAATGCAATTTTCACTATTTTATGTCGTGAAGTTGAAATATTTTTTTCATTCTTGAAAATTTTGGAAGAAGTAAGGTTGCATTAATTCTCCTTTCTACTTGTAATCAATGTTTGATGTTAATGGTGAGTTGAAAGTATGAATATATGTGGCTTCTCCATGTATCTAGTGTGGTCAAATTTTGAGCATTCATAGATTTCATATAAAGGTTATTATGTAAGTATTTTGAGTTGTTCGGAAGGGAATTTGAGATCTTTCACAAAATTCATCATATACATTTATAGCCTATTTTGATTAAAGTGAGTGTAAGGTGATTTGTGATGTTTCACATGGTGGTTAAAGAGGGTAGTTGCATTGTTATATTGTTTATGTTGCATAAAGTGTTTCTCATGAACTTTGGAGGATGGAGTGTGTTGGATGGTGAGTTTGCGTGGTGATTATTTTTGGAAAGTAAGAAATAACCGTCTTTCTCTTATTCTACCCCTCTTTCTTCTACTTTCTACTACTTCCCTTCTATTGTGCCTTCGGGTGAAATGTGGAGAATTATATGAGATGCTTTCGAAATCCAAAATCCCAAGGAGCAAAGAACCAAACTAGTGTCCAAGCACATAAAAAGGTACATTTTTATTTAATTACTTTTTATTTTAATATTTTCATATTGAATATTAACTTTCTTTCATACTATATTTGCTTTCTTTTCTGTGTTCTTTGCGAGGGACCTTTGGAGTGCAAAGAAGAAAAGAGCTATTGGAGCTATCTATATGAAGGAGCTTGGACAAATATATATGAGCTTCAATCATCCCATTCATTCCGATGGGGGTGCTAGGGTGAAACCACCGGATTGTAGCCCCCAGTGTAGTATGTTTTCTCAAAACTTAGAAAGCTCGTAGGAAGCCTTCTTGTGTGTGCGCTGCCATACCCTTAGGATTTTATAGAAACTTCATTTATTAGATTGCTCTCTTTTCTAATTTTACTATAGGAAATTTAATTAAATAATTTTCCTAAAATGATAATAAAATAATTTAATTTATCAATCTTTAATTTCCAACCAACTAAATTAACTTAATAAAATTTGATACTACTAGGTAACCAAGGCCTATGAGGCTATTAAGTTATCCCCAATGAAGGTGAAATAAACCTAACAACTTCGGCGAGCAATAAAGGTAGTAATCACTAAACACTAAAATAAACTCTTTAAATCATCATTTATACATTAACATTTAAACTTATACTAAAATTTCCCTTTTTGGCTTTTAATGAACAAAAAAAAAAACAATTTGAATAAACTATCATATGTAGGACATACCCCAAACCACATAGCCTATTACATACAACTAGATCTATTTGTAAGGACACAACTTCTAGCTATAGTTTAGGCTAGCGTTTTCCTTCTTTCTATCTCTTTGATGTGGTGATTTACATGTGAAATATGTGCTGGTTGATTTGTTATTTATGTTATCTTTTTGTGATGATTTTTTGGATAAATATTATTTTTTTCTATGATGTGATGGGTGATAGAATATCTATAGGTAAGGAGTGATCTAGATGCTCATGATATTATTTGCATGTGGTCATGCTCATGTAGGGATAAAAGGGGGATAAAAAAAATAAATAATACATAATTAATATAGGTGCTTTAGTTGCTTGGCTCCCAAATAAATATGAGTATGGCCAAGTGTGGTTGGTTTGAGCATTTTAATTTTATTACATAACTATTTGAGATGTTTCATTATAACGGCTTAGGATAATCTTACAGAAGAGTCTAAATTTTTCTTTTTGTAATTTTGATGTAATTTATTCAAAGTATAGAGTTATGAAATTCTATAAAATGAAGCATTTTAATATGATATAAGGGATCCAAAGAGAAAAGAAAGTCCTTTTACAAGGAATTTCTTTTCATTTGGATATCCTATTGAGAATGTACCACAAGAAGTCTGAAGGAAGGCAACCCATAGAAGAACCATAAGATGAAAATCAAGACTAAAATGCCTCATTTTAAGGCATGCGTCATTCTATAGGATTAGATTCCAGGTAGTTATCAGTGGAGCCTAACCACCACTATTTTTTAAGCATTCTAGATTGTATATTAAATAGCACTTAACATGGACTTTGTACACTTTTTTACTCTAGTTGATGTTTTATTTTGATTGATTATTTTACTCTATTTGCAAAGTAGAAATGACATATTTTTTGTTGGTTTCTTTCTTGCATGTGCATGTGCTTGAATCTCGTTATCCTATTAGGGATAAAAAATTTCTACTCATAATAATAAAAAAAATTTACAGATTAAATAACATAGACATATATATGATATATGGAATAAGCCAGTGGTCATTTGGGGTCACATGCATATTAATACATCATTTTGTTTCCTTATTTACACACTTCCCTAATAAAGAGTAGAGTTTAGAAAATCCAACCTATGAAAATGAGGTGCTAAACCTAGGGAAGCCTAGCCTTCTAAATAAATACTTTATAAGCATTTTTTAAATTTCATGCATTTTTTATTTAGAGATTTAACTAGCAGGCATTAAATTAGAAAAAAAAACTAAAATCAAAATTTAATTACATTAGTCTTAGATGCATATTACCCTTCATTAGTACAAGGCCACTTAGAAACTTGTCTAGACATTGGACTTAAATTCCAAAAACTCAACCCCCACCCATCTTTCATAAAGATTGGACAACATGGAATTTATGTGACTAGGTGGCTTAGTTGGCTTTATTTTTCAAGTAAGATATAAGTCCAGATTGCATTAGTTAGATCATGAATATTACTATTATGTATACATTACTACATCCCTTATTGATTTAGGATCAAAGGCTAGTGGTAATAGTGTATCTCTATATGCCTTAGGGGTGGGTAAGCTTTCTATCTTTCAGAAGCTATAAATCCCACCCATCCAAGTCATATGGATGATGCCACCTCTATCTTTATCTCATGCATGCTTAAAGTTCAATGCCTTTTTCTTCAAATTTATTTTCTTCAGACTATTAGAGTGATGAATCGATCCATGTAAGTTGATTAACTTAGTTAAGCCTATCTTCCTTTAGATTAGGAGAGTCTATAACTCCCCTTATGCACTCAACCCTTTGAGGGAGTAATATAACATCCTTAATTAAGAGTTTTTTGAGGTCGAGGCCTAACATGTAAATAACCATGGGGGGTTGTGCCCGTGGGAAATTGCTCCAATATTAAATAAATCCCATTCAAGTTGATATATCGAATGGGGTAAATCTCATTACTTTGATTAGGATATATATATATATTATTACCCATCAAGATGTGTAAGTGAAAGCCACTATCCTCTATGGTTAATCATATATATGAACCCATCTGTACTTCTATTGGCCTGCTTATATAGAATATAATATAATTCAATCATTTTTTCTATGAGAAAGTGTGATCATACTCTTTGCATTCTGACTATACTAAGCATAATCCTTTTGAAAACCCACATGTTTCTGGCAACCATAGTGTGATAGGTTTCTCTCTCTCTCTATCTTTAGATTCTATATTATTCTCTCTATTATGTACTCCATGTTTGTGCTCCTTAGTTAGGTTCTTTTCTTCCTAGCCTCTTAGGCTATTCCACCCTTTCTTTTCTCTTTCTCTCATTTGGTATCGTCTAATACTAATTATTATAGTTTTTATTAGCAAACAATACCATGAAATTTTTTGGTCCTTTAATTACTTTCTATTTTGGTTCAAACTCATGGGTGACACTTCTTGAGTCCTTGTTATCCTGCAAATTATAGGAGATCACCTTGATTCTTTCATTGACTCAGCCTATATCACCCTTAGCGGGTTAACCCCCTCCGAGGGTGTCACCTTTTTTTCACCACTGAGGAGAGGTTGTGTAACCATGCATCCTTTTATAAATCTAATTTCTTGGTAGATAGCTCTTACACCCATTCATCTCGCCCCAATTCAAGCATAGCCAGTACACTTAGTGGCTAGGCCGCCAATGCCTTGGCCACATCCTATCATGCCCATTTATCTTGTAATGAGGAGGCCAGTGCCTATTATTTTAGCAATTTAGATGGCCCCAGCCCCTCAGCATTGTCATCCAGTAGTTACCTTTCTTGTTGCTCCAGTGGAGGTTACTTGTGCTCTAGTTTCTCCTTATCCTTCCTCTTTGAGGAAGAGGGGTGCTCGGGTTGTTAGGAAAGTTGCTATTTGCATGTTTACATTCTTGCAACTTGTATTATTTTGATGATTTCAAATATTATTTTTGTACATATATCTCCTAACACTATTTGGAACATTATTTCTTTCTTTAGTGTGTACTAACATTTCAGGAAAATCAACTCCAAGATATTGAAGACTTATAGTCAGTTGGTTACATCCTAGAAAATTTTGTGAACCGACTTATGTAATAACTATTTCGTACCGGACAAATAGCGTGTACGAAAATATTTTGCACCAATATACATAAGGTTCGTTTATAACCATTTAAGTAAAATCGTCCAGGATGATCCACGATCGTACGGGACGATCCACAATGTACAGATTTAAAAACTTGCAGTTTTGGGCAGTTTTTCTTATCTTTTATATAAATAGTCCAAATTAGACTGCCACCCAATCTTTTTGTCATTTGATCTTCATGCTTATTGAGATAAAATTCAAGGAGAGAGTGTGAGAGAGCATTCAAAGGAGGATTCCTACCACCGGAGCGTGAAGGCTTCATTTGGATTTTAAATGTAAGAATCTTTACTTGTGAATTGAGATTACTTCACTCTTTTCTTTCTTCCTTTTAGATTTCTTGTAAGAAGATCTGTCAAGGAGATTCAGTTAGCTGTCGACACTTAAAGATTGTGAACAGTCGAAGGGTTCGTTGCCGACACTTGGAGAGTGTGAACACCCGAAGGGTTCGCTGCCTACACCTGGAGAGTGTGAACAGCCAAAGGGTTCTCTACCCACACTAGGAGAGTGTGAAAGGACGGAAGGTTCTCTGCCAACAGTAGGGATTGTGTAAAAGGACGACGGTTCTCTGCCGCACCGGGTAGTGGTTAAAAAGAGTGTTTTGTAAAGGCTTCTCCGCCTTGCTGTGGGTGCAAAAGGAGAGTCACTATTGGTATTAGTGCAATACTCAGAGGGTTCCTATGGGGAGTGGATGTAGGTCTGGTTTAGACCGAACCACTATAAATCTTGTGTCATTTACTTTACTGCCTTTTATTTTCCGTATTTTTCTTTTGTTTAAAAACTCTGTGGTTGAAAAAAATGTTTTCTATAAAAACTTTAATAAAAATTTTCATTTCGGTTCAACACATTTTCAAAGAGGGTTTAAATTTTTAAAATACCAATTCACCCCCCCTGTTGGTAGCTTTGGGACATTAACTTAGGTCTAACAACCTATTTACTAGACTCAACAAGTGGTATCAGAGCTTTGTTTCAAAATCATAAGTTTAAACTACTTTTTGATTAACGTAGATGGCTACATTCAGAAATCGAAATACACCTGAGGGTTACTCTATTATTAGACCTCCACTGTTTGATAATATACCTTTTGATTTTGGAAAACACGCATGTCTACTTTCTTACTGTCACTTGATTATCGTATGTGGATCCTACTCCAGGAAGGTTATACAAAACCAACTAGATTAGTTGATGGAGTTAGGGTAGAAACACCTTTTGCAGATTGGACTATAGAAGAACGTGACTTAGCACAATTAAATGCCAAATGTTTAAATAGTTTCTTTTGTGCTTTAAAATCTGAGGACTACATGCGGGTTTCCACTTGCAAAAGTGGAAAGGACATATGGGATAGACTTTGTATAACTTATGAAGGGACTAATGAGGTTAAGCAATCAAGACTCAATATTTTGTTACATGACTATGAGTTGTTTTGCATGAAACCAAATGAATCTATTTCTGACATGTACACAAGATTTACACAAATTGTCACTTCTTTGCATGCACTTGGTAGGGAATTAACTAATACTGAAATGGTTAATAAGATTCTTCGTTGTTTACCTACTGCTTATGATGCTAAAATTACTGTAATTACAGAGTATAAAGATCTAAACATTTATTCTATTGACAATCTTCTTGGTTCACTCATTTCTTATGAGCAAGGAGTAAGTTAAAGAAAGATTGATGCAGGTGAACCACGAAAGGAGAAGAATATTGCACTAAAAGTTGAAGAGTCAGAGAGTGAACACTCACAACCTGAGAATGAAGACGATATTACATTAATGACTAGACAATTCATAAGCTTTTTAAAGAGGAAACAGAAGAGATGCCAGCAATGGAATAGAGGTAAGTTTAACAAAAATGGCAAGGTTTCTAATGAAGTGATTTGTTATGAATGCATGAAACTAGGTCATATCAAGACTGATTGCCCAAAACTCAAAGCCACTCCTAACAAGGAGAAGGTAGAGGAGAAACCAATTGTAAAGAAGGGCAAAATGAAGTTTCAAAGAGCTTTCTGGGCGGACTCAGCTTCAGACTCATCTGAGACTGAAAAAGAAGAAGTCACCAATCTTTGCTTGATGGCAGATAATGTAGATCAATCAAATCAAGAAGAGGTATGTGACTTAACCTATGATGAATTATTTGAAGTTTCTGAACACATACATGATGCATATAGGAAAATGAAAAGGATGCATGCTAGTGTAAGTTTAGAACTGGAAGAGCTTAAGAAGGAACATGAAATCCTTAGAAAAGATCATGCATTAATAGATGACAACCACATGAAACTACTTGACAAATATGATGACTTGAATAAGAATTTTGAGAATTTAAAATTATCTTATGCTGGTCTTGAAAGAAATTTTAAAATATTTAAGGATGAATCTGAGAGCAAAACATATCGAATCAATTATACAAATCGAATCTTGGAAGATATGAATTCATTTTATAAATTGACAATAAGAGCTCTTGAGGATAATATGATACCCCCCAAACTTGAAGATTTTATAAATCCTAAATATATGAAATCCCTTAGAAGACAAACAAATGGAAGAAAACTTAGGAATACTTTTCCTAATATTAAATATAATAATTGTGGATTTTTGGGACATATAGCTCACACCTGTACTTTGAAGATGAAATCTAATTTGGTGTGGAGATCTAAGATGCATAAACCTAGACATATCATACATGCATCTGATTATAAATTGCTAAAAGGTGAACCCAAACTTGTGTGGATTCCCAGGTCTAACATTTGATATTTTTGCAGGGTTGCTCTCACACAAGACCTCGTGAGAGCACATGGTACCTGGACAGCGAATGTTCAAAGCATATGACTGGAGATACTGCTCAATTCATAATGTTGGAAGTCAGGAGTGGAGGCAATGTTACACTTGGAGATAATACCACAAAGAAATTGGTTGGATCAGGTATGATTGGAAATTTAAAAAACTTTTTCATAGACAATGTGTTATTAGTTGAAGGCTTAAAACATAATTTGTTAAGCATAAGTTAGCTATGTGATAAGGGCTATAGTGTAAAATTTTTACCTACTAGCTGCATATTAAGCCTAAATGGGAAAGAAGTTTTAAATGGAAAAAGGGTAAAAAATGTTTACATTCTAGATTTAAATTGTATTCAATCTCCTACTGCTTTTTATTTGAAAATTGTTTCTGATGAATCATGGCTTTGGCATAGGAGACTTTGTCATTCTAGTATGAAAAACCTTAGGAGTATTATCCAAAAGAACTTAGTGAGAGGTATACCAAAACTAGACTTTACTAAGGACCACCTTTGTGATGCATGTCAATTAGGAAAACAAGTGAAGTCCTCTTTTAAGTCCAATAAGGATCTTAGGACTAGTAAACCATTGGAAATTCTTCACATGGATCTTTTTGGACCAGTAGGAACTGTAAGTCTAGGAGGGAAAGTATACGGATTTGTTATAGTAGATGATTTCTCAAGATTCACTTGGGTTAGATTTCTATTTCATAAGAGTGAATCGTTTGAGGAATTTAGAAATTTTTTGACTTGGATTCAAAGAAAATTAGGGTGTGAAATCATTTCTACACAAAGTGATCATGGAGGAGAATTTGAAAATGAAAGATTTGAAATTTTTGTAAAGAAAAAGGGATTGATCACAATTTTTTTGCACCTAGAACCCCTCAACAAAATAGAGTAGTCGAAAGGAAAAACAGAACATTAATAGAAGCCGCCCGAGCAATGTTGGCAGAATACTCACTTCCTAGATATTTTTGGGCTGAGGCAGTTAGCACTGCATGTTATGTTCTGAATAGGGTGAATATGAGATCAAATTTAAATAAAACACCCTATGAGGTGCTAAAAGGTAGAACACAAAATTTATCTCATTTGCATGTTTTTGGTTGCAAGGTGTTCATTCATAATAATGGAAAATCTGCCTTAGGAAAATTTTATCCAAAATCAGATGAAGGAATTTTTGTTGGATATTCAAGTGTTTGAAAATCGTATAGGGTATTCAACAAAAGAACTTTGATCATTGAAGAAACCACACATGTTGTATTTGATGAATCTGGAAATTTGGAAGAGCCAATGTTGTTGAAGATGAGATTGAGGAAAACTCCCAAAAGATTGATAAAATAAATTTGGAAGAAAATATGGAAGAGAATTTGGAAACAGAAAACCCTTTGCCTAGAGATTTGAGATTTTCTAAAAACCACTCAAGGGAATTGATTATAGGTGAACCTAGTGAGGGTGTTAGAACTAGGCATGGATTAAACAAGGAAGTCAATCATTCAGCCTTTATTTCAACTATAGAACCCACTAATGTTGATCAAGCACTTTTTGATGGATTTTGGATATTGGCCATGCAAGAAGAGTTGAATCAATTTGTAAGAAATAAAGTTTGGGAATTAACTTCAAGGCCAAAAGATCAAAGTGTTGTTGGAACCAAGTGGGTGTTCAAAAATAAAATGAATGACTCAGGAGTAGTCATTAGAAATAAGGCTAGATTAGTTGCTAATGGGTATAATCAAATTGAAGGAATTGATTTTGAAGAGACTTTTGCCCCTGTAGCTAGACTTGAAGCAATTAGGATTTTACTTGTCTTTGCCTGTTTTAAAGGATTTATATTGTTTCAAATAGATGTCAAAAGTGCCTTTTTAAATGGGGTAATTGAAGAAGATGTTTTTTGTAGAACAACCTCCAAGTTTTGAAAATTCTAAATACCCAAATCATGTTTTCAAGTTAAAAAAGGTATTATATGGATTGAAACAGGCACCCAGGACTTGGTATGAGAGGTTGAGCACCTTCCTACTTGAAAGATCTTTTGAAAAAGGAAGTGTGGATACAACTCTCTTTTTAAAGAAATGTGGAAAGGATATACTCATTGTTCAAATTTATGTGAATGATATCATTTTTGGATCTTCAAATAAAAATATTTGTGATGATGTTTCTAAAACAATGAGTAGTGAATTTGAAATGAGTCTAATGGGGGATTTAAATTACATTCTAGGTTTTAGCATTAAGTAACTTGATGAAGGTATATTTCTTATTCAAACTAAATATGTTAAGGACATCCTCAATAAATATGAAATGGACAATGCTAAACCTGTTAGTACACCAATGAGTTCCTCAGTTCAGTTGGATAAGGACCTTAGGGAAAATCTATTGATCAAAAGAAATATAAAGGGATTATTGGATCTTTACTTTACTTGACTGCTAGCCGACCAGATATTATGTTTAGTGTTTTCTTATGTGCTAGATTTCAATCAGATCCAAAAGAATCACATTTGACAGTAGTGAAAAAGAATTTAAGATATTTACTAGGAACTCAGAACTTAGGAATTTGGTATCCTAAGTTTAGCTCTTCATTTGAAATTATTGGTTATTCAGATTCTGACTTTGCAGGCTGTAGATTTGATAGGAAAAGCACTTCTGCAACATGTCAATTCATTGGAAATTCACTAGTCTCATGGTCTAGTAGAAAACAAAATTCAGTGGCCCTATCTACTGCAGAAGCAGAATACATTGCATTAGGAAGTTGTGTGGCACAAGTACTTTGGTTAAAACAACAGTTGATTGATTTAAGATTAACTATAGGCACTATTCCAATTTATTGTGATAATACTAGTGCTATTTGCATTTCCAAAAATCCTATTCAACATTCTAGAACCAAACACATTGACATAAGGCATCATTTCATAAGGGATCATGTATCCAAGGGAGAAATTGAACTTACTCATGTTTCAACTGAAAATCAACTTGTAGACATTTTTACAAAACTTTTAGCCTTTGATACTTTCAGTACATTAAGAACAAGGCTTGGTGTAATTGATTTAAATGCTTAAATAAAAATGTTTTTTTTGCAACATTGATGTTTCTGATTTCATAGTTTATGTTTTTTTTTATTTTGTTTTTGTGATTTTTTTATTTGTTTTGAGTGCTTTTTATTTTAGAGTCTGTGCATTTGTCATTGTCTATTGTGCTTTGTGTGTTTTGTTTGATTTTCTTTGATAAAAATTCAAAAATCCAAAAATTTGTGGTAATCGTCCGGGACGAAAAATTTTCGTACGGGACGATGTGTGTAAAATTCAGTTTGCGCAGAGTTCTAACTGTCTAAAGAGCAGTTTTTTTTTTAATGACGTTCGTCTGTGCGATCTACAAGATTGTCCAGGATGAAATTTTCATTTTTCTTAAACGATGGGACGATTGATTACAGTAGTTGAACGGATGAGGCAATTTTAATTATGAACTTCGTCCGTACGAACCTTTGGTTCGTCTGTACGATCCTTTTGGTCAAAAGTTTGTACGAAAGGATGCTTCGTAACTTGTGTGATTACGAAAAGTCATTATTATTTTGACTCACTCGATCGTCCATATGAAATATTTTTGTATTGGGACGAATCTAATTCATACGGGACAAATGAAATTTTGTCCGGTACGAACAATCGTAATTCTTTAAATTAACGGCATTTTTTACTGATCAGTCACTCTCACACATCACTTTCAAAGACTTCTTCCTTTAAAATCATTCAATGGCTAGTTCAAGCAAACGTCAAAAGATTTTGGCTAAGGGCCCTCCTAGGAACACTTCAGAAAATTTTCTGTCTAAAGCAAATGAAGAGTCTTTTCCTAGATTTGCCTCCGCTAAAGTCACTCCTTCTAGAGTCCTTCTTCAGGAACACTTGACCTTTAAGGTAATGCCCCTTTTTGCTTCAACTCAATTTGGATTGATTCTCACCTTAGTCCATCTCTACAATAAGGAAACCTTCTAGTATGTCCTCGCAAACATGTCCTTTAATTCTGACCATTCTTTTATTAGTTCCTTTGTGTTCAAAAAGAAAATAGAAATCACCAAAGCTGACTTTGGTATTTTCTTAAATTTAAGGACTGAAGGGATTAGAGCACACACTTTTACCACTACTAGCTTTGACTGGACTGAAGTTAATAATGTTCTTAGAGGAATAAAAGTTAAGGACCATTTGCCAAAAGTAGCCACTTTAAATCTCAATGCCCGAATCATCCAGCATTTTCTTAGATCTTCTATTATACCTAAAGCTGGTGATATAGTCAACATAACTCCACTTCTCTCTACAGTCACCTACCTGATAATGATTAGGCAACCCATAGATGAGGCCCAACTCATAATTGATTATATTTATGGTCTCTCTAAAATTGGTCATGCAGACCATAAAATGAAAAAGAACATTGCCTTAGGCCATCTGATTGCCCACATTTTAGAGAAGAAATATGATTTAATACACCCAGTTGCAGACTTTAAAGAAACTCTTTACTACAACGATGGTTCATTTAGGGCAATCTTCAACAAGGATGACCCAAGTAAACCTCATGTAGTATTGAGTGAAACATAAGAAGAGGGTGAACCATCACATACTGCTGAACCAAATTATCAGGATTTGGTTCAAAGATTTAACAACTTAGAGGCTCACTTTGATCAAAGATTTGATCAAATTGAAACTCATCTACAGCAGCAAGACCATCAGTACAATCAAGACATGGGATTCATGCGTGAACATATTAATTCCATAAATTCCAATATGTTTGTGATGAGCAGTTATTTAAACTTTTTCAATGCTGCACCTCCTCCTCTAGATCAGGGTCCTTCAGAGTGATTGTAGTATTTGTTTTAGTATCTCTTATTTAGTTGATGTGATTGTTATGTGTTTTAGTTTATTGTCTCTTTCCTAAGTATCATGTATTTGTTATGTGTTTGTTCTGTGTTTTAATGTTGTTATTATTGATATCATGTACCTTAGATTGTAAAATCTTCAATTGATATCAATAAATATTGCAATGTTTTGTTGTCTAATGTTTTGTGAAATGTGTGTTAGACTTATGACTTTCAATTTTGTTTTAATCTTATTAGTGCCTTATTTAAATTGTAAATTAAAATTAATTTCATTAGGAAATATGTTTATTCTATAATTAAGAAATGCTTATAACTTTTTATTACTAGAATCTTCAATTCCATGTCTCTTATTTAGACTACAATAATACTAATATTATTATTGCATTTTAGATGTTTTCTTATTTTGTATTTCTCTTTTCAAATAGTATTTATGCACTTAGAAAAATTTGAAATCTTAGATTATTGACTTTGGAAAGAATTTAATTACTCTTGAAAAATATACAAATGTACAAAAATCAAAAGAGTTATGCAAAAAATTTGCAATGACAAAAAGAGGCATAAAATTAGCCCAAAGTAAACAAGTGCACTAAAATGTGCCAAAGAAAAATAAATATGAACAAGATGCGCAAAGCGCCACTTGTGGTAATTCTTAATTTCCAAACTCTTTCAATCTCCTAATTCAAATTGATCTTATGTTCATTTATACTTGACATTGAATCTAAAATATAAAATTTTTATTCATCCTTTGTGCAATGATTTTCTTTATCTTAATGTGTCAACTGACACATGCCTTTGATAAATTCTTTTTATTGTCTATGTTATAACCCTTCTTCAATTATATGAATCTCTATAATTTCTCTAATGACTTAATTTTATTTGCATATCTTATTTCAATCACTTTCAAGATTAAATTATAAAATGAATTTCATACTTCTACCAACATTTCTTTCTTTTCTTCTTCACTTTTTGATGTTGTCAAAAAGGGGGAGAAATTATTTGTTGTGTTTTGGCTTATTTTTTTATTTATTTTATCGTTTGTTTCGTATGTGTGTTTGATTGTTTTTGTTTTATCTTTTGTATTGTTTTATAATGTATGTTTGATTGTTTTTGTTTTATATTTTTTAATTTATTTTATCATTTTTTTCGTATGTGTGTTTGATTGTTTTTATTTTATCTTTTGTATTGTTTTATAGTGTATGTATAAAAATTTGAAAAACAAATTTTTTTTTTGAATTCAAATGCCTCCTTATTTTCATGAGTTCATCATTTCAGGGGTAGTTTAGGAGATTCTTAGAATTTCAAATTATACAAACAATTATTATTTTGTCATCATCAAAAAGAGGGAGATTGTTAGAAAAGTTGCTATTTGCATGTTTACATTCTTGCAAGTTGTATTATTTTGATGATTTCAAATATTATTTTTGTACATATATCTCCTAACACTATTTGGAACATTATTTCTTGCTCTAGTGTCTACTAACATTTCAGGAAAATGAACTCCAAGATATTGAAGACTTATAATCAAATTCAACATGTTTTACACACTTAGGAATTTTCTTATCTGATCGTACAGGACGAACTTAGTTCGTACGGGACGATCATGTAAAGTACTCCTAAGGAGAGCAATGGATCGAACAGGCGGAGAGAAACTTTTTCTAAGTCCTAATTGTCCAGAATGAATTTAATGTTCGTCCCGGGACGAACGTCTCTGTATTCTCAATATGGCCTGTTCGTCCAGACAAAACTTAATGTTCGTCCCAGGACGATCTTCTCTGTTTTGAGGCTCGCTCCATTCGTCCAGACGAAATTTAATGTTCATCCCAGAACGATCTTCTCTGTCTTGAGGCTCGCACCATTCGTCCAGACAAAATTTAATATTCATCCCAAGACGATCTTCTCTGTCTTGAGGCTCGCTCCATTCGTCCTGACGAAACTCTACTCATCCCAGGATGAACTGAACCGACATACGTCAGTTGGTTACATCCGAGAAAATTTCGTCAACCGACTTATGTAATAATCAATTCGTACCGGACGAACTTGATTCGTACGGGACAAATAGCGTGTACGAAAATATTTCGTACCAATATACATAAGGTTCATTTCTGACCATTTAAGTAAAATCGTCCAGGACGATCCACGATCGTACGGGACGATCCACAACGTACAGTATTGAAAACTTGCAGTTTTTGGGAGGTTTTTCTTGTCTTTTATATAAATAGACCAAATTAGACTGCCACCCAATCTTTTTGTCATTTGATCTTCGTGCCTATTGAGAGAAAAGTCAAGGAGAGAGTGTGAGAGAGCATTCAAAGGAGGATTCCTACCACTGGAGCGTGAAGGCTTCATTTGGATTTTAAAGGTAAGAATCTTTACTTGTGAATTGGGATTACTTCACTCTTTTCTTTCTTCCTTTTAGATTTATTGTAAGAAGATCTGTCAAGGAGATCCGGTTAGCTGCCGACACTTGGAGAGTGTGAACAGCCAAAGGGTTCGGTGCCGACACTTGGAGAGTTTGAATAGCTGAAGGGTTCGCTGCCTACATCTGGAGAGTGTGAACAGCCGAAGGGTTCTCTTCCCACACTAGGAGAGTGTGAAAGGATGGAAGGTTCTCTGCCAACACTGGGGATTGTGTAAAAGGACGACGGTTCTCTGCCGCACCGGGTAGTGGTGAAAAGAGTGTTTTGTAAAGGCTTCTCCGCCTTGCATAAGGAGAGTCACTATTGGTATTAGTTCAATACTCAGAGGGTGCCTCTGGGGAGTGGATGTAGGTCTGGTTTAGACCGAACCACTATAAATCTTGTGTCATTTACTTTACTGCCTTTTATTTTCTGCATTTTTCTTTTGTTTAAAAACTCTGTGGTTGAAAAAAACGTTTTCTATAAAACTTAATAAAAATTTTCATTTCGGTTCAACACATTTTCAAAAAGGGTTTAAATTTTTAAAATACCAATTCACCCCCCCCCCCCCCCCCTCTTGGTAGCTTTGGGACATTAACTTAGGTCTAACAACCTATTTACTAGACTCAACACGGGTAGTTAGGCTTGAACCAATATTTTTTTTTTTAAGAAAATGCAAATTGCAAATTTTATTAAAATATAACTACTAACAATCAAATTCTTCCTTTAATTGATTAGAAAATGGAGGAATCTTATTAGAACTTGTTGAGTCCAGTAATTAGGTTGTTAAGCCTAAGTAAATGTTCCACGGCTACCAAGAGGGGGGTGAATTGGTAGATCTAAAAATTTTAAACCCTCTTAATGATAAAGTTGAACCGAAATGAAATTTTCTTTTAAAGTTTGTAGAAAATTGTTTTTTAACCACAGAGTTGTTAAAACTGAAATTTAAAGTGCGGAAACGTAAAAGCAATAAAGTAAATGACACCAGATTTATAGTGGTTCGGTCTATAACCAGACCTACATCCACTCCTCAGAGGCACCCTCTGAGTATTGCACTAATACCACAAAGTGACTCTCCTTTAGCACCCACAGCAAGGCGGAGAAGCCTTTACAACACACTCTTTTCACCACTACCCGGTGCGGCAGAGAACCGTCATCCTTTTACACAATCCACAGTGCTGGCAGAGAACCGTCGTCCTTTTACACTCTCCTAGTGTGGGCAGAGAACCCTACGGCTGTTCACACTCTCCAAGTGTAGGCAGAGAACCCTTCGGCTGTTCACACTCTCCAAGTGTCGGCAGAGAACCGAATCTCCTTGACTGATCTTCTCACAATAATCTAGAAGGAAGAAAGAAAAGAGTGAAGAAATCCAATTTCACAAGTAGAGACTCTTACCTTAGTAATCCAAGTGAAGCCTTCTCGCTCCAATGGTAGGAATCCTCCTTTGAATGCTCTCTTCCACTCTCTCCTTGGCTATTCTCTCAAGAGGCACGAAGATCAAATGACAAAAAGATATGGTGGCAGTCTAATTTGGACTATTTATGTAAAAGACAAGAAAAACTGCCCAAAAACTGCAAGATTCCAATTCTGTACGCAGTGGATCGTCCTGTACGATCCTGGATCGTCCTGGACGTTTTTACTTAAACGATCTGAAATGACCCAATTTGTATATATGTATGAAATGACTTCGTAAAGCTGATCATCCTGTACGAACTAGGTTCGTCCAGTACGAACGGTTATTACTAGGTCGGTTCTAGAAAATGCTGAAAACTGTTCTAAGTCAGTTAATCGTTTAGACGAAAATATGTTCGTCTGGACGAAAATTATCCAGAGACCCGATCGTCCTGGACGATTATTTATTTCGTCTGGACGAAAATTTTCCAGATGACCAATCGCCACGGACGATAATTTGTTTTCGTCTGGACAAAAATTTTCCAGAGACCCGATCGTCCGGTACGATAATTAAATTCGTCTGTACAAAAATTTTCCATAGCACTGGTCGCCTCGTACGATAATAAAATTTGTCTGGATGAAAATTTTACAGAGAACCCATCGTCCGGGATGATAATAAATTTCGTCCTGGATGAATAGGACTTAGAAAAAAATTTTTCTAGCAAGTTCCTATTCGTTCCATGTGCTCTATAGAAGATAACTGACAGATCGTCCAGTACGATTAATATCATCCTGTACGATCAGTATAAAACTTTATGATCTCCTTATTTATGTGTGTAAGATTTTTATTCACTCAATTACAATCACTCCCTTTCAAAATTAAATCAAAGAAAATGCAAACTTCAAATAAATAAAATATCTCATATTGAATTTGATTTGAAGTTATCGTAGTTTGGAGTCTGATTTTCCTGAAATGTTAGTACACACAAGAGCGAGTGCAAATCTTCTAAAATTGTTAGGAGATAACTATACATTTGAATAATAATGTTTGGAATCATCAAAACAACATAAGCTGAACAAATATAAATCATTCAAATAGCAACTATTCAAACAATCTCCCCCTTTTTTATGATGGCAAAACAATTATTATTTGTATGGTTTCAAGTTAAACAAATCTCCTATCTCCTAAACTCCCCCTGAATTGATGAGTACATTAAAATAAGGAGGCATTAAGAACAAAATTTTTGTTTTTCTAAAATTTTAACACAAACAACTATAAAGTAAAAAAAACTTGCAAACAGAACAATCAAAATAGAAAATACAATAATTTCTCCCCCTTTTTGACAGCATCAAAAAGTGAAGAAGAAATAGACAAGAAATGTAAGTAATTATATGAAATTCATTTTTAAAATTTAATCTAAATTGTGATTGACATAGGATATGCAATTTTAAACTAAAGATATTAGGTCAATCATAAAAATTCATAAATTTAAGAAGTGATATAACATTGTAAGTAAGAAGAATTTATCAAAGACATGATTCAATTTAGACATTTGACTATAGAAAATCATTACAAGAGAGATGTATAAAAATTCTATATTTCAAAGTTCAATATAATATAAATGAACATAAGATCAATTTGAATTAAGAGATTGAACGAATTTGGAAAGAAAAGAATTACCTCATGTGGCGCTTTGCGCATCTTTTTCAAAATTTTGGGGCACATTTTTGTGCATTTTTTCTTGGTTGGGCTTATTTTGTGCATCTTTTTCACTTTGCAAATTTTTGCGAATTCCTTTTGATTTTTGTACATTTGTACAATGTTCAAGTGTAATTGAGACCAATTCTTTCCAAAATCTATAATCTAAAATTTCAAATGTTTCTTAATGCATAAATATCACTTGAGCATAGAAATACAAAATAAGAAAACATCTAAATTGCAATAGTAATATTAATTTTTATGTAGTCTAAATGAATAGACATGAATTTAAAAGTTCTAATTACAACAAGTTATAAACAACTTAAAAATTTAAAAAGACTAGATTTTCTAATATAGATAATCTCAAATTACAATCTAATTTAAGCACTATGAAGATTAAATAATACTAATGAAATTCATAAGCATTAACCACATTTCAAAACAAATAAAAAAAAAACTTTCATTGATACTAAAGAAACAGATTACATAAAAAGAAGAAAATACATTGAACTTAAAAAAAAAAAAAAAACCAACATAAACACAAACACTTAACAATAAAACAGACACGATAAAGACACACAAAAAAAAAATACAACAGAAATACATAAAAACATTTCTACTGTTCTGGAGGAGGAGGAGGAGGAATGCCGCCAAAGAGGTTGAAGTAGGAGGCCATCAACATTACATTGGTATTAATTTCATGAACTTCATCTTTAATATTATCAATGTCTTGTTGCTGCTGCGTAAGTTGAGCATCAAATTGATCAAACCTTTGATCAATGTGAGTCTCTAATATATCAAATCTCTCAATCAGATTCTGGTAATCTGATTGAGAAGCAGAAGCTTGCACTCCTTCTTCTTCCTCTTCTGAAGCACTGTCATGTGCTTTTTCTTTTTCTTTTTTCTCCTTGAAGAGCAATCTGAATGATGCATCGTTATAGTAAACTGGCTCTTCATATTCTTCATCAAGATGCACTATGTTGTATTTCTTTTCCAAAATATAAGTGATTAAGTGTCCTAATGAAATGTTCTTCTTCCTCTTCTGATCTGCATGTCCTATTTCTGAAAGCCCATAGATATGGTCTATGATAAGTTGGGCTTCGTCAATAGGATGTCTTTCCATAATTAAAAAGGTTAGAACAGAAAGGAGAGGGGTAATGTTAATCTTATCACCAGCTTTAGGAATAATTGAGGATCTATGGATATGCTGGATGATTCGGGCATCTTGGGTCATACCGGAGACTCTAGCAACATGATAGGTTATGCCTATTTCTCTAATCACCCTATTGATTTGAAACCATTTGAAGGAGGTTTCTGACATTAGGGTGTGGGCTCTATATCCCTCAGTTCTTAAGTTTAAAAATGCACCAAAGTCGTGCTTGGTGATCTTAACTTTTTGCTTAAAAACATAAGAACTAATGGTGGAGTGGTCAGAATTGAAACTCATGTTAGCTAGAAAGTAATTGTATGTTTGCTTATTGTAGAAGTGGACGAGAGAAAGAATGAACTGAAATTGGGTTGAGGCGAAGAGGTGCAATACCCAAAATTTCAACTCAGTTTGAATATGAATGCGAGAGGGAGTGATCTTTGCAGATGCAAAATGAGGAAAAGATTCCTCATTCGCCTTAGAAAAAAAGTTGTCTGGGGCATTCCTATTTGATTTCTTCACCAACACCTTTTGTCTTTTGCTAGAGGAGGCCATTGTTGATTTGATGTAGAAAGTGATTGAAAATGAAGTTCGGAAGTGTGATTGTCAAGTTTGAAAGCCTTCATATTTAAAGAAAACTGATACGTTCGTCCTGGACGAAAATATTCGTCCTGGACGAAAAATTATCGTTCGTCTGGACGAAATAATTCGTACAGATGATCCAATTCGTCCAAAATGTAACGGCTTTTCGTAATCAACACAACTTACGATGCGTCCCTTCGTACAGGCATTTTGACTTGACCGATCGTACAGATGAAAAATTTTTGTACAGACGATCAAAAAATAAATCGTTTTAATGACTCTTGAAAATCGTCCCCTACAATGAACCGACACATGTTCGTCTGGACGAACAAAAATTTCGTACAGATGAAGTTCATATTAAAAACTGTCTTATCCACTCAACTGCTGCATTCAATCGTCCCGACGTTTGAGAGAAAAAAAAATTCGTCCTGGACGATCATCAGATCGTACAGACGATCTAATTAAAAACTGCTCTCAAAACGGTTAAAATTCGTGCAAACTGTTCCTTCACGCATCGTCCCGTACGAAACAAATTTCGTCCTGGACGATTTCCTCCAAAAAAAATTTTTAATTTTGAATTTTTAAATTAATAAAAAAATAAAAAACACAGAAAACATAAAACAAAACCAAAAATTCAAAAACAATTCATCAAAACACACAAAATTTCACAAAATCAAAAACAAAACAAAACAAATATAATTGTTGCAAAGACATTTTGTTTAAGCATTCAAATCAATAACACCAAGCCTTGTTCTTAAAGTACTGAAGGTATCAAAGGCTAAAGGTTTTGTAAAAATGTCTGCAAGTTGATTTTCAGTTGAAACATGTATGAGTTCAATTTCTCCTTTGGATACATGATCCCTTATGAAATGATGCCTTATATCAAGGTGTTTGGTTCTAGAATGTTGAATAAGATTTTTGGAAATACAAATAGCACTAGTATTGTCACAAAAAATTAGAATAGTGCCTATAGTTAATCCTAAATCAATCAACTGTTGTTTTAACCAAAGTACTTGTGCCACACAACTTCCTAATGCAATGTATTCTGCTTCTGCAGTAGATAGTGCCACTGAATTTGTTTTCTACTAGACCATGAAACTAATGAATTTCCAATGAATTGACATGTTCCAGAAGTGCTTTTCCTATCCACTCTACAGCCTGCAAAGTCAGAATCTGAGTAACCAATAATTTTAAATGAAGAGCTAAACTTAGGATACCAAATTCCTAAGTTTTGAGTTCCTAGTAGATATCTTAAAATCCTTTTCACTGCTGTCAAATGTGATTCTTTTGGATCTGATTGAAATCTAGCACATAAGAAAACACTGAACATAATATCTGGTCGGCTAGCAGTTAAGTAAAGTAAAGATCCAATTATCCTTCTAAATTTCTTTTGATCAACAGATTTTCCCTTAAGGTCCTTATCCAACTGAACAAATAATAAACAAAAATGCAGATAATGGGTATCCCTGACGAAAACCATATTTTGCTTCTATCCAATTAGACAAATTTCCATTGATTGATAAATAAAACTAAGGACTATCAACACAATCAAAAATGAGATTAACCAATTTATTTGGAAATCCACAATCCTTCAAAGCCTTGAATAAGGTTTTCCACCCCATTGAATCATAAGCTTGTTCCAAGTCTAACTTGAAGGAAACTAAACCTTTAGAGGAATTAGAATGCATAAACTTGTGTAATACTTCATGAGCCACCAACACATGATCCGAAAGAGATCTTCCTTTCAAAAAAGCTACTTGTTCATCCAAAATTAATTTAGGAATCACAAGTAAAAGTCTATTTAAGATCATCTTTGCCGCTATCTTGTAAACAGAAAAAAATAAGCTTATTGGTCTAAAATTAGAAGGGGACAAAGGATTTTTTACCTTTGGTATCATCATAATGATTGTTTTTTTTTCACTCACTACACATCTTACCAGATTTGAAGAAGTGATCCAAAACTTTCCATAAATAAACCTTGATAATGGGCCAATATGCGTTGAAAAATGAATATGAGATCCCATCATGACCCGGAGCTATATTCCCCCCAAGTTCTTTTATTTCTTTCTCCATTTATCCCATGGAAAATTCTCTATCCAACATAAGAAGGTCATCTCCATTCAAAGTGTTCCATGATTTTGGCCACCCGAACATAGAACAATCCCTCCTTTTCCACTTGTCTTTAAAATAACTGGAAAGAACATCTTCAATATGTTCCTTATCTTCTATAATCAAACCATTAACATCATTGATTTTATGAATAAAATTTGAAATTTTTATAACACTTGCATAAGCATGAAAAAATATTGTGTTAGCATCACCTTCCTTTAGCCATTTAACCTTTGTACGCTTCATCCACCATGTACAAAGCTGAGCCAAAGTTGAATTTAATTCATTAGTCTTATTTTTCAAGATCCACAAATCTTCCTCTAAAAGAAAACTGAAATATGCTTCCTTCATATGTAGTTCTATAATCACTTTCTTAAGCTCTTTTTTAGATAGATTTAACTCCTTGTGTTTGGCTTTACTCCAATAAAATAGAGCTTTAAGAGATCTATTCATCTTTTGATTTAGGATTTGTGGAAAATCTCCAACAGTTTTCTTCCTGCATACTCCTCTAACCACCACCGTCGAGGCTGGAATTGAAGCACATAAATCTACAAACTTTATATTCTTTTTACGCGGTACATTGAATTCCAATAAGTTTAATAAAATCAGACAGTGGTCCGATGCAACTCTAGCAACGTGTCTTACCACCAATCTGTGAGGAGAATTTAAAGCTACTGAAATCAAAAGACTTCTATACAATTTTTCAAGAATTCTTTCAGCTCCCTTCTTATTATTGCACCATGTAAACTTAGGTCCAATGCATCCAACCTCATGTAAATCATTACATGTTATAAAGGAGTTCATCTCCTTTGGGTCGAGGGAATTAACAAACCTCCTCCCTCCCCTTTTTTCCTCCTTAGATATTAAGCAATTGAAGTCTTGTTGGTGGAATTTTGAAAGGAGATTTTGAAAAATATTAGTTCTATTTGGGTATTTTGGAGTTGAAGTTTAATTCTAATTCTAAATTGAATCCTCCCATTAGAAAGAGTATATCACCTCGAAAGGTAAAAATAAAATTTCATAACAGTGTTCAGATTTAGAATTATAAAATTCATCTTGAATATTGTGACTGGATGCTAAAGAGAATTTTATATGGCCCCGAAGGGTCAAAATGAGGTTCAACTGAATATCCAACTATAGTACTTAAGAAATGTGATCATTAGGTTCACATCCAAAGCCTTATCAAAGAAAGATGTATCTCCCCAAAGGGAGATAATGTCATTCAATAATAATTCTTTGAATGTGATAATAATAATCACCTTTTTTATCTTTTCCAAAGGAATCCAATATGAATTTTGAAAATTCAATTTTTAAAATCAGGTGCGTGTGTGATTCTAAATATCCTACGAGGGCAAGCGCTCATAGTTAATTACATCGTAGGGAGATAAAGTCCCCTAAGAAAACTCTCGATAAAAATAGTGGAAAAATTTTGTTAGATTTTCTATGAGTGGTATAAAAAAGAGATGAATTTTGGAAACTCAAAAGGGAATGGATCAAACTTGAGCAGTTATTAATAGAGTCAGGGGAAGAAAGGTAGGGGACACTTTGAGATTCCAGAACCATCCAGAAGTGTCCCAACTTAATCTAAGTTTGGGTTTTATATTTTGGATTAAAATGATATTTAATTAGACTTAAGCATTTTATTAGAAATTTGGGATTAGATTCCCGAATTCTGGATTCTTATAATGAAAGATCTGCCCCGAATCCTAAATCTAATTTGGACACTAGACCATAGTCGTCTGAACCTAACTAATACAGTGCAAGGTCTGAACTTACCCCGGCCTGGATTGGGGAGCCAGCTAATCACCTAATCGATTTAAAATACATGAGTGGTCTTTTACGAAAGAGTGGAAGGGATGTTTTATTTAATGGTTTTGGAGAGTTGGGGCCAACATCTAGAGATTTTCCTAATTGGCCCCTTTGACTTATGTTGGGTGCAAAATGCTAAGGACTAATGCAATTAAAATTTTGACTCTTTTAATTTGTTTCTAATGAAATACATGCTAGTTAACAACCTCAAATAAAGTATGCTTGAAAATTAAAAATAGGCTTAGAAAATAATTTTTTAGAAGACTGGACTTCCCCAAGTCTGGTACCTCGTCCTGATAGGTCAGACTACCCGGACTCTATCCGCAGGCGGGGAAGGGTCTAAAGTAAGGAGAGAGTAATGCAGAAATATGCATGCGACCCCAGGGTCGATCCACGACTAATTCCTTAAATTCGTTAACTTTCTATGTTATTTAGACTTACTAAATTTTAAACTTTAAGATTACGACTATAAAAATTTTCACACCCTTACGAGTCTCACGAGTCCAGGCAAAAACAAAAGCAGCACACAAACACCAAAAAACTAAGAAAAACAGGCAATCTTAAAGGCAATCATTTCAACACATCAAATATAAATGAATTAATTAATAAATGTCCATAGGCAAAGTTGTCTTACTTATTACAAACCAGAATTTTGTAGAAGGTAAAGTGGTTGTGTACAACTAAAAACAACCTGGATTTTAAACCTAGTAGAGACGCAAGTGATTTTGAGTGGGATACTCTTTGTCTTCAAATCTTCAATCTTATTCTCCTTCAGGCTCCTTGGATTCTTTGTAGTAGTCTACCCAAATGGATGAGAGGGCACTTCCTTTAAGGGGAAGGCCACTCTTTCATCTTTGGGTAGGAAAGAAGTAATCCAAATTTGGATCTCCAAATAAAAAAGGGTTACTCCCCTAAAGGGTGTCCTTTTCTCTTTAAATTCCAAGCTTTGGACCTATGTATCCTAACTCAAAATCTCACTTTCACAACACTTGACACTTACACAAATTACATTTAATATGAAAATGAAAAAAAAATCTAGACTCTCCTACAGGGTTATCCTAAGCAGTTAATAAATTAAAATATATTCTCAAGAAGTTATATATGTGCAAAAAACTAAGTAAATATACTGGCCACGCTCTTTTTATATTTGGGGCTTTAGCAGCTGAAGCTTCTGTGTAAGCATTTATAATAATTGAATTTTTTTATTGACTTAGCCCCCTTTTTATTGCCCTGCATGAGCGTGACTACCTGCAAAAAATTGTGTGAACATCCAGATCATTTCTATCCTAAGGGTAATCTAATCTCCAAACACATCAATCAACCACAGAGTGTAGTAAAAAAAGTAAGCAGACACAGCGAAGCAATTTCATCCACAACATACAGTAAAATCATGAAAAATTTGGCACACAGTAGTAAAGTAAACATCGGCCTAACCTAGATCTAGAGTTTGTTGTCCTAGAAAACCATCTAAAGTGTGTGTAAAAAGTTGTGTGGCTGTAATAGATCCTAGGTTGTGTGATTAGTTAAAGTTGTCTAGAATTCTGAGTTTGTTAAGGCTTAAAAGGGTGATTTAAATTAAAGTTTAAATATTAATATATTAAGAATTTTAGTTAAATATATTTTAAGAGCTAATTTATTACTACCTTTATTTCACACATAGACTGTGAAGTTTATTTTACCTTCCTTGGGGCTAAGCTAATAGCCTTGTATGCTTGGGTTACCCACTAGTAATCGGGGTTGATTAAGTTAGTTTAAGTTGGTTGAAATTAAGAGGATTGGATTAATATTAAAGAGAATTAATTATTGATTTTAATGGGTTGGTTGAGAATTTTATTAATCAAATTAGAAAATTTTGAAATTTTAATGAACTAATGGTTTTAGAAAATTATCTAGATATATTAACTAAGGGGTCAAAAGTTGATTTTTAGAATTAGAGGGAATATTAATGGTTTCCGATTTTTAATAAATACTAGACCTTATTATGAGTTGATAGACAGGTAGCACACTCAATTTGGAGTTTTCTATGAAAAGTTATGATTTTTAGAAGTTCTGACCCGATTTTGACCTAAGGTTGACCAAAATGTTGACTTTTTGAGTTTGACCAAATTTTGGGGGTTTGAAATTTTTAAAAAATATTATACCTTAATTAGAGTCATTAGCCACTGAGTTTGATTGATTTGTAATTTTCTATAATTTGTTATGGATTTTGGAATTTTGGGTATTTATGTAATATTCTTTAATTACCTTAATTAAGAAGCCTTTTTAATAGTTTGAACCCAAATGAATCCTAAACTTTTTGAAATCAACCCCAAAGATCAGAAATGATCTAAGGGGAGATCAGCAAGTGTTCAAAGAATTTTTGGGATTTTTAATAATTTTAATTATTTAAAATTGATTAAATATTAGTTTTGATTTAAATTAAATTAAAGTGGGTTTTAATGTAAAATTAAGGAGACTCAAATTTCTACTGATTAATGGATCAATTAAGGTAAGTTAGAAATATTTTAGGGAATTTTTAGGATTAATGTTGATTTATTAGAATTTTTTAAGGCTAAAGGGTAATTCTAGGGAGGGAATATCATAGCTCTTATTTAGTGGACCAAATGGGCACCAACTCTAATGAAATTTGGACCATCAGATCACCTAATCCCAAGGCCTAAACACACCAAATTTGGGACTAATTGGAATTCTCTAGTAAGTCACCTTATGAAAATCCTAGGGAGCTATCCTAAGCTTGCAATGAGGTAAAATCACTGGCCCTAAACTCCCTATGCTACACATCATCAGCACACACAAAATCAGAACCTAAATCTCATTGGATAGGTCACAATTTCAATTTGAATTTAAGGGTCAACCCATGACCCTTGAATCCAAAATTGAAAACTAATTCCATTAAACATCTCAAACAAGGGAGATAAAATTTGGGCATGTCAAGGACATGCCCAAATTCATTATCCCAAAATTCTAAGCCCTGGTGAATTAAATCTGAAAAATAAATGCAATAATTAAAATAACACTAAAACTAAAATTAAATTTAACAAGATGCAATTAGGACTTGGAACTATAGGGCTTTTGTAGGTCTCCGTGAGGCCTTTCCAATGTGCCTTAGAACACCTAATTTGGTCAAGTGTGCAAGGAGATATTAATTTTTGAAGATCCCTTAAATTTTCTATGAAATTAAATCCATTAATTACCCAGTCAGCCGGCGCTCTACACACGGCGCGTCGTGATTGGCAGAACAATCATTGACGGGTGAATGGGTAACGGTCAGATTAACCGTAGCTGTCAGATGGACAATCGGAAGGCTACGGTCAAACGGGCTCTGAGACCGTAGGATCTAATCCGTGAAAGTGCTCAGATGACACTAGAAAGTGCTCTGATATCACTTGAAAGTTTGTTAGGGATGTTAGGCCTTATGAATCAGCCCAAAGCTAATTAAGAGAGAGAGGTGAATTAGTAAAAAATATCTTTTAATCAAAACACAAATCAAAACCAATATCACCACAAAGAAAACTAAATGCAAAAATTAAATGCCAAAGTAATAAAGAAAGAACACACTGGTTTTATAGTGGTTCGGTCAAACCTTGACCTATGTCCACTTCTTGGAGGCACCCTCCAAGTATTGCACTAAACCAAGTGTCTCTCCTTTTGCCCCCACAGCTAGGCAGAGAAGCCCTTACAAAATCTCTTCCACCTTCCCCGATGCGGCGGAGTCGCCGGGTCCTTTGACACCAAAGAGATCTTCTTCTTTGGTGAACTTCCCTAGAGACAAGCCTTGAATCCGATAGTATTCAGGTGCGAGCTTGCTGGAGCAACCGTGTGGAACCCCCTCCATACTCCCTTGAGTCCCCCCTCACAGGATCTTCTCCCTCTCTCAAACTCCACCCTTTCCTCACTCCCTTTCAAGCTCTATCTTCAAGTTCCCCTAAAAGAACGAAGCTATAATGGCTGCCAAAGACACTTATAAAGTGTCATGTCATATCTTAAATAGAAGATCTCAAAATGAGCTCATTAATGCAAGTTGCCAACTTTATCATCTAGTATGATACTAATATCGTTCTGTACGATAAGTCCAAAATAAGCCAAATCAGCCGGGACGATTTGAGATAATAAGAAGAAGTTTATTCATATCATCCAGGAAGATAATATATTATCCTGGATGATCATAACAAATCGTGGAATATTGCCCTAAACATTACCCTGAAAAATAGCTGTCTGATGTCCAATAATCTAGCGTATCTGCCTGGATGATTTTGCGATTGTCCAATACGATTTGATCGTGCAATCAAGTCATAATTGCTTTCCTTAAATTCCAGAGAAATTTTGGAAAAATTGTCCTGGATCGTCCTGGACTATATTTTATAGTCCTGGATGATCCACCTGGACGATGTCCAAAAATAAGTAATTCCTAAATAGATCTGGCGGAAAATTCTTTCTATTTTGAGCCTATCATCAAGGCTGATACAAAATCATCCAGGACGATGTGTTTTACATAATGAAGGATGCTTTAATGAGGATGCCCTAACTAGGGTTTCTGCTTTTGAACAGATCATCCATGACGATATAAATATCATCCCAGATAATGTTACCAAAAAAAGTAAACTTTAGGGAACAGTCAGAAAATCTTCCAAGTTACAAAGCATCAGGAGCGACACCAAATACAATAGACTCAAGAAAGAAAAAAGTGTACAAACTGACTCAGACCTAGTCTACCAATCTTGAGTTGATTCTAAATTGTAGTCCAATCGTGTGAACCTAAAATGTTAGTAGATAAGGCAGTTGTAAAGAAAAAGAATGTTTGCTATCATCAAAATCATAAGCCATAGATCTGCAACAATCTCCCTCTTTTTGATGATGGCAAACATTTCAATTTGAATTTGAAAAAAGGAGCATTTTCTCCTAATCTCCCTCACTAGAATAACACTTTAAAAAATAGGGGAGATAAAAATATTTTTGTTGTTTTTAAATTTTTTGAAAAAAAAAGGATACAAGTTCAACAGTACGTTCTCCCCCTTTGACATTATCAAAAAGAGAGGAGGCACAAACAAAAAACAAAACATTCCCTGATTTAGTAAAAAAACAAAAATTCTTAAATGAGAAAGTTACCTCTTGATTTTAATCAAAAACTTAGTAGAATTGGATTGACAATGCATAGCCAAGAAAAGGTTAGAGATTCAGAATTTGATAATCCAAACTCAAGTTCTTTAAAAAGGCTCAAAAACTTTTTAATTGAATATCTAAATAAAGGAATAAATTAGAAAAAGAAACACTAATTTTTCAAAACTCCTTTCATAAAATATATCTAATAGAAGATTAACGCACGAATTGTTGAATCAGGTATCATGTTTTTCAAAACCAAGTATCGAAAGTATCAAGGGTTTTCTTAAGCTTTTAAAAAGTACAAGAATGGTAAGCATTAAATTTTGTGGGTTCATTTTATGCCTCTTGTCTATTTGAATCGCGCTCTTTGCGCATCTTTTGATTTTTGATACACTTTGTGTATATTTTTCAATTTGGCATCTTTGCGCATCTTTTATTTTTGGCATCATTAGACAATATATTTTTTTTAATATTCTACCTTTCTGAAATCTTAAAAACAAAAGTAAGCTCATCCTATTGATAAAGTGAATTGTTGATTAAGAAAATTATGAGTTAGATTCAACAACTTGCAAAAGATCTCTATGCGATAAATAAAATATAGGGAGATAAAAAATTTTAGTTTCAAAGACTAATTTAAAATATAAAAAAGATTTTAAATCAAAAGTAGAAAAACCTCTTTTAGGAAATAGAGATTGAGAGTCAAAAACATGAGTTTCCATCCTTTAACTATTTTTAGAGAAGTCAATTACAACTTACCAAAGATTTCAAGAAAAAATAGGAAGTAGATTTTTCATTTTTAGAAAAGTGAATATGTGTGTTGATCAAGGAAAAAATTTTATGAAACAAAAAAAATTCAAAGAATAAACAAAGATAAAAGCATAAAATAAAACCCAAACAAAAAAAAAAAACAAAAAAATAACTAAAAATAAAACACAACACAAACACACAAACAAGGCTTTTAACCATTATCTTTCTCCTGGTCCGATTCTTCAAAAAATAGGTCTGCCCAGGAGATTTTTTTCTTTTCATTATTTTTCTAGTTTAAAATTTATTTTGCTTTACCCTTTTCTTTTGCGGAAAGAATTCTTAAATTAGGGCACTGCTTTTTCATATGTCCAGGCTTCCTACTGTTGACCTCATTATTCGAGGTCAATTTTCCTGGAATCAATTCTAGCACCTAGGTATTCGTAGCCTAGTGTAGACGTTGCCCATAGGATTTCCCTTAGGTGAACGCCCATTGACGTAGCATCGACT
Organism: Dendrobium huoshanense; assembly: GCA_016618105.1. Classification (NCBI taxonomy): domain Eukaryota; kingdom Viridiplantae; phylum Streptophyta; class Magnoliopsida; order Asparagales; family Orchidaceae; genus Dendrobium; species Dendrobium huoshanense. The sequence goes on along the minus strand of CM028351.1, from coordinate 33,898,903 downwards.
CGAACATATCACTCAATTTAAATCAAAATCAATTCAATCCAATTTCAAATCAACTCCAAACAAACTCAAATCAAGTTCATTTATCATTCATCAATGTCAATTCGCTCATTTAATTTGATCTAATTTATTTATTTATTTTTTTGATCAAATTAATACATTATTGGTCTCAAATCAACTCACCAATCAAACCCAAAATTCTTTCCAATAAAAATATGATTTATCTATATATATATATATATATATATATATATATATATATATATATATATATATATATATATATATATGATCAAATCAAATCAAATCGACACTTAAATATTTCTTTAATCCTAATTGTTGATTTTGGACTAAGAAAATAGTTTTGTAATTAATTGAGCCGATCCAAAGCCTTCCCACAAATTTCCCATGCTCTCATTCATACAAAACCCCACTACCCCTTTAACTACTCCAACACACAGAAAACCAACCCCATCTCTTATGGTTCACAGAACTGCTCCCTCTCTCCCGCTCGATCCTCTCTCAATTCGCAAAACTGAAACCCCCCCACGCTCTCAGTTCAAAAAAAGCCTGCTCTCCCTCTCATTCAAAAAAACCAGCCCCTCATCTCCCTGCAGTTCGCACAGCCCAAACTTCCTAAAACTCAGTTTGCATACCTCACAGAGCCCGAACTCTCTCGATACGCTCTCTCTCTTACACAAAAAATCCTTCTCCTCTCCTATTCGCATAGAGCCGAAATCCAGCCCTCAAATTCGTGCAGTTCCGAACTCCCTCTCTTGGACGATTCTCTGGACAGTCCGCACAACCAGCTCGCACGAACAACCCTTCGCCTCCTCTCAGCCATGCGCATGAACTGAGAGTTCCCAGCCCAAACAGCTGAGGCCTTTACTTTCTCTGCTCTAGCCGACACCAACAATCTTCTTAATATTGGGTAATTTTCTTTTACATCCTTTCAATCTTCTTCTTCTATCATTTTAATTTGATTTAAGTCAAATGGAAAGAGTTGAAGTTTGATCTTTTAATAAAAAATCTGAGACAAAAATCTGTCAACGTTTCTTTCTTTTGATAAACATTAGCAATAAGAGAAACTATGAAAGTTTGGTTGGAATGTATATATATAAATTTTTTATTATTTTTTTTTTATCTTGGACGACAAATGATTTCATCTATTTTCATTTTTTTTATAGTTGAACTATATCTTGCATTGTTATTTTTTGAGTGGTTCTAAGTTGTCATTTTTGGTAATAATAGAATAATGCGAAATGAAATGCTAAATTTTTTTATTAATAGTTTGATTGATCCTTATGAAATTTGGAAGAATTTTTTTTTTTTTTGAACTCTTTTGCTTAAGCTTCATTAACGGCTAGCTCCCATAATCATTTAATAAATGTATTATTTGCCTTTATGTTCAACATGTTCTTGAAAATGAGATGTATTTGCATTGAAGAGAAAAGTATGTGAAGAGTGTCGTATAAGAAAGGTGTATATCAGAACACTAAGATTAGTGGAAATATGTTTGTGTTAATTGATGCTTGAATGTGTGATCTTAATAAGTGAATCTTATGTGTGTATATGTGTTAAGAATGATTCATTTGTGCTTTGAGAAGATCCATAATGAAAATGAAATGTATGGATTGTGAAAGTGAAAAGTATATGTGTGGAAAAGTAATTTGTAGTAGAGAAGTGTATTTATATTTGAAAAGTGAAAAGTTTATGTTTAAATGAAAAGTATAATGTATGATTTTGCAAAGACAAAACAAAACAAATATCAATGTTGCAAAGACATTTTGTTTAAGCATTCAAATCAATAACACCAAGCCTTGTTCTTAAAGTACTGAAGGTATCAAAGGCTAAAGGTTTTGTAAAAATGTCTGCAAGTTGATTTTCAGTTGAAACATGTATGAGTTCAATTTCTCCTTTGGATACATGATCCCTTATGAAATGATGCCTTATATCAAGGTGTTTTGTTCTAGAATGTTGAATAAGATTTTTGGAAATACAAATAGCACTAGTATTGTCACAAAAAATTAGAATAGTGCCTATAGTTAATCCTAAATCAATCAACTGTTGTTTTAACCAAAGTACTTGTGCCACACAACTTCCTAATGCAATGTATTCTGCTTCTGCAGTAGATAGTGCCACTGAATTTGTTTTCTACTAGACCATAAAACTAATGAATTTCCAATGAATTGACATGTTCCAGAAGTGCTTTTCCTATCCACTCTACAGCCTGCAAAGTCAGAATCTGAGTAACCAATAATTTTAAATGAAGAGCTAAACTTAGGATACCAAATTCCTAAGTTTTGAGTTCCTAGTAGATATCTTAAAATCCTTTTCACTGCTGTCAAATGTGATTCTTTTGGATCTGATTGAAATCTAGCACATAAGAAAACACTGAACATAATATCTGGTCGGCTAGCAGTTAAGTAAAGTAAAGATCCAATTATCCTTCTAAATTTCTTTTGATCAACAGATTTTCCCTTAAGGTCCTTATCCAACTGAACTGAAGAACTCATTGGTGTACTAACAGGTTTAGCATTGTCCATTTCATATTTTTTGAGGATGTCCTTAATATATTTAGTTTGACTAAGAAAAGTACCTTCCTCAAGTTGCTTAATGCTAAATCCTATAAAGTAATTTAAATCTCCCATTAGACTCATTTCAAATTCACTACTCATTGTTTTAGAAAAAATATCACAAAGATGTTTATTTGAAGATCCAAAGATGATGTCATCCACATAAATTTGAACAATAAGTATATCCTTTCCAATTTTCCTCAAAAAGAGAGTTGTATCCACACTTCCTTTTTCAAAAGTTCTTTCAAGTAGGAAGGTGCTTAACCTCTCATACCAAGCCCTAGGTGCCTGTTTCAATCCATATAATGCCTTTTTTAATTTGAAAACATGATTTGGAAATTTAGAATTTTCAAAACCTGGAGGTTGTTCTACAAAAACATCTTCATCAATTACCCCATTTAAAAAGGCACTTTTGGCATCCATTTGAAACAATTTAAAACCTTTAAAACAGGCAAAGGCTAGTAAAACCCTAATTGCTTCAAGTCTAGCTACAGGGGCAAAAGTTTCCTCAAAATCAATTCCTTCAATTTGATTATACCCCTTAGCTACTAATCTAGCCTTATTTCTAATGATTACTCCTGAGTCATTCATTTTATTTTTGAACACCCACTTGGTTCCAACAACACTTTGATCTTTTGGCCTTGTAGTTAGTTCCCAAACTTTATTTCTTACAAATTAATTTAACTCTTCTTGCATGGCCAATATCCAAAATTCATCTGAAAGTACTTGATCAATGTTAGTGGGTTCAATAGTTGAAATAAAGGCTGAATGATTGACTTCCTTGTTTAATCCACGCCTAGTTCTAACACCCTCACTTGGTTCACCTATAATCAATTCCTTTGGGTGGTTTTTAGAAAATCTCAAATCTCTAGGCAAAGGGTCTTCTCTTTCTAAATTTTCTTCCACATTTTCTTCCAAATTTAATCTATCAATCTTTTGGGAGTTTTCTTCAATTTCTTCTTCAACAACATTTGGCTCTTTCATGTTTCCATTTTCATCAAAAACAACATGTGTGGTTTCTTCAATGACTAAAGTTCTTTTGTTGAATACTCTATAAGATTTTCCAACACTTGAATATCCAACAAAAATTCCTTCATCTGATTTTGGATCAAATTTTTCTAAGGTAGATTTTCCATTATTATGTATGAACACCTTGCAACCAAATACATGCAAATGAGACAAATTTGGTGTTCTACCTTTTAGCAACTCATAGAGTGTTTTATTCAAATTTGATCTCACATTCACCCTATTCAGAACATAGCATGCAGTGCTAACCGCCTCAGCCCAAAAATATCTAGGAAGTGAGTATTCTGATAACATTGCTCGGGCGGCTTCTATTAATGTTCTGTTCTTTCTTTCAACTACTCCATTTTGTTGAGGAGTTCTAGGTGCAGAAAAATTGTGATCAATCCCCTTTTCTTTACAGAAATCTTCAAATCTTTCATTTTCAAATTCTCCTCCATGATCACTTTGTATAGAGATTATTTCACATCCTAGTTTTCTTTGTATCCAAGTTGAAAAATTTCTGAATTCCTCAAATGATTCACTCTTATGAAAAAGAAATTTAACCCAGGTGAATCTTGAAAAATCATCTACTATAACAAATCCATATACCTTTCCTCCTAGACTAACAATGCTTACAGGTCCAAAAAGATCCATGTGTAGAATTTCTAAAGGTCTACTTGTCATAAGATCTTTATTGGACTTAAAAGAGGACTTAACTTGTTTTCCTAATTGACATGCATCACATAGATGGTCCTTAGTAAAGTCTAGTTTAGGTATTCCTCTCACCAAATTCTTTTGGGTAATTCTTCTAAGATTTTTCATAATAGAATGACAAAGTCTCCTATGCCAAAGCCATGATTCATCAGAAACAGTTTTCAAACAAAAAGCAGTAGAAGATTGAATATAATTTAAATCTAGCATATAGACATTGTTTACCCTTTTTCCATTTAAAACAATTTTCCCATTTAGGCTAATTATGCAGCTAGTAAGTAAAAATTTTACATTATAGCCCTTATCACATAGCTGACTTATGCTAAGCAAATTATGATTTAAGCCTTCAACTAATAAAACATTGTCTATGAAAAAGTTTTTCAAATTTCCAATCATACCTGATCCAACCACTTTCTTTGTGGTATTATCTCCAAGTGTAACCTTGCCTCCACTCCTGGCTTCCAGCGTTATGAATTGAGCAGTATCTCCAGTCATGTGCTTTGAACATCCGCTGTCCAGGTACCATATACTCTCACGAGGTCTTGTGTGAGAGCATTCCTCTTCTAGATCTGATTGTTCAACTTTATCTGCCATCAAGCAAAGGTTGGTGACTTCTTCTTCTTTTTCAGTCTCAGATGAGTCTGAAGCTGAGTCCGCCCAAAAAGCCTTTTGAAACTTCTTCTTTCCCTTCTTTACCATTGGTTTCTCCTCTACCTTCTCCTTGCAAGGAGTGGCTTTGAGTTTTGGACAATCAGTCTTTATATGACCTGGTTTCCTGCATTCATAACAAATCACTTCATTTGAAACCTTGCCATTTCTGTTATACTTACCTCTATTCCATTGCTGGCATCTCTTATGCTTCCTCTTTAAAAAGCTTCTGAATTGTCTAGTCATCAGTGCAATATCATCTTCATCCTCAGGTTGTAAGTGTTCACTTTCTGACTCTTCCACATTTAGTGCAATATTCTTATCCTTTCTTGGTTCACCTGCATCAATCTTTCTTTGACTTACTCCTTGCTCGTAAGCAATGAGTGAACCAAGAAGATTGTCAATGGAATAAATGTTCAGATCTTTAGACTCTGTAATTGCAGTAATTTTAGCATCGTATGCAGTAGGTAAACAACGAAGAATCTTATTGACCATTTCAGCATTAGTTAATTCCCTACCAAGTGCATGTAAAGAGGTGACAATTTGAGTGAATCTTGTGTACATGTCAGATATAGATTCATTAGGTTTCATGCGAAATAATTCGTAGTCATGTAACAAGATATTGAGTCTTGATTGCTTAACCTCATTTGTCCCTTCATAAGTAATACAAAGTCTATCCCATATGTCTTTTCCGCTTTTACAAGTGGAAACTCGCATGTAGTCTTCAGATTTTAAAGCACAAAAGAAACTATTTAAACATTTCGCATTTAATTGTGCTAAGTCACGTTCTTCTATAGTCCAATCTGCATAGGGTGTATCTACCCTAATTCCATCAACTAATCTAGTTGGTTTTGAGTAACCTTCCTGGACTAGCATCCACATGCGATAGTCAAGTGATTGTAAGAAAGTAGACATGCGTGTTTTCCAAAAATCAAAAGGAATATTGTCAAACAGTGGAGGTCTAGTGATAGAGTAACCCTCAGGTGTGTTTCGGTTTCCAAATGTAGCCATCTATGTTAATCAAAAAGTAGTTCAAACTTATGATTTTGAAACTATGCTCTGATACCACTTGTTGAGTCCAGTAATTAGGTTGTTAAGCCTAAGTAAATGTCCCATGGCTACCAAGAGGGGGGTGAATTGGTAGTTTTAAAAATTTTAAACCCTCTTAATGATAAAGTTGAACCGAAATGAAATTTTCTTTTAAAGTTTGTAGAAAATTGTTTTTCAACCACAGAGTTGTTAAAACTGAAATTTAAAGTGCGGAAACGTAAAAGCAATAAAGTAAATGACACCAGATTTATAGTGGTTTGGTCTATAACCAGACCTACATCCACTCCTCAGAGGCACCCTCTGAGTATTGCACTAATACCACAAAGTGACTCTCCTTTAGCACCCACAGCAAGGCGGAGAAGCCTTTACAACACACTCTTTTCACCACTACTCGGTGCGGTAGAGAACCGTCGTCCTTTTACATAATCCACAGTGCTGGCAGAGAACCGTCGTCCTTTTACACAATCCACAGTGCTGGCAGAGAACCGTCGTCCTTTTACACTCTCCTAGTGTGGGCAGAGAACCCTACGGCTGTTCACACTCTCCAAGTGTAGGCAGAGAACCCTTCGGCTGTTCACACTCTCCAAGTGTCGGCGGATCTCCTTGACTGATCTTCTCACAAGAATCTAGAAGGAAGAAAGAAAAGAGTGAAGAAATCCAATTTCACAAGTAGATACTCTTACCTTAGTAATTCAAGTGAAGCCTTCTTGCTCCAGTGGTAGGAATCCTCCTTTGAATGCTCTCTTCCACTCTCTCCTTGGCTATTCTCTCAAGAGGCACGAAGATCAAATGACAAAAAGATATGGTGGCAGTCTAATTTGGACTATTTATGTAAAAGACAAGAAAAACCGCCCAAAAACTGCAAGATTCAAATTCTGTACGCAGTGAATCGTCCTGTACGATCCTGGATCGTCCTGGACGATTTTACTTAAACGATCTGAAACGACCCAATTTGTATATGTGTACGAAATGACTTCGTACAGCTGATCGTCCTGTACGAACTAGGTTCGTCCAGTACGAACGGTTATTACTAGGTCGGTTCTAGAAACTGCTGAAAACTGTTCTAAGTTGGTTAATCGTTTGGACGAAAATATGTTCGTCTGGATGAAAATTTTCCAGAGACCCGATCGTCCTGGATGATTATTTATTTCGTCTGGACGAAAATTTTCCAGAGGACCAATCGCCACGGACGATAATTTGTTTTTGTCTGGACGAAAATTTTCCAGAGACCCGATCGTCCGGTACGATAATTAATTTTGTCTGTACGAAAATTTTCCAGAGCACTGGTCGCCTCGTACGATAATAAAATTCGTCTGGACGAAAATTTTACAGAGAACCCATCGTCCGGGACGATAATAAATTTCGTCCTGGACGAATAGGACTTAGAAAAAAAAATTTCTAGCAAGTTCCTATTCGTTCCATGTGCTCTATAGGAGATAACTGACAGATCGTCCAGTACGATAAATATCGTCCTGTACGATCAGTATAAAATTTTATGATCTCCTTATTTGTGTGTGTAAGATTTGTATTCACTCAATTACAATCACTCCCTTTCAAAATTAAATCAAAGAAAATGCAAACTTCAAATAAACAAAATATTTCATGTTGAATTTGATTTGAATTTATCGTAGTCTGGAGTCTGATTTTCCTGAAATGTTAGTACACACAAGAGCAAGTGCAAATCTTCTAAAATTGTTAGGAGATAAATATACATTTGAACAATAATATTTGGAATCATCAAAACTACATAAGTTGCACAAATATAAATCATTCAAATAGCAACTATTCAAATAGAACTAATGTCATCCCAAAACAAATTTGAACAAAGAGCTAAGTTAGCACATAAATCTGCTAACTTATTACAATCACTACTAGAAAGAAGAATTAAAACTTGCTTAAAAAGATTAAGAAATCCTAAATCCCTGGGATCTAGATAGTCCTCCTTCACATCAACCTTATTATTTACATCTTGAAAGAAATTGATAACATTAAAGTTATCACCTTCAATAATGATACCTTATGCATCAAACATCCAATCTTGAATAAATATCTTTAAAGAAAAAATTGATAACAACTCAACTTGCGAGCAATATCAATGTATACAATTGAATCTAAAAGCACCTAAGAACCTTCCTTTACAGTCTCTTAAGACTCCTCCAATACCAACTTTTTTTGCACTTAGAAATGAAGCTTCCATGTTAACTTTGATCCATTTAGGAGGAGGATGATGCCAGGATAGTCGAGACAGCTTACATAACATATTAGCATCCTAATTCTTCCAAATGAGATTAATATTTAATGAGGCAATTTCATGACTAACAAAATTTGTTGCTATATAGGAAGAACCATCTTCTAATCCATCATGAACTATTTTATTTCTACTTTTTGAACAAAAAACACCACAGAACAATACATATTACTTTGGAACATATTTGAGTTTGCAAGAAGCTTCAGTCAATAGTAACAATCCTCCAAAGAATAGAATGCCGGAATACCAAATCCCCATTTTGCTAGAAAACTAAAAACTTGATGCAACTTAATGCAATTTACCGCAACATGTTCAGAGATCTCCACAGCCTCACAACTTCTCGGACAACCATCAAAATTAGCTAGCCTTCTATACCTTAGAAAATGATTACATTGAAATACATTCCTCTTAAAACACCACCATAATAGAGCAATTCCTGGCCTTAATTTTAATTTTTTCATCCAGCTCCAATCTTTATCCTTCAAGACATCAGTGTTAGATGGATTTATTGCTAAATCCAAAATGGATTTACTAGAGTATTTGAACTGTAGCTCCAATTGATCTTTCAGCAAACCAGATTAAATAGGGACGGATAAGATGACATCCACTAGATGCTGCCTAAAGAATTCCTCCAACTTACATTCATTCCACTTCCCATCACATATAAATCCAAAAATGTATTTCAGTTTCTTCATTCATATTAGCAACAAAGGTTGTATTATTTATACATTGGTCCAAAATCCTAGTACCCTTGAAGGTATTAATTATTGTACTAGATGACACCTTTCATCTTATAATTGGATGAAAAAATTTTGCTCCGTTTAATAAAATCTTCCAAGTGGAAGAAGAATAACTTATGCATTCTAAATTCCACACTTCTGTGCCATACTTTGTGTTAATGCTATGTTTAAAAGTGAGTTAGGTTTAGAAATAAAATTCCAAGCAAACTTATCCCTTAAAGGTCCAACATTCTTCACAATGGATTGCAATCCACGCCCTCCATCTCTTTTAGGTTTACAAAGAACATCCCATGCTATATAATGAAGTCCCTTAGCAGCATCTTTCTTTTACCAAATAAAATTTTTGCACATGTTCTAAAAATTATTCAAGACTCCAATAGGGATTAATGAATGAGGTGCCAAAAATATAAGAAGTGAAAGACATGCTGAATTAAGAACAATCAATTTTCCAGCAATTGAAATAAACTTATTACCCCTAGAAATCAATATACTAGCAACTTTAACTAATAGATCTTGAAAATTAGATAATACAATTCTTCTCATAGCAATTTTAACCCCCAAACACTCCATTTCATAAATAACTTTGAAGCCCAACATCATTGAGAGAGATCTCCTTTTTCACCTTTTAACTGACTTCCCAAATAGAATAGAAGATTTAAGCACATTGATCTTATGTCCTGTCCATCTACAATAGTCTCCAATAACTTTCCTTACTTTCTTCATGCTTTTATAGTTGGCCTTAGAGAAAAAATAATGTCGTCGACATACAATAAGTGAGATATTAAAGGAGCATTGGGAGCTACCTTTATACCCAAATTTCTTCCTCTTTGAGCAAAAGCATCAGTCAATAACTGAGAGCACATAATGAAGCGGTAAGGAGACAAATGACACCCTTGTTTAAACCCACTTCTTGCCTCAATCCATTCAGAGTGAACACCATTAACCATAACAGAAAACTTTGGCTTCATCACGCACTCCATTATAAGATTATAAAATTTCTTTTTAAACCCAAAACCATCAAGCATTTTTTGAATAGTGGACCAACTCATATGCTTGCTCCATATCAATTTTAATAGCCATCAACCTTTTTTTTGATTTAGAATATCTGAATTTGTTAAATAATTCTTAGACTAGTAAAATTTGATATGACATAGACCTACCTTTTACATAAGCATATTGAACTTTTGAAATTATTTTAGGGAATAAAAGAGACATCCTATTTAATAGCATTCTAGCCACAATCTTGTAAATTGATTTACATAGGCTAATAGGATGATAATTCAAAGGAGCTAAAGGGGTTTTCACCTTTGGAATCAAAACCACATTCGTCGCCTTCCACTTAGAACATAAATTGCCAAAAGTGAAGAATGAATTAATTGCCATCCAAACATCATTTTTGATAAAAGTCCAATATGCTATAAGAAATGAGTAGGTTATGTCATCATTACCTGGAGACTTGTTTGACTCCAAATGCTTAATCACTTGCTCCAGCTCATTAAAGGAAAAAATCCTTCTCAAGCAACACTTTATCACCGTCATCCAACATAGATGAAGAGGAAGGCCACCCATTGAAAAGACATCAATGTTCTCTCCCTTTATCTTTGAAGTAGCTAAATAAAATACTTTCAATTTGCAATTGGTCTTCAATCATCTCTCCATCTTTGTTTTTAATTTGATTAATCCAATTATCATTCTTTCTATCCAAAGAATAAGCCTGAAAGAATTTAGAGTTTGAATCACTTTCTATCATCCATTGAATCTTTGCTCTTTGTTTCCACCAAGTACAAAGTCGACCCTGTGTGGAATTGAGATCATTAACCTTTGATTTTAAAAGAAGTAGCTTCTGATCCGAGAGACCTCCACAGCTAGATTCTTCAATTTGTAATTTCATAATTTCTTTTTTTAAGAGCTTCCTTCATTTCATAAAAGTTTTTTGTGCTTTGCTTTACTCCAAAAGAATAAAGCTTTCATAGCTCTTTTGAATTTAAATTCAAAATTTCCACATTGCTACCCCGCACAGGTTTCGTCCAAGAGTTAAAGACAATATCATAGGATGCAGGAAATGTCGTCCAGACATCCTCAAACATAACTATCCAATTTTTACAAAAACCTATAGAAAAAATTTTCAGCATTATGGGATAGTGGTTGAAAGAAAATCTAGCCAAGTGTCTAACAACCGCCATCTTAATAGCATTCAAAGCAGCAGAGTTAAGAATATAACGATCCAATCTTTCCCATATTCGAGCTTTACCAACTTTATTGTTACACCAAGTGTATTTAGGACAACTATTCCTACTTCATTAAAGTCACAATTCCTTATAAAAGAATACATATCTTGAGTTTCTTGAGAAATAACAAACTGCTTACCTCCTTTCTTATCATCTTGAGATAATAAACAATTGAAGTCTCCTCCCACAATAGCTAGATTTTTTATACTTGAAAGCATTTCAAGGCTATTCCACAAACTCCTTTTGAAACAATCTTTGCATTCATAAACAATGGCTATCAACCACACACCATTATTGGCAATGTTAAGTTCACCCACCACAACTTGAGAATTTTCTTCTTTAACTAAAAATGAAATAATGTCTGATCTTCAACAAGTCAAGATACTGCTGGATAGCCCATCTACAGGATAAAGAAAAAAATATCATTTCTCATCCGTAAACTTCTTAAAAGCAAATGGATCAATTGAAGAAATTTTAGTTTCAACCAAACCAACAAACAAAGCATTATGATCATTCACATTCTCATTCAAATACCGTGAGGCTTCAACTTTCCTAGCCCCTCTACAATTCCAAAAAAAAATAAAAATGGACATCATTTAAGAATGATAGTGGGATTGCTCCAACAAGAATTTGTTGTCAATACCTCATTTCTTCTATTCCAAGGATGAAAGTTATTTTTCCCAAGCGATTGAAGCTCTTTTTGGAATTTAAACTTGATAGCACCTAATGAAATTGTATTATTCTTAGTAGATGAGTTAGAGCATTCTAATAATTTATCACTCAATTCCCCATCATCTTTGTCTTTTTTGTTGAATTCAGCAACAACCCCACTAGTATTCAAATTTTCTTCAACAATACATGCTTCTAATAAAATGAACTGGTTATCAAGAATTAATAAAGGCTCCTTACCTTCACCTAATTGGTTGATATTATTCAGCTCTTATTTATCAGAGGAATCATAAACCAAATCAATAGTTTTTACATTATTTTCTATATTCTGCACTTCTTGTTCTATATTAATTGGTTCAACTTCTATATTCTGCACTTCTTGTTCTACATTAACTGGCTCAACTTTATTAATCTCATTTAAAAAGGTGTTGATATCTTCAATAGTATTCTCCACTCTTAAATAACATTCACTTGTTTTAGTTTGCTGAACTTTCTTAACATAAATGGTAGAAGGTTTAGTTGAATTAACTTTACCACCTCTAAAAGGAGAATGAAATGTCCTTCATCTTCCATAACTAACATGGATCCGAGGGGCATAAGACAACCCCTTTTTATTAACTAACATCTTAGATTTCTCTTCATTGACAATCTTAGAATTTGAAATATTTGAATTATCAGAAGCAACCAAATTTTTCTCCAATCTACAATCTTTAATTAGATGGCCAATCATCCCATATTTGAAACAAAAAGTAGTAATTTTCTCATATTCTATTTTTTGAAAAAAAAAAAACAACCTTCAAGTCTTTCCACCCATACCCCCAAAGGAAGATGTTTGTCTAGAGCAACACAAACACAAAATCTCACAAATTCTTTTCTCCCCCACTAGAACATATTACCATACAAAAATAAAGGAGTTATCACCAAAGAAGCCATACGAGATATATTAATCTCATCCCAACAATAAAGAGGTAGGTGAGGCATCCTTACCAATATAGGAGAAGTCAAACCCTTTAGAGACGTGGGAGAAAACTTTGAAGTCCACTTGTCCAACCCCACAATATGGCTACGAAAAAACCAAGGACCACCTGATAATACTCCTTCCAAATCTTCGAATGAAGATAATGAGCATAGTACCCAACCTAGCACAATAATAGTAAGGTGGAACTTCCCAAATTGCATCCATTATTTGTGCAACTTTTCTATAATTACAAGTACTAGAATATTACTCCCAAAAACTTTTACCACTATAGAGAAATGAAGTTTCTCAGAATTAGATTTGATAGTAGGTTCAAACAATTTAATAGTATGATCATCTTCAAAAAGGATTGATTCATCATTTTAAAGTTAATTTAGACATTAGGACATCTAGCACATTGATTTTCTTCCTTCTCATTTTTTGCATTCACAGCCTTAAGATTGTCTTCCTTACCAATTTGAGTTGAATTTTCTTCAATGACATTTATTTGAGCATTTACTCAATCATCTGAAATACCTTTTCCAATATTCTCATTCAAAGAGTTTTCTTTATTGATAGCATTTCCAAATCCCTTAACAAACAGTTTTATGTTTGACGATGATGAAGTATCAAAGTTGTTCATTTTATTTAACACAAAAACATTACCATTTGACTTTGGAGTTTTGAAAATTGTGACATCTTGCACTTTCTTTCCTTTACTAGCAACAGGAGATAATTTCTTGGCATCATCTTCCAAGGGCTCCTTAATCACCAAAGGACCTTCATGTCAACTTTTATTAAAAATGGTTTGAGAAGAAGTTCACAAATAATCATTACAAGAATTAGGAGGAACAAAATCATACAACTTCCGATGGCTAGAAGTGGTCACCGAAGGTGCCATCGCCATGAACGACAGAGCACCCTAAAAAGCGGGATGAAAAATTTGAACAAAATGAAAGGTTTATCTCATTAGAAAATTAGAAGCTAGAAAATCATAAAATTTGATCTTCTCTCATACCTTTACCCTTAATATACAAAGTTGCTTCAAAAATATAGACTAAGTACTCCAAATGATTGCAAGGTAGTTTTGGATATTCTAGCCACATTAGTAGCTTATATGGCTTGATCTTGTCATGAATTATAGGGAGATGGTTCTAAAGTCTACACAAGCTAATGGTTAGGTCAAACTTGAGCTGCATCAAGATTAAGCTAGAGAAAATGGGTTTTAGGTGGCATGGTTCAACCCAAATGGTTGACCCAAGTCAAACCATGGGTTGGGACAGATGAGTAATATGGATAGAGTTAATACACACTTGCTACAACCATTTAGGGGATTTAATTTTATAAGGGTAGGGTTTTTTTCTCACAAAAACCTTTTTAGTCAACTTGGTTCAACCCAAAAAGATAAACTAGGTGGGCCCTAGGGCTCAATCATTTTTGGTTGACTCGTGGGGATCTAAGGTGCTATCTTGCAAAGTTCAATTGAATGGTGAGGTCAAAATCTAGACTTTTAAAATTTCAAAGTATATATTATAGGTTTTGGCCAACTAAGTTTGACCAAGGGTGAAGGGTGGGTCCAACTAATTCAAAATGATATTTTGGATTAGTTAAAAGTTGTCACAAGGTTTACTGGGGTCATTTAGTTCAAAATATTGGTTTAAGGGCTTAAATGGCCCCTTGGTCAACCTAGGTTAACTTGGTTAACTTGGGTTTACCAATGATTAGAACTTAGTTCAATGCATTCTAAATGATATTTAAAGTCTGGAAGAGGTGGGCCCATGTAATTGGAAGATCATTTAGTTTAAAATGTATGTTTGAGCGCTAAAAGGGCCCTTTGCATAACAAGAGTTAACCAAGGGTTAAAATTTGACTTAATAAATTCAAAATAATATTTATAGTTTATTGGAGGTAGTCCAAGGTTTGCTGGTGCCATTTAGTTCCAAATGCATATTTAAGGGCTTAAAAATATCCTTTGGTCAACCTAGGTTAACCTGGTCAACCATCATTGACCAACGGTTGAAACTTTGTTCAATACATTCAAAATGATATTTAGGGTCTATTGAAGGTGGTACTAGGGTTTGGTGTGGTCTTCATACATATAATGTGGTTTAAAGAAAAAAAAAGGGTAATTTGGTCAACCTTGGTTGACTTAGTGAGCTAGGGTTTACCAGGGCTTAAGATTTTATTTAATGCACACCAAATCTTATTTTGGACATATTGGGGAAGGATGCAAGGTTTGTTTTAACTAGGCCATGTTGAGGTTTAAGAAAATTTCAGTTTTGTTGATTTAAGAATTTAAAGTTTTGCAGTCAACCATGGTCAAGCAAGATTCAACGTAGGTTTAAAGTGTTATGGTAATGATAATCAATAAGCTTAAAGAGACCTCCGAGATCAAAAATCATAATAATATCTTATTTAGTGGCATTTGACATACATATATAAAGGTTTTACAACCAATGGAAGTGCTTTAAGTTTAGTGGTTAGGAACCTTGAATGCCTTAAAACTGATGTGGTTGACCTTAGGGACATGCCTAGTCGATATGTAAGTGATAGATCATGAATCTAGTCATTTGGTCATGTTTCAAGGTAGTGGAAAATTTTTCAAAACTAGGTTTTGGATCAAAAGGTATTGAGTTTAGTTCTAGCACTGGATTTTAGAATTTTGAATTTTCACTAAGTTTGATAAATGGATTTTATTTAGATTTTTTTTAAACAATAATTTAGGGGATTTTAGTATTTGAAATGCTCACATAATTGATTATCATCAATGATCGTTAGTGATTAAACTTGTTATAAGATGATAATCAACATGAGGACTTAATGCTTGATTTTGATTTAGGTTTTCAATTGATCAATGGACGTTAATGATTGATTAAATTTTAGCTTTGCAACCATAGTAATGGTAATAATTGGTGATTATCAAGTGGTAGATCAGATGATCAAATAACAGTCAGGGATGAATTTCAAGTGTTAGTTTTATGGATTAATGATCAGGTCACCATGCCAAAACATAGTGATGATTTTGATTTAAGGTTTGAAGTATGGTTTGAAGCATAGGGTAGAAGGAACCAAAATCTCATGACTCAATCTAAAGCTACAAAAGGAAACATCCTGAATTACATCTACAAGTGTCCCTAAAGACTAAGGGCATTTTAATTATTTATTTGGGACGACATCCCGCCACATACTGAGATCCCCAAATAAATATTTAAAATTTCTTGCTAAAATACAGTTAAAGGAGGAAAGATTGGATGAGCCTCTGTAAATTAATGTGCCATCAAAAAAAGTATAATTTAATCAAGATATAATCTGTAAAAGAGATAGTAAAGTCCCACCAGCTGATGAATCTATAAAATATAGATAAATCTCGAACGGTATAAGTAATATACAACAAAAATATTACATGCATATATATGATTGCGACAGAGAAGCACATGGTAAAAGAAGAACAATTATAAAAATACTAGAAACTAATATAATAGTGGTGGCAAGAGAAAAGAAAAGAGTGGAAATGCTATATACCATCCTCAATCTACAAACACTCCAGGGATATGAGTGTGAGGTGTTGTGTTACTATCTTGTGGATCTCTACTTGATTAGAGCTAACAAATTAATCATGCTGACTACAAGTGCATCTAAAGATCTATGAAGACACAAAGAAAGACTCTTGGAGATCTAAAGAATGAAACCTTTAGCATGATATCCAAACATGTTTGTGGAGATCCATAAAATGAGAACTTCTATGTGACATCCAAAGCAAGTATTTGGAGATCTACAGGCTTAACCGAGCTATAATAAACATTGTTTGCTCTGGATGCATACCACATTTATTGGGGGCATTTATTGAACTTTATAGCATGTAAAAAAATTAAATGAAAAATATCTGGCATACCTGTTGAGGCCAATCATGAATTCATGCCAAATATCCTGCTCATGTCCTATAACTCTGCAATGGCACCGACTAGTCCTTTCTCATGTCTTCTATCACAGAGCACATGGCTGACCTTTGACTCTTATTAAAATGAGTGATACCCCACAGCATTCTCTTCCTCTTAAATCCCGTGATAATAGCACCGACTTGACCAAAGTAATTCTACCGGCCAAGGAAATAAATTTTCCACCCCAAACAGCCAGCATATTCATTGCTTTATCTAATAATGATTGAAAATCTAATTTCACCATTCTTCTCAAAGCAATCTATTCCCAAATAGGAAAATTCTTTGACCTTCTTGAAATCCATAATTCTAGCAATAGCTTTCCTCTTCTTTTTCTTTACAGATTTCCTAAATAATATTCCAGATTTGCTAGTATTCACTCTTTGACCCTTCCAACCATAGAAATCCGAAATAATGCTTTGGATCTCCTTAACCATCTTCAACCTTGCTTCTGAGAGAATGATAATGTCATCAGCATATAGAATGTGAGTGATCTTATGCCCATTAGAAGATATAGGAATACCTACCAAATCCTTCTTTTGATAAAAAACATTAGATAGAAGTTGATCACAAATAATAAACAAAAATGCAGATAATGGGTATCCCTGACGAAAACCATATTTTGCTTCTATCCAATTAGACAAATTTCCATTGATTGATAAATAAAACTAAGGACTATCAACACAATCAGAAATGAGATTAACCAATTTATTTGGAAATCCACAATCCTTCAAAGCCTTGAATAAGGTTTTCCACCCCATTGAATCATAAGCTTGTTCCAAGTCTAACTTGAAGGAAACTAAACCTTTAGAGGAATTAGAATGCATAAACTTGTGTAATACTTCATGAGCCACCAACACATGATCCGAAAGAGATCTTCCTTTCAAAAAAGCTACTTGTTCATCCAAAATTAATTTAGGAATCACAAGTAAAAGTCTATTTAAGATCATCTTTGCCGCTATCTTGTAAACAGAAAAAAATAAGCTTATTGGTCTAAAATTAGAAGGGGACAAAGGATTTTTTACCTTTGGTATCATCATAATGATTGTTTTTTTTTCACTCACTACACATCTTACCAGATTTGAAGAAGTGATCCAAAACTTTCCATAAATAAACCTTGATAATGGGCCAATATGCGTTGAAAAATGAATATGAGATCCCATCATGACCCGGAGCTATATTCCCCCCAAGTTCTTTTATTTCTTTCTCCATTTATCCCATGGAAAATTCTCTATCCAACATAAGAAGGTCATCTCCATTCAAAGTGTTCCATGATTTTGGCCACCCGAACATAGAACAATCCCTCCTTTTCCACTTGTCTTTAAAATAACTGGAAAGAACATCTTCAATATGTTCCTTATCTTCTATAATCAAACCATTAACATCATTGATTTTATGAATAAAATTTGAAATTTTTATAACACTTGCATAAGCATGAAAAAATATTGTGTTAGCATCACCTTCCTTTAGCCATTTAACCTTTGTACGCTTCATCCACCATGTACAAAGCTGAGCCAAAGTTGAATTTAATTCATTAGTCTTATTTTTCAAGATCCACAAATCTTCCTCTAAAAGAAAACTGAAATATGCTTCCTTCATATGTAGTTCTATAATCACTTTCTTAAGCTCTTTTTTAGATAGATTTAACTCCTTGTGTTTGGCTTTACTCCAATAAAATAGAGCTTTAAGAGATCTATTCATCTTTTGATTTAGGATTTGTGGAAAATCTCCAACAGTTTTCTTCCTGCATACTCCTCTAACCACCACCGTCGAGGCTGGAATTGAAGCACATAAATCTACAAACTTTATATTCTTTTTACGCGGTACATTGAATTCCAATAAGTTTAATAAAATCAGACAGTGGTCCGATGCAACTCTAGCAACGTGTCTTACCACCAATCTGTGAGGAGAATTTAAAGCTACTGAAATCAAAAGACTTCTATACAATTTTTCAAGAATTCTTTCAGCTCCCTTCTTATTATTGCACCATGTAAACTTAGGTCCAATGCATCCAACCTCATGTAAATCATTACATGTTATAAAGGAGTTCATCTCCTTTGGGTCGAGGGAATTAACAAACCTCCTCCCTCCCCTTTTTTCCTCCTTAGATATTAAGCAATTGAAGTCTTGTTGGTGGAATTTTGAAAGGAGATTTTGAAAAATATTAGTTCTATTTGGGTATTTTGGAGTTAAAGTTTAATTCTAATTCTAAATTGAATCCTCCCATTAGAAAGAGTATATCACCTCGAAAGGTAAAAATAAAATTTCATAATAGTGTTCAGATTTAGAATTATGAAATTCATCTTGAATATTGTGACTGGATGCTAAAGAGAATTTTATATGGCCCCGAAGGGTCAAAATGAGGTTCAACTGAATATCCAACTATAGTACTTAAGAAATGTGATCATTAGGTTCACATCCAAAGCCTTATCAAAGAAAGATGTATCTCCCCAAAGGGAGATAATGTCATTCAATAATAATTCTTTGAATGTGATAATAATAATCACCTTTTTTATCTTTTCCAAAGGAATCCAATATGAATTTTGAAAATTCAATTTTTAAAATCAGGTGCGTGTGTGATTCTAAATATCCTACGAGGGCAAGCGC
Organism: Dendrobium huoshanense; assembly: GCA_016618105.1. NCBI lineage: Eukaryota > Viridiplantae > Streptophyta > Magnoliopsida > Asparagales > Orchidaceae > Dendrobium > Dendrobium huoshanense. Next base: position 33,879,534 of record CM028351.1, on the reverse strand, counting down.
TCATAGTTAATTACATCGTAGGGAGATAAAGTCCCCTAAGAAAACTCTCGATAAAAATAGTGGAAAAATTTTGTTAGATTTTCTATGAGTGGTATAAAAAAGAGATGAATTTTGGAAACTCAAAAGGGAATGGATCAAACTTGAGCAGTTATTAATAGAGTCAGGGGAAGAAAGGTAGGGGACACTTTGAGATTCCAGAACCATCCAGAAGTGTCCCAACTTAATCTAAGTTTGGGTTTTATATTTTGGATTAAAATGATATTTAATTAGACTTAAGCATTTTATTAGAAATTTGGGATTAGATTCCCGAATTCTGGATTCTTATAATGAAAGATCTGCCCCGAATCCTAAATCTAATTTGGACACTAGACCATAGTCGTCTGAACCTAACTAATACAGTGCAAGGTCTGAACTTACCCCGGCCTGGATTGGGGAGCCAGCTAATCACCTAATCGATTTAAAATACATGAGTGGTCTTTTACGAAAGAGTGGAAGGGATGTTTTATTTAATGGTTTTGGAGAGTTGGGGCCAACATCTAGAGATTTTCCTAATTGGCCCCTTTGACTTATGTTGGGTGCAAAATGCTAAGGACTAATGCAATTAAAATTTTGACTCTTTTAATTTGTTTCTAATGAAATACATGCTAGTTAACAACCTCAAATAAAGTATGCTTGAAAATTAAAAATAGGCTTAGAAAATAATTTTTTAGAAGACTGGACTTCCCCAAGTCTGGTACCTCGTCCTGATAGGTCAGACTACCCGGACTCTATCCGCAGGCGGGGAAGGGTCTAAAGTAAGGAGAGAGTAATGCAGAAATATGCATGCGACCCCAGGGTCGATCCACGACTAATTCCTTAAATTCGTTAACTTTCTATGTTATTTAGACTTACTAAATTTTAAACTTTAAGATTACGACTATAAAAATTTTCACACCCTTACGAGTCTCACGAGTCCAGGCAAAAACAAAAGCAGCACACAAACACCAAAAAACTAAGAAAAACAGGCAATCTTAAAGGCAATCATTTCAACACATCAAATATAAATGAATTAATTAATAAATGTCCATAGGCAAAGTTGTCTTACTTATTACAAACCAGAATTTTGTAGAAGGTAAAGTGGTTGTGTACAACTAAAAACAACCTGGATTTTAAACCTAGTAGAGACGCAAGTGATTTTGAGTGGGATACTCTTTGTCTTCAAATCTTCAATCTTATTCTCCTTCAGGCTCCTTGGATTCTTTGTAGTAGTCTACCCAAATGGATGAGAGGGCACTTCCTTTAAGGGGAAGGCCACTCTTTCATCTTTGGGTAGGAAAGAAGTAATCCAAATTTGGATCTCCAAATAAAAAAGGGTTACTCCCCTAAAGGGTGTCCTTTTCTCTTTAAATTCCAAGCTTTGGACCTATGTATCCTAACTCAAAATCTCACTTTCACAACACTTGACACTTACACAAATTACATTTAATATGAAAATGAAAAAAAAATCTAGACTCTCCTACAGGGTTATCCTAAGCAGTTAATAAATTAAAATATATTCTCAAGAAGTTATATATGTGCAAAAAACTAAGTAAATATACTGGCCACGCTCTTTTTATATTTGGGGCTTTAGCAGCTGAAGCTTCTGTGTAAGCATTTATAATAATTGAATTTTTTTATTGACTTAGCCCCCTTTTTATTGCCCTGCATGAGCGTGACTACCTGCAAAAAATTGTGTGAACATCCAGATCATTTCTATCCTAAGGGTAATCTAATCTCCAAACACATCAATCAACCACAGAGTGTAGTAAAAAAAGTAAGCAGACACAGCGAAGCAATTTCATCCACAACATACAGTAAAATCATGAAAAATTTGGCACACAGTAGTAAAGTAAACATCGGCCTAACCTAGATCTAGAGTTTGTTGTCCTAGAAAACCATCTAAAGTGTGTGTAAAAAGTTGTGTGGCTGTAATAGATCCTAGGTTGTGTGATTAGTTAAAGTTGTCTAGAATTCTGAGTTTGTTAAGGCTTAAAAGGGTGATTTAAATTAAAGTTTAAATATTAATATATTAAGAATTTTAGTTAAATATATTTTAAGAGCTAATTTATTACTACCTTTATTTCACACCTAGACTGTGAAGTTTATTTTACCTTCCTTGGGGCTAAGCTAATAGCCTTGTATGCTTGGGTTACCCACTAGTAATCGGGGTTGATTAAGTTAGTTTAAGTTGGTTGAAATTAAGAGGATTGGATTAATATTAAAGAGAATTAATTATTGATTTTAATGGGTTGGTTGAGAATTTTATTAATCAAATTAGAAAATTTTGAAATTTTAATGAACTAATGGTTTTAGAAAATTATCTAGATATATTAACTAAGGGGTCAAAAGTTGATTTTTAGAATTAGAGGGAATATTAATGGTTTCCGATTTTTAATAAATACTAGACCTTATTATGAGTTGATAGACAGGTAGCACACTCAATTTGGAGTTTTCTATGAAAAGTTATGATTTTTAGAAGTTCTGACCCGATTTTGACCTAAGGTTGACCAAAATGTTGACTTTTTGAGTTTGACCAAATTTTGGGGGTTTGAAATTTTTAAAAAATATTATACCTTAATTAGAGTCATTAGCCACTGAGTTTGATTGATTTGTAATTTTCTATAATTTGTTATGGATTTTGGAATTTTGGGTATTTATGTAATATTCTTTAATTACCTTAATTAAGAAGCCTTTTTAATAGTTTGAACCCAAATGAATCCTAAACTTTTTGAAATCAACCCCAAAGATCAGAAATGATCTAAGGGGAGATCAGCAAGTGTTCAAAGAATTTTTGGGATTTTTAATAATTTTAATTATTTAAAATTGATTAAATATTAGTTTTGATTTAAATTAAATTAAAGTGGGTTTTAATGTAAAATTAAGGAGACTCAAATTTCTACTGATTAATGGATCAATTAAGGTAAGTTAGAAATATTTTAGGGAATTTTTAGGATTAATGTTGATTTATTAGAATTTTTTAAGGCTAAAGGGTAATTCTAGGGAGGGAATATCATAGCTCTTATTTAGTGGACCAAATGGGCACCAACTCTAATGAAATTTGGACCATCAGATCACCTAATCCCAAGGCCTAAACACACCAAATTTGGGACTAATTGGAATTCTCTAGTAAGTCACCTTATGAAAATCCTAGGGAGCTATCCTAAGCTTGCATTGAGGTAAAATCACTGGCCCTAAACTCCCTATGCTACACATCATCAGCACACACAAAATCAGAACCTAAATCTCATTGGATAGGTCACAATTTCAATTTGAATTTAAGGGTCAACCCATGACCCTTGAATCCAAAATTGAAAACTAATTCCATTAAACATCTCAAACAAGGGAGATAAAATTTGGGCATGTCAAGGACATGCCCAAATTCATTATCCCAAAATTCTAAGCCCTGGTGAATTAAATCTGAAAAATAAATGCAATAATTAAAATAACACTAAAACTAAAATTAAATTTAACAAGATGCAATTAGGACTTGGAACTATAGGGCTTTTGTAGGTCTCCGTGAGGCCTTTCCAATGTGCCTTAGAACACCTAATTTGGTCAAGTGTGCAAGGAGATATTAATTTTTGAAGATCCCTTAAATTTTCTATGAAATTAAATCCATTAATTACCCAGTCAGCCGGCGCTCTACACACGGCGCGTCGTGATTGGCAGAACAATCATTGACGGGTGAATGGGTAACGGTCAGATTAACCGTAGCTGTCAGATGGACAATCGGAAGGCTACGGTCAAACGGGCTCTGAGACCGTAGGATCTAATCCGTGAAAGTGCTCAGATGACACTAGAAAGTGCTCTGATATCACTTGAAAGTTTGTTAGGGATGTTAGGCCTTATGAATCAGCCCAAAGCTAATTAAGAGAGAGAGGTGAATTAGTAAAAAATATCTTTTAATCAAAACACAAATCAAAACCAATATCACCACAAAGAAAACTAAATGCAAAAATTAAATGCCAAAGTAATAAAGAAAGAACACACTGGTTTTATAGTGGTTCGGTCAAACCTTGACCTATGTCCACTTCTTGGAGGCACCCTCCAAGTATTGCACTAAACCAAGTGTCTCTCCTTTTGCCCCCACAGCTAGGCAGAGAAGCCCTTACAAAATCTCTTCCACCTTCCCCGATGCGGCGGAGTCGCCGGGTCCTTTGACACCAAAGAGATCTTCTTCTTTGGTGAACTTCCCTAGAGACAAGCCTTGAATCCGATAGTATTCAGGTGCGAGCTTGCTGGAGCAACCGTGTGGAACCCCCTCCATACTCCCTTGAGTCCCCCCTCACAGGATCTTCTCCCTCTCTCAAACTCCACCCTTTCCTCACTCCCTTTCAAGCTCTATCTTCAAGTTCCCCTAAAAGAACGAAGCTATAATGGCTGCCAAAGACACTTATAAAGTGTCATGTCATATCTTAAATAGAAGATCTCAAAATGAGCTCATTAATGCAAGTTGCCAACTTTATCATCTAGTATGATACTAATATCGTTCTGTACGATAAGTCCAAAATAAGCCAAATCAGCCGGGACGATTTGAGATAATAAGAAGAAGTTTATTCATATCATCCAGGAAGATAATATATTATCCTGGATGATCATAACAAATCGTGGAATATTGCCCTAAACATTACCCTGAAAAATAGCTGTCTGATGTCCAATAATCTAGCGTATCTGCCTGGATGATTTTGCGATTGTCCAATACGATTTGATCGTGCAATCAAGTCATAATTGCTTTCCTTAAATTCCAGAGAAATTTTGGAAAAATTGTCCTGGATCGTCCTGGACTATATTTTATAGTCCTGGATGATCCACCTGGACGATGTCCAAAAATAAGTAATTCCTAAATAGATCTGGCGGAAAATTCTTTCTATTTTGAGCCTATCATCAAGGCTGATACAAAATCATCCAGGACGATGTGTTTTACATAATGAAGGATGCTTTAATGAGGATGCCCTAACTAGGGTTTCTGCTTTTGAACAGATCATCCATGACGATATAAATATCATCCCAGATAATGTTACCAAAAAAAGTAAACTTTAGGGAACAGTCAGAAAATCTTCCAAGTTACAAAGCATCAGGAGCGACACCAAATACAATAGACTCAAGAAAGAAAAAAGTGTACAAACTGACTCAGACCTAGTCTACCAATCTTGAGTTGATTCTAAATTGTAGTCCAATCGTGTGAACCTAAAATGTTAGTAGATAAGGCAGTTGTAGAGAAAAAGAATGTTTGCTATCATCAAAATCATAAGCCATAGATCTGCAACAATCTCCCTCTTTTTGATGATGGCAAACATTTCAATTTGAATTTGAAAAAAGGAGCATTTTCTCCTAATCTCCCTCACTAGAATAACACTTTAAAAAATAGGGGAGATAAAAATATTTTTGTTGTTTTTAAATTTTTTGAAAAAAAAAGGATACAAGTTCAACAGTACGTTCTCCCCCTTTGACATTATCAAAAAGAGAGGAGGCACAAACAAAAAACAAAACATTCCCTGATTTAGTAAAAAAACAAAAATTCTTAAATGAGAAAGTTACCTCTTGATTTTAATCAAAAACTTAGTAGAATTGGATTGACAATGCATAGCCAAGAAAAGGTTAGAGATTCAGAATTTGATAATCCAAACTCAAGTTCTTTAAAAAGGCTCAAAAACTTTTTAATTGAATATCTAAATAAAGGAATAAATTAGAAAAAGAAACACTAATTTTTCAAAACTCCTTTCATAAAATATATCTAATAGAAGATTAACGCACGAATTGTTGAATCAGGTATCATGTTTTTCAAAACCAAGTATCGAAAGTATCAAGGGTTTTCTTAAGCTTTTAAAAAGTACAAGAATGGTAAGCATTAAATTTTGTGGGTTCATTTTATGCCTCTTGTCTATTTGAATCGCGCTCTTTGCGCATCTTTTGATTTTTGATACACTTTGTGTATATTTTTCAATTTGGCATCTTTGCGCATCTTTTATTTTTGGCATCATTAGACAATATATTTTTTTTAATATTCTACCTTTCTGAAATCTTAAAAACAAAAGTAAGCTCATCCTATTGATAAAGTGAATTGTTGATTAAGAAAATTATGAGTTAGATTCAACAACTTGCAAAAGATCTCTATGCGATAAATAAAATATAGGGAGATAAAAAATTTTAGTTTCAAAGACTAATTTAAAATATAAAAAAGATTTTAAATCAAAAGTAGAAAAACCTCTTTTAGGAAATAGAGATTGAGAGTCAAAAACATGAGTTTCCATCCTTTAACTATTTTTAGAGAAGTCAATTACAACTTACCAAAGATTTCAAGAAAAAATAGGAAGTAGATTTTTCATTTTTAGAAAAGTGAATATGTGTGTTGATCAAGGAAAAAATTTTATGAAACAAAAAAAATTCAAAGAATAAACAAAGATAAAAGCATAAAATAAAACCCAAACAAAAAAAAAAACAAAAAAATAACTAAAAATAAAACACAACACAAACACACAAACAAGGCTTTTAACCATTATCTTTCTCCTGGTCCGATTCTTCAAAAAATAGGTCTGCCCAGGAGATTTTTTTCTTTTCATTATTTTTCTAGTTTAAAATTTATTTTGCTTTACCCTTTTCTTTTGCGGAAAGAATTCTTAAATTAGGGCACTGCTTTTTCATATGTCCAGGCTTCCTACTGTTGACCTCATTATTCGAGGTCAATTTTCCTGGAATCAATTCTAGCACCTAGGTATTCGTAGCCTAGTGTAGACGTTGCCCATAGGATTTCCCTTAGGTGAACGCCCATTGACGTAGCATCGACTCGAACATATCACTCAATTTAAATCAAAATCAATTCAATCCAATTTCAAATCAACTCCAAACAAACTCAAATCAAGTTCATTTATCATTCATCAATGTCAATTCGCTCATTTAATTTGATCTAATTTATTTATTTATTTTTTTGATCAAATTAATACATTATTGGTCTCAAATCAACTCACCAATCAAACCCAAAATTCTTTCCAATAAAAATATGATTTATCTATATATATATATATATATATATATATATATATATATATATATATATATGATCAAATCAAATCAAATCGACACTTAAATATTTCTTTAATCCTAATTGTTGATTTTGGACTAAGAAAATAGTTTTGTAATTAATTGAGCCGATCCAAAGCCTTCCCACAAATTTCCCATGCTCTCATTCATACAAAACCCCACTACCCCTTTAACTACTCCAACACACAGAAAACCAACCCCATCTCTTATGGTTCACAGAACTGCTCCCTCTCTCCCGCTCGATCCTCTCTCAATTCGCAAAACTGAAACCCCCCCACGCTCTCAGTTCAAAAAAAGCCTGCTCTCCCTCTCATTCAAAAAAACCAGCCCCTCATCTCCCTGCAGTTCGCACAGCCCAAACTTCCTAAAACTCAGTTTGCATACCTCACAGAGCCCGAACTCTCTCGATACGCTCTCTCTCTTACACAAAAAATCCTTCTCCTCTCCTATTCGCATAGAGCCGAAATCCAGCCCTCAAATTCGTGCAGTTCCGAACTCCCTCTCTTGGACGATTCTCTGGACAGTCCGCACAACCAGCTCGCACGAACAACCCTTCGCCTCCTCTCAGCCATGCGCATGAACTGAGAGTTCCCAGCCCAAACAGCTGAGGCCTTTACTTTCTCTGCTCTAGCCGACACCAACAATCTTCTTAATATTGGGTAATTTTCTTTTACATCCTTTCAATCTTCTTCTTCTATCATTTTAATTTGATTTAAGTCAAATGGAAAGAGTTGAAGTTTGATCTTTTAATAAAAAATCTGAGACAAAAATCTGTCAACGTTTCTTTCTTTTGATAAACATTAGCAATAAGAGAAACTATGAAAGTTTGGTTGGAATGTATATATATAAATTTTTTATTATTTTTTTTTTATCTTGGACGACAAATGATTTCATCTATTTTCATTTTTTTTATAGTTGAACTATATCTTGCATTGTTATTTTTTGAGTGGTTCTAAGTTGTCATTTTTGGTAATAATAGAATAATGCGAAATGAAATGCTAAATTTTTTTATTAATAGTTTGATTGATCCTTATGAAATTTGGAAGAATTTTTTTTTTTTTTGAACTCTTTTGCTTAAGCTTCATTAACGGCTAGCTCCCATAATCATTTAATAAATGTATTATTTGCCTTTATGTTCAACATGTTCTTGAAAATGAGATGTATTTGCATTGAAGAGAAAAGTATGTGAAGAGTGTCGTATAAGAAAGGTGTATATCAGAACACTAAGATTAGTGGAAATATGTTTGTGTTAATTGATGCTTGAATGTGTGATCTTAATAAGTGAATCTTATGTGTGTATATGTGTTAAGAATGATTCATTTGTGCTTTGAGAAGATCCATAATGAAAATGAAATGTATGGATTGTGAAAGTGAAAAGTATATGTGTGGAAAAGTAATTTGTAGTAGAGAAGTGTATTTATATTTGAAAAGTGAAAAGTTTATGTTTAAATGAAAAGTATAATGTATGATTTTGCAAAGACAAAACAAAACAAATATCAATGTTGCAAAGACATTTTGTTTAAGCATTCAAATCAATAACACCAAGCCTTGTTCTTAAAGTACTGAAGGTATCAAAGGCTAAAGGTTTTGTAAAAATGTCTGCAAGTTGATTTTCAGTTGAAACATGTATGAGTTCAATTTCTCCTTTGGATACATGATCCCTTATGAAATGATGCCTTATATCAAGGTGTTTTGTTCTAGAATGTTGAATAAGATTTTTGGAAATACAAATAGCACTAGTATTGTCACAAAAAATTAGAATAGTGCCTATAGTTAATCCTAAATCAATCAACTGTTGTTTTAACCAAAGTACTTGTGCCACACAACTTCCTAATGCAATGTATTCTGCTTCTGCAGTAGATAGTGCCACTGAATTTGTTTTCTACTAGACCATAAAACTAATGAATTTCCAATGAATTGACATGTTCCAGAAGTGCTTTTCCTATCCACTCTACAGCCTGCAAAGTCAGAATCTGAGTAACCAATAATTTTAAATGAAGAGCTAAACTTAGGATACCAAATTCCTAAGTTTTGAGTTCCTAGTAGATATCTTAAAATCCTTTTCACTGCTGTCAAATGTGATTCTTTTGGATCTGATTGAAATCTAGCACATAAGAAAACACTGAACATAATATCTGGTCGGCTAGCAGTTAAGTAAAGTAAAGATCCAATTATCCTTCTAAATTTCTTTTGATCAACAGATTTTCCCTTAAGGTCCTTATCCAACTGAACTGAAGAACTCATTGGTGTACTAACAGGTTTAGCATTGTCCATTTCATATTTTTTGAGGATGTCCTTAATATATTTAGTTTGACTAAGAAAAGTACCTTCCTCAAGTTGCTTAATGCTAAATCCTATAAAGTAATTTAAATCTCCCATTAGACTCATTTCAAATTCACTACTCATTGTTTTAGAAAAAATATCACAAAGATGTTTATTTGAAGATCCAAAGATGATGTCATCCACATAAATTTGAACAATAAGTATATCCTTTCCAATTTTCCTCAAAAAGAGAGTTGTATCCACACTTCCTTTTTCAAAAGTTCTTTCAAGTAGGAAGGTGCTTAACCTCTCATACCAAGCCCTAGGTGCCTGTTTCAATCCATATAATGCCTTTTTTAATTTGAAAACATGATTTGGAAATTTAGAATTTTCAAAACCTGGAGGTTGTTCTACAAAAACATCTTCATCAATTACCCCATTTAAAAAGGCACTTTTGGCATCCATTTGAAACAATTTAAAACCTTTAAAACAGGCAAAGGCTAGTAAAACCCTAATTGCTTCAAGTCTAGCTACAGGGGCAAAAGTTTCCTCAAAATCAATTCCTTCAATTTGATTATACCCCTTAGCTACTAATCTAGCCTTATTTCTAATGATTACTCCTGAGTCATTCATTTTATTTTTGAACACCCACTTGGTTCCAACAACACTTTGATCTTTTGGCCTTGTAGTTAGTTCCCAAACTTTATTTCTTACAAATTAATTTAACTCTTCTTGCATGGCCAATATCCAAAATTCATCTGAAAGTACTTGATCAATGTTAGTGGGTTCAATAGTTGAAATAAAGGCTGAATGATTGACTTCCTTGTTTAATCCACGCCTAGTTCTAACACCCTCACTTGGTTCACCTATAATCAATTCCTTTGGGTGGTTTTTAGAAAATCTCAAATCTCTAGGCAAAGGGTCTTCTCTTTCTAAATTTTCTTCCACATTTTCTTCCAAATTTAATCTATCAATCTTTTGGGAGTTTTCTTCAATTTCTTCTTCAACAACATTTGGCTCTTTCATGTTTCCATTTTCATCAAAAACAACATGTGTGGTTTCTTCAATGACTAAAGTTCTTTTGTTGAATACTCTATAAGATTTTCCAACACTTGAATATCCAACAAAAATTCCTTCATCTGATTTTGGATCAAATTTTTCTAAGGTAGATTTTCCATTATTATGTATGAACACCTTGCAACCAAATACATGCAAATGAGACAAATTTGGTGTTCTACCTTTTAGCAACTCATAGAGTGTTTTATTCAAATTTGATCTCACATTCACCCTATTCAGAACATAGCATGCAGTGCTAACCGCCTCAGCCCAAAAATATCTAGGAAGTGAGTATTCTGATAACATTGCTCGGGCGGCTTCTATTAATGTTCTGTTCTTTCTTTCAACTACTCCATTTTGTTGAGGAGTTCTAGGTGCAGAAAAATTGTGATCAATCCCCTTTTCTTTACAGAAATCTTCAAATCTTTCATTTTCAAATTCTCCTCCATGATCACTTTGTATAGAGATTATTTCACATCCTAGTTTTCTTTGTATCCAAGTTGAAAAATTTCTGAATTCCTCAAATGATTCACTCTTATGAAAAAGAAATTTAACCCAGGTGAATCTTGAAAAATCATCTACTATAACAAATCCATATACCTTTCCTCCTAGACTAACAATGCTTACAGGTCCAAAAAGATCCATGTGTAGAATTTCTAAAGGTCTACTTGTCATAAGATCTTTATTGGACTTAAAAGAGGACTTAACTTGTTTTCCTAATTGACATGCATCACATAGATGGTCCTTAGTAAAGTCTAGTTTAGGTATTCCTCTCACCAAATTCTTTTGGGTAATTCTTCTAAGATTTTTCATAATAGAATGACAAAGTCTCCTATGCCAAAGCCATGATTCATCAGAAACAGTTTTCAAACAAAAAGCAGTAGAAGATTGAATATAATTTAAATCTAGCATATAGACATTGTTTACCCTTTTTCCATTTAAAACAATTTTCCCATTTAGGCTAATTATGCAGCTAGTAAGTAAAAATTTTACATTATAGCCCTTATCACATAGCTGACTTATGCTAAGCAAATTATGATTTAAGCCTTCAACTAATAAAACATTGTCTATGAAAAAGTTTTTCAAATTTCCAATCATACCTGATCCAACCACTTTCTTTGTGGTATTATCTCCAAGTGTAACCTTGCCTCCACTCCTGGCTTCCAGCGTTATGAATTGAGCAGTATCTCCAGTCATGTGCTTTGAACATCCGCTGTCCAGGTACCATATACTCTCACGAGGTCTTGTGTGAGAGCATTCCTCTTCTAGATCTGATTGTTCAACTTTATCTGCCATCAAGCAAAGGTTGGTGACTTCTTCTTCTTTTTCAGTCTCAGATGAGTCTGAAGCTGAGTCCGCCCAAAAAGCCTTTTGAAACTTCTTCTTTCCCTTCTTTACCATTGGTTTCTCCTCTACCTTCTCCTTGCAAGGAGTGGCTTTGAGTTTTGGACAATCAGTCTTTATATGACCTGGTTTCCTGCATTCATAACAAATCACTTCATTTGAAACCTTGCCATTTCTGTTATACTTACCTCTATTCCATTGCTGGCATCTCTTATGCTTCCTCTTTAAAAAGCTTCTGAATTGTCTAGTCATCAGTGCAATATCATCTTCATCCTCAGGTTGTAAGTGTTCACTTTCTGACTCTTCCACATTTAGTGCAATATTCTTATCCTTTCTTGGTTCACCTGCATCAATCTTTCTTTGACTTACTCCTTGCTCGTAAGCAATGAGTGAACCAAGAAGATTGTCAATGGAATAAATGTTCAGATCTTTAGACTCTGTAATTGCAGTAATTTTAGCATCGTATGCAGTAGGTAAACAACGAAGAATCTTATTGACCATTTCAGCATTAGTTAATTCCCTACCAAGTGCATGTAAAGAGGTGACAATTTGAGTGAATCTTGTGTACATGTCAGATATAGATTCATTAGGTTTCATGCGAAATAATTCGTAGTCATGTAACAAGATATTGAGTCTTGATTGCTTAACCTCATTTGTCCCTTCATAAGTAATACAAAGTCTATCCCATATGTCTTTTCCGCTTTTACAAGTGGAAACTCGCATGTAGTCTTCAGATTTTAAAGCACAAAAGAAACTATTTAAACATTTCGCATTTAATTGTGCTAAGTCACGTTCTTCTATAGTCCAATCTGCATAGGGTGTATCTACCCTAATTCCATCAACTAATCTAGTTGGTTTTGAGTAACCTTCCTGGACTAGCATCCACATGCGATAGTCAAGTGATTGTAAGAAAGTAGACATGCGTGTTTTCCAAAAATCAAAAGGAATATTGTCAAACAGTGGAGGTCTAGTGATAGAGTAACCCTCAGGTGTGTTTCGGTTTCCAAATGTAGCCATCTATGTTAATCAAAAAGTAGTTCAAACTTATGATTTTGAAACTATGCTCTGATACCACTTGTTGAGTCCAGTAATTAGGTTGTTAAGCCTAAGTAAATGTCCCATGGCTACCAAGAGGGGGGTGAATTGGTAGTTTTAAAAATTTTAAACCCTCTTAATGATAAAGTTGAACCGAAATGAAATTTTCTTTTAAAGTTTGTAGAAAATTGTTTTTCAACCACAGAGTTGTTAAAACTGAAATTTAAAGTGCGGAAACGTAAAAGCAATAAAGTAAATGACACCAGATTTATAGTGGTTTGGTCTATAACCAGACCTACATCCACTCCTCAGAGGCACCCTCTGAGTATTGCACTAATACCACAAAGTGACTCTCCTTTAGCACCCACAGCAAGGCGGAGAAGCCTTTACAACACACTCTTTTCACCACTACTCGGTGCGGTAGAGAACCGTCGTCCTTTTACATAATCCACAGTGCTGGCAGAGAACCGTCGTCCTTTTACACAATCCACAGTGCTGGCAGAGAACCGTCGTCCTTTTACACTCTCCTAGTGTGGGCAGAGAACCCTACGGCTGTTCACACTCTCCAAGTGTAGGCAGAGAACCCTTCGGCTGTTCACACTCTCCAAGTGTCGGCGGATCTCCTTGACTGATCTTCTCACAAGAATCTAGAAGGAAGAAAGAAAAGAGTGAAGAAATCCAATTTCACAAGTAGATACTCTTACCTTAGTAATTCAAGTGAAGCCTTCTTGCTCCAGTGGTAGGAATCCTCCTTTGAATGCTCTCTTCCACTCTCTCCTTGGCTATTCTCTCAAGAGGCACGAAGATCAAATGACAAAAAGATATGGTGGCAGTCTAATTTGGACTATTTATGTAAAAGACAAGAAAAACCGCCCAAAAACTGCAAGATTCAAATTCTGTACGCAGTGAATCGTCCTGTACGATCCTGGATCGTCCTGGACGATTTTACTTAAACGATCTGAAACGACCCAATTTGTATATGTGTACGAAATGACTTCGTACAGCTGATCGTCCTGTACGAACTAGGTTCGTCCAGTACGAACGGTTATTACTAGGTCGGTTCTAGAAACTGCTGAAAACTGTTCTAAGTTGGTTAATCGTTTGGACGAAAATATGTTCGTCTGGATGAAAATTTTCCAGAGACCCGATCGTCCTGGATGATTATTTATTTCGTCTGGACGAAAATTTTCCAGAGGACCAATCGCCACGGACGATAATTTGTTTTCGTCTGGACGAAAATTTTCCAGAGACCCGATCGTTCGGTACGATAATTAATTTTGTCTGTACGAAAATTTTCCAGAGCACTGGTCGCCTCGTACGATAATAAAATTCGTCTGGACGAAAATTTTACAGAGAACCCATCGTCCGGGACGATAATAAATTTCGTCCTGGACGAATAGGACTTAGAAAAAAAAATTTCTAGCAAGTTCCTATTCGTTCCATGTGCTCTATAGGAGATAACTGACAGATCGTCCAGTACGATAAATATCGTCCTGTACGATCAGTATAAAATTTTATGATCTCCTTATTTGTGTGTGTAAGATTTTTATTCACTCAATTACAATCACTCCCTTTCAAAATTAAATCAAAGAAAATGCAAACTTCAAATAAACAAAATATTTCATGTTGAATTTGATTTGAATTTATCGTAGTCTGGAGTCTGATTTTCCTGAAATGTTAGTACACACAAGAGCAAGTGCAAATCTTCTAAAATTGTTAGGAGATAAATATACATTTGAACAATAATATTTGGAATCATCAAAACTACATAAGTTGCACAAATATAAATCATTCAAATAGCAACTATTCAAATAGAACTAATGTCATCCCAAAACAAATTTGAACAAAGAGCTAAGTTAGCACATAAATCTGCTAACTTATTACAATCACTACTAGAAAGAAGAATTAAAACTTGCTTAAAAAGATTAAGAAATCCTAAATCCCTGGGATCTAGATAGTCCTCCTTCACATCAACCTTATTATTTACATCTTGAAAGAAATTGATAACATTAAAGTTATCACCTTCAATAATGATACCTTATGCATCAAACATCCAATCTTGAATAAATATCTTTAAAGAAAAAATTGATAACAACTCAACTTGCGAGCAATATCAATGTATACAATTGAATCTAAAAGCACCTAAGAACCTTCCTTTACAGTCTCTTAAGACTCCTCCAATACCAACTTTTTTTGCACTTAGAAATGAAGCTTCCATGTTAACTTTGATCCATTTAGGAGGAGGATGATGCCAGGATAGTCGAGACAGCTTACATAACATATTAGCATCCTAATTCTTCCAAATGAGATTAATATTTAATGAGGCAATTTCATGACTAACAAAATTTGTTGCTATATAGGAAGAACCATCTTCTAATCCATCATGAACTATTTTATTTCTACTTTTTGAACAAAAAACACCACAGAACAATACATATTACTTTGGAACATATTTGAGTTTGCAAGAAGCTTCAGTCAATAGTAACAATCCTCCAAAGAATAGAATGCCGGAATACCAAATCCCCATTTTGCTAGAAAACTAAAAACTTGATGCAACTTAATGCAATTTACCGCAACATGTTCAGAGATCTCCACAGCCTCACAACTTCTCGGACAACCATCAAAATTAGCTAGCCTTCTATACCTTAGAAAATGATTACATTGAAATACATTCCTCTTAAAACACCACCATAATAGAGCAATTCCTGGCCTTAATTTTAATTTTTTCATCCAGCTCCAATCTTTATCCTTCAAGACATCAGTGTTAGATGGATCTATTGCTAAATCCAAAATGGATTTACTAGAGTATTTGAACTGTAGCTCCAATTGATCTTTCAGCAAACCAGATTAAATAGGGACGGATAAGATGACATCCACTAGATGCTGCCTAAAGAATTCCTCCAACTTACATTCATTCCACTTCCCATCACATATAAATCCAAAAATGTATTTCAGTTTCTTCATTCATATTAGCAACAAAGATTGTATTATTTATACATTGGTCCAAAATCCTAGTACCCTTGAAGGTATTAATTATTGTACTAGATGACACCTTTCATCTTATAATTGGATGAAAAAATTTTGCTCCGTTTAATAAAATCTTCCAAGTGGAAGAAGAATAACTTATGCATTCTAAATTCCACACTTCTGTGCCATACTTTGCGTTAATGCTATGTTTAAAAGTGAGTTAGGTTTAGAAATAAAATTCCAAGCAAACTTATCCCTTAAAGGTCCAACATTCTTCACAATGGATTGCAATCCACGCCCTCCATCTCTTTTAGGTTTACAAAGAACATCCCATGCTATATAATGAAGTCCCTTAGCAGCATCTTTCTTTTACCAAATAAAATTTTTGCACATGTTCTAAAAATTATTCAAGACTCCAATAGGGATTAATGAATGAGGTGCCAAAAATATAAGAAGTGAAAGACATGCTGAATTAAGAACAATCAATTTTCCAGCAATTGAAATAAACTTATTACCCCTAGAAATCAATATACTAGCAACTTTAACTAATAGATCTTGAAAATTAGATAATACAATTCTTCTCATAGCAATTTTAACCCCCAAACACTCCATTTCATAAATAACTTTGAAGCCCAACATCATTGAGAGAGATCTCCTTTTTCACCTTTTAACTGACTTCCCAAATAGAATAGAAGATTTAAGCACATTGATCTTATGTCCTGTCCATCTACAATAGTCTCCAATAACTTTCCTTACTTTCTTCATGCTTTTATAGTTGGCCTTAGAGAAAAAATAATGTCGTCGACATACAATAAGTGAGATATTAAAGGAGCATTGGGAGCTACCTTTATACCCAAATTTCTTCCTCTTTGAGCAAAAGCATCAGTCAATAACTGAGAGCACATAATGAAGCGGTAAGGAGACAAATGACACCCTTGTTTAAACCCACTTCTTGCCTCAATCCATTCAGAGTGAACACCATTAACCATAACAGAAAACTTTGGCTTCATCACGCACTCCATTATAAGATTATAAAATTTCTTTTTAAACCCAAAACCATCAAGCATTTTTTGAATAGTGGACCAACTCATATGCTTGCTCCATATCAATTTTAATAGCCATCAACCTTTTTTTTGATTTAGAATATCTGAATTTGTTAAATAATTCTTAGACTAGTAAAATTTGATATGACATAGACCTACCTTTTACATAAGCATATTGAACTTTTGAAATTATTTTAGGGAATAAAAGAGACATCCTATTTAATAGCATTCTAGCCACAATCTTGTAAATTGATTTACATAGGCTAATAGGATGATAATTCAAAGGAGCTAAAGGGGTTTTCACCTTTGGAATCAAAACCACATTCGTCGCCTTCCACTTAGAACATAAATTGCCAAAAGTGAAGAATGAATTAATTGCCATCCAAACATCATTTTTGATAAAAGTCCAATATGCTATAAGAAATGAGTAGGTTATGTCATCATTACCTGGAGACTTGTTTGACTCCAAATGCTTAATCACTTGCTCCAGCTCATTAAAGGAAAAAATCCTTCTCAAGCAACACTTTATCACCGTCATCCAACATAGATGAAGAGGAAGGCCACCCATTGAAAAGACATCAATGTTCTCTCCCTTTATCTTTGAAGTAGCTAAATAAAATACTTTCAATTTGCAATTGGTCTTCAATCATCTCTCCATCTTTGTTTTTAAATTGATTAATCCAATTATCATTCTTTCTATCCAAAGAATAAGCCTGAAAGAATTTAGAGTTTGAATCACTTTCTATCATCCATTGAATCTTTGCTCTTTGTTTCCACCAAGTACAAAGTCGACCCTGTGTGGAATTGAGATCATTAACCTTTGATTTTAAAAGAAGTAGCTTCTGATCCGAGAGACCTCCACAGCTAGATTCTTCAATTTGTAATTTCATAATTTCTTTTTTTAAGAGCTTCCTTCATTTCATAAAAGTTTTTTGTGCTTTGCTTTACTCCAAAAGAATAAAGCTTTCATAGCTCTTTTGAATTTAAAATTCAAAATTTCCACATTGCTACCCCGCACAGGTTTCGTCCAAGAGTTAAAGACAATATCATAGGATGCAGGAAATGTCGTCCAGACATCCTCAAACATAACTATCCAATTTTTACAAAAACCTATAGAAAAAATTTTCAGCATTATGGGATAGTGGTTGAAAGAAAATCTAGCCAAGTGTCTAACAACCGCCATCTTAATAGCATTCAAAGCAGCAGAGTTAAGAATATAACGATCCAATCTTTCCCATATTCGAGCTTTACCAACTTTATTGTTACACCAAGTGTATTTAGGACAACTATTCCTACTTCATTAAAGTCACAATTCCTTATAAAAGAATACATATCTTGAGTTTCTTGAGAAATAACAAACTGCTTACCTCCTTTCTTATCATCTTGAGATAATAAACAATTGAAGTCTCCTCCCACAATAGCTAGATTTTTTATACCTGAAAGCATTTCAAGGCTATTCCACAAACTCCTTTTGAAACAATCTTTGCATTCATAAACAATGGCTATCAACCACACACCATTATTGGCAATGTTAAGTTCACCCACCACAACTTGAGAATTTTCTTCTTTAACTAAAAATGAAATAATGTCTGATCTTCAACAAGTCAAGATACTGCTGGATAGCCCATCTACAGGATAAAGAAAAAAATATCATTTCTCATCCGTAAACTTCTTAAAAGCAAATGGATCAATTGAAGAAATTTTAGTTTCAACCAAACCAACAAACAAAGCATTATGATCATTCACATTCTCATTCAAATACCGTGAGGCTTCAACTTTCCTAGCCCCTCTACAATTCCAAAAAAAAATAAAAATGGACATCATTTAAGAATGATAGTGGGATTGCTCCAACAAGAATTTCTTGTCAATACCTCATTTCTTCTATTCCAAGGATGAAAATTATTTTTCCCAAGCGATTGAAGCTCTTTTTGGAATTTAAACTTGATAGCACCTAATGAAATTGTATTATTCTTAGTAGATGAGTTAGAGCATTCTAATAATTTATCACTCAATTCCCCATCATCTTTGTCTTTTTTGTTGAATTCAGCAACAACCCCACTAGTATTCAAATTTTCTTCAACAATACATGCTTCTAATAAAATGAACTGGTTATCAAGAATTAATAAAGGCTCCTTACCTTCACCTAATTGGTTGATATTATTCAGCTCTTATTTATCAGAGGAATCATAAACCAAATCAATAGTTTTTACATTATTTTCTATATTCTGCACTTCTTGTTCTATATTAATTGGTTCAACTTCTATATTCTGCACTTCTTGTTCTACATTAACTGGCTCAACTTTATTAATCTCATTTAAAAAGGTGTTGATATCTTCAATAGTATTCTCCACTCTTAAATAACATTCACTTGTTTTAGTTTGCTGAACTTTCTTAACATAAATGGTAGAAGGTTTAGTTGAATTAACTTTACCACCTCTAAAAGGAGAATGAAATGTCCTTCATCTTCCATAACTAACATGGATCCGAGGGGCATAAGACAACCCCTTTTTATTAACTAACATCTTAGATTTCTCTTCATTGACAATCTTAGAATTTGAAATATTTGAATTATCAGAAGCAACCAAATTTTTCTCCAATCTACAATCTTTAATTAGATGGCCAATCATCCCATATTTGAAACAAAAAGTAGTAATTTTCTCATATTCTATTTTTTGAAAAAAAAAAAACAACCTTCAAGTCTTTCCACCCATACCCCCAAAGGAAGATGTTTGTCTAGAGCAACACAAACACAAAATCTCACAAATTCTTTTCTCCCCCACTAGAACATATTACCATACAAAAATAAAGGAGTTATCACCAAAGAAGCCATACGAGATATATTAATCTCATCCCAACAATAAAGAGGTAGGTGAGGCATCCTTACCAATATAGGAGAAGTCAAACCCTTTAGAGACGTGGGAGAAAACTTTGAAGTCCACTTGTCCAACCCCACAATATGGCTACGAAAAAACCAAGGACCACCTGATAATACTCCTTCCAAATCTTCGAATGAAGATAATGAGCATAGTACCCAACCTAGCACAATAATAGTAAGGTGGAACTTCCCAAATTGCATCCATTATTTGTGCAACTTTTCTATAATTACAAGTACTAGAATATTACTCCCAAAAACTTTTACCACTATAGAGAAATGAAGTTTCTCAGAATTAGATTTGATAGTAGGTTCAAACAATTTAATAGTATGATCATCTTCAAAAAGGATTGATTCATCATTTTAAAGTTAATTTAGACATTAGGACATCTAGCACATTGATTTTCTTCCTTCTCATTTTTTGCATTCACAGCCTTAAGATTGTCTTCCTTACCAATTTGAGTTGAATTTTCTTCAATGACATTTATTTGAGCATTTACTCAATCATCTGAAATACCTTTTCCAATATTCTCATTCAAAGAGTTTTCTTTATTGATAGCATTTCCAAATCCCTTAACAAACAGTTTTATGTTTGACGATGATGAAGTATCAAAGTTGTTCATTTTATTTAACACAAAAACATTACCATTTGACTTTGGAGTTTTGAAAATTGTGACATCTTGCACTTTCTTTCCTTTACTAGCAACAGGAGATAATTTCTTGGCATCATCTTCCAAGGGCTCCTTAATCACCAAAGGACCTTCATGTCAACTTTTATTAAAAATGGTTTGAGAAGAAGTTCACAAATAATCATTACAAGAATTAGGAGGAACAAAATCATACAACTTCCGATGGCTAGAAGTGGTCACCGAAGGTGCCATCGCCATGAACGACAGAGCACCCTAAAAAGCGGGATGAAAAATTTGAACAAAATGAAAGGTTTATCTCATTAGAAAATTAGAAGCTAGAAAATCATAAAATTTGATCTTCTCTCATACCTTTACCCTTAATATACAAAGTTGCTTCAAAAATATAGACTAAGTACTCCAAATGATTGCAAGGTAGTTTTGGATATTCTAGCCACATTAGTAGCTTATATGGCTTGATCTTGTCATGAATTATAGGGAGATGGTTCTAAAGTCTACACAAGCTAATGGTTAGGTCAAACTTGAGCTGCATCAAGATTAAGCTAGAGAAAATGGGTTTTAGGTGGCATGGTTCAACCCAAATGGTTGACCCAAGTCAAACCATGGGTTGGGACAGATGAGTAATATGGATAGAGTTAATACACACTTGCTACAACCATTTAGGGGATTTAATTTTATAAGGGTAGGGTTTTTTTCTCACAAAAACCTTTTTAGTCAACTTGGTTCAACCCAAAAAGATAAACTAGGTGGGCCCTAGGGCTCAATCATTTTTGGTTGACTCGTGGGGATCTAAGGTGCTATCTTGCAAAGTTCAATTGAATGGTGAGGTCAAAATCTAGACTTTTAAAATTTCAAAGTATATATTATAGGTTTTGGCCAACTAAGTTTGACCAAGGGTGAAGGGTGGGTCCAACTAATTCAAAATGATATTTTGGATTAGTTAAAAGTTGTCACAAGGTTTACTGGGGTCATTTAGTTCAAAATATTGGTTTAAGGGCTTAAATGGCCCCTTGGTCAACCTAGGTTAACTTGGTTAACTTGGGTTTACCAATGATTAGAACTTAGTTCAATGCATTCTAAATGATATTTAAAGTCTGGAAGAGGTGGGCCCATGTAATTGGAAGATCATTTAGTTTAAAATGTATGTTTGAGCGCTAAAAGGGCCCTTTGCATAACAAGAGTTAACCAAGGGTTAAAATTTGACTTAATAAATTCAAAATAATATTTATAGTTTATTGGAGGTAGTCCAAGGTTTGCTGGTGCCATTTAGTTCCAAATGCATATTTAAGGGCTTAAAAATATCCTTTGGTCAACCTAGGTTAACCTGGTCAACCATCATTGACCAACGGTTGAAACTTTGTTCAATACATTCAAAATGATATTTAGGGTCTATTGAAGGTGGTACTAGGGTTTGGTGTGGTCTTCATACATATAATGTGGTTTAAAGAAAAAAAAAGGGTAATTTGGTCAACCTTGGTTGACTTAGTGAGCTAGGGTTTACCAGGGCTTAAGATTTTATTTAATGCACACCAAATCTTATTTTGGACATATTGGGGAAGGATGCAAGGTTTGTTTTAACTAGGCCATGTTGAGGTTTAAGAAAATTTCAGTTTTGTTGATTTAAGAATTTAAAGTTTTGCAGTCAACCATGGTCAAGCAAGATTCAACGTAGGTTTAAAGTGTTATGGTAATGATAATCAATAAGCTTAAAGAGACCTCCGAGATCAAAAATCATAATAATATCTTATTTAGTGGCATTTGACATACATATATAAAGGTTTTACAACCAATGGAAGTGCTTTAAGTTTAGTGGTTAGGAACCTTGAATGCCTTAAAACTGATGTGGTTGACCTTAGGGACATGCCTAGTCGATATGTAAGTGATAGATCATGAATCTAGTCATTTGGTCATGTTTCAAGGTAGTGGAAAATTTTTCAAAACTAGGTTTTGGATCAAAAGGTATTGAGTTTAGTTCTAGCACTGGATTTTAGAATTTTGAATTTTCACTAAGTTTGATAAATGGATTTTATTTAGATTTTTTTTAAACAATAATTTAGGGGATTTTAGTATTTGAAATGCTCACATAATTGATTATCATCAATGATCGTTAGTGATTAAACTTGTTATAAGATGATAATCAACATGAGGACTTAATGCTTGATTTTGATTTAGGTTTTCAATTGATCAATGGACGTTAATGATTGATTAAATTTTAGCTTTGCAACCATAGTAATGGTAATAATTGGTGATTATCAAGTGGTAGATCAGATGATCAAATAACAGTCAGGGATGAATTTCAAGTGTTAGTTTTATGGATTAATGATCAGGTCACCATGCCAAAACATAGTGATGATTTTGATTTAAGGTTTGAAGTATGGTTTGAAGCATAGGGTAGAAGGAACCAAAATCTCATGACTCAATCTAAAGCTACAAAAGGAAACATCCTGAATTACATCTACAAGTGTCCCTAAAGACTAAGGGCATTTTAATTATTTATTTGGGACGACATCCCGCCACATACTGAGATCCCCAAATAAATATTTAAAATTTCTTGCTAAAATACAGTTAAAGGAGGAAAGATTGGATGAGCCTCTGTAAATTAATGTGCCATCAAAAAAAGTATAATTTAATCAAGATATAATCTGTAAAAGAGATAGTAAAGTCCCACCAGCTGATGAATCTATAAAATATAGATAAATCTCGAACGGTATAAGTAATATACAACAAAAATATTACATGCATATATATGATTGCGACAGAGAAGCACATGGTAAAAGAAGAACAATTATAAAAATACTAGAAACTAATATAATAGTGGTGGCAAGAGAAAAGAAAAGAGTGGAAATGCTATATACCATCCTCAATCTACAAACACTCCAGGGATATGAGTGTGAGGTGTTGTGTTACTATCTTGTGGATCTCTACTTGATTAGAGCTAACAAATTAATCATGCTGACTACAAGTGCATCTAAAGATCTATGAAGACACAAAGAAAGACTCTTGGAGATCTAAAGAATGAAACCTTTAGCATGATATCCAAACATGTTTGTGGAGATCCATAAAATGAGAACTTCTATGTGACATCCAAAGCAAGTATTTGGAGATCTACAGGCTTAACCGAGCTATAATAAACATTGTTTGCTCTGGATGCATACCACATTTATTGGGGGCATTTATTGAACTTTATAGCATGTAAAAAAATTAAATGAAAAATATCTGGCATACCTGTTGAGGCCAATCATGAATTCATGCCAAATATCCTGCTCATGTCCTATAACTCTGCAATGGCACCGACTAGTCCTTTCTCATGTCTTCTATCACAGAGCACATGGCTGACCTTTGACTCTTATTAAAATGAGTGATACCCCACAGCATTCTCTTCCTCTTAAATCCCGTGATAATAGCACCGACTTGACCAAAGTAATTCTACCGGCCAAGGAAATAAATTTTCCACCCCAAACAGCCAGCATATTCATTGCTTTATCTAATAATGATTGAAAATCTAATTTCACCATTCTTCTCAAAGCAATCTATTCCCAAATAGGAAAATTCTTTGACCTTCTTGAAATCCATAATTCTAGCAATAGCTTTCCTCTTCTTTTTCTTTACAGATTTCCTAAATAATATTCCAGATTTGCTAGTATTCACTCTTTGACCCTTCCAACCATAGAAATCCGAAATAATGCTTTGGATCTCCTTAACCATCTTCAACCTTGCTTCTGAGAGAATGATAATGTCATCAGCATATAGAATGTGAGTGATCTTATGCCCATTAGAAGATATAGGAATACCTACCAAATCCTTCTTTTGATAAAAAACATTAGATAGAAGTTGATCACAAATAATAAACAAAAATGCAGATAATGGGTATCCCTGACGAAAACCATATTTTGCTTCTATCCAATTAGACAAATTTCCATTGATTGATAAATAAAACTAAGGACTATCAACACAATCAGAAATGAGATTAACCAATTTATTTGGAAATCCACAATCCTTCAAAGCCTTGAATAAGGTTTTCCACCCCATTGAATCATAAGCTTGTTCCAAGTCTAACTTGAAGGAAACTAAACCTTTAGAGGAATTAGAATGCATAAACTTGTGTAATACTTCATGAGCCACCAACACATGATCCGAAAGAGATCTTCCTTTCAAAAAAGCTACTTGTTCATCCAAAATTAATTTAGGAATCACAAGTAAAAGTCTATTTAAGATCATCTTTGCCGCTATCTTGTAAACAGAAAAAAATAAGCTTATTGGTCTAAAATTAGAAGGGGACAAAGGATTTTTTACCTTTGGTATCATCATAATGATTGTTTTTTTTTCACTCACTACACATCTTACCAGATTTGAAGAAGTGATCCAAAACTTTCCATAAATAAACCTTGATAATGGGCCAATATGCGTTGAAAAATGAATATGAGATCCCATCATGACCCGGAGCTATATTCCCCCCAAGTTCTTTTATTTCTTTCTCCATTTATCCCATGGAAAATTCTCTATCCAACATAAGAAGGTCATCTCCATTCAAAGTGTTCCATGATTTTGGCCACCCGAACATAGAACAATCCCTCCTTTTCCACTTGTCTTTAAAATAACTGGAAAGAACATCTTCAATATGTTCCTTATCTTCTATAATCAAACCATTAACATCATTGATTTTATGAATAAAATTTGAAATTTTTATAACACTTGCATAAGCATGAAAAAATATTGTGTTAGCATCACCTTCCTTTAGCCATTTAACCTTTGTACGCTTCATCCACCATGTACAAAGCTGAGCCAAAGTTGAATTTAATTCATTAGTCTTATTTTTCAAGATCCACAAATCTTCCTCTAAAAGAAAACTGAAATATGCTTCCTTCATATGTAGTTCTATAATCACTTTCTTAAGCTCTTTTTTAGATAGATTTAACTCCTTGTGTTTGGCTTTACTCCAATAAAATAGAGCTTTAAGAGATCTATTCATCTTTTGATTTAGGATTTGTGGAAAATCTCCAACAGTTTTCTTCCTGCATACTCCTCTAACCACCACCGTCGAGGCTGGAATTGAAGCACATAAATCTACAAACTTTATATTCTTTTTACGCGGTACATTGAATTCCAATAAGTTTAATAAAATCAGACAGTGGTCCGATGCAACTCTAGCAACGTGTCTTACCACCAATCTGTGAGGAGAATTTAAAGCTACTGAAATCAAAAGACTTCTATACAATTTTTCAAGAATTCTTTCAGCTCCCTTCTTATTATTGCACCATGTAAACTTAGGTCCAATGCATCCAACCTCATGTAAATCATTACATGTTATAAAGGAGTTCATCTCCTTTGGGTCGAGGGAATTAACAAACCTCCTCCCTCCCCTTTTTTCCTCCTTAGATATTAAGCAATTGAAGTCTTGTTGGTGGAATTTTGAAAGGAGATTTTGAAAAATATTAGTTCTATTTGGGTATTTTGGAGTTAAAGTTTAATTCTAATTCTAAATTGAATCCTCCCATTAGAAAGAGTATATCACCTCGAAAGGTAAAAATAAAATTTCATAACAGTGTTCAGATTTAGAATTATGAAATTCATCTTGAATATTGTGACTGGATGCTAAAGAGAATTTTATATGGCCCCGAAGGGTCAAAATGAGGTTCAACTGAATATCCAACTATAGTACTTAAGAAATGTGATCATTAGGTTCACATCCAAAGCCTTATCAAAGAAAGATGTATCTCCCCAAAGGGAGATAATGTCATTCAATAATAATTCTTTGAATGTGATAATAATAATCACCTTTTTTATCTTTTCCAAAGGAATCCAATATGAATTTTGAAAATTCAATTTTTAAAATCAGGTGCGTGTGTGATTCTAAATATCCTACGAGGGCAAGCGCTCATAGTTAATTACATCGTAGGGAGATAAAGTCCCCTAAGAAAACTCTCGATAAAAATAGTGGAAAAATTTTGTTAGATTTTCTATGAGTGATATAAAAAAGAGATGAATTTTGGAAACTCAAAAGGGAATGGATCAAACTTGAGCAGTTATTAATAGAGTCAGGGGAAGAAAGGTAGGGGACACTTTGAGATTCCAGAACCATCCAGAAGTGTCCCAACTTAATCTAAGTTTGGGTTTTATATTTTGGATTAAAATGATATTTAATTAGACTTAAGCATTTTATTAGAAATTTGGGATTAGATTCCCGAATTCTGGATTCTTATAATGAAAGATCTGCCCCGAATCCTAAATCTAATTTGGACACTAGACCATAGTCGTCTGAACCTAACTAATACAGTGCAAGGTCTGAACTTACCCCGGCCTGGATTGGGGAGCCAGCTAATCACCTAATCGATTTAAAATACATGAGTGGTCTTTTACGAAAGAGTGGAAGGGATGTTTTATTTAATGGTTTTGGAGAGTTGGGGCCAACATCTAGAGATTTTCCTAATTGGCCCCTTTGACTTATGTTGGGTGCAAAATGCTAAGGACTAATGCAATTAAAATTTTGACTCTTTTAATTTGTTTCTAATGAAATACATGCTAGTTAACAACCTCAAATAAAGTATGCTTGAAAATTAAAAATAGGCTTAGAAAATAATTTTTTAGAAGACTGGACTTCCCCAAGTCTGGTACCTCGTCCTGATAGGTCAGACTACCCGGACTCTATCCGCAGGCGGGGAAGGGTCTAAAGTAAGGAGAGAGTAATGCAGAAATATGCATGCGACCCCAGGGTCGATCCACGACTAATTCCTTAAATTCGTTAACTTTCTATGTTATTTAGACTTACTAAATTTTAAACTTTAAGATTACGACTATAAAAATTTTCACACCCTTACGAGTCTCACGAGTCCAGGCAAAAACAAAAGCAGCACACAAACACCAAAAAACTAAGAAAAACAGGCAATCTTAAAGGCAATCATTTCAACACATCAAATATAAATGAATTAATTAATAAATGTCCATAGGCAAAGTTGTCTTACTTATTACAAACCAGAATTTTGCAGAAGGTAAAGTGGTTGTGTACAACTAAAAACAACCTGGATTTTAAACCTAGTAGAGACGCAAGTGATTTTGAGTGGGATACTCTTTGTCTTCAAATCTTCAATCTTATTCTCCTTCAGGCTCCTTGGATTCTTTGTAGTAGTCTACCCAAATGGATGAGAGGGCACTTCCTTTAAGGGGAAGGCCACTCTTTCATCTTTGGGTAGGAAAGAAGTAATCCAAATTTGGATCTCCAAATAAAAAAGGGTTACTCCCCTAAAGGGTGTCCTTTTCTCTTTGGATTCCAAGCTTTGGACCTATGTATCCTAACTCAAAATCTCACTTTCACAACACTTGACACTTACACAAATTACATTTAATATGAAAATGAAAAAAAAATCTAGACTCTCCTACAGGGTTATCCTAAGCAGTTAATAAATTAAAATATATTCTCAAGAAGTTATATATGTGCAAAAAACTAAGTAAATATACTGGCCACGCTCTTTTTATATTTGGGGCTTTAGCAGCTGAAGCTTCTGTGTAAGCATTTATAATAATTGAATTTTTTTATTGACTTAGCCCCCTTTTTATTGCCCTGCATGAGCGTGACTACCTGCAAAAAATTGTGTGAACATCCAGATCATTTCTATCCTAAGGGTAATCTAATCTCCAAACACATCAATCAACCACAGAGTGTAGTAAAAAAAGTAAGCAGACACAGCGAAGCAATTTCATCCACAACATACAGTAAAATCATGAAAAATTTGGCACACAGTAGTAAAGTAAACATCGGCCTAACCTAGATCTAGAGTTTGTTGTCCTAGAAAACCATCTAAAGTGTGTGTAAAAAGTTGTGTGGCTGTAATAGATCCTAGGTTGTGTGATTAGTTAAAGTTGTCTAGAATTCTGAGTTTGTTAAGGCTTAAAAGGGTGATTTAAATTAAAGTTTAAATATTAATATATTAAGAATTTTAGTTAAATATATTTTAAGAGCTAATTTATTACTACCTTTATTTCACACCTAGACTGTGAAGTTTATTTTACCTTCCTTGGGGCTAAGCTAATAGCCTTGTATGCTTGGGTTACCCACTAGTAATCGGGGTTGATTAAGTTAGTTTAAGTTGGTTGAAATTAAGAGGATTGGATTAATATTAAAGAGAATTAATTATTGATTTTAATGGGTTGGTTGAGAATTTTATTAATCAAATTAGAAAATTTTGAAATTTTAATGAACTAATGGTTTTAGAAAATTATCTAGATATATTAACTAAGGGGTCAAAAGTTGATTTTTAGAATTAGAGGGAATATTAATGGTTTCCGATTTTTAATAAATACTAGACCTTATTATGAGTTGATAGACAGGTAGCACACTCAATTTGGAGTTTTCTATGAAAAGTTATGATTTTTAGAAGTTCTGACCCGATTTTGACCTAAGGTTGACCAAAATGTTGACTTTTTGAGTTTGACCAAATTTTGGGGGTTTGAAATTTTTAAAAAATATTATACCTTAATTAGAGTCATTAGCCACTAAGTTTGATTGATTTGTAATTTTCTATAATTTGTTATGGATTTTGGAATTTTGGGTATTTATGTAATATTCTTTAATTACCTTAATTAAGAAGCATTTTTAATAGTTTGAACCCAAATGAATCCTAAACTTTTTGAAATCAACCCCAAAGATCAGAAATGATCTAAGGGGAGATCAGCAAGTGTTCAAAGAATTTTTGGGATTTTTAATAATTTTAATTATTTAAAATTGATTAAATATTAGTTTTGATTTAAATTAAATTAAAGTGGGTTTTAATGTAAAATTAAGGAGACTCAAATTTCTACTGATTAATGGATCAATTAAGGTAAGTTAGAAATATTTTAGGGAATTTTTAGGATTAATGTTGATTTATTAGAATTTTTTAAGGCTAAAGGGTAATTCTAGGGAGGGAATATCATAGCTCTTATTTAGTGGACCAAATGGGCACCAACTCTAATGAAATTTGGACCATCAGATCACCTAATCCCAAGGCCTAAACACACCAAATTTGGGACTAATTGGAATTCTCTAGTAAGTCACCTTATGAAAATCCTAGGGAGCTATCCTAAGCTTGCATTGAGGTAAAATCACTGGCCCTAAACTCCCTATGCTACACATCATCAGCACACACAAAATCAGAACCTAAATCTCATTGGATAGGTCACAATTTCAATTTGAATTTAAGGGTCAACCCATGACCCTTGAATCCAAAATTGAAAACTAATTCCATTAAACATCTCAAACAAGGGAGATAAAATTTGGGCATGTCAAGGACATGCCCAAATTCATTATCCCAAAATTCTAAGCCCTGGTGAATTAAATCTGAACAATAAATGCAATAATTAAAATAACACTAAAACTGAAATTAAATTTAACAAGATGCAATTAGGACTTGGAACTATAGGGCTTTTGTAGGTCTCCGTGAGGCCTTTCCAATGTGCCTTAGAACACCTAATTTGGTCAAGTGTGCAAGGAGATATTAATTTTTGAAGATCCCTTAAATTTTCTATGAAATTAAATCCATTAATTACCCAGTCAGCCGGCGCTCTACACACGGCGCGTCGTGATTGGCAGAACAATCATTGACGGGTGAATGGGTAACGGTCAGATTAACCGTAGCTGTCAGATGGACAATCGGAAGGCTACGGTCAAACGGGCTCTGAGACCGTAGGATCTAATCCGTGAAAGTGCTCAGATGACACTAGAAAGTGCTCTGATATCACTTGAAAGTTTGTTAGGGATGTTAGGCCTTATGAATCAGCCCAAAGCTAATTAAGAGAGAGAGGTGAATTGGTAAAAAATATCTTTTAATCAAAACACAAATCAAAACCAATATCACCACAAAGAAAACCAAATGCAAAAATTAAATGCCAAAGTAATAAAGAATGAACACACTGGTTTTATAGTGGTTCGGTCAAACCTTGACCTATGTCCACTTCTTGGAGGCACCCTCCAAGTATTGCACTAAACCAAGTGTCTCTCCTTTTGCCCCCACAGCTAGGCAGAGAAGCCCTTACAAAATCTCTTCCACCTTCCCCGATGCGGCGGAGTCGCCGGGTCCTTTGACACCAAAGAGATCTTCTTCTTTGGTGAACTTCCCTAGAGACAAGCCTTGAATCCGATAGTATTCAGGTGCGAGCTTGCTGGAGCAACCGTGTGGAACCCCCTCCATACTCCCTTGAGTCCCCCCTCACAGGATCTTCTCCCTCTCTCAAACTCCACCCTTTCCTCACTCCCTTTCAAGCTCTATCTTCAAGTTCCCCTAAAAGAACGAAGCTATAATGGCTGCCAAAGACACTTACAAAGTGTCATGTCATATCTTAAATAGAAGATCTCAAAATGAGCTCATTAATGCAAGTTGCCAACTTTATCATCTAGTATGATACTAATATCGTTCTGTACGATAAGTCCAAAATAAGCCAAATCAGCCGGGACGATTTGAGACAATAAGAAGAAGTTTATTCATATCATCCAGGAAGATAATATATTATCCTGGATGATCATAACAAATCGTGGAATATTGCCCTAAACATTACCCTGAAAAATAGCTGTTTGATGTCCAATAATCTAGCGTATCTGCCTGGATGATTTTGCGATTGTCCAATACGATTTGATCGTGCAATCAAGTCATAATTGCTTTCCTTAAATTCCAGAGAAATTTTGGAAAAATTGTCCTGGATCGTCCTGGACTATATTTTATAGTCCTGGATGATCCACCTGGACGATGTCCAAAAATAAGTAATTCCTAAATAGATCTGGCGGAAAATTCTTTCTATTTTGAGCCTATCATCAAGGCTGATACAAAATCATCCAGGACGATGTGTTTTACATAATGAAGGATGCTTTAATGAGGATGCCCTAACTAGGGTTTCTGCTTTTGAACAGATCATCCATGACGATATAAATATCATCCCAGATAATGTTACCAAAAAGAGTAAACTTTAGGGAACAGTCGGAAAATCTTCCAAGTTACAAAGCATCAGGAGCGACACCAAATACAATAGACTCAAGAAAGAAAAAAGTGTACAAACTGACTCAGACCTAGTCTACCAATCTTGAGTTGATTCTAAATTGTAGTCCAATCGTGTGAACCTAAAATGTTAGTAGATAAGGCAGTTGTAGAGAAAAAGAATGTTTGCTATCATCAAAATCATAAGCCATAGATCTGCAACAATCTCCCTCTTTTTGATGATGGCAAACATTTCAATTTGAATTTGAAAAAAGGAGCATTTTCTCCTAATCTCCCTCACTAGAATAACACTTTAAAAAATAGGGGAGATAAAAATATTTTTGTTGTTTTTAAATTTTTTGAAAAAAAAAAGGATACAAGTTCAACAGTACGTTCTCCCCCTTTGACATTATCAAAAAGAGAGGAGGCACAAACAAAAAACAAAACATTCCCTGATTTAGTAAAAAAACAAAAATTCTTAAATGAGAAAGTTACCTCTTGATTTTAATCAAAAACTTAGTAGAATTGGATTGACAATGCATAGCCAAGAAAAGGTTAGAGATTCAGAATTTGATAATCCAAACTCAAGTTCTTTAAAAAGGCTCAAAAACTTTTTAATTGAATATCTAAATAAAGGAATAAATTAGAAAAAGAAACACTAATTTTTCAAAACTCCTTTCATAAAATATATCTAATAGAAGATTAACGCACGAATTGTTGAATCAGGTATCATGTTTTTCAAAACCAAGTATCGAAAGTATCAAGGGTTTTCTTAAGCTTTTAAGAAGTACAAGAATGGTAAGCATTAAATTTTGTGGGTTCATTTTATGCCTCTTGTCTATTTGAATCGCGCTCTTTGCGCATCTTTTGATTTTTGATACACTTTGTGTATATTTTTCAATTTGGCATCTTTGCGCATCTTTTATTTTTGGCATCATTAGACAATATATTTTTTTTAATATTCTACCTTTCTGAAATCTTAAAAACAAAAGTAAGCTCATCCTATTGATAAAGTGAATTGTTGATTAAGAAAATTATGAGTTAGATTCAACAACTTGCAAAAGATCTCTATGCGATAAATAAAATATAGGGAGATAAAAATTTTTAGTTTCAAAGACTAATTTAAAATATAAAAAAGATTTTAAATCAAAAGTAGAAAAACCTCTTTTAGGAAATAGAGATTGAGAGTCAAAAACATGAGTTTCCATCCTTTAACTATTTTTAGAGAAGTCAATTACAACTTACCAAAGATTTCAAGAAAAAATAGGAAGTAGATTTTTCATTTTTAGAAAAGTGAATATGTGTGTTGATCAAGGAAAACATTTTATGAAACAAAAAAAATTCAAAGAATAAACAAAGATAAAAGCATAAAATAAAACCCAAACAAAAAAAAAACAAAAAAATAACTAAAAATAAAACACAACACAAACACACAAACAAGGCTTTTAACCATTATCTTTCTCCTGGTCCGATTCTTCAAAAAATAGGTCTGCCCAGGAGATTTTTTTCTTTTCATTATTTTTCTAGTTTAAAATTTATTTTGCTTTACCCTTTTCTTTTGCGGAAAGAATTCTTAAATTAGGGCACTGCTTTTTCATATGTCCAGGCTTCCTACTGTTGACCTCATTATTCGAGGTCAATTTTCCTGGAATCAATTCTAGCACCTAGGTATTCGTAGCCTAGTGTAGACGTTGCCCATAGGATTTCCCTTAGGTGAACGCCCATTGACGTAGCATCGACTCGAACATATCACTCAATTTAAATCAAAATCAATTCAATCCAATTTCAAATCAACTCCAAACAAACTCAAATCAAGTTCATTTATCATTCATCAATGTCAATTCGCTCATTTAATTTGATCTAATTTATTTATTTATTTTTTTGATCAAATTAATACATTATTGGTCTCAAATCAACTCACCAATCAAACCCAAAATTCTTTCCAATAAAAATATGATTTATCTATATATATATATATATATATATATATATATATATGATCAAATCAAATCAAATCGACACTTAAATATTTCTTTAATCCTAATTGTTGATTTTGGACTAAGAAAATAGTTTTGTAATTAATTGAGCCGATCCAAAGCCTTCCCACAAATTTCCCATGCTCTCATTCATACAAAACCCCACTACCCCTTTAACTACTCCAACACACAGAAAACCAACCCCATCTCTTATGGTTCACAGAACTGCTCCCTCTCTCCCGCTCGATCCTCTCTCAATTCGCAAAACTGAAACCCCCCCACGCTCTCAGTTCAAAAAAAGCCTGCTCTCCCTCTCATTCAAAAAAACCAGCCCCTCATCTCCCTGCAGTTCGCACAGCCCAAACTTCCTAAAACTCAGTTTGCATACCTCACAGAGCCCGAACTCTCTCGATACGCTCTCTCTCTTACACAAAAAATCCTTCTCCTCTCCTATTCGCATAGAGCCGAAATCCAGCCCTCAAATTCGTGCAGTTCCGAACTCCCTCTCTTGGATGATTCTCTGGACAGTCCGCACAACCAGCTCGCACGAACAACCCTTCGCCTCCTCTCAGCCATGCGCATGAACTGAGAGTTCCCAGCCCAAACAGCTGAGGCCTTTACTTTCTCTGCTCTAGCCGACACCAACAATCTTCTTAATATTGGGTAATTTTCTTTTACATCCTTTCAATCTTCTTCTTCTATCATTTTAATTTGATTTAAGTCAAATGGAAAGAGTTGAAGTTTGATCTTTTAATCAAAAATCTGAGACAAAAATCTGTCAACGTTTCTTTCTTTTGATAAACATTAGCAATAAGAGAAACTATGAAAGTTTGGTTGGAATGTATATATATAAATTTTTTATTATTTTTTTTTTTTATCTTGGACGACAAATGATTTCATCTATTTTCATTTTTTTTATAGTTGAACTATATCTTGCATTGTTATTTTTTGAGTGGTTCTAAGTTGTCATTTTTGGTAATAATAGAATAATGCGAAATGAAATGCTAAATTTTTTTATTAATAGTTTGATTGATCCTTATGAAATTTGGAAGAATTTTTTTTTTTTTGAACTCTTTTGCTTAAGCTTCATTAACGGCTAGCTCCCATAATCATTTAATAAATGTATTATTTGCCTTTATGTTCAACATGTTCTTGAAAATGAGATGTATTTGCATTGAAGAGAAAAGTATGTGAAGAGTGTCGTATAAGAAAGGTGTATATCAGAACACTAAGATTAGTGGAAATATGTTTGTGTTAATTGATGCTTGAATGTGTGATCTTAATAAGTGAATCTTATGTGTGTATATGTGTTAAGAATGATTCATTTGTGCTTTGAGAAGATCCATAATGAAAATGAAATGTATGGATTGTGAAAGTGAAAAGTATATGTGTGGAAAAGTAATTTGTAGTAGAGAAGTGTATTTATATTTGAAAAGTGAAAAGTTTATGTTTAAATGAAAAGTATAATGTATGATTTTTTTTTATAGTAAAGTGTTATGTGTATCTTTGGAAAATTTTTAGAAAGTAAAGTGTATGAACTTTGAAATAGTGAAACACATGAATTTTGAAAAGTGAAACTTATGCATTTTGGAAAGATAAAAAAAATTGTATATATGAAAAGTAAGGTGATTTGTGTGTCTTTGGAAAATTTTGGAAAGTGCGTATTGAAAAGTATATATAGATTTTGAAATATTTGATATATGTAAAGGTTTTGAAAAATGTAACTTGTGGGTGATTTGAAAAGTGGAAAAGTGTATGCTTTGAAAAGTATTAAAGTGATTTTTTTGAAAAGTGAAATATAAGAATTTTGGGAAAAATGAAATGTGTTGGGAACTAATATTTTTGTAGTGAAGAGTGTAGAGTGTGAATTTTGGAAATGTGTGTGTTTTGAAAGGTTAAAGGTGTATGTAAAAAGTAAAGTATAAGTGTGTGATTTTGAAAAGTAAATTTGTGTGCATTAAAAGGTGGAATTTGTGTAAATTTTGGAAAAGTGAAATTATATGTTTGGAGAATTAGATGTTTTAAAGAAAGCTACCTTTTTCTCTACCTCTTTCTTTCTTCTACTTCTTCCCATTTCTTGTGCCTCAAAGTGAATGTTATAGAATGCAAAGCATGCTTTAAAAGTTAAAAGTTCAAAATGCCATCAACCGAGCCAATTTTCAAGCCCGAAGAAAGGTACGTCTTTATTTTCAATAAATTTCAATTATTTTATTATTATTTATTAAATGTGCTTTCTAACTCCCTGTTTTCTTCTCTATATTTGCATGAATAGCGAGGAATGGTACGGGTCGAGGGAACAAAAGTACAAGGAGTTAAAGGCGTCAGTCGCCTCTATCCAGCCGGGTAGAGGTGCTACGGGCGGAACCATCGGGTCGTAGCCCCCGGTGACTGTGAGTATTTCTAAACTTAGAAAACCTTTAGGGGCCCCTTGATGTGGTATGCGTGAACCATTCCTTTAGGTCCCTGTAGTAACTTCAATTTAATTAGGTTTACTTTTTTGCTTTATTTTAGATCCCTAAACCCCTTTTACACACGCTCAAAATCCTAAGGGTTAGTAATAACAAATTTTTATCTCATACAACAGTAGTGACACTTAAGGACAAAAATTAAGGATCGGGTCTTAGAAAATCTAGACTTAGGAAGCAAGCACACTTTCGGATAGAAACTTATAACATAGAAAATTTAGTGACATCTCACTTTAGAATTAGTAAACATCTTTAAATTAGAATTCAATCAATTAAAAAACTTTAGCCAATAATTGACTTAGGACATTTCAAAACCACATAACCTATTGCACACACTTAGATTTGTTTGCTAAGACAAACTGACTCTAGTTTTAGGTTAGGCTGGTGTTTATTTCCTTACTGCACTGTGACAGGCTTTTTTCTCGAGTTTTATTGCATGCTGGTTGTGAAATGTTGGTGTGTTTCTTTATTTTTACTGCACTCTGTGTTGTGATTTGATTAACGATTAGATTACCCATAGGTTAGGAGCGATCTGAATTGTTAATATGATTTTCTGCAGCTGGCCACACTCATACAGGGCAGAAAAAAGGGGCTAATTAATTAATAATAAATAAATGCTACAAGTGCTTCAGCTGCTTAGCCCCCAAATAAAGAAGAGTGTGGCCAAGTGTGGCTTAATAATTTAAATTCAATTGCATATATATATAACTGCGTGGGATGATTTTTATTATAAATTGCTTATGATAACCCTGCAGGTGGTTTAGATTTTTCCTTTCTTTCTGTGAAATGTAATGTAAATGTAAATGAGTTTGAAAAATATTATAAATTGTGAAAGTGATTTTTAAAGTGGGATATTACATCCAATTTGGAATCCAAAGAAAGGAGAATATATCTTAAAGGATTATTCTCTTTTATTTGGAAAGCCAAATTAGGATGATTCAATATCCAAATAGAAAAGAAAATACCCCTCTTAGGGATGAGTTTCTTTTCATTTGGATATCCAGAACCCGACGGACCCGAGAAGTTTGTAGAAGAAGAAAAGACAGAACAAGAAGATTGAAGAAAGAAGATGAAGAAATGAAGATTTAAGGAACAGTATATCCCATTTCAAAAATCACTTGCGTCATTCTTAGGATTAGAATCCGGGTTTGTTGTCAGTGGTGCCCGGCCACTTTACTTTTTTGCAAATTCTGGGTGTAATATGGACATTGGACATTGGACATTATATTTGGATTATTAAAATTGATTGTTTACATTATTTGTGCAGTAGATTTTTTTAGGACCTTGCATGTCGTGTTTTGTTTTAGCCTGGATTCGAATCGGAGAGATTTTTTTTGTAAGGGTACGCTCAAAATTCTTTTACTTGAAATTCTAATAAAAATTTTTTAGGCTCATATAGTAACTCTAACGATCTAAGAAGTAAGCTCGGGACCGCCGAGAGTCAGCATAAGCATATTAATACTTTCTCTTCCTTGTTAGGCACCTCCCCTCCTGCGGGTTCTGGCATACCACTTGACCTATGAGGGTGCAGTTCTGTCAAGGGGAAGTTGTGTAATCTCTAGGAAAAAACCTATTTTCTAAGCCTAATTTTAAAACTGCTTCATATTTTTTTTTGCATTCGAGTCAATTAGCATGCATTGCATTAGATACAAATTAAAAAGAGTCTAAAATATTAATAGCATTTCTATACATTTTTCACCCTACATAAGTTGAGTGGCCAATTAGGGTCTGTCTTAGAAGTCGGCCCCCAATTCATTAAAACCTAAACAACATCCCTACCCATCTTTTATAAGAGACTGAACACATGGTTTTAAAGCGCCTAGGTGGTTAGCTGGCTCCCCAATCCAGGCCGGGGTAAGTCCAGATTTGCATTTCATTAGTTAGGTTTAGGTCACTACTTTGTAGCATCCAAATTAGATTTAAGTTCTGAGGCAGATTCTTTTTAGATCTTAAGTCCTCACCCTCTGGGAATATAATCCCAAATTTCTAATAAAATGTCAACTTAAACATAAAATTTTCTCTTAAAATGTAAAGTCCAACATAGGATAGATTGAGGTTGTCTCTGGGCTTCTCAGAATCCGACACCTCCTACTTTTCATCCTTTGACTCGCTAATAAATGTTCAACATTGAGCTTTCACCTTGGAAAATTCTTACTTCTGTTCCTTGTCTTTTACTTTGTAGTCAAAGGGTATGAAATCACTGCTTTAATCGAGAGTTTTCTTAGGAGCATTCCTCCTAGGATGTAATTAACTATAGGGGCTTGCCTTTATAGGGATTTGAGAACCCCAGACTAAAATAAACCTTATTTTATTCGTATAAAATAAGGGAAGAATCTTTGGGAACGTAGATATTTTTAAAACTTCATTTTTAATTTTGAATAGACTTGTAGAATGTTATTATTATGTTTTCAGATAATATAATATTATACTTATTATATTCAACTTTAGAAATGATGAATTTTATAAAACTCATTCTCGCTTTTGGATATCTTGAATAATGTTATGTTCGTCTTTTAAGATGATATAATATTATTCTTGCCATATCTAAACAAAAGAATGAATAAACTTTTTCAAAAACGTATTTCTATCTTTAAACATATTCTATAGAATTTCATGTTCATCTTTTGAGATGATATATTATTCTTTGAACAATGTTTGATTATAGAAATATCAATTTTCAAAACCCTATTCTGATATTGAATCCATTGTAGAATATTGTGTCGGCCTCTCGAGACTGTACTTTATTCTCAATGTAGTATTCGATTACAAAATAGGAGAAAATCAAAATCTGCGTGGTGTGACACAATTGTTTTTCCACCAAGGTTTTTTTGGCGACTCCGTTGGAGATCAATCCTCTCTCCATCTTTAGCAGTGTTTTATACCCTTTAATCGGTAGTATACTTGTGCTTGTCATAGGTTGTAACTACCTTTCTTCCGCTGGTTATTTTATTCATTTCATTCTTGGACAATTTGGCCGGCATCTAAAAAATTTTAGAGGTCTTATTTTGGACCCTGTTAGAAAACTAACGGGAAGATCCTTTGTATGACCTTTTTGTAAAGAAATTTCCTGTGCTAATTCGAATTTTGCAGTTACATTTTTCTTGTAGCTTGATGTTTGACTTAGCACTAGGTCCAAAATCCCTTTACCCAATCTTTAGTAATATGTATAATTACTTCTTTTAGTAACTTAATGTATTATTTGGATTGGGTCCAAAAAATTTTAAGTCTTAAAAAATTTTAAACTTTTGTGTCCTAACTAATATGTTACAGTTATATATTTTTATAACTCGATATGTAGCTGGACAAATCTCAAGAAAATTTGATCTTTTAAATCAAAGTTTTCTCCTTATCTAAACCAACATATTATAGTTATATATTTTTATAGCTTAATATGTATGGTAGGACAAGGTCCAAAAGCTCAAACCTTCAAATCAAAACTTTCTGCTTGTCCTAATAACATATTGTAGTTATATGTCCTATGTAGCTTGATATGTTTGCTAGGACAGGATCCAGAATCTGATATATGCAAGATTTTCAAGATTAAATTCAATTTAATTTAAGAAAAGTTTGAAGGTTCGAATACAAGTTAAGCTTATAAAAATAATTTTTCTTAGAGAAAATAGCAGGTTAATTTCTTTTAAAAAGAAATTTACCTCTATCTTCCTTAAATTATAATTAAAACTTCATTGTAGTTGACTCCTCTAAACATTTAAAGAATAAGACCAATGGTTATCAATGCTAAAATGAAAAGTGTGTTCCCTCCCTCCCTCCACTTGGGTGGATTAACGCTTTAGATGAATATATATTTAATCTCATTTCCTTTTGGAACCTCAAAACACAAAAGTTTAGCTAATTTTGTTACGTTCCTAGCAATCGCTGAATTAAATTCAAATATATTTTCAAATTTTCTATTCAACCATATTATAACTTTTCTAAATTTAGAAATGTGTAATTATCGGTTGATGTGTTGAAATTTGAAAATCATTCTGAATTCCCTCATCTTTAACCTTATTATAGGTTAAAGTTTAAGATGCCTATAAATCCTATTTCTTAAGAGTACTACATGGATACGACGATTTGTCCTCTGCCATATGGTTTAACTCTGATAGATTAGAGATTTTATGGCATGTGATGAAAATAAATGCCTAATCAATTACATAAAAGCTTTTGTTCATCATCTGAAGTTTTCTCTTATGATAATATTTTTTAATCAAATATTAGCTAAGTTTACTCTTGGCTTTATTACTCCATTTGAGAAAACTCATGAGCAATTCTTGTTAAGATTGATCATCTTAAATTTTTGTTTGGTCAAAAAAAACTTAGGATGATTCAAGGTTCTTTATTATGGTTAATCCATGATATGGTTTATATTCCCTCTATCATGTGATTTTCCATCAAAATAAATTGACATTTCTTGAATTGATACTAAGTTAGTCGACTTCATAACATCTTTAATGGTTTCCTTCTTCAGTAGTAATAAAAAAAAATTATCATATTTGGGTTCACCCATTATGATATCCATAAATAACTTCTTTTGAATTAAGATTTATGTCAAATTGAAATTGAAGGAGGTGGAAGTTTTATTCATATTTTTATTGTTATACATCTCATAAGCATCTTACGAGTTGATGAACTTATATTATAATTATCTCAACTAAGTTGTCTATTCATACTATAAGGATCGGGTCCAATTTGTAAATCAATCTTCCTTGTATAAGAGTGTTATTTTTTTTTTTAACTCTTATACTTGGAAGATGATTTTACAACTAAAATAATCTTTTCAAGATTTAAATAAAGGAAGCCTCTTAAAAAATAAAAAAATAAAAAATAAAAAGTGAAGAAGGAAAAGAAAAGAAAAGAAAAAAAGAGAAACATTCATTAAATGTGTAGCAAAAAAAAAGAAAAAAAAGAAAAAAGTGGCTTCCCTTTCTAAATCTAAAATATCAAAGGACCTATTTATCCTTTAGTATTTTTAACACTTGATTTTGAGAATCTAAAATTTTTGTTCATCATCAAGCATTGATGTTCTATTAGATGTAAAATATAAATATCATCTACAAGATTTGAAAATATTGAATTTCTACCACTAATTTGATTCTCTTTTGATATAATTCTTAATTTAATGAAAATATAAAGAAGGAAACCCCAGTTTTGCTTGTAGGGAGCTTTGATCTGGGTTAACAAAATCTAAATCTCAAGACCTCTCTAGTTAGCAAACTTGAGTAGGTCAGTTTAGATTTTCAAATCATTATAAAGAAAAATCATATAGATGATCAATCTAAATGAAATTATAATAGTGCTGGTTATGCATTATTGGGTTTCACATATCTAACCTAATTAAGATGCATAAACAAACTATTATCTAAATATCTTCAACTCTCTTTTGAACATCTTCCAATTTGAATGAGATTCTAGACAAGATCCTGTTGCTAGATAACCTACAGTGATATTTATGGATATAAAAATCACTTTCTTTAGATTCAAAATTTTGAAACTAAACTAATGGACATCCCTTTGTTGGTTTTGAGATAATTGTCTAATGTTCTCATTCATTATGAGTAAATGTCAAGTCCAAATTTAAATTTATTATTGACTGAACTAGGATGTTAGAACATGAGGGGTTCTATCCTTAGTGATGTCGATGATACCTTCGTTTGAATCTTTGTCAAACTTCAAAACAAAATCAAGCTACAATTTGACTAAGTCCATAATTGACTAATCTTGGATGTTAGAATTGGAGGGATTCTATTCCTGATAAAGTCTATGGTAATTTCGTCAAAAAGATATGGAATTCAATTCACGGTATATCTTTATCATAAACTAGATTCGGTTGTTAGAGCTTACACAACTCTATCCCTGTTTCTTTTCATAGCATTGAGATTCAAAATATTTTGAAACTACAATTTTCTTTGAAGGAAGTTGTTAAGTTTTAACTTTTGATTGAAATCATTCTGGTCATATTCAAACTATTTAATTTAGAGGGAGTCAACCAATCCTTCGTTGAGTTTTTGAATCTTTTCCAATATCATTTTGATTGGGTTAAGATGATTTAAAACTTAAGCGAGCACAGTCAAATATTACAAGAAAATTATCAAATAAAAAAAATAAAAATAAAGCTTTCACTTTTTGATGAAAATTAAACTTTTCTCAATCATTGTGAGTATTTGGTATTCCTCAGTATTTTCACTATAAAGGATGCTCAAATATACTCATTGTTCTATAACAACTCATGCAAAAGTTAAAATGTTTTAAGGAAAATTTTATCATGTTGCATTTAGTTCTCTTAGAACATGTAAACAATGACTCTAGAAAATTCATATTATTTTTTTTTTGAGTTACTCGAAACAAATTCAATCATAGAATCAATCTTTAAACAAAATCTAGCATTTCTCCTTTGGTGGTCGAGATGCTTTGTTAAGTCTTTATTTATCAAAGATGATCAAACTACTCCCTTTTTGTTTTCCTCACATATAATGATTAGATATAAAAACATAATCCCTAGTGGATTATTTGTAAGTTATAAAGATCATTAATAATAAAGGATAAAACAAAATTTTAATCAAAAGAATTTTTCAAGTCTATCAATCTTCAAAATGTTTTTATTTCCCCTCTAGAAAGTGACATATATAAAAGCTTATGATCTCCAGTAGAACATTTGCAAGTTATCAATGTCATTTGTGATGAAGGGAAATGATCCAAAACTTTAAAGAAATCAATTTCTCTTCATTAAATTTTAAATCTTAAATCCGTCTTTAGGTATAAGTCCTCCTACGGCATCCAATTGACATCTTTGGAGTTAGGAGTAAGCATCCCTAGTGGCATCCTAATCTTCGTCCCGAGGAAAAGTATAAGCATCCCCAGCGGCATCTTCTCTTTGTTAAATCTTAAATCTTAAATCCGTCTATAGGTATAAGTCCTCCTACGGCATCCTATTGACATCTTTGAAGTTAGGAGTAAGCATCCCTAGTGGCATCCTAATCTTCGTCCCGAGGAGAAGTATAAGCATCCCCAGCGGCATCTTCTCTTCATTAAATCTTAAATCTTAAATCCGTCTTTAGGTATAAGTCCTCCTACGGCATCCTATTGACATCTTTGGAGTTAGGAGTAAGCATCCCTAGTGGCATCCTAATCTTCATCTCGAGGAAAAGTATAAGCATCCCTAGCGGCATCTTCTCTTCATTAAATTTTAAATCTTAAATCGATCCTCTATGATTAGGTGTGAGTCCCCACACTTAGGCTTCCTTTTCATATGATCATCTGATCCTCTAAGGTTAGGTGTGAGTCCCCAAACTTAGGCATCCTTTCCTTACGATCATCCGCTAGAGTTGGAGAACGCCCCTCGTGGCACCATCCTAGTGTAAATCTTAAATCTTAAATCGATCCTCTATGGTTAGGAGTGCGTCCCCACACTTAGGCTTCCTTTCCATATGATCATTTGATCCTCTGAAGTTAGGTGTGAGTCCCCACACTTAGGCATCCTTTCTTCATGATCATCCGCTAGAGTTAGAGAACATGGCACCATCCTAGTGTAAATCTTAAATCTTAAATCGATCCTCT
Source organism: Dendrobium huoshanense (assembly GCA_016618105.1). Taxonomy (NCBI): domain Eukaryota; kingdom Viridiplantae; phylum Streptophyta; class Magnoliopsida; order Asparagales; family Orchidaceae; genus Dendrobium; species Dendrobium huoshanense. The sequence continues at coordinate 33,836,317 of CM028351.1, read as the reverse complement.
ATGGTTAGGAGTAAGTCTCCACACTTAGGCTTCCTTTTCATATGATCATTTGATCCTCTGAAGTTAGGTGTGAGTCCCCACACTTAGGCATCCTTTCTTCATGATCATCCGCTAGAGTTGGAGAACGCCCCTCGTGGCACCATCCTAGTGTAAATCTTAAATCTTAAATCGATCCTCTAAGGTTAGTTGTGAGTCCCCACACATAGGCATCCTTTCCTTACGATCATCCGCTAGAGTTGGAGAACGCCCCTCGTGGCACCATCGTAGTGTAAAACATAAATTTCTAAACCTTCCAAGATTAGATATAATCTATTCCATAGGTTGCTCTCTTTTCTTAGAAGATGCCCTCTAGTTTGTTGAGTTAGGTGTAAGTGCCCACTTGGTGGCATCCTTTCTCTTGGACTAGAAAGAAGACTCTAGTCTTATCAAAATAATTTCAAATCAAAATTACATCAACTCTTACATTCCTGTCAAACTACATTCAAATCACTACATTTAACTTTTTCATATCTTCACTTTACCAAATAATATTAATCTCCTTAGTTATTATTTGCTAAAACCATCATTATTGTTATAAACTTTCAGATCAATAAATCAATCTTAATTTTTCAGAAAATCAACTCAAATTTCTTTATAAAATTTTAATTTTGATTTTCTATCAAACATCAAAATTCATTCAATTCATATATTCAGATCTTCAACTTCAACTCTGGATCTAGTTGATCATTTCGGTCAACAGCAATACGCATGATAAACTTTGGCAAGTTTATCATTCCTATTGGGGGTCCATTTGTTGACCTTATTATTCGAGGTCAATTTCCCTGGAATCAATTCTAGCACCTAGGTATTCATAGCCTAGTGTAGACGTTGCCCATAAGATTTCCCTTAGGTGAACGCCCATTGACGTAGCATCGACTCGAACCTATCACTCAATTCAAATCAAAATCAATTCAATCCAATTTCAAATCAACTCCAAACAAACTCAAATCAAGTTCATTTATCATTCATCAATGTCAATTGGCTCATTTAATTTGATCTAATTTATTTATTTATTTTTTTGATCAAATTAATACATTATTGGTCTCAAATCAACTCACCAATCAAACCCAAAATTCTTTCCAATAAAAATATGATTTATCTATATATATATATATATATATATATATATATATATATATATATATATATATATATATATATATATATATATATATATATATATATATATATATATATATATATATATATATATATATATGATCAAATAAAATCAAATCGACAATCAAATATTTATTTAATCCTAATTGTTGATTTTGGACTAAGAAAATAGTTTTGAAATTAATTGAGCCGATCCAAAGCCTTCCCACAAATTTCCCATGCTCTCATTCAAACAAAAAACCCACTACCCCTTTAACTGCTCCAACACACAGAAAACCAACCCCATCTCTTATGGTTCACAGAACTGCTCCCTCTCTCCCGCTCTATCCTCTCTCAATTCGCAAAACTGAAACCCCCTCACGCTCTCAGTTCAAAAAAAGCCTGCTCTCCCTCTCATTCAAAAAAACCAGCCCCTCATCTCCCTGCAGTTCGCACAACCCAAACTTCCTAAAACTCAGTTCGCATACCTCACAGAGCCCGGACTCTCTCGATACGCTCTCTCTCTTACATAAAGAAATCCTTCTCCTCTCCTATTCGCATAGAGCCAAAATCCAGCCCTCAAATTCGTGCAGTTCCGAACTCCCTCTCCTGGACGATTCTCTGGACAGTACGCACCACCAGCTCGCACGAACAGCCCCTCGCCTCCTCTCAGCCATGCGCATGAACTGAGAGTTCCCAGCCCAAACAGCCGAGGCCTTTACTTTCTCTGCTCTAGCCGACACCAACAATCTTCTTAATATTGGGTAATTTTCTTTTACATCCTTTCAATCTTCTTCTTCTATCATTTTAATTTGATTTAAGTCAAATGGAAAGAGTTGAAGTTTGATCTTTTAATCAAAAATCTGAGACAAAAATCTGTCAACTTTTCTTTCTTTTGATAAACATTAGCAATAAGAGAAACTATGAAAGTTTGGTTGGAATGTATATATATAATTTTTTTTTTTTTTTTTTATCTTGGACGACAAATGATTTCATCTATTTTCATTTTTTTTATAGTTGTACTATATCTTGCATTGTTATTTTTTGAGTGGTTCTAAGTTGTCATTTTTGGTAATAATAGAATAATGCGAAACGAAATGCTAAATTTTTTTATTAATAGTTTGATTGATCCTTATGAAATTTGGAAGAATTTTTTTTTTTTTTTTTGAACTCTTTTGCATAAGCTTCATTAACAACTAGCTCCCATAATCATTTAATAAATGTATTATTTGCCTTTATGTTCAACATGTTCTTGAAAATGAGATGTATTTGCATTGAAGAGAAAAGTATGTGAAGAGTATCGTATAAGAAAGGTGTATATCAGAACACTAAGATTAGTGGAAATATGTTTGTGTTAATTGATGCTTGAATGTGTGATCTTAATAAGTGAATCTTATGTGTGTATATGTGTTAAGAATGATTCATTTGTGCTTTGAGAAGATCCATAATGAAAGTGAAATGTATGGATTGTGAAAATGAAAAGTATATGTGTGGAAAAGTAATTTGTAGTAGAGAAGTGTATTTATATTTGAAAAGTGAAAAGTTTATGTTTAAATGAAAAGTATAATGTATGATTTTTTTTTTTATAGTAAAGTGTTATGTGTATCTTTTGGAAAATTTTAGAAAGTAAAGTGTATGAACTTTGAAAAAGTGAAACACGTGAATTTTGAAAAGTGAAACTTGTGCATTTTGGAAAGATAAAAAAAATTGTATATATGAAAAGTAAGGTGATTTGTGTGTCTTTGGAAAATTTTGGAAAGTGCGTATTGAAAAGTATATATAGATTTTGAAATATTTGATATATGTAAAGGTTTTGAAAAATGTAACTTGTGGGTGATTTGAAAAGTGGAAAAGTGTATGCTTTGAAAAGTATTAAAGTGCCTTTTTTGAAAAGTGAAATATAAGAATTTTGGGAAAAATGAAATGTGTTGGGAACTAATATTTTTGTAGTGAAGAGTGTAGAGTGTGAATTTTTGAAATGTGTGTGTTTTGAAAGGTTAAAGGTGTATGTAAAAAGTAAAGTATAAGTGTGTGATTTTGAAAAGTAAATTTGTGTGCATTAAAAGGTGGAATTTGTGTAAATTTTGGAAAAGTGAAATTATATGTTTGGAGAATTAGATGTTTTAAAGAAAGCTTCCTTTTTCTCTACCTCTTTCTTTCTTCTACTTCTTCCCATTTCTTGTGCCTCAAAGTGAATGTTATAGAATGCAAAGCATGCTTTAAAAGTTAAAAGTTCAAAATGCCATCAACCGAGCCAATGTTCAAGCCCGAAGAAAGGTACGTCTTTATTTTCAATAAATTTCAATTATTTTATTATTATTTATTAAATGTGCTTTCTAACTCCTTGTTTTCTTCTCTATATTTGCATGAACTGCGAGGAATGGTACGGGTCGAGGGAACAAAAGTACAAGGAGTTAAAGGCGTCAGTCGCCTCTATCCAGCCGGGTAGAGGTGCTACGGGCGGAACCACCGGGTCGTAGCCCCCGGTGACTGTGAGTATTTCTAAACTTAGAAAACCTTTAGGGGCCCCTTGATGTGGTATGCGTGAACCATTCCTTTAGGTCCCTGTAGTAACTTCAATTTAATTAGGTTTACTTTTTTGCTTTATTTTAGATCCCTAAACCCCTTTTACACACGCTCAAAGTCCTAAGGGTTAGTAATAACAAATTTTTATCCCATACAACAGTAGTGACACTTAAGGACAAAAATTAAGGATCGGGTCTTAGAAAATCTAGTCTTAGGAAGCATGCACACTTTAGGATAGAAACTTATAACATAGAAAATTTAGTGACATCTCACTTTAGAATTAGTAAACATCTTTAAATTAGAATTCAATCAATTAAAAAACTTTAGCCAATAATTGACTTAGGACATTTCAAAACCACATAACCTATTGCACACACTTAGATTTGTTTGCTAGGACAACCGACTCTAGTTTTAGGTTAGGCCGGTGTTTATTTCCTTACTACACTGTGATGGGCTTTTTTCTCGAGTTTTATTGCATGCTGGTTGTGAAATGTTGGTGTGTTTGTTTATTTTTACTGCACTCTGTGTTGTGATTTGATTAACGATTAGATTACCCATAGGTTAGGAGCAATCTGGATTGTTAATATGATTTTCTGCAGGTGGCCACACTCATGCAGGACAAAAAAAGGGTGCTATTTAATTAATAATAAATAAATGCTACAGGTGCTTCAGCTGCTTAGCCCCCAAATGAAGAAGAGTGTGGCCAAGTGTGGCTTAATAATTTAAATTCAATTGCATATATATATAACTGCGTGGGATGATTTTTATTATAAATTTCTTAGGATAACCCTGCAGGTGGTTTAGATTTTTCCTTTCTTTCTGTGAAATATAATGTAAATGTAAATGAGTTTGAAAAATATTATAAATTGAGAAAGTGATTTTGAAAGTGGGATATTACATCCAATTTGGAATCCAAAGAAAGGAGAATATACCTTAAAGGATTATTCTCTTTTATTTGGAAAGTCAAATTAGGATGATTCAATATCCAAATAGAAAAGAAAATACCCCTCTTAGGGATGAGTTTCTTTTCATTTGGATATCCAGAACCCGACGGACCCGAGAAGTTCGTAGAAGAAGAAAAGACAGAACAAGAAGATTGAAGAAAGAAGATGAAGAAATGAAGATTTAAGGAACAGTATATCCCATTTCAAAAATCACTTGCGTCATTCTTAGGATTAGAATCCGGGTTTGTTGTCAGTGGTGCCCGGCCACTTTACTTTTCTGCAAATTCTGGGTGTAATATGGACATTGGACATTGGACATTATATTTGGATTATTAAAATTGATTGTTTACATTGTTTGTGCAGTAGATTTTTTTAAGACCTTGCATGCCGTATTTTGTTTTAGCCTGGATTCGAATCAGAGAGATTTTTTTCGTAAGGGTACGCTCAAAATTCTTTTACTTGAAATTCTAATAAAATTTTTTTAGGCTCACATAGTAACTCTAACGATCTAAGAAGTAAGCTCGGGACCACCGAGAGTCAGCATAAGCATATTAATACTTTCTCTTCCTTGTTAGGCACCTCCCCGCCTGCGGGTTCTGGCATACCACTTGACCTATGACGGTGCAGTTCTATCAATGGGAAGTTGTGTAATCTCTAGGTAAAAAACCTATTTTCTAAGCCTAATTTTAAAACTGCTTCATATTTATTTTTTGCATTCGAGTCAATTAGCATGCATTGCATTAGATACAAATTAAAAAGAGTCTAAAATATTAATAGTATTTCTATACATTTTTCACCCTACATAAGTTGAGGGGCCAATTAGGGTCTGTCTTAGATGTCAGCCCCCAATTCATTAAAACCTAAACAACATCCCTACCCATCTTTCATAAGAGACTGAACACATGGTTTTAAAGCGCCTAGGTGGTTAACTGGCTCCCCAATCCAGGCCGGGGTAAGTCCAGATTTGCATTTCATTAGTTAGGTTCGGGTCACTACTTTGTAGTACCCAAATTAGATTTAAGTTCTGAGGCAGATTCTTTTTAGATCTTAAGTCCTCACCCTCCGGGAATATAATCCCAAATTTCTTATAAAATGTCAACTTAAACATAAAATTTTTTCCTAAAATGTAAAGCCCAACATAGGATAGATTGAGGTTGTCTCTGGGCTTCTCAGAATCCGACACCTCCTACTTTTCATCCTTTGACTCGCTAATAAATGTTCAACATTGAGCTTTCACCTTGGAAAATTCCTACTTATGTTCCTTGTCTTTTACTTTGTAGTCAAAGGGTATGAAATCACTGCTTTAATCGAGAGTTTTCTTAGGAGCATTCCTCCTAGGATGTAATTAACTATAGGGCCTTGCCTTTATAGGGATTTGAGAATCCCAGACTAAAATAAACCTTGTTTTATTTGTATAAAACAAGGGAAGAATCTTTGGGAACGTAGATATTTTTAAAATCTTATTTCTAATTTTAAATAGACCTGTAGAATGTTATTATTATGTTTTCAGATAATATAATATTATACTTGTTATATTCAACTTTAGAAATGATGAATTTTATAAAACTCATTCTCGCTTTTGGATATCTTGAATAATGTTATGTTCGTCTTTTAAGATGATATAATATTATTCTTGCCATATCTAAACAAAAGAATGAATAAACTTTTTCAAAAATGTATTTCTATCTTTAAACATATTCTATAGAATTTCATGTTCATCTTTTGAGATGATATATTATTCTTTGAACTATGTTTGATTATAGAAATATAATTTTTCAAAATCCTATTCTGATATTGAATCCATTGTAGAATATTGTGTTGGCCTCTCGAGACTGTACTTTATTCTTAATGTAGTATTCGATTACAAAATAGGAGAAAATCAAAATCTGCGTGGTGTGACACAATTTTTTTCCCACCACCTACATCAAAAGCAAATAACGTCAGAAGAAATATTAACATCCTTGCCATTTTTTCCTTTCTTCCATTTTTGTTGATGCTTATGCTTTGGTGAGCATTTTAATTTGCCTGTCAAGTCATTGCTTTCGTCACCAACTAAGCTATCTTTTTCTGTATCTTCAGCTTTTAGAACAATCATTTCACCTGCATCCAAAAGTCTTTGACCCAAACTTTGCTCGTAGGAAATGAGTGAGCCAATCAAATTATTAATAGAATAATCATTCAAATTTTTTTATTCATAAATAGCAACAATTTTAGCATCAAACTTATCCAGTAGGCAAAGAAGAATTTTGTTAACTTTTTTAAAATTTGAAAATTATTTCCGTAAAGCATGCAATGATGTCACAATTTGAATAAACCTAGTATACATGTCTAAGATCATCTCATAAGATTTCATGAAAAATAATTCAAAATCATGCATTAATATATTCAACTTGGATTGCTTGATTTCACTAGTGCCTTCGTATATGGTGTGTAGTTTATCCCAAACTTTCTTACCAGTAGTGCACGTGGATACTAACATAAAATATTTAGAATTTAAAGCACAGAAAAAGTTGATTAAAGATTTTACATTCAATTGAGCATTGAGTTGTTCTTCCTTGTTCCATTAACTAAAAGGAAGGTCAACTTTAATTCCATCTAAAATACGTGACGGTAATGAATAATCAGTTAAAATCATATGCCACATGCAAAAATCAATCGATTCCAAAAAAATAGACATGCGAATTTTCCAAAAATCAAATGTAATATTTTTAAACAAAGGTGGTCTGGTGATTGAATAACCTTTCGCAATATTATGATTTGAAAAATTAGCCATAGATCCAAACTCAAAAGCTTATAAAAACTTTTCTTAAAAAACTTGGCTCTGATACCACTTGAAAGTGCTCAGATGACACTAGAAAGTGCTCTGATACCACTTAAAAGTTTGTTAGGGATGCTAGGCCCTATGAACTGACCCAAAGCTAATTAAGCGAGAGAGGTGAATTGGTAAAAAATATCTTTCAATTAAAATACAAATCAAAACCAATAACACCACAAAGAAAACCAAATGCAAAAATTTAATGCGGAAGTAATAAAGAAAGAACACACCAGTTTTATAATGGTTCGGTCAAACCTTGACCTACATCCACTCCTTGGATGCACCCTCCAAGTATTGCATTAAACCAAGTGTCTCTCCTTTAGCCCCCACAGCTAGGTGGAGAAGCCCTTACAAAATCACTTACACCTTCCCCGGTGCGGCGGAGTCGCCGGGTCCTTTGACATCAAATAGATATTCTTCTTTGGTAAACTTCCCTCGAGATAAGCCTTGAATCCGACAGTATTCAGGTGCGAGCTTGTCGGAGCAACCGTGTGGAACCCCCTTCACACTCCCTTGAGTCCCCCCTCACAGGATCTTCTCCCTCTCTCAAACTCCACCCTTTCCTCACTCCCTTTCAATCTCTTTCTTCAAGTTTTCCCCAAAAGGACGAAGCTACAATGACTGCCAAAGACACTTATAAAGTGTCATGCATAGCTTAAATAGAATATCTAAAAATGAGCTCATTAATGCAAGTTGCTGACTTTATCGTCCAGGATGGTACTAATATCGTCATGTACGATCAGTGCAAAATAAGCCTAATCAGCCAGGATAAATTTAGACAAAAAGAAGAAGTTTGTTCATATCGTCCAGGACGACAATATATAGTTCTGGACGATCAGAACAAATTGTGGAATATTGCCCTGAACATCACCCTGAAAAATAGTTGTTTGATGTCCAATCGTCCAGCTTATCGGCCTGGATGATTTTTCGATTGTCCAGGACAATTTGATCGTGCAATCAAGTCATAATTACTTTCCTTAAATTCTAGAAAAATTTTGGAAAAATTGTCATGGATCATCCTAGACAATATTTTATAGTTTTGGATGATCCACCTGGACGATGTTCAAAAATAAGAAATTCCTAAAAAGATCTGGAAGCAGATTCTTTCTGTTTTGAGCCTATCGTCCTGGCCGATACAAAATCGTCCAGGAAGAAGTGTTTTACATAATGACGGTTGCTTTAATGAGGATGCCCTAACTAGGGTTTCTACTTTTAAACAGATTATCCAGGATGATATAAATATCATTCCGGATGATGTTACCAAAATCAATAAACTCTAAGGAACAGTTAGAAAATCTTCCAAGTTACAAAGCATCAGGAGCCACACCAACTACAATACACTAAAAAAAGGAAAGAGTGTACAAACTGACTCAGACCTAGTCTACCCAATCTTGAGTTGATTCCAAATCGCAGTCTAATCGTGTGAACTTGAAATGTCAGTAGATAAGTAAGTCATAGAGAAAAAGAATGTTTGCTTTATTCAAAATTATAAGCCATAGATCCGCAACAATCTGCGTCGTTGATTAAAATCAACGGTAAAGATTTCATCTTCAACCTCACGCACAAACCCGAGACCGTGAGACTTCTCCGGCGTGATCCGAACGATCCCGCCGGTGAACTTCAATGAAATTTCACAGAGAGGATCAAGGGAGAGGAAACCTCCAATCCAATGGTGGAGATCCGCTGAGGTCAAGATTTCCTTCACACTTGACCACACTACCTAGCTAGGGAACTCGGGATGAAGAAATTATCGTAGAGAAGGTCTCAACGAATGAGCTTCTCTATCAGGAAGCTACAGGGGGTGAAGGCAAACAGATCTGATTCAGACGTCGGGACCAGAGGATGGTCAAAGGTACAACTTCGAGTGCGGTGTCGAAAGATTTTGCCGGAGCTCGCTCGAACGGATCGATAGGATGGCCTGGGAAGCTGGGGAATGGCACTGGAATGAAGAGGGAGCTCTGGGGAGTGATTTCAAATGCCTAAAATCGAATGGGGGCTTTTGGAATGAGCTGCCCTATTCAACCACCTCCCGCAAGCTTGGACGGCCAAGATTGATTGGGAGGGGCCTCAGATGGGCACCATGTGGAAGGGGACATCGTCCTAGAGGACTCGTGAGACTCAAGCCAGCAAGCCACAACTTTTGGAAGGCTTTGGGTCAGAATCGACTAGGGGGGCCACCAGAGCTTGTTCTCCATTGGTTTCGACTACCGCCGGCCAGGGTTTAGATTGGGTTGACCAGGAAAGGAGGATGGAGACATGCTGGAGTCAAGAGTGAGCTCAATAGGGTCTGGGGAGGTCCAATTTGATCAGGTGGCTTGGTTTGACTCAAACCTACTCGGTTTGGGTCAAATTCAGCTCAACCCAGGCTAGGTCAGACCCTGGGCTTAATGTGGGAAATGGGACTGGGTCTGATCCACCTAATACAAGTGGAAATTGGGTTCAATTTAATTTGGGTTCAAAGATGGCTCGGGTTGATCCAAATCTGCTCAGTTTGGGTCGAATTGGGCTCAACCCATGCTAGGTCAGACTCTGGGCTTGATGTGGGAGATGGGTCTGGGTCTTGTCCACCCAATGCAAGTGGCAATTGGGTTTATTTTAATCTGGGTTCAAAGATGGCTCGGGTCCATGTGCTTTTGGCTACTTTGAGCTTGCCTAAAACTTGACCCAAGTCAACCCAAGGCATGGGCTGGTTAGAGGAACTGTAAGGGACCTAGGGCCACCTGATAGAGGTGTTAGTCAAGTTCAATTTGACTTAAGATAGGAATTGGCACAATTCCCAAGTGGTCTTGGCCACTTTGGGTTAGCCTAACTCTTGACCCAAGGGGGCTCAATGGCTGGGCTGATCAAGGGAGGTGTATTGGGTCAGGGGGGGACCCAATGACACCTTGATTTGGATTCAATTTGATTAAGGTTGAAAGATGGTTCAATGGGGACATCTCTTTGGGCACTTGGGTCAAGCCAAAAGGCTAACCCAAGTGAGCACAAGGCTTGGGTCTCTAAGAGAGGTCTCTTGGGGGTCCAAGGAGTTACCCCTTGGGTTCAAATGGGATTGAAATGATCTTGGTCAAAAAGTTTAGGTGGAAGGAGGTATATGGGTCATTTGGTCAACAAAGTTGACCCAGGGCTAGGAGTTGGGTCCCTTGAAATCAATTTGGTCATATGAGTCTAATGAATGAGGCATCAAAGTGTGGAAGGGTCATTTAGGTCAAAATGACCATTTTGACCCTTAAGGGGCCTTAAGGTCAAAATAGGTTGAGTTGGTCAACCAAGTTGACCTAAGGTTGAAATTGGATTCAAAAGGTATCAAACATTATTTGAAAACATTTGAGGAATATTTCAAGGATTGATGGTCAAATCAAAAGGTTTGGAGAGGGTTGCAAGTTCAAATTCCACTAGGTGAAAGGCCAAGTGGCATGGATTGTAAATATTTGAATGTTTTGCAGCATTTGGAACTGGATTATGTTTATGGAGTTAGAGTCCTCCAATTGAGCTCAAATTTGGAGGGTTGACACTAGAGACATGTCACATCAAAATGAAATTGATAGACTCTGAATAAGATGCTAATTGACTCGGTTTCAAGGTGATGGAAAAATCACCTAGAAATGGCTTTAGGACCTAAGTCTTTAGCCTAAGGATTCTGGGTTTAAATTGAATTAAGATCTGGATTGGACCTGCAGGCTAGAAACTAGGAAGATCCTAAGATCTACCGTCCAAAGAAACTTAAGGTCCAAGGCTCAAGAAGGGTTTGAAAGTGACCTCATACAAAAATGAGGTCAACAAGTCTCCACCAACAACCATAGGAATATCTTTAGATAAATGATATTCCAATCTTTCCCAAAGAACTCTCCTTTTGTAACATCCGTACTCCCATAAACAGCCACCACTATCCACCTTCCTTTGTTAACAACATCTAACTCCCACATAATAAGTTGGTAAGAAGATTCCAAGACCTTGAAAGAAGCCATACTGTGATTCCATAACACAATAATACCACCCGACAATCCTTCAGACGGAACATGAAAAAAATCCCAATCATACCCTACCAACAAATTAACATTTTTTTTATCAATAGAAGATAATTTTGTTTCAAACAACCCAAGAAAGAATACTCCATGGTCTTTATAAACTCCTTCATATGGAGAAAAGCTTTGCTTTTTCTAGCTCCTCTACAATTCCAAAATCTTATGGATGACATTATTGAATAATAGGGGAATAGATCCCCAACTTCTCTTTTGCTTCTCCATCCATTCTTCTATTTCTAGGAACCAATTTAATCGGTCCCAATCCCTTGACCTGATTTGAGCCTTTTTTCTTCACATTGGATGAACCATCACTCGAGATAACATTTATTTCATCTTTTGTCTCCACTGGATTTTCTGCATATACAATTTAGTTCCAATACCTTAGGAGGCTCCATAATCCCTGAATTCTAAATTTCACATTCCTCCATTAGCTGATTTAATACTTCAAATTGATTATTATTACTAGGAATGCCATTAGTAGAAATCATCAATTTTTTACCATCCTTCTTTCCCTATTTTCTGAGCTTCATTCCCAAGATTGCCAGATTTAATCTCACACTGCATCTCTTCCTCCCGAGATGTCGTTACATCAACAACTTCTTTATTTTGGGCTATTGACTACTTGTCTGAAACCTTTTCTTCATGAGACTTCCCAACAACTCCAACTCCCATCATAATTATTTTTTTTTAGTTTCCTTATACTCGGGTCTAGTCTAGGTATTTTTGAATTTGACATATTTGAATCTCCTTCTCCCATTGTTCACATAGATCTATGGTCCGTAGGTTTCTCTATCAACCTTATTATCACCATCTCCCCTTGATCCTTCATTTCAATTTACCTTATTAACAAGACTTATTCCATCATTTAAGATCTTATCTTGATTAAAAACTTGGTTGCATTCTGCATTATCAACTAAGCACTTATTCTTCAAATGTCCAATCCTCCTGTATTTGAAGCAAAAATCTGAGATTCTTTCGTACTCAATTTTTTGATAGAACTTCCCCGACATTCCCTCAACCCAAACACCCAAAGGCAATTTTTCTTCCAGCTTGATTCTATCACAAATTCTTTCAAACGCCCTCCTCCTCCATTGAAACATATTTTCATCAATTAAATAAGGGACCACAACCATTGAAGCAATTTTGCATACATTAATTTTATCCCAACATTGTAAAGAGAGATTAGGCATCCTGATCTAGATAGGAGTATTAAACCTTTGAATGATGTTGGATTGAATGAAGGAGACCACTTGTCCAAACCAATGATATGCCCATTTACATACCAAGGTCCACTACTAACAATCGATTCAAGAGCTTTTGGATCTTCAAATGTACATAATACCCAACCTCTTCCCAATAGAGTTATATGAAATTTTCCAAATTAGATCCATTACCTCCTTAATTCCATCCCTATGACATTGTAAGGTATATAATCTCCAAACACTCTCACCACCAAAGATTTTAGCAATATGTTTGTGTTATCTACCTCATTTTGTATATCCAGTTTTACTATTCCATCTCCAGATAGACACTCAACAAAATCAAAATCAATAGCACTATAATTGTTTCTTTTTTTCCAGGCATTAGAAAGTACCTTACCCAATTGTTGAGGGATATCAGATGTTAAATCTTTAACAACTTTGCAATTACCCAGAACAGCTACTACAGAAACTTCACCAGATACTACACCACCACAAAGCGATTCTACATTTCCCCTTCTAATCGAGATATCATAAGGTAATAATTCTTTCAATAATTCCATCTCCTTTTTAGCATCAAAATTTTGAGAAACTCCATTAGATGACTGAAAATCATTTCTTCCTTCTCTTTGAAGACCAGACGGAACCACCATTTTTTTGAAGCATCCAACATAACCTCCTTTCCCTTTCCAATGCATTACATGATTTTTCTTGGCTGAATTAATCCACCTTCATTAATCACTAGAGGAGCAGCTGATTTGAACCTTGATTTAGAACCATGATCGAACACCACGTTAGCATCACCAAAAGTAGGAGGAGATGACCCAAGATTGGATCGAGGAAGGATACTAGTCCCATGAGATCTCAAGTGAAGAAAGGTTCCTAGATCTTCCTTAGTGATTTCCACACACTATGTTTTAACAAAAGAAGTTATCATACTTTCATCCTCACTAAAGCTCATATTTGCTAAGAAGTACTGAAAAGTCTCTCTGTGGTAAGCATAGATCAAAGTCAAAACGAAAGAGAACTGAGTTGAGGCAAAGAGAGGAATGACTAAAAAGTGGATTTCATCTTGAATGAGGAGTCTTAAAGGAGAGATTTTGGCTTCTATATATCTATAGAAACAATCCTAATTATTTCTATTTAAGAAGTTATCATCCTTACCCCTAAATGATGATGCCTTCATAACTCGAGAGCGCTTGCTAGAACTTGTCATTCTTAGGTTAGAGTCTCTAGAAGGATTCAAGAAAGGTTTGGAAGTGAATGGAAATGAATTCAATAACCCTCTTATTTAAAGAAAAATAACCCATCATACAGTACAAAAGTGGATTCGTATGTATGATCTTGAGATCGTACGGGACAAAATAATTTTTGTATGGACGAATGATAACATCCAAAAAGAATCAACTTATCGTAAACATGCAATTTATGAGGCATTCTTTTGTACAGCCTTTTTGACCATACAATCGTATAGACGAAAAGGTGTTTATCCGGGATGATTAGTTATATAAGATCATTTTATTGATGGTTAGGTTCGTCCCCCATAGAAAATGACATGTGGATTGTACAGATGAAATATAATTTCATACATATGATCAATTATAATAACTGACCCTAACTGGATAACCTTCTAAATGCATACAGACGAATGTATACAAATTGTATTGGATGATGATGTTATTGTATAGTACGATCTATGTGAAAAAAAATTAAAATTTTACGCATTCAACTCCAAAACAACCATGGACATGCTATAGAATTCATACAATACAAAAAATAATTTCATAAAATATGAATAAAACACTTAGAAAATCTATCATGATAACCCAAAAAAAAAAAACTTTTGATAAGTGAAACATGTCCAAATCAAATAAAACACAAAAATAAAAACAAAAATAAAAAAACACATGAAAACAAAAACATTAACAAAAAATAGTAAAATTAAATCAAAACACACATAACAATCATATCAAGTTTGTAGATAATTCTATCTATGCATTAAGATCAATCACACCTAACCTTATTCTTAATGTGCTAAAGGTATTAAAGGCTAGTGATTTTGTAAAAATATCTAAAAGTTTATTTACAATAGAAACATGATTAAATTCAATTTTTCCTTTGGTAATATGATCTCTAATGAAATGATTCCTTATGTCTATATGTTTGGTTCTAGAATATTGAATTAATTTCTTTGAAATGCAAATGACACTAGTGTTATTATAACAAATTGCAAATATGCCTATTTTAAATCCTAAATGAATCAATTATTATTTCAACCAAAGAACTTGTGTCACACAACTTCCTAAGGCAATGTATTCAGCTTCAGTAGTAGATAAGGCTACAAAATTCTATTTTCTTTTGGACCAAGAAACTAAAGAATTTCCTATAAATTGGCAAGTTCCAAATGTACTCTTTCTATCAATCCTATAACCTACAATGTCTGAATCAGAATATTCAATAATTTCAAATAAAGAGTTATACTTAGGATATCAAATTCCTAAGTTTTGAGTTTCCAAAAGATATCTTAAAATTATTTTCACTGCTATCAAATGTGATTCTTTTAGATCAGATTAAAACCTAGCATACAAATAAACACCAAATATTATATATGGTCTACTAGTAGTCAAATAAAGTAACGATCTAATTATACCTCTAAATTTCTTTTGATTAATAGATTTTCTCTTTGGGTCCTTATCTAACTAAACTGAGGAACTCGTTGGTGTACTTACTGGTTTAGCATTATCTACTCCATACTTCTTAAGGATGCCTTAGCATACTTTGACTAACTAAGAAATATTCCCTCCTCAATTTGCTTAATGTTAAAACCAAGAAAATAACTTAGATATCCCATTAAGCTCATCTCAAATTCACTACTTATTATTTTAGAAAAATCATCACAAAGATTTTTATTTGTATATCCAAAAATGATATCATCAACATATATTTGAACAATAAGTATATCGTCTCCTAATTTCATCAAAAAGAGAGTGGTGTCCACACTTTCTTTTATAAAATATCTCTTTAATAGAAAAGTGCTTAACCTCTCATTCCAAGCCCTATTTGCATATTTCAATCCATACAATACCTTTTTTAATTTTTACATATGATTAGGGAATTTAGAACTTTTAAAACCTAGAAGTTGTTCAACATAAACATCCTCTTATATCACCCCATTCAAGAAAGCACTTTTAATATTCTTTTGAAAAAATTTAAACCCTCTAAAACATACAAAGGCTAACAAAACCCTAATTTCTTCAAGTCTTGCTACAGGGATAAAAGTCTATTCAAAATTAATTCCTTCAATTTGATTATACCCCTTAGCCACCAATCTATCCTTGTTTCTACCAATAACTCCTGAGTCATTCATTTTATTTTTAAATACCCACTTAGTTCCAACTACACTTTGATCCTTTGGCCTTTCAATCAATTCCTAAACATCATTTCTAACAAACTAATTTAACTCTTCTTGCATGGAAAATATCTAAAATTCATCCATAAGTGTTTGATTAACAATTATGGGTTCAATCATAGAAATAAAAGTTGAATGGTTAACCTCTTTGCTAAGTCCATGCCTAGTCCTAACACTCTCACTCGGTTCATCTAGAATCAATTCCTTAGGGTGGTTTTTAGAAAATTTTAATTCTCTAGGCAAAGGGTTTTCTTTCTCCAAATTTGCTTCCAAACTTATCTTCTCAATCACTTGGGAGTTATTTTTTAATTGATCCTCTTCCAAATTTGTCTCTTCCAAAATTCTAGATTCATCAAATATAATATGCGTGGCCTCCTCAATTACCAATGTTCTTTTGCTAAATACTCTATATGCTTTTCCAACACTAGAGCATCCAAGAAAATCTATATGAATAATCTCTAATGGTTTACTAGTTCTAAGATCATTAGTGGAATGAAATGAGGACTTCATATGTTTTCCTAGTTGACTTGCATCACAAAGGTGATCCTTAGTAAAGTCTAGTTTTGATATACCTTTAACAAGTTCCTTTTGGATAGTTTTTCTAAGGTTTTTTATTCTAGCATGATAAAGTCTCCTATTCCATAACCAAGGTTCATCAAAAATTATTTTTAAACAAAAAGCATTAGGAGTTTTAATACAGTTCAAATCAAGCATATAAATAATGTTTACCCTAGTTTCATCTAATACATCATTTCCATTTAGGCTTAATATACAGTTGGTTGGAAAAAATTTAATGATATACCCCTTATCACATAGCTGGCTAATACTTAACAAATTATTCTTTAAGCCTTCTACGAGTAATACATTCTCAATGAAAAAAATTATTCAAGTTTTTGCTCATACCTATGCCAACCACTTTCCTAGTGGTATTATCTCCTAGTGTAAACTTTCCTCCACTCCTAGCTTCTAGAGATATAAATTATGTAGTGTCTCCAGTCATATGCTTTGAGTAACCACTATCCAGGTACCAAATGCTCTCATGAGATTTTGTATAAGAGCGTACCTACAAAATACTCAAATATTCATCTTGGGAACCCAAATAAGTTTGGGTTCTTCTTTTGGCAAAATTAAACTAAATGCATGTATAATATGACTAGTGTTATTCATCTTAGGTCTCCACACTAAATGAGTTTTTTTATGTAAAATACAAGTCTGCGAAATATGTCCAATCATCCCATAAGTAAAATACTTAACTCCATGAAAAGGGTTTTTCAATCTCCAATAATAAATTTGTCTCTTCCTAGGTTTTAAAATTTTTTACTTAAAAATAGGATTAGTAAAATCTTCAAGTTTGGAGGGTTTCCTATTTTTCTTGAGAGCTTTCACTTTCAATTTAAGAAATGTGTTTACATCTTCTAAAACATGAATATCATATTTCAGATAGTGCTCTTTATTTTTAGATTCATCCTTACAAGATTTAAATTCTTTTTCTAATTCATTATAGGATAATTTTAGAAGATCATTTTGCTTATTCAAATCATCAAATTCATCTAGTAAGCTCATAGGTTGTTTGTTAATTAGTGTGTGATCTTTCCTAAGAGTTTCATGCTCCTTTTATAACTCTTGCAATTCTAACTTCAATCTAGAATGCATTTTCTTGAGTTTTCTATATGCAATATGAATTCTTTCAAAAACACCAAGCAATTCATCATAGTTTAAGTCACATACATCTTCTTGATCTGATTGATCAAGATTATTGGCCATTAAGCACAAGTTGGTGACTTCTTTTTCCTTTTCTATTTCTATTAAATTCGAAGCTGAGTTTACCTAGAAAGCTCTCTAAAATCTCTTCTTTCCCTTCCTCTCATTTGCTTTCTCCTCTACCTTCTCCTTACTAGGAGTGGCTTTAATATTAGGACAATCCATTTTTATATGTCCAGGTTTCCGCATTCATAACAAATCACATCATTAGAAACCTTAACTTTTTTATGGAACTTATCTTTGTTCCGATATTGCCGTCTCCTTTGCTTCCTTTTAAGAAAACTCCTAATTTGCCTTGTCATCAAGGCAATGTCATCCTCATCCTCAAATTGTGACTGGTCACTCTCTAAATCATCCACTTTCAGTGTTATATTCTTCTCCTTTCATAGTTCTCCTATATCAATCTTCTTTGAACTCACTCCTTGCTTGTAAGCAATTAGTGATCCAAGAAGATTATCAATAAAATAAATAATTAAGTTCTTAGACTCTATAATATTAAATATTTTAGCATCATAAGCAATAGGCAAATAATGAAGAATTTTATCAACCATTTCAACATTCATTAGTTTCCTACCTAATGCATGCAACAAAGTGACTATTTGAGTGAATCTTATGTACATGTCAGAAATAAATTCATTAAGATTCATGCAAAATAATTCATAATCATGTAACAAGATATTTAATCTAGATTGTTTCACTTTATTAGTCCCTTCATATGTAATATAAATCCTATTTCAAATCTTCTTTTTACTTTTGTAAGTAAAAACCTACATGTAATATTCAGACTTAAGTGCACAAAAGAAACTATTTAAATATTTTGCATTTAATTATACTAAGTCTCATTCTTCTATGGTCCAATCAGCAAAAGGTGTTTCAACTCTAATGCCATCTACAAGTCTAGTTGGCCTAGTATACCCGTCATGAACTAAAATTCACATGCGATATTCAAGCAATTAAAGAAATGTAGACAAACATGTTTTCCCAAAATTGAAAGGGATATTATCAAATAATGGAGGTCTAGTGATCAAATACCCTTCAGGTATATTTCAATTTCTAAAATTAGCCATTATCATTTTCAAAAAGTAGTCTAAACTTATAGTTTTGAAACAAAGCTCTGATACCACTTATTAATTTTGTATAGGTTGTTAAGCCTATGCTGATATCCCAAGGCTAACCAAGAGGGGGGTGAATTAATAATTTAAAAAGTATATTAGATTTTTTAATGAAAAATCAATTAAGAATTTTCCAAATTTGATTATCTTTTTGAAATAAACTTTTCAACCACAAATACTAATGTGTAGAAAATAAAAATATAGAAATTAAAAATGGCACAAAGATTTATAGTGGTCCGATCAAATATGGCCTACATCCACTTCCTAAAAACTCCCTCTTCAGGTATTGCACTATTACCAAAGTGACTCTCCTTTTACCCCCACAGTAAGGCGGAGAAGCCTTTATAATTCCTCTCTTCCACCAATCCTCGGTGCAGCAGAGAACTATTATCCTTTCACACCCTCTAAGTATTGGTAGAGGGTTATCATCCTTTCACACCCTCTAAGTGTCAGCAGAGAACTGCCATCCTTTCGCACCCTCCAAGTGTCGGCAAAGAACCATCATCTATTCACACCCTCCAAGTGTCGGTGGAGAACTGAATCTTCTTCAAAGATCTTCTCTCAAGCAACTGGAAAGAAGAAAGGAAGAGTAATAACCAAAAACCAAAAGAGATTCTTACCTTTGAGTAACCTTGTGGTCCCTTTACACTCCACTTGTAAGAACTCTCTCTCAAACACTCTCCCACCTTCACTCTATCACTTGCCCTTGAAAAATCATGAAGAACAACTAAGGACCTTTTATATGAAAGACATGAAAAACCATCCATAAAACTAAAATTTTCCATTTTTAACATATATGATAGTATTTTCATACATATGAATAGTTCAAAAACTATTATGTGTGAATCTATACAAAAATTTTTATACATGATGATCGTCTTGTACGAACCAAGTTCATACTATACGAACAGTTAGAAAATTTTTCTTATTCGTTGGGACGAAAAGGTTCCACATAATTTCATATTCTGAACATCATCCGTACGAATAGAAAATCGTACAGAACAATCCACTAACAAAAAAATTTGGCATTCGTCGGGATGAAAAGGGACCCGTCCAATTTATACACTGGATATTGTCTATAAAAACATGGTATCATACAGTATGATCTATTCAGAAAATTTTGACATTTATTAGGATGAAAAGGGACCTGTCCCATTCGTACTCTAGATGAAGTCTATATTAATAAGCAGTCGTACAGTACGATCAATTCAAAAAAAATACTTTGAATTCATTAGGATGAAAAGGGACCCATCCAATTCATACTTTGGATGTCATTTATATGAACAAGGAATTATACAGTACGATCATTTCAAAAAAACTTTGAACTCCTCAAGATGAAAAGGAACCCATACAATTCATACTCTGGACGACATCTATATGAAGATGACTTCATATAGTATGATCAGTATAAAAATTTTCTACCTACAGTTCGCTTAACTGCTTGTAGAAGAAAATAACTGAATAAATCATCCCATATGAAATGAATTCATATAGTATAAATAGTTTAAAAAATATAAATTTTAAACACTCCCCAGTGTGTGTGTTCATAGTTACTTAATTACAATCACACTCTCTCAGACTCAATAAAATGAAAATATAGACTCCATTTACCATGAACCCTAATCTAATATGATTTTAAGTTTTCAATAATCTGGAGTATTATTTTCCTGAAATATTAGTACACGCAAACAACAAAAATAATACATCCAACATATGTTAGGAAAAATTATAATTAAATAATAATACTTGGAATCATCAAAAATATACATGTTGCAAGAATCTTAACAAATAAAAAACTAAGTTGCAATAATCTCAATAGGTTTGACTTAGTCAAACCATTAAAGGTGGTCAAACTCTATCTATAAGGGTCCCTTCACTCATACAATGGATTTTATCCATTAAAGCACTTCATAAATCATTTAACTAGTACCCATGCATTCCTCTATATCCTCTCAAGTGTCACATCACCTTTAATTGATTATTTAACTAGTCAAATAGTTAACAACACTTATTAAAGGGCTTAAATGGTGAAAGCACCTCTAATGTCTTAATCCTTTTCATCCAAATCAAACTCAGCTAATAAAAACTCATTTGAAATACTCTTGATCATTATTTGAACTTATCTTAAGCTTTGATTTGATCCTAATCAATCCTTAATCACTCCATCTGCTCAAAGGGCAAGATGTCTTTCCATATAATGTCCTTTTTGTCCTTGATTCCTCCTACTCTCAACCACCATAAGGACATGTGGCAACATCTTGGTAAGCTTCCAAAGCAATCAAGACCATCTAATAAGATTAGGGACGTTTGAATAGGAAAAGACTTCAAAAATAGCTATCATTCTAATCTATATACTCTTATTTGAGCTTTCAAGGATCCCCTCCACACTTCCCAACCCTAAGCAAGCCAATCAAGGCCATCGGCATTGAGTTCTTTGATGAAACGAGACTCAAATTTATCTAGGCTTAATATCATTTGATCTATAGAGTTTCAAGCCATGATTTTAACTAGAGAAATAAGCGTGGACAATCTACAAGCTTAGAGAATAAAAAACCATCCATATCCAATAGTTAGATCCCTTAAAAACTTAAACCTCAGGGTTAAAGGATTTAGAGCTTTTTAACTTTTTAAACAAGCTCTTTCAAGATTCAAAAATCATTTTCCAATATTTGTGTTCATGTATGCAATTCGTGTTCAAAATTTTATTCAATTTTATCCATTGGTTTAGAAGAACAAAATTTTTTTTTGTCTCTAGGGATTAAGTTCCTGTTTGTATGAACTGTGCGTGATTTAAGCCATTAATTATTGATCAACACTTTAGATCCTGCCATTTTGATTGATTTTGAACTATAGATCTCTTCCATATGTCTATTTTACTACAGCTCGATATGAGTTATTTGGCAATGATTATGCAACGACGCAATTATTACCAATGATTGGCCACCAATGGGCTATTCTGAGCCTGCCAATGGGAAGCCGCTACATAGCATGTCGATGCCGCTGGCTTGTTTAAATTAGTTTTAACTAATTTGAAAGACTAATTTAAATTAGAAAACATATAAATAATGTGTAAAAACTAATTATTAATCCAAAAAATAATTGTTTTATCTCAAATTGCTCAAAATTTAAAATCCATTTGATTAAAATTAAATTATTTTAAAATATTAAAAGCATTTTAAATAATTTTCAAGCACTTAAATTTTGATATTTTAATAAATAATTAATTATACTAAATTAAATTAATTACAAATTTTTAAGATAAAATTATTTAAAGAATTACTTCAAATCAAAGAGGGCATTTAAAATATTCTAAAATTTAAATTTATTGAAAATATATAATATATATTTTAAATCATTTTAAATATATTAATATTTAGATTTTAATTAATACTTAATTAAATATTAACTTAAATTATTTCAAGGATTTAAATTTAAATTTTAATATATTTTAAATATTTAGAGAAAGTTATATAAAATATTTAAATTTTAAGATTAAATTAAATTTGAAAGGTTTCTCTTTTAAATATTATAAATAATTTCATTCAATTTAAACATTTCATTAATATTTAATTAATATTAACTTAAATAGTTTTTAAAATTCAAAATCTAATTTTGAAATATCTATAATTAAATAAAAACACACTTAGAATATTCTAAAATTAATTATTTTAAAATACATAAAATACTTTAATTAATTTGAATTATTTAATTACATAAATATTTAATTAATATTCAATTAAATATTATAGTAAATATTTTCAAAATTATTTCTTTTTTAATTTTTAATTAATCAAAGAATTTTAATAAGTATTTTAATTTAAAATTAAATTTAATTTAATATATTTTGAAATACTTTATATTAATTTATATTTTTCAAATATTTTAAATTTTAATTCATATTGAATTCATTTTTTTTTTCTTAAAAAATTTAAAAAAAAAACAAAACTTAACTTTAAAACATCTTCAAATTATCAAGATATTTTTAACTTTATTTTGAAATTATCTTTTCTAATGTTAAAATTGATTTATGTTTTATATAAAAAAATAATTTTAAAATTATATAGTTTAAATTTTGAGAGGGGAGTGAGGGCTTTGAAATTTTAAACATTGGTTGAGCTTGCTTGAATAGATTTGATGGGGAGAGTTGATTAATGAATGAGTAATTATATTTCTTATTACTCATTGATTACTCTTCTAGTTAATTGAATATATTTTAATTGCATGTCCAGGATGTACACACTCACTTAGTCTTAGGCTCTCTTAGATTTAAGGACTTAATTGAAATGTTATGTGTATTCATATGCTTGTCCAAGGGTTAGCAAAATCTTGATTCAATCATACATAACCTAGTGCCATCATTAAGCACATGTTATAGAGCTTAGATTAAATTTAATAAATAGGATACACTTCCTATTCACATGAAACTTGAACCGTATAATCTTAGTGATAATTTTTGCCTTTAAAAAATTTAAAACTAATTTTAAAATCCATTAAGCCATTTAATTAATTAACTTAATATTAAACTCTTAATTAAGCATTAAAAAATTCCAAAAATTCTAAAAAAAATTCAAAATAATTTTAAAAGTTACAAATAATAACTCAAAATAAATAGATTTCAGACTTTAACTTAAAAAAAACTAAAACCACTTTGATTTGACATCAAATTTTAGCTTAATTTTATTTAAATTAAAATTAATCAATTAATTAAAAATTTAATTTAAAATAATTAAAAATAATTAAAAATAAGTAAAACTTTCAAAAAATTCCTAAACACTTGGGAATCTCTCCTTAGGTTATTCCTTACTTTTGGATGTGATTTCAAGGAGTTCGGAGTTCATTTTGATTAAGATTATTAAAAGCCAATTAATTAAATCAATTAAATAATTCAAATAAATACCCAAACTTCTAAAAATCATAGATAATTCTAAAAAATTCCAAATTAAGCAAACTCAAAGGCATTGGACTCCATTTTGGGTATAATATTTATTAAAATTAATAAACTAATAGAAATAATTCAAAATCAAAATGTAAAATATTTGGTTAATTTTAAGTCAAAACTTCAAAACAATCATAACTAATTGTAGAAAAATCCAAATCTAGCAAACTTATAGTTCAAATAATCATTTTAACGTCTAATATTGAAGTAAAAAATTAATTTTCCAAAAATCAAATTTAATCTAAAAGTTAAATTTTGACCCATTTAATTAAAGCATTTAAATAATTCAAAAAATTCAAAAAACATTTAAAATTCCAAAAAATCTTAATCTAATATTAAAAACTAGCAATCAATCAAGCTTAATTAAAATTCATTCACCTTCAAACCTTAATCAAATCAAATCACTTAATTATATCGGTTACCACTAGGTAACCCGTGCATATGTGGCTATTAGATTAATCCTAAGGAAGGTGAAATAAATTTCACGGCTCTCTGGTGAGCAACAAAGATGGTAGCCATTTAACATTTAAAAAAAAAACTTTAAGAAATAATTCTCAAATTATTAATATTTAAACTTTAATTAGATTATTTCCTTAAGCCTTTCAACAAACCAGAATATCAAAACAACTATAATAAATCAATCCTACATAGGACATCTCCAAACCATATAACCTACCTCACACACTTTAGATGGTTTTCTAGGACAACCACTTCTAGATCTAGGCTAGGACAGTGTTTACTTTTTTACCGTGTACTGGGTTTTTTATAGTTATTACTACATGTTGGTTGCTAATATAGATTGATGTGATTATTTATTAATTTCATGTAATCTATGTTTTGATTTTATTATGTGATAAATTACCCATAGGTTAGGGATGATTTATACTAATTCAATCTTATACAGGTGACCATGCTAATACAGGATAATCAAAAATAAAGGGGGCTTAAATAAATCAAGATTTAAATTTAATAAGGTTTCATGTAGGTGCTTTATTATGCTTAAGTACCCTTTTAAAATCAAAAGAGTATGTTGTGATTTGATTATTTAAATTTTTTATTAATATTTACTTCTTGGGATATTAATTTAAATATAATAGCTTAGGATAACCCTGTACGTGGTCTGAGTCTACATTTTTCTTTTCATCTAAATATAATTTGATGTAATTTAAGTTGTAATCAAGAGTTATATTTGTAAAGTTCTTTGAGATGGGATGTTAAACATCTAATTTGGAATCCAAAGAGGAAGGGACATCCCTTAGGGGAGAGTTCCTCTCTATTTGGATATCAAAATTATGACGACTTTCAATTATCCAAAGAAAAAAGATAACATCCCATTCAAGGGGGAGTTTCTTTTCATTTGGATATCCAGACCCGATGGATCTAAGGAGCTTGTAGAAGGAAGATAAAGTGAATAACTAGAAGAATCCCATTCTCAAAAGTCACTTATGTTTAAGGATTAGAAATTCGGGCTTGTTGTTAGCGGCAACATGCCACTTTAATTTCTATAATTATGGTTTGTAATATTAAGTGACACTTGCCACATGGATGGAGTTTCAATTTAAATATTAATTTAATTGATTTTATTATTGATTGATGTACCTACTTTATGATTAGATTACATATTTTAGTATTTTTTTGGCTATCTTTCATGTTATTTTTTATTTAGCATGGAACCCGATCAGAGGCTCATAAGGGTACGATTAAAAATAATTCTTCTACTTAAACAAATTAAAATTTTTAGTTAACATGAAAACTCTAACTATTTTAAGAGGTAAGCTAAGATTTGTTAAGAGTTCCCATGCATACATATTATACTATTCTCTTCCTTGTTAGGTATCTCCCTGCCTGCAAGTTCTGGCCGGCCACCTAGCCTATTAAGGTGCAGTATTATTAAGGGGATGTTGTGCAATCTCTAGGATAAAATCTTTTTTCTAAGCTTAATTTTAAAATTGCTTCATTTTTATTTTAAGTATTTATCAAGTGAATTAGCATGCATTCCAATAGAAACAAATTAAAATGAATCAAAATTTTAATTACATTTTTATTTTAAGTTTCATAATACCCAATATATGTTAAGAGGCTAATTAGGATATACTCTAGATATCAGCCTGAACTCATCATTATGCTCCATAACTTATAAAGGAACTAATGAAGTGAAATAATTTAGGTTAAACATTATGCTCCATGATTATGAATTATTTGGTATGAAACCTAGTGATTCAATTTTTAAAATGTATAATAGGTTTACTCAAATTTTGACATCCCTACATGCTTTAGGTAGAGAAGTTACAAATTCTCAAAAAGTTAACAAGATTTTATGATGTCTACCTAGTTTCTATGATGTTAAAACAACTGCTATTATTGAATCCAAGAATCTAAATATTTATTCAATTGAAAACTTGCATCAATCACTCTTTGTCTACGAGCAAGGGGTGAGTCAAAGACAGAATGATGTAAATAAGGAAAAAAGGAGAAATCTGTAGCCTTAAAAACTAATTAATGTTTCTGATAGTGATAGTTCCATACCAGAAGATGATGATGATATAATGATGATGACAGTGAAATTTAAAAGCTTTCTAAAGAAAGCAAACGCATCATCAGCCATGGAACAAAGGTAAAGTTAATAAAAATTCTAAGGCTTCTTATGATGTTATCTGTTTCAAATGCAAAAAGCTAGGGGACATGAAGACTGATTTCCCAAACTGTAAAGCTCACCCAATCAAGGAAAATGGTGAAGAAAAAGCTAAATTCCAAAAGACTAAGAAATGGACTAAGAAGGCTTTTTAGGCAGACTCCACTTCATTTTCCACTGAGACAAAAGCAAAAGATGGGGTAACCAACTTGTGCTTAGTGGTGGATAACCATATTGATTATCTTAATCAAGAGAGGTATGTGAGCTTTCTTATGAAATTTTAATTTTATGAATAAATTCATAATGCATACAAAAAGCTTAAGGAAATGTATGTCAGTCTTAATTCAAATTTTTAAAATTTGCAAAAAGTGCATGAATGTCTTAGGAATGATCACTTTACTTTGGATAACAATCATATGATCTTACTTGATGACTTGGATGCATTAAACAGGAAGCATCTTAATTTAACTTATGAACATGATTCCTTGAAAGCATATCATATTGATTTAGAAAATTCATTTAAAGAATTAAAGGTATGTTTAGATGAAGATGATGATAGGGAGCATGCATTAAAAATTGATAATTCAATTCTTAAATGTGCAAACAAAGTTTTGCAAGTGGAACTAATTACTTTTAAATAAAATAAGGCAATATATACACTTACATAATTTCACAATCCATCACCACAACATGCATCATTTAAACCAAGGAAGAGGCACCATAACCCCCATAGAGTAATGAATTCATTCCTAAGATTTAGGTGTTTTCCTTGTGACATGCTAGGACATATATCCTACACTTGCACTATCCACAGTAGAATATATTTAGTGTGGAGGCCAAAACTATATAAATCATAATATATCATATAAGCAATTTGTCCATCAATCTATAAGGTGGAACCCAAACTTTTTTTTTTGTTCCCAAATCTAATCCTTTATGACTTTGTTGGGATGCTCTCAAAAAAGGTCCTATGAGAGCATGTGGTATCTAGACAGTGGATGCTCAAGGCACATGAATGGAGATGTAAAGAAATTCATCATGCTGGAAGTCATGGTAGGAGCCAAGGTAACACTTGGAGATAACACCACTAGGAAAGTGGTTGCATCAGGTATAATTAACATCTAAAAAAATTCATTATTGAAAATGTCTTATTAGTAGATGCCTTGAAATATAATTTGCTCAGCATCAGCCAAGTGTGTGATAAAGGCTTCAGCATATAATTTTTATCTACCAACTACATGATTAGCTTAAATAGAAATATTATTTTGAAAGTAAAAAGAATTAATAATATTTACATGCTTGATCTAAATTATATTTAATCTACTACTTCTCTTGTCCTAAAAACTATTGCTTATGTATCCTAGTTTGGTAAAGAAGACTGTGACATGCAAGCATGAAAAGTTTTAGAAATATTACTCAAAAAGACTTAGTAAGAGGCATACCCAAACTAAATTTCACTAAGGACCACCTTTGTGATGCTTGTAAATTAGAAAAATAAGTCAAATCCTCCTTCCATTCAATCAAGGATATTAACACAAGCAAACCCTTAGAAGTCCTTCACATTGATCTCTTTGGACCTGTTAGCACGATAAGCCTAGGAGGGAAAGTCATTGGGTATGTAATTATTGATGATTACTCAAGGTTTACTTGGAATAGATTCTTTTCTCATAAAAGTGACTCATTCAATAAGTTTATGACATTCTCTATTTAGATTCTGAAAAAACTAGTTTGTGAAATTCTAACCATTTACAGTGAGCACAACTTCTAAATATTACCGTAGGAATCAAGGCATCGATCACAACTTTTTAGATCCTTGAACTCCTTAGTAGAATGGGGTTGTTAATTGAAAGAATAGAACCTTTATAGAATCCATGTTAGCTAAATACTCACTTCCTAAATATTTTTTGACAGAAGCGATAAATACAGCTTGTTACATTCTAAATATAATTAATATTAGATCCAAGTTAAATTAGACACCCTATAAAATCCTTATGGATAGGACACAAAACTTTCTCACCTTCATGTCATTGGATGTAATGTATTTATTCTAAATAATATTAAATCTCTATTAAGAAAGTTTAACCCTAAATTTGATGGAGTTTTCTGATGATAGTAAAATAATGGAAAATCTTATAGAGTTTTTAGGACATTGGTGGTAGAAGATATAACTCATGTGGTATTTGATGAATTTAATAATTCTGGAGGGTCTAAGATAGAAGAAGAAGAAGAAGTGGTTGAAGTTACCAAAATAGTAGAATCTATAAAATTGGAAGAAAGGGTAGAACCTAATAATTCACTTCCTAGAGAATGGATATATTCTTCAAGTCATCCTAAAGAACTGATTTTAGAAGACCCATCTAAAAGTGTTAGAACTAGGTATGGGCTTAGAAAAGAAGTGAACCCCTCGGCCTTTATCTCAATGATTAAACCTAAAAATATAAATCAAGCACTATTTGATAAATTCTGATTCCTAGCCATGCAAGACGAATTGAATAAATTATTAGAAATGATGTTTATGAGCTAGTTGAAAGATTAAGGACCAGAGTGTTGTTAGAATAAAATGAAAGACTCTAGTGTACTGGTAAGAAATAAAGCAAGATTAGTGGATAAGGGGTACAACAAGATAGAAGGGATTAACTTTGAAGAGAACTTTACCCCTATAGCTAGACTAAAAGCCATAAGGGTACTACTAGATTTTGTCTACTTTAAGGGATTCAAATTGTACCAAATGGATGTTAAAAGTGTCTTTCTTAATGGGGTAATAAAAGAAAATATGTAATTTAAATAAACCCTGAACTTTGAAAATTCATAATTTTTAAATCATGTGTTCAAATTAAAAAAGGTATTATATAAACTAAAACAAGCACCTAAAGTATGATATGAAAGGCTAAGCACATTTCTACCAGATAGAACATTTGTTAAGGGTAGCATAGACACCATCCTATTCTTCAAAAAGATAAGAGAAGAATTACTCATTATCAAAATCTATGTTGATTATATTTTATTTGGGGTCCTCTGATAAAAATTTATGGGATGAATTTTCTAAAATAATGAGTAAGGAGTTTGAGATGAGTATGATAAGAGAACAAAACTATTTTCCTGGATTTAGTATAAGGCAAAAGGATGATCAAATTTTTCTTAGTAAATCAAAATACATCAAGGACATCCTTAAGAAATATAAAATGGATAAGGCCAAGGTAATAAATACTCTCATGAGTTCTATGGTTCATTTAGATAAGGACTCAAATAGAAAATCAATTGATCAGAAGAAATATAAAGGAATAATTAGATCACTTTTTTACTTAACTACTAGCATACCTGATATTATGTTTAATGTTTATCTTTGAGCTAGATTTCAGGCTGACCCAAAAGAGTCTCACTTGACTTCTTTTAAGAGAATCATTAGATATCTCATAGGAACCCAAAACTTAAGAATCTAGTATCCAAGGCATATCACTTTCCTTGAAATTATAGAATATTCTGATTTAGATTTTATAGGATGCAAAGTTGATATAAAAAAATACTTTTAGAACCTTCCAATTTAAAGGATAATCTTTAGTCTCCTATTCCAGTAGAAAATATAACTCAATAATCCTGTCCACTATTAAAATAGAATACATAAAATTTGAAAATTGTGTGGCACAAGTATTTTGGTTAAAGTAATAAATAATGGATTTAGGCCTACTTGTAAGCACCATTCTAATATTATATAATAACAATAGTACTATCTGTATTTCAAATAATCCATTCTAACACTTCAGGACAAAACATATAGACATAAGGCAACATTTCATTAGGGACTAAATCACAAACAGGAGAAATATAGCAACATCATTTACCCACTGAAAATAAACCTGAAAATATCTTTACAAAACCATTGGCTTAAGAGCACCTTAAGAGCCATCTTAGGTGTCATAAATATTCATCCTTAAAACTGGATACTTTGAAAATGTGAAATCTAAATGTTATGTTATTATTTTCTATTATGTCTTTTAGTGTTTTATATTTTTGCTTTTGTATATATGTTTGTTTATTAAAAAAAACTTTTAAAATTTAAGAATATGATCACTACTCACTTCTGTATTTAAAAAATGAAAATCTTACTTTATTTTTTTATAATATCATGTAAGCAGTCATTGGACCAGCACTTGCAGTCACCACCTCCCCAGCCACAACCTGATCAGGATCCCTCTTTATTTTAGCTTGTTCTAATTTTTTATCCTTGTTTATTATTGTACTTTTTTTTATTTTTTTTCCTTTTTTTATTGTTGTTTCCTCCTTTTTGTGATGTCAAAAGGGGGAGTAACATGTTGTTGGTAGATTGTATTTTGTTCTAAAATATTTAATTCCATGTTTATCTCTTTATATTAGGCGTTTTATTATTTTGTGTTATTTTCTTATTCAAAAAATAATAATAATAAAAACAACATTTCCCTTATTTTTGAATGAATTTACTTAGTAAGGGGGAGCTTAGGGAATAACAA
Organism: Dendrobium huoshanense; assembly: GCA_016618105.1. Taxonomy (NCBI): domain Eukaryota; kingdom Viridiplantae; phylum Streptophyta; class Magnoliopsida; order Asparagales; family Orchidaceae; genus Dendrobium; species Dendrobium huoshanense. The sequence goes on along the minus strand of CM028351.1, from coordinate 33,805,340 downwards.
AACACTTTTGAAATGTAAACCAAGAATGTTTTCTATCATAAAAAAGGGAGAGATTATTACAAATCTAGACCCATGTCTTATGATTTTGTTGATAATAATCATTATTAGATTTTTTTACTATGTCATCTTCTGATAATTGAGTTTATTGTATATCTGTTTTTCCCTGTGCACTAACATTTCAGGTCCATTATTCACTTGCAACTTCGATCTAGGGGCTGTTTGGTTGCCTGAATTAGGAGGGTAAAGTAAAACAAATACATGTATTTAATAAATTCTGCTGTTTGGTTAATTTTAAGCGGAACAAAAGAAAACCCTCGAATGCATTAGGGGTGTATTACGGGAGGCGTATCCCGCGACTTCCAAAGCCACTCAAAACGAGCGGGTTTGAAATTCTTCGCTTGACGATCTCCGTCCCTTTTCCACGGCGCTTACTCACTCGGCCGTGCTCGGCCTCTCCGATCTTCACATTACTCTTCAGAAGCTTCGTTTTCTCCTCACCGATTGTGCTCGTGGTGGCGCCCACCTCTGGATCGTCGCCCACCTCTGGATCGTCCTTAACGCCAATCGTATCGCAGGCGAGTTCCGCATTCTTCTCCGCTCCGTCTCCATCGCCCTCGAATTCATACCGCTCGACTCCATGGACCTTTCGGCTGAAAACAAAGACCTCGTGCGCCTCCTCGCCGGCCAAGCAAGGCGCGTGGAGGTTGGCGTCGAGCGGGTAGATGAGCTTCCACGGAGTCGTCTTCCTTCGTAAACATAAGAAAAAAAAATCGTGATATCTCCTATCTGAAAAGATCCTATGTTCCCAAATAATAACAAAAATCTTGTTACCCAACTCATCCTCTGCCGGATCATCTACGACCCGATCCACCTCCTTGCCGAAATCGACGGCGGCCCAATCACCAAACTCGTCGCCGTCATCGGCATCTGACTCGCCACCATCACCTCCGTAGGTTGAGACAGCAAGACCAACACTACTTTGATACGGTTGTGAGAAGCTCATCCGCCGGACCAACTCACTATTCTAATTCCGATAAACGCGAAGCGGCGCTGTCCTCCCAGTCACCCTCCCCAACTCCTCATCTGTTTCAGGTCAATGGAGAAGTGCGCAGCAATGACGACGAGCTCGAACCTAGTGAGAGCTAGCATATCTCTGACATACCTGTGAACGCTATATGATTCTTCGTCGATGAACTCTTCATTAGCTTCGAGCGGCTCCGATGTCTACGACCGGATTGGCTTTGATCTGTACTCTGGTTTGGCTCATCAATGTGATGTACTGAACTGAGAGTATGTTGATGGATGGCCTACTAACTTCAAGTTCTGTTTTGAGAAGTGCACTTTACTTTGAAATAGCCGTGGCTTTGGCTGTGGCTGCCATACCAAAAGGATTTTTCATATTAAAGAAATACGTCGCTCAAAGAAGAATTGATTTTGAAAGCATGTAATTTATTCATATTAATAGTTTTGGCTATCAATTAAGGTTTTGTTTGGGACATTTTTTTGTATTTATTTATAAATTAATTTTTTAGTATAAAGATTTTTTGAAAAAAAAAAGTTTTAAAAAGCAGCTTTAGAAAGTAATATTTATCCCAAACAATGCCTAAGAGCTCTTTAATTCGAGTCTTATGAATGTGATAAAAAAATTGAAAATTGAAAATGGCGGTGCAAGAGGTTTTGATGAAAATACTAAAAGATGGCTGCATGAGTATCCATGATTTCTTTCAAATTATTAAAAAATCATTTTTACTTTACTCTGGATCTACCTAACCAAACAAGGGAAACATTTCTCCTGCATTTATTTTGCAGACAACCAAACAATCTCAAAGTATTCGGAATACAATACATTTACTTTATATTGAATTTAATTTACACTGCATTTCTTTTTCAGGCAACCAAACAGCCCCCTACTCAAGATTGGGTAGATTAGAATTAAAGTTTATATTTTAAGTTTTTATGTACTTCTTATCTTTCTTGAGTCAATCATGCATTTTGGTGGATCCTATAGCTGAGTAACCTTGCATACATACACAAGGGTGTGAGTTAGAGAGTTAGAAGAAGATGTATTTTTTGAACAAATCATATTGTACAAATCATACTAGATGACCAGAAAAATCATTAGTTAGGATACTTTTATTAATTAAGATTGATTAAAATAATTATACTTGACGATCCTTATTGTATAAGATGGTTAATTATAATCATAAAAATAGCAGCCAATCATAATTTAGGAAATTTTTAGATTTTAATTTTGTTTCTAATTATACCGTATAATATACATCACATTGTTCAATATATAATAATTATGCCTAAATTGATCCTATGATTAGGAGAACAATTATGGTTAATTTTTTTAATCAAATCATACAAGATGATAGGTAATGATCGTACTGTATGATCTGAACAAAGCATGGGATGGTAATTTATCATCGCCTATTGTACAAGATGAAATACCCTCAATTTCATATTATACAACCCGAGCGATACATGGGACGATAATTTATAGTCTCCTATCATACTAGATGATCAATACAAACTCTTGAACTGATCTTATTGGACGATGTAGTTCATACTATCTAAAAGGGCTATTTTGTACTAATCGTATAGGATGATCAAAAGATCATACTGGACGATATTAAACAACATATTGAAATTAAAATCTTTTCGAGAGGCTCTCTATTTAAACTATCACCAAGATATGTTCAAGAGCTTTTGGCTATTAAGTGTTTGAGAGGGAGTATAGAGGAGTTTAAAAGAGCTTTAGGAGAGAAGAGATGGAGAGCTTTTTGTGAGAGAGAGTTGTGAGGGATTCACAAGGTTACTCTAAGAAAGATTCTTGACTATCTTCTTCAAGTTTCTTCCTTGATTATTTGGTTGCTCTAGGGAGACATTCTATAGCACTAGGTCATGGTTCTCCTCCATCACCTAGAGGGTGAATAAGGATTCAAAGTACTCTGCCTTCTTCTAGAAGGAGAAAAGAAGATTCGAGGTACGCTGGTATCACCTAGAGGGTGTGAAAATCTTCTGGTTCTCCAGTGTACTGGGTTAGTGAAAGTGATTTTATAAAGCCTTCTCTGCCTTGTTGTGGGGTAAAAAGGAGACACTTGTTTTAGTGCAATACTTGGAATGAAGATTTTTGGGGAGTTGACATAGGTCAGGTTGGATCAAACCACTATAAATTTTGGTGTATTTATTCTTATTATTTTCCTCACTTTATTTTTTTCTATGATTAAATGTGTGGTTGAAAACTTAGATCTTTTTGTTATTATGAACATAATACGCTTCCACAACGAGTGATAAAATTATTCATTTTCATATATTGAGAAAATTTATAAAAACATTATCTTTTTTTAAGGAAATTTTTAAATTATCAATTCAACCCACCTTTTGGTTAACCTCGGGCTAGTTCTTTGAAGTTTAACAACCTTCAAGAACTTTCAAATGGTATCAGAGCGGGATTAAAAAAACTAAGTTTTATAAAACTTTTGAAAAATGATAAATGGATAAATTTGGAAATCCTAATACTGCAAAAGGATATTCAATAACACGGGCACCATTATTTGGTAACATTCCTTTTGATTTTTGAAAAATTTGCATCTATACTTTTCTCAAATTAATAGACTATCGCATGTGGATGTTAGTTCTTTTTTTTCTTTTTTTCTTTTTTTGAAGGTATGCAAATTGCATTAATGCATAAAATAGAATGATACAAAGAAACCTAAGTGATAGCTAATATATCATTATCCTTGCTTATCGAGTCAATAACACTTGATGGAAGTTCACCAAAAATAATGTCCTCCAAATAAAAGTTACCTAAGAGGGCATAATGAGAACAAAAATCCTCCACTCTATTACCCTATCTAGAAACAAAATGAAAATTTACATTATGAAAAATATTAAGAAAAGAAAAATCCATGCGGTGAACTCTGTTATTCCGGTTGTCTTCATCACAAACTTCTGCAAAAGCTTAACCACGTTGATGTTGTCTCCTTCAATAATAATGCCTTGGTTCTCTCTCATCCAATTAATCTTGTATTACTTTCTTGAAGTCGAAAATAGCAATTAATTCTAATAAAGATATATCCCAATGCAATAATTTCCTTCCATACGCGAGCAAAAATTTGCCTTAGTGGTCTCATAATACTCTTGCTATGATTGCTTCATTAGACTGTATTAATGAAGCATCAACATTCAATTTAATCCAATTTGTGGGAGGGGGAATCATTTTTTTTGACAGCACCAAATGCCGATTAGTATCCTTGTTATTGCAAATTGAAAAAAGAAAAAGAGGTTGCACTGAAAAAGACAGAACCTGAGCTGCTATTATAACTGAATTAGGAACCTTAGATCCATGCATAAAGAAATTTCTAGCTTTCCAATTATGATATACCAAAGATAAATACAATCTTACCGCACCAGGACTAGATAATGCCAACCTTCTCAAATTCTTCAAACATTGAGATAGATTATTGAATCTAGGTAGGTAAATACCCCATTTATTCAGCGTATCAAATATTTCACTTAGCTTTCTACAACGAAAGCAATTTGATTACCATCTTCTTCTTCCAAACAACCCCTCAGACACCAGTAAAAATCTCAAAGTTTTCTATAATTTAACCAGCAATACGTAGGTAAAGAATTATTTATCAATCTCCACTATAATATTTCTTTTAAAGAATTATTTATCCAAAACTCGCTTCCACCCCTCCTACTCGACACTACAAAGTTCTCTTAGACTACAAAGCTGGCCTAATGCATAATTGACACAATTGAACTTGACTACATACAGATCAATGAAACTGTACAACCTTAATTTATACCCATCAATCACAAGGGGACATATGTCTAAAGTTGTGTATAACATTGTATAGTTGATATGAGTATCATTTTATATATATTTTAACTTGTTTTCTATATTTCCTTTTTTATAACCCTCTTAATCATATAAATAAGAGTTGATGAAAAATAGCTGGAAAACCTTTTGCCTGACATAATGGATACTTTGCTATTTTTGATACACCTAGTTTCTTGTGCATTCTACAAACTTTCCTCAAATTGCAATAAAAAATAACTATATATATATATATATATATATATATATATATATATATATATATATATATATATATATATATATATATATATATATATATATATATATATATATATATATATATATATATATATATATATATATATATATATATATATATTACCGAAAATGTGTCAACTCAACTGTTTCCAAAAATTGTGTACATTTGATCAACTCTCAAAGGAGTTGCGGCCAACCAAATATCAAATGGTCCCTAACTAACAGTTATTGATACTCAAACATTTACAAAACTCTAGCTTGCATTAGTTGTCCTTTAGGCTTCGTTTGGGATGGCTTTCTTACTGTTTCATAAAGTAACTTTCTAGTACAAAAATTAAATTTTTTATACTAAAAAGCTGTTGTCCCAAACGAAGCCTTAATCTGTACTTTAGTCCACATACCATTCCACATCTCACAAGAAAGTTCCAAAAGCCATTGCTTCAAGTATCAATCTCTTCAACCCTGAAACCAAAATAACAACCACCTCGTCCTTGTCAAGGCCCAAGGGAACTGATCTGGGGATTTCTAAAAACAGAGCCTATTTATGGTTCTACTCTAGATCAGCAGTCTAAAGAGATCTCAACTTCGAGCATGGCTTTAATGTGGCTGAATTGTATCACATCATGTAGCCTCTAAGCTTATCAGCTTTACCCCTCTGTGCAGCAGCATGCAAGGAAGCAGCTTTGTCGACCGAGCAGCGTAGAGTCCCGCTATTCTCCTGCCCCTGCTTTGGGCAATGGGGCGTGATATCATCCCAAAGGTCTCCATTGTTTGAAGAAATACTGAGCCCTAGAGAGTCTCTCAGGCTTACGGATTTCAGGAAGTACCCATACATTATGGAAAAGGCATAACGCCGGCCAAGTTGTAGCCTCTTAATCTTAGTTGTAGTCCAATTTCCGGCGGAATCGCCTTTTCCCTGCGATCTGAGAATGTTTGAGAGGTGTTCTCTCACCATTTCCAAAAGCTCCATTCCATGTATTGATCCCAGTTCTTGATACTTTGATTACCATATGTCAAGCTTACCATTACTTGCGTATTTAGATAAGTTGGGGACCACGGGGACGTTGATTTTAGAGAAGCTGTGCACAACTAGCATGTACATGACGTCCTCAGTAGCATTGGTACTCAATTTCTTTCATTTCTGCTATCCTCCGGAGATTCACCGTTAGAAACAGCTGGGAGTCAATATTTCTATTTGGATATAACAGGAAGAATATGATGTAACAATAAACCCACAAAGGAAGATTTGCATTTTAAGAAGAGCTACGCTATCGTTCAATGATACAAATTAACGTAGTTACGTGCTCATAGCCAGGCCAAATTTTCAATGATACAAATAATATAGTTATATTGTTCATTGTCTAATTTTCCAGTTCAGGAATACGATCAGCAGCATCAAAAGAAAATGGGTCCAACATAGCAACCTAGAAGCGAAGGGGCCAAAATAAATAACTCACGAGAAATTGACCAACCTCTATAATAAGCATTTTCACTCAGGAATTTTTCTCTTTTTTAAGTGTTTGATGGAACCAATGAGATCTGCAGCATTCTAAAAATTCAACATGCTGAACTAGCCGTATCCAGCATTAAACAAATAAAGAAAACCTTTCACTTTGGAAAAGGCAACCAACGCGACTAAAGAGGATGAAGGGTGTACCAATTGCAAAAAAAAAATTAACATGCAATAATTATTTCATTTTTACCAATTGCAGTTAATAATCCCAATATTCAAAAAATATATATCATCAAAAATGTGTCTAATAATTCAACTAAACTGTTTCCAAAAGTTACATGTACATGCGATCTACTCTCAAAAGAGATGCGGCCAACGAAATATCAAACGGCCTCTAACATTTATTGAATCTCATACATTTACAAAACTCTAGCTTGCATTAGTCATTAGTTGTCTTTTAATCTGTACTTGGAGTCCACATACCATTCCACATCCCACAAGAAAGTTCCAAAAGCCACTGCTTCAAGTATCAATCTCTTCAACCCTGAAACCAATATAACAACCACCTCATCCTTGTCAAGGGAACTTGTGTCTGGATTTCCAAACAGAGCCCAGCTATGGTTCTCAATTAGATTAGCAGCCTCAAAAGATCTCAATTTCGAGCATAGTTTTAATGTGGCTGAATTGAATCCCATCATGTAGCCTCTGAGCTTATCAGCATTACCCCTCTGTGCAGAAGCATACAAGGAAGCAGCTTTGTTAACAGAGCAACCTAGAGTCACAACATTCTTCCGCCCCAGCTTTGGGCAATGAGGCCGTGATATATGGATCATTTGATCCCAAAGAAGGTCTTCATTGTTTGAAGAAAGACCGAGTTCCAGAGAGTATCTCAGGCTAACGGATTTCAGGAAGTACCCATACATTATGGAAGCAGCATAAAGCCGGCCAAGCTGTAGCCTCTCAATCTTAATTGTAGTCCAGTTGCCTGTGGAATCACATTTTCCCTGCAATCTGAGAATGTTTGAGAGGTGTTCTCTCACCATTTCCAAAAGCTCCATTCCATGTATTGATCCCAGTTCTTGGTCCTTTGATGACCATATGTCAAGCTTACCGTTACTCATGCATTTAGATAAGTTGGGGACCATGGGGACGTTGATTTTTGAGAAACTGTGCACAATTAGCATGTACATGACCTCCTCAGCTGCATGCTGGCACTTAATTTCTTTCATTTCTGCAATCCTCCTGAGAGTCATCGTTAGAAGCAGCTGGGAATTAATATTTTGTAGATACCAGGAAAAATATAGATGTAACAATACACCCACAAAGGAAGATTTGTATTTTAAGAGGAGCTATACTATCATTCCCCACAAAACAATGGGAATGTCTACTTAATAAGAGAACTATATAAACAAAATTTAAAATTGATAAGTGCATGGCATGGAAAGAAGGGGTCAGGAGTCATGAATGTCTAGTGTTTGCTTCTTAAACATCACGTCACGTCGATCTCTAACTATATACACTTATGAAAAAACAGCACTTCAAAACGAGGGAATGTTGATTCCTAACGGGGAGATAAGATGACATTGAAGAGGAGAACAGGTCCTCCGTCAAACAAGTATGAGCTTCTTTATGCGAGGAATTCAGTTTCTGGGTAGCAAGTCTCTAGCAATGTTTAAAAAAAAAGGTCGTAGTTACACTTGCAACATAAATTCGGAAACGGAATCAAAATTTTCAGTGATACAAATTAACATAGATCATGCTCATAGCCTGACCGAATTTTCAATAATACAAAATAGCGTAGTTACATTGCTCATTGTTTGGCTTTTTAGTTCAGGAATATGATCAGAAAACAACATGAAAAGAAAATGAGTTCAGCACTGTGACCTAGAATCAAAGAGCCAAAAAAAAAAAAAAAAACTCATGAGAAAATGGTCGGCCTCTACAAGAAGCATTTTTTGCGCGGGATTCTTCACTTCTCCAAGTGTTTGAACCAGCAAGATCTACTACCGTTATAAAAATGTAGCTTGCTAAGTTAGCCTTTTCCAATATTAAACAAATAAAGAAGGCTACCTTCCACCTTGGAAAAGGCGACCAAACATAAAGGAGGGCGAGCAAACCTCTCTGACTAAAGAGGATAAAGGGTATATCCAAACCTCCATAAGAAATATTTTTGCACTGGGTTTTCTTCACTTCTTCGACTGTTTGAAGGAAACGGTGAATCTACGAGTATTATAAAAATCAAGCTTGCCAGGTAAGCCTTATCCAACATTAAACAAATAAAGAAAGCCACCTTTCACTTTGGAAAAGGCAACCAAATAGAAAGGAGAGCAAACAAACCTCTCCGACTAAAGAGGATAAAGGGTGTGTCCAAATCCTGCAACATAATTCGGAAACGCTATCAAAATTTTCAATGATACAAATTATCATGGTTCATGCTCATAGCTTGGCCAAATTTTCAATAATACAAAATAACGTAGTTACATTGCTCATTGTCTGGCATTCCAGTTCAGGAATATGATCTGAAAACTACATGAAAAGAAAATAGATTTAGCACAGCAACCTAGAATCAAAGAGCGCAAAAAAATAACTCATAAGAAAATGACCAGCCTCTATAAGAAGCAATTTTTGCGTCGGATTCCTCACTTCTCCGAGTGTTTGAACCAATGATCTACGAGCGTTGTAAAAATGTAGCTTGCCAAGCTAGCCTTTTCCAGCACTAAACAAATAAAGAAGCCACCTTCCACTTTGGAAAAGGCGAGCAAACATAACGGAGGGCGAACAAACCTCACCAACTCAAGAAAACAAAAGGTGTGTCCAAACCTCCATAAGAATCATTTTTAGACTTGGTTTTCTTCGCTTTTTCGAGTGTTTGAGGGAAACAGTGAGATCTACGAGTATTATAAAAATCAAGCTTGCCAAGTAAGCATTGTCCAACATTAAACAAATAAGGCCACCTTTCACTTTGGAAAAGGCAACCAAATAGAAAGGAGGGCAAAAAAACCTCGCTGACTAAAGAGGACAAATAGTGTGTCCAAACAATGCATCCCCCCCCCCCAACAAAAAAAAAACACAAACAAAACACAAAGAGAGTGAACATGGAGGCTAAAGGAGAGAACATGACTACAACTCTAGCGACTAAGGTAGTAGAATCTGGTAAATATGTCGCTGTAGGTGATGATGCAGGTGAGCCTTGGGAGAGTGGACCTCTCCACCGACTCTGATGACCTATCAATTAATTTGAGGATGATGCCCAGCGGAAGCGATGCACATTAAAGAAGTGGCCCCTATTGGCGTTATGGTGGCCTCCCGTGGAGCTAAGCAGACACCCCCAATAGCTGAAGGTAAGAAGAAAAATTCTCTCTGATATTTAGGGTGAGCTTTGTCAAGTGGATGGGTATTCGAGCATCCGCTAAGAGAGCTCAATGAATTTTCTTTGACACAATGGGCACTTGGACTACACACAAAGACAATAGTCTTTTATGACATGCTCTTAATAGTTCCTCTGTGTTTTCTTAATAAGGAATTTTTAATTGCTAATCCTACACTTTTAATGATAGGGGTGCCTCTTGCATGCAACACTTATATTATCAAGCCTTTAGTAGCAATGAATCACACAATGGTGGGTAGGTAGGTAGATAGAGACAAAGGAGGAGGAGGCACCTGCCAAGGGGAAAGAGGATCCAGCCTCTAAGGTGGCAACAGAGAAACTGCTCTATTCATTATCAATAGGATTTTTCAATTATGGGGTTCCTCGTCAAAGGTCGATGTTAGACCAGTCCATTGGACCTATCCAACCAGTCCACACAGGACCGGCCAGGCGGGCAGAGGCGAAAGTTTTGCCTCTCCTATGTATGCCGAAAGTACTGCAACTTTACACAACATTTTAGGAAGAATTTTTAAGGGATTTGGGAGAGAAATTTGAATGTAAGGACTGTATAGGGATTTCCTTTTGGATTGTATGCATTAAATAGTATGTTTTCATAGGGTTAGGGCATCTTGAATTTGGGATGAATTTGAGGTCTCTTAGGTTTTGGTTTTGGGCTCTAGCAACATCTAAAGATTTGGGAGAGATAAATTCTGCTCTCAAATAGAGAATCAATTGTATCTTATATTTTCTTTCATTAATTTGTGTTCTTGCAATATTTTTTTTGTTTTTTCTATGATTTTTCATTGTATTTGTGAATATTTCTCACTGTCTTTTAGAAATTGATTGCATTTACTTGAGATCTTCAAGTGTTTTTTATCAAATTTGTATCAGAGTAGATTTTGGGACTGTTTGGGGGAGTTTTTGGAGGAAATTAGTGGCTGAATTTTAACCAGAAGAGGGCTGTTTTGTTGTTTTTGAAATTGAGATTCAGATTTTTTAGTCAAAGAAAAATCAGGGCATCGTTGGCGGCTAAGAAAGTAGATGTTTTGGAGGAATGTATAGAAGGGGAGATCAGACAATTGAAACTGAAATTTCAGATCTCCACGCTAAACTTTCAGATGTCAAAAGCAAAATTTCAGCCATCCACAGGAAGATGGATGGGAATTTTTCCAACCTGAGGGAGATGTTGAAGAAGTTGCTCGAGGGCCAATCCAAAACGGCATCATCAGAGGTGAGAGAAGCCTCCCACAAACCAGGAAGCGGGGAAAAAATTAATTCAATAAGTCAAAGGGAATATCAGGAGGTGGAGATTCAAAAGGGAAAAGAGAGAATATCTCTCCTAGAGCTTGTTCCTAGGGAGGAGACGAGTAGAGGGCATGAAAAGAGGCGTGAGGAGGTGAAGCATAAAAAAGTGGTGCTAAATTTGAGAGAAGAGGGGCGGAGTTTGAAAGGAAAAGGGATAATTATGACCGAAAAGGGGTTGGAATTGAAAGTTGAGGGATTTATTATGATCCAAGGGGTGCAAAATTTGAAAACAGAATGTGAGAATTTGATGAATTGTTTGGGTGTGAGTGCAAAAGGGATGATTGAGACACTTGGGGGAACCTACGTCTTGTGGAACGGAAAATTATGGAGGGAACGGAGGCGATTCGAGGGTGTGGAAACTGAAAATTCTAATATTTGAGGGAGAGGATAAGCATGGGTGGATCTACAAGGTAGAAATATATTTTGTCATCAAGGGGCTGACGGAGGAGAGACTAATGACAGTGGGCCTATGTTTGGAGGGGAAGGCTTTAGCTTGATACCAATGGAGGGACATGCGACAACCCATATGGAGTTAGAGGAAGCTCAATGATTGTTTGATAATACGTTTCCGAACCGGCAGAGGAGGAGACTTCTACGAGCAGTTCTTTGACTTGACATAGGATGGTTCGGCGATGGAGTACCAGGAGAGAATCAAGTACCTTGCTAGTTGATTGCAGCGCCTTCCTGAGACGGTACTAGAGGGAAATTTCATGAAGGGGTTGACAATAGAGATTCGGGCAGCAGTTCGAGAAGAGAAGTTTCGAGACTTGGGCGAGGCTATGGAGTTAGCTCAATTGGTGGAAGATCAGAGGAACTTGGAGAGAGATAGGAGGCAACGACTCAAGAGGTTCGAATAGGATGATCACTACCTTTCTAGCACCAAAGGAGCCGACACTGGGTACTTTGTGAGAGACTTCGATGGAGAAGACTGTAGGAGTAAGACATGGGGACAGCTTCAAGAAGCTCACAAAAACTAAATTACAGGAGAAAATGGTGAAGGGGCTCTATTTTAGATGTGACGAGAGGTATACGATGGGGCGCAAGTGTAAGGACCCGAATCATCAAGTTTTTACCGTTTGTGATGAAGAGGGAATGGAGGAGAGTACCATCTTTCCACCTTACAAACAAGGTGGATATTTGAGAGGAGAATATTATTAGACTGGTCCATTGGACCGGTCCACATGGGACCGGCCCAAAAGGACAGAGGCAGAAGTTCCGCCTCTCTTGCGTGCCAATCGAACCGCAAGTTTCCATAGAACATTTTAGGAAAGATTTTTGAGGGATTTTGTGAGGGAAATTTGAATGTAGCGACTGTTTAGGGATTTCCTTTTGGATTGTATGCATTAAATAATTTATTTTCCTAACGTTAGCGCATCTTAAATTTGGGATGAATTTGAGATCTCTTAGGTTTAGGTTTTGGGCTCTAGCGGCGTCTAGAGATTTGGGAGAGAGATATCCTCCTCTCGAATAGAGTTTCAATTGCATCTTGTATTTTCTTCCGTTAGTTTGTGTTCTTGCAATAAAATTCTTGTTTTTCTTTGATTTTCCGCTGTATTTGTGGAGATTTCTCGTTGTTTTTTTTTAGATTGATAGGATTTACTTAAGATCTTCAAGTGTTTCCTATCAGTCGATCACTTTGGAGACTTTTGCCAAGCGAGTCACCATCCTTGAGAAGATGATGAACCATCAAGGTGTAGTGGGAGAGCTGGGTGGCTCTCAAATGGGTACCATCTCAATGGTGAATGCTCAATTCTAGGACTTAGCTTAACCTACAAGCTAAGGTGGCAATGAAATGTGGCCTGATGAAGGCGAGTTCCTTTGTAGAGGGATGAAGCTTCCTTTAGAGTCTTTAGAGAACTAGGGGAGACTTAGATTGTCATGCCATTTGAGATGGCTAATGACCCACTATGTAGGGTTTTTTGTGGTGGCTAGTAGTCACACACTACTTTTGTTTATGGTAATGTGTAAATGTGTCTAATCCAATGCAAAAGTGATAAAAAATTTATATTTGGGAGACGACTTTACTTCTATTGCATTCCTTTTTTAATTATGCGAGTACCTTATTTATGATGTATTGACAAGTATGATGATTTCTATATCGAGATAATGTCTAGTCTTATAAGGCCACAAAAAGTGCTACAATTATGACATTATGGAAATCTCTAATGCATATACTTTGAACAGCGAGTAGCACATAAAATATTTTTAATTTTGACTTTTGTCCTTTACTGCCATGAGCAAGCTATTATTCATAGGTGGAGAGTTCATTACTTATTCATGAAATTGCAACTTGGGGCAGTTTAGTTACTTCACTATAAATGGAACTCCTTGGCGAGGTACGCAATAAGCGACCTATGGGAAAATGTGTGGTAGGTGATTATTAGTGATTACTCATTAGGATAAGTGAATAGGCAGCTGCCAAATACACAAGTATGATGAAAATCTATGGATGAGATCCACAAATTTAAAGCGGATTTAATTTGTACCCCGATATTTGTGCATCTCTTCTTCACAATAAATGCCCCTTCTTAGAGCTATATATTATATTTTCCTTGACCTCCCTAGTCCTTAGAATGCCCACTCATAAAACATGACGACTTTTTGCTAATGTGTCATTGCTTTTGCATAATTCGATTGCTTGCAAATATATAGGGAGTCAGTTAATTTCGTCAACCTATCTTCCTCGCTTGCTGCTTCGGGAAGATCACACTTCAAGTGTGAACTCCCACAAAGGATGAGCATTTGAACATATTCTACAAGGAGTTATGCATCCCCTATGACAATTTCAAGCTAGGGTTGGGACAACCCTTCTCCTACTTGTTCGCATAAATCCTGGATTTCCATGGAATCATCCTAGCTCAGATACTACTGAATTCCATGGCGAGTGTCATCTCGTTCATTGTCTTCATGGTAGAATACAAGCTTCCCTAGATATTGAACCTGTTCTAGACGGTGAACTTATTCCACTATGTGTTAACTACTAAAGCCTTGTCCATGATGATGAGGATAACTACACCGGTGCATAAGGCAAAGTTTGTCTTTATTAGTAGCTTGGTAAACTAGTTTGTGTCGACTATGCCAATCCCTTTGCCAAAGATGACCATCCCTGCACTTAACGAGGAGAAGAAACTAAAGTGCCTTAGCAGGAGTCACTTATTACCAAGCATCACCTCCCCTACTTACACTACCTACACAATATATTTTATAGTAAGGAGCTTTGCTTGAATTTTTTAAAAAAAAATTCTTAAACTTTTCTACTCATCTTAGTATTTCTTCCTTCATGTGTAGATGACATTCAAAGGTGCGATTTACTGCAAACCCTATAGTGCTGAAATACCTTGGCAAGGTCTCTCCATTAGGTTACGGGGAGAGGACGACAAGGAAAAGAAGTCCAGCCCTTCAGGGAGACCCCACTAAAGGAGATAATGAGAGAAATGAGCCACCCACCAAAACGATGATAATAGATGTGGCAATGAATAAGAAACTACAGATACTGCTCCCCACAACAACATGGTCGGCTACATGAATCCTTTTTCACCATTGTGTCCGATTAAAAAGTCAAATTCTCATTCTAATAAAGATATATCATTTCTAATATTTTCTAACCAAGTCTTTTTAAGTCTACCTCTACCTTTCTTAACATAAGTTGAATATAATACCTTAACTTTCCTAATCGGGTCATCGGAAGGCCTCCATTTAATGTGACAAAAATCATCTAAGGCGGCTCTCTCTAATCTTATCTTCCACTGGAGCTATGATGTAGGCAAAGGGGGGGTCAAATCAAACCAAAAATATTTGGTTTTCATTTCTGTTGGGCTTACTAGCTCAATAAATTTTGAGCTGGAATTTAGCTCATTTATGAGCTGATTTTTAATTCATTTATTGAACAAAAGGTTAGCTCATTATTAGCTAAGTTTTAGTTCATTAGTTATCTTAATTATGTAATTTTTATTTATAGTTTTTATGTCTTAAATTTAAGTTTGTCTCTTGGGATTCCAAAATAGCTTTTGGAATCCCAAGGTTGTTTGTTTTCCCATGCCTTGGCTCCTTGGCTTCCACGGTTGGCTATTTCCGTGCCTTGGCTCCTTGGTTCCCACGGTGGGCTGCTGGTCTTCCGTGCTGGGTGGCTTTTCTCGTGCAGGGTGCCTCAGTTCCGTGCATGCCTCTTGAGTTTCCGCAGCTGCCTCTTCGGTTCCTTGGCTGGGCTATTTTTCCGTGAAAAGCTGGGGGCTTTTCCGTGGTTTGTGGTGCTTAGATTCCTGTGGGAATTTAATTAGGTGGCTATTTGTATTCCCCTTTCATACCTATATATATGAGGGGTTTTGTAATGTTTTAAAGAAGTGATATATGAATTTTTGAAAAGAAATCCTTGGAATTTTTTTAGAGGAGCTTGCGAGCTTTGTCCACCTTCTTCCACCTCTTTGAGGAGACTTGCGAGTTCTGCTCCACCTTTCTTCTCGGGCTTCTAATCTCCTTCGTCTCTCCACAAGTTTACACCCCACCTGTATCTTTCTTTATAAGTAAAGCAAGTTTAGGGTGTCTTTAATTTTAATAGAGTCAAATTTGTAAGAGTTCAATTTCTTCAAGTCATATTTTGTAAGTCTTTTAATTTCTAAGTCTTTCTTTTATTTGAAATATAAGAGTTTGTTTGTTTTATTACGTAGGAGTCCTTTTCTTTTATCTAGTAAAGGTCTTACCCTATTTTTGTGGGCGTAGATCCTTGGGTCCCCCATCCTCCGAATTTTTGCCTGCATCATTTTTGGTATCAGAGCAAGTTAGGAAGTCCTAGGTTTTTTAGGTTTGTTTGTCAAATCTTGTTTTGGTTTGTCAAGTCTTGTTGTAAGTTTTGTCAGTCTTGAGAGTCTAAGTTTTAGATTGAGTCTTCTTTTTTATTTGAGTCGCTTAAAAATGATAAAAGACAAAAAGATCGAAGAAAGCAAGCCAGATTAAATTGAAGATCCTTTTTCAATGGATAGATGGATTCCATCATAATCGACAAATCCTCTACTGTATGAACTGTACAAACTTCAATCATGGATGCACTTGTGTACAGAAAGGTACATGAAGAAGAAGCAGCGTTTACAAGATCAATTTCTGAAATAACGAGAAGAGATCCTGAAGAAATATGAAGAAAAGGTCAAAGAGTTGAATGCTCTGTCTTCACCTCCTCCAAAAAAAGCAAAAGCTAACTCATCAGGATATGAGTTCTCAAGAAGGGGAGTCTGATGTAGGCAAAGGGGGGGGGGTCAAATCAAACCAGAAATATTTGGTTTTGATTTCCCTTGGGCTTACTAGCTCAATAAATTTTGAGCTGGAATTTAGCTCATTTATGAGCTGATTTTTAGTTCATTTATTGAACTAAAGGTTAGCTCATTATTAGCTAAGTTTTAGTTCATTAACTATCTTAATTATATAATTTTTATTTATAGTTTTTATGTCTTAAATTTAAGTTTGTCTCTTGGGATTCCAAAATGACTTTTGGAATCCCAAGGTTGTTTGTTTTCCCATGCCTTGGCTCCTTGACTTCAACGGTTGACTGTTTCCGTGCCTTAGCTCCTTGGTTCCCACGGTGAGCTGCTGGTCTTCCATGCTGGGTGGCTTTTCCCGTGCAGGGTGCCTCGGTTTCATGCGGGCCTCTTGGGTTTTCGCGGCTGCCTCTTCGATTCCTTGGCTGGGCTGTTTTTCCGTGAAAAGCTGGGGGCTTTTTCGTGGTTTGTGGTGCTTAGATTCCTGTGGGAATTTAATTAGGAGGCTGTTTGTATTCCCCTTTCACCTATATATATGAGGGATTTTGTAATGTTTAAAAAAGTGATATATGAATTTTTGAAAAGAAATCATTGGGATTTTCTTGGAGGAGCTTGCGAGCTTTGTCCACCTTCTTCTTCCACCTCTTTGAGGAGATTTGCGAGTTCTTCTCCACCTTTCATCTCGGGCTTCTAATCTCCTTCGTCTCTCTGCAAGTTTACACCCCACCTGTATCTTTCTTCTTAAGTAAAGCAAGTTTAGGGTGTCTTTAATTTTATTAGAGTCAAATTTGTAAGAGTTCAATTTCTTTAAGTCTTATTTTGTAAGTCTTTTAATTTCTAAGTCTTACTTTTATTCGAAATGTAAGAGTTTGTTCGTTTTATTACGTAGGAGTCCTTTTCTTTTATCTAGTAAAGGTCTTACCCTATTTTTGTGGGCGGAGATCCTTGGGTCCCCCATCCCCCAGATTTTTGCCCGCATCAAGCTACTCCAACCTTTTCATGTATATGCTCATTTCGTACTATCTCTAAGGGTCTAGCCACTCATCCACCAAAGCATCCTCATCTCTGCAACACTTAACTTAGTATTATGCTTCTCTTTTAATGGCCAACATTCAGCACCATAAAGCATTACAGGTCTCACCACCATCTTATAGAATTTTCCCTTAAGTTTGAGGGGGACTTTTCTATCGCACAATAAGCCCGATGCAGTCCTCCACTTCAACAATCCAACTTGAATTATGCTGATAATATCCCCATCTATTTCACCATCAGTCTGAACAATAGAATCAAGATATCTAAAACGTGTACTCTTATTAATGACTTGATCGCTCAAAGTCACAATCCCCTCACTAGGTCTATTGCTACTAAAATTACACTCCATATATTCAGTTTTAAATCTACTCAAACGATAACCTTTAGACTATAAGGTTGACCTCCATAATTCAAGTTTACCTTGAACTCCCTCTCTAATCTTATCGACAAGAAGAATATCATCAGCAAAAAGCATACACCAAGGTACATCCTCTTGCAAATGTCT
The DNA here is from genome assembly GCA_016618105.1 of Dendrobium huoshanense. Lineage (NCBI taxonomy): Eukaryota > Viridiplantae > Streptophyta > Magnoliopsida > Asparagales > Orchidaceae > Dendrobium > Dendrobium huoshanense. The sequence continues at coordinate 33,787,340 of CM028351.1, read as the reverse complement.
AGTGAGAAAATCCAAGACTAAAACAAAAAGATATAGACTTAAGGATGATCCTTGATGTAATCCAACTGAAATAAGAAAATATTTGGTCAAACCACCTTGTGTTTGAACACAAGCAATAGCTCCTGCATACATATCTTTAATGATTTGATGCGTTATTAACTTTTTTTCTTTTCAAGAACTCTCAAAAGCACTTCTCTTGAAACTTTATCATATGCTTTCTCTAAATCAATAAATATCATATGTAGATCCTCCTTATTCTCTTTATATTTCTCCATTATACTGCTCAATAAATGTATAGCTTCCATAGTAGACCTACCCGGCATGAATCCAAATTGATTTTGAGAAACATTAGTATCACGCTGTAACCTACGCTCCATGATTCGCTCCCATAGTTTTAAAGTATAACACATTAACTTAATTCCTCTATAATTCGCACTCCTATGCATCACCTTTATTCTTAAAAATAGGAATTAACACACTCATTCTCTATTGATCTGGCATCTTTTTAGTCTTTAAAACAGTATTAAAAAGTTTAGTAAGCCAAGAAATTCCTTCATCTAAGGATTTCCACATCTCTATTGGAATATCATCAGGTCTAACAGCTTTTCCACACTTCCGTTTCTTCAAAGCCTCTCTAACTTCAGTTTTTACTTATACGCCGATAAAAATAAAAATCTTTATTTACATTTAGGGTGATAAAGTTACTAAAGTGAATCGTAATTTCACATTTTTCATTAAAAAGTTTAGCAAAATATCTCATCCACCTTTGTTGAATATCATCTTCTAAGAAAAGTATTTTTTGATCTTCATCCTTAATACACTTCACTTGAACTAAATCCTTACAACTCCTATCTCTTTGTTTGGCTAATTTATACATATATCTTTCTCCTTCCTTAGTATCTAATATATTATATAAATCATTAAAAGCTAAGCTCTTTGCATCGCAAATTGCTTTTTTAGATTCCTTACGAGCCACTTTATAACTTTCTCAATTATCAAAAATTTTACATCTAAACCAATTTTTATAACAAAATCGCAAAAATAAATAAGGTATCTCCTCCTGTGAAAAGGATTCATTGATGAGAAGGTGGTTAAGAAGAAAGTTGAGGAGGTGACATTCCCTATTTCATTGACTGCAATGTCAGACAAGGGTAAAGAAATCTCTCCATGGACGTCGAGGAGGTGGGCAAGCATGAAGACAGCTCGTCTGTTGATCTCTCATGCTCATAGGAGGGAAGCTTCTCCATGAGCACGGCGGAAGATCCCAACATTTTCACAAAGGGTTAGCATGAGTAGGCAATCAAATAATAGTGATGTGTCTCTATAATTCATGGTGCGACTTAGTTATAGTTATCTTTAAGTGAGACTGTATTTGACAAGTGACGGTCTTATTTGGTGATCGTGCAAGAAAGATTAGATGACTTGTTTTACACTTTTCTTCCCCCTCATTTTTCTTCTTTTTTTTCTCTCTATTTTTTTTGCATAAGAAGCTAGCTTGTTAAGCCCATTATAAAGCCAAAGCAACACAACAAGGATAAAGGATGCATCCTCGCTTGAGTGAAGCCTTATCTTCTCCTTAGAGCTTTAACACTTATGTAGGCCTTTGACATTGAGCCCTTTGCTTTCCTATAGGGAGTAGTTTGAGTCGCTTTTTAGCTGGAGACTGAATGAGAACTCAACAGGTTTTCATCTCAGTCACTAATCCTCTATATAGTTGCACGACCGAGTGAATCATGCTAGTGAGCCTCATTCCAATCATTATACACTCAAAGACTATGAGTAAACAAAACTATAGTTTGGCGAGCAAGAACTTGCTCCTTAGACTTTATAAACCAACTCGCCTATCTTAGCTCCCAAAGCGTTCACGGAGGGCAACCATACTAGATAGAGGAGTTCATTATTTAGCTTCAAGGGAATACACAAGTTCCCCAAACATTATTTATTTTTAAAGGCAAGCTCTCAAGCCTAGATTTAATTAGATGTTAATTCAAATGAACTCGTCCATATTAGACTTATACATAAACTATAAAAGACATGAAATGCACAAAAATTCTATTTTATTTGGGAGTTTTCAAATATATTTGTATAAGAAGAGGAGAGAGTCCCTTATAGGTAGAAGTTCTTCAAGTCTAAACACTCCACGTTCTTGGTACTTTTTTCCCTTAAGTATGTTTTTAATTGATATGCTCCTAGGCCAACTTATTATTTTGATGATGTATGGGTCTTTCCAAATTGATCCCAGCTTGCCAATGCAGATTAACCAACAACATTATTTGCCTTTTTTAGAACCAAGCCGACCAAGCAGAATGCCTTCTCTACTTGACATGCAAGTTAAAGTACTTTGTCATTGATCTCTTCACTTCTTCCTGTCTGATGATGGCTTGTTCTCTAAGTTCTTCCAAGAGGTCGACGACCATCTTCAGACCTTGATGACTCTTCATCTCCCACTCATCGAACTCACCTTCTCTAAAGTTACAAGAGACGATCACTTACTGGCTATACGATTCAAGCTTCATAAGAGATAGTGCTTCAACGCCATGGGAGAGAGAATAATGTTTTTCTAGTAGTTGAGGAGAGAGTTGTACTTAATACCCATAAGATAAAGGGAAGTACCTCCACCCATTTACCTCTTACGTACTTCACCTTCCTTCTAACGGGGTTCAAGATTTCTTTTTGGCTGCTTTAATCTGCATGTTTGTCTGGGAATAATGAATTAAGGCAATGTTGAGACAAATGCTTTGTGACTAATAAAAATCTTTAAGGCTCTTTTCAATGAATTAGGGTTCATTATCACTGATTGTGAGAGGTAAGCCATTTTTGCAGGTTGTCTTTCCATTAAAAGTTCCTAACAACGGTAGAGCTTGTCAAGGAGAGCGCTTTGGCTTATATTCACTTGATGAATTAGTCGACCATGATGAGGATGAACTTCCTATGTCCAATAGATAGGAATGGCCCTAAAAAGTCCATCCCCAACATGTCGAATGGCTATGGGCTATTGATGGGTTGTAGGTTGTTAGAGAGTTGCAATTGTATGAGGGCAAATTTCTGAAATTTCAGACACTGAAGGCGTCTCCTTGAGAAGTTCTCTACATCTTAATTTCCTAAGGGTTGACTAGAAATATCTTTACTTTGAAATTTCACGGGTGAGTGTCCTTCCTCCAGAATGACTATCACACTAGTCTGAATAAAATTCCTTGAGCACAACCTTCTCATCCTCCCAGACACATCTTAGATTGAGTGAAGTCACCGATTTCCTAAATAACTCCCTTCCAATTACAAGTTACCTAAACACCTTTATGTTAAATTATTGTTGGTCCAATATTGCTAATGAGACAGCCTCCAGCTTAGGGCCTTGAATATTGAAATTGGCAATGAAGTCTGCAAGTGCCTAAGCCTTGACCTAAAATACACTCATCTCTACTGATCATTTAAATAATCTCCCAAAATAATAAATTTGGTGAGTCCTGCCTTAAGATGATGGCCTCTAATAGCTTATATTGAATGTGTTTAAAATCGAGGTCACAGTTGCCTAGTTAAGATCACCAATGTCCATGCAAGTTTCTCCATAATTAAGTACCTTTGTTATGCTCCCCGTAGTGTTTTATTTATAAAGAACATTAGTCATTGCTTCTCTTCTTCCCTACTAAGAACTGAGCTAATAGCATTTTCACCCACTCTTAGGTAAAGCAGCAAGTCCTCGCCTAGTCTGTGACTCCAAAGTAAAAGGGTGAGGAGGATCTGCATTAGTGTACCCTTTATTTTGTAAAATATCCTGCCATTTATATAAATTTTTAATTTTTTTGGTATTTGATTAAGATATATAATGATCTATAAGAAATTTGAAGTTGAGACTTTTTAAGTCTACGCAGGAATTGATTGATAAGACTTACTGTAAATATGATGCCATGATAAGTGTGAGATAGATTAGTTGTCCAATTAATCTTTAATAGTCTCATTTCTAATTTCTTTCTTCATCTTCATTCAATCTTTGACATAGTTTAGCTGGAGATTCACAAGATATGCAATCAATCACTTTATTTTTTTAGTAGATCTAAGACATTTTTGTTAAAAGATGAATATTATTATTATATTAAACATCTTCTATATTTAAGAAGTATTTGAACTTACCCAACTTCTTAATCTCAATTTATTCAACAAGTTTTTTTCCTGAGACTCCTTTTCTCTATCATCATTGCAAGCAACAATTAAATCATTAACATATATCTAATAAAAATTAAGCTTCTACCATTAGTGGAGTGTTTTAAAAAGAGGATATAATCTCCATGGCTTTATTTATATCAAGCTTGATCCATATCTATTGTGAAAATGCTAGATCGTGATTTATGAGATTGTTTAAACCCATATTATTTTTTTCTTAATTTACACACTTTATTATTTGTGAAAAAACTATCAAATTAAAGTGGTAGATCCATATAAGCTTCTTCAACATCCTAACATAAGAAAAAATTCTTTATATCATACTGAAGCATAAACCATCCACAATTAGCTATAAGAAAAATTAGAATGCGTATTGTATTCATTTTAAATGAAACAAGGGAAATTTTGTCTAGATAATTGATTCTATAAGATTAAGTGTATCCTCTGGCTACTGATTACACTTTATATTGTTCAAGACTTCCACCTAGACTATATTTAATTAAAAAAAAAACATTTGCATCCAATAGTTTTATTCCCTTTTGATAGTTTAACGAACTCCCAAGTGTGACTTTTTCAAAAGATTACTTTTTCTCATATGACATCCACTTAATTCTTATTTTCAAGTATCTCAAATAGAATTTATGATATTTTAATGGAATTGAAGCTTATGTTATGAGGGCTCTTTAAAGGTAGGAGAACATTTTGAAAAGATGTGTATTAGGAGATGATACTGATAGGAAGTGCTTATGGAAATTTAAGAAAAGCCTTGGCTGAGATCTGATTCCATCAATTTCAAAAAACCAATCTCCCTATCCTGGTGGTCAACATAGAATCTCCAGCTCCCATCCTTCTTGAACATGAAGACTGGGCTAGAAAAAGTAATCACACTCGGCCTGAAGTAAGTGCTGTTTTGCACATACTAATGTGGAGTACTTGGGGCACATGATATCTCAAGAGAGGGTGGCCGCTGATCAGGCCAAGATTGAGGCAATGTTGAAATGGCCTTTACATAGAAATCTGAGGGAGCTGAGAGGTTTCCTTGGATTGACTATATACTATAGGAGATTTGTAAGGGTATACAACACCATACCCTGACCATGGACAGAGCAGTTGAAAAAGGATAGCTTCTAATGGGTAGAGGTGGCTACCCAGGCCATTGAGAGATTGAAGACGCTCATGACCACAGTATTGGTCTTGGCCATACTAGATTTCTACCAGATGTTCAAGGTAGAGACTAACACATCAGGTATGGATTCGGGGCAATGCTCATGCAGAATCACAAGCCCATAACTTACTCAAGCCAGGTGTTGACAGCCAAAGTCTGTGAAAACCCGAAAAATGCAGTTTTAGACCTCGCACGCTTTTCAAAGCGCCACGACGAGCTTTAAGTGAAAATCTCAAGGTTGTCGGATTTCAACGGAGATAATTTTAGAAAATCTTACGCAAAATTCTGATCGTTTTGGTATATAACACTTATACCTAATTTTCGTCTATTTTAGGAATTAAAATAGAACGAAGTTTCACAATACCCTTTTTACCCCTAACCGTTTAATATAACGAAATTACTTAAGGGCAAATTGGTCTTTAGCAAAACCCTTTTCTTCCTATTATAGCCAACCGAACCCTCTCTCTCCCTCATTCACTCATTCCGCGTGAAAGACCGAAACCGAGCGGACAAGAGGCGAACGGCGGGTTTGACGAGGGCTCTCCGGCGGCGATCTTCCGGCAAAAGTTTTAGGTCAAATCGAAGGGGACGACAAGAGGATTACTCAGGTATGATTATTTTGGAAAGAATCCCCCTCAATCTCTAGTATTTTGGAAAAGAAAATTTTAGGGTCTTTGTTAGAAAATGTTTTTCTTTCAAAATTTATTTAAGAAATTAATAGGGAACGTTTAGAATAGCATTTTAACGATAAAAATCAATGAAATTTGAGGAATTTTTGGAGAATTAAAATTAGGGTTTTTCTATTTAATTGGAATGTTTGGAAGTATCTTTGTAAATATGGTTTGTAAGGGTTTTAAGAGGGCTTCTAAGGATATAAATTGAATTTTTCGCACAAATTGATATTTCTCTAATTTTTAATATTAATAAATCCGAAAATAATTAACTTAATATCAATTAAAGTTTAGGTTAATAATAGATTAAAGATATATGTTAATGACATTCGTTTATGTTAATGATATTCATGTCATTTGATAAGAAGGAATTAAGATTTAATGTTTATTTATGTTAATGGTTTCTTTATATTAATGATTAGGAATTAAGGTTAATTTTGGGTAAGGGGAATTTTGATAAATGATTCAGCAAATTAAATTCATATGTTTATAATTAAGAAAATGAGAGAGAAAGAGAGAATGAAGGAAAGAGATAACTTAGAATAGTTTAGAAAGAAAAGATTTTATTTTAAATTATTTTGTAAATTTTAAGAATGAGAAATTAATACTTATAGGTGTTTAATCGTGGTGACATCGAGGGAAGGACTAGCAAGAAAATCATATTCCAAACTTCTGTAAGTATACATGATTCTTTATTACAGCAATATTTTTGTTTCTCTCCAGTTCTATGTTTTGAAAGTCCCAACATGTTCATGCAATCTTTATGATTAATTTTAGATCATGATTTTACTACTCTATTCAAATGATTGATCATGCAAAGTTTATGCTATATTTTATGACATTATATGATAGAGATTATGTAATTTATGAAATGAAAAGAAATGATATGATACGAATGTTATATTGAATGATTGAATGTGCATGCTGATTAGATGGAGTTCACCCCCTTATGGTACTAGCTGGGGGCGCTGTACTCGTGCACGATAAAATGGTAAAGGATATGGAAAAGTAAATGGTAAAGGAGTACCTTTATGGTACTAGACGGTGACTCCTGTGACGGTTGTAAATTATATGAAAAGAGAAAGTTAAATATATTGATATGAATATAGAAAGGAAAATGAAAGATATGGTTTATGATATGATATGTTTAATGCTATGTTAGTATGAAATCATTTTATGTTATGTTCATATGAAATTGACATCCAGCATATTACACAGTTGTCTTGTTTACTGTATTTTAGAATTGTGTATTACTTACTAAGCTTTAGCTTAATATTAGTTGTTAACATTTTCAGGTAAGCTTTAATTAATCAAAAATGAGTAGAAGAGGCGGTAACGTATACCGTAGAAGAGGAGCGTCTGAGGAAAGGTAATTTTATGGTTATGCCTGATTTTTATGTTTATGTGTTTTAAATTTGATGTTTTAGAGGCTATTTCAATTATTATGGAAATAGTTTTAGATATTAGAAAATTTTAACCTACCGTCCGACCTTTGTTCCCGTCTCGCCCATGCGAGCTCACCGGGCCGGGTCGTGACAAAGTCGTTTTACAAGAGAGAGTTAATGGCAATTGTGCGCTCTATTCAGAAGTGGCGGCCTTATTGGGTCGACATATCATCGTCATTGTAGACCAGAGGATCTTGAATAATTTGTTAGAGTAGTGAATAGTTATCGAGGAGCATCAAATGTGGCTATAAAAGTTGCTGGGCTATGACTTTAAGATCTAATATATGCAAGGGTTAGAGAACAAGGCGGTTGATGCCTTGTCCAAATGTGTTGGAAAGCTCCATGAGTTAGTCATGTCAATGCCAACGATGTTGAATTTGGGAGATATTAAAGAGTGTGCATGATGTGGAGCTAGGAAGGATCATAGCAGATCTACTGAGGGATGAGAATAACCACACTGCTATTCATTAGAGGGGGGAAATTATTGTACCAGGGGAGGTTTGTATTGCCTCAAACCACGGTCCATATTCCACATCTACTACAGGAGTTCCATGGGAGCGTTACTGGGGGTTATTCTGGTGTACAGAAGATATACAAGAGATTAACCACAAAGTTGAATTGGAAGGGGATGCACAATATGGAAGAGATGATAGTTAGATGTGAGGTATGCCAGTAGAACAAGTACACGGTCATTGTTCAAGGGAAGTTACTTTAACCATTAGTTATACTAGACAGTGTGTGGGAGGAGGTCACCATAGACTTCAAAGATGGTTTACCCTGATCTGAGGGGTTTACAATGATTTTGATGGTAGTTGACAGGTTGAGCAAGTATGCTCACTTCATTCTCCTCTAACATCTTACACATTAATGATAGTGGCAGTAGCATTCATCAGAGAGATAGTCAAACTGTATGGGATACTAAAGTCTATAGTGTCTGATTGCGATAAAGTATTTCTCAGTCACTTTTGGAGGGAGTTGGTAAGGCTGTAAGGGGCGATAGTAAAGAGGAGAAACTCTTACCACCCTCAGACAGATGTGCAGACGAAGGTAGTTAACAGGAGCTTGGAGACTTACCTATGATGTTTCACTTCAAAGACACCTCGGTTGTGGGTCAGGTAGCTATTATGGGTAGAGTACTGGTATAACACTTCATATCATTCAGCTTCCCAGATGACTCCTTTTACATTGTTGTATGGAAGGGATCCACCCCACCTTGTGCATTTTGGGCAGAGTAGCACACCAGTTTCTTCAGTGGAATATGACTCGTATGAGAGGGATAGGATGCAGGAGGAATTAAAAAGGCATTTGCTGGAGGCTCAACAGATCATGAAGAAGCAAGTAGATGGGCATAGGAAGGACAACCAATTTGAGATGGGGGGTAGGAAATATTTGAAGCTTCTCCCTTACAGATAAAGGACAGTCAATAACAAGAAAAATGAGAAGCTAGCACCGAGATACATTGGGCCATACAAGATATTGGAGTGGATCGGAGTTGTGGCTTACCGATTAAGGTTACCCCCGACCACTACCATACACCCAGTGTTCCATGTTACACTGTGGAGGAGAGCTATAGTGGATTATGCTTCTAGTTCAGAGCTACCCATGACACTGAACAAGAACTTGGAAGTAGTGTTGAAACCCTTGGAGATGAAAGGGGTATAACAGGGAGAAGGTGGGCTCAAGAAAATGCTGATAAAGTGGAAGACCCAACACAACTATGACGCCACATGGGAGCCCTATGAGAGAGTGAAGCATCATTTTCCATCCTTTCACCTTGAGGACAAGGTGGATCTTTGGGAGGGAGGTATTGTTGGAGCAACCCATCTTGGACCGGCTCTGTTTTATCGGAGGCCGAATAGGAGTCCCGCCCCATGAGTTCTACCCCCTCAACGTGGGGTCTAGCAGCCGGCTATTATGAAGGGATTAATGTTTTTTAGAAGGAAAAATTCAAATGAGGTATTGTTTAGGGATTTCCTTTATTTTTTATGCTTCAAGGAGGATATTACTCCTAGGGTTAGGTTTTCATCTATTGGCTGAATTGAGGTTGTTCTTATGGTTGTGTGGGCTCTAGCCAACAACTAGGGATTGGGAGAGCAAGATCTTCCGCTCGAATTAAAGATCAATTATATCTTATTTGTTTTCTTCCATTTTTCATCAAATAAAAGGTTTCTCACGTGTTTGACTACAAAATTCTTCTCAACTCCTGTTTAAACTTTGCTAAAATTCCAATTTCAGCCAAGTTTTCCTCTCTTTCTATTAGTGTTTCCTATCAAACAAATAAAGGAGAATGCATAGTGGTAGGTTGAGCTTATTACATATTAACGGTTCCAAGTCTAGAGTTTGTTGGAGGTTTTGGTTAGACTTATTCCTTTTTGTATAGACTTGAAGTGGCATAATGTCGATATTGGTTGTTGTTTGTGTTTTTTAGAATGTCAACAAGAAATATAGAGATTTTATCAAATTTATCTTCCAATTGAGAGTTATCTTCCTGAAGATGAGTTAACTTGAAAAAGATTTTGCTTTTCATCAAAAGATGATATCTTAAAGTAAGATTTTTTTTTTTTTTTTTTTGTGGGTGAATGATAACACTTACATCTTTTTTGAGTAAAAGAATACCCAGTAAAAATGTATTTGAAGGATCTAGAATCAAGTATAACCATGTTGTTTCTGGATGTGGACATAATAAAGCACCCAAATATTTTTAGTCGAATTTTGGGAGGAAGTACCTGTAAGAAAAATATCAGCTTCATAGTTTAGAGGACTTTAATCTATGATTAGATATATAGAAATTAGGATTGCTTCTCCCTAATATTTTTTGGCACATGGTTCTAGAAAAGAAGGGACTTAATGACTTCTAGAAGATGGCATTTTTTTTCTTTTAGAAACTACATTATGTAAACAAGTATTACGACAAAAGGATTAGTGGATGATATTATTTTTAAAAAAAATGATGATAATTTGCAATTAAAATAATCAGAAACATCATCAATCTAAAATACCTTAATATTAGTATTGAACTATTTTTATATATCATGATAGTAAAAATAAGGAGAATATACTCACATCATTATTAGATTTGAATGAGAATTTGACTCTGAGCATGACATAATGGAGAAAAAGTATTCATGTAACCAACCCCATCTAGTTGGATAAATGCTTGATGTTGTTGTTATTGTATAGTAAAATGAGCAGAATAATACTGACATCAATTTTTTATATGATAAGATATACTAATATCTTTCGTTTTCAATCACGAATGAAAACGAAAAGTCTTTTAGCTCAAAAAACATTGAAAATTTTTAGAAGATCCATATATATCAGGGTGAACAATTAGATAGAGAGTAAAAGATTTAACATCACTTTCAAGAAAAATAACACAATGATGTTTAGAAATTTCAAAAATCTCATAATGAAAATTTTCATATTTTCATTCAAATTTTTCATATATTCATTCATAAAAGAAGAAAAATATCTATTGTAGTGTTTTGAAAAAGGGATATCCTAGCCTATAACGATGTTTCTATATGACATCTAAATTGAGTGTGAAAATGAAAGAATATGAAAAGGGGTTTCATCTTTAAGAAAATAAAACTCATCCTTTCGTCTAGCTTGCACAATTATCTTCCTCATAGTGAGGTCCTAAAATACACAATGATTAACAAGAAAGGTTATCTTGTAGTTGTGGTCATCAGTGATTTTATAGATTAATAGAAACTTTACCGTAAGATAAAAGCATGCAAAACATAAATGCGGGTAAATGAGAAAGAATTTGAAATATTGCCTTAATTAGGGCAGGATTTGAAGGTTTAAAATAGATTGGCAAGGTTGATCATGTGGTTAAAGGATCCATAATCTAAAATCTAGGTATGAAAAAATTTATTTAAGGCACTAAAATACAAAAGTTAAAAAATCACATCATTTTAAGCTAGAGAGCATGATCCAAATGATTTTTTTAAAGAGTTGAGATTCTTGAGTTTGCCAATTTTCTCTAGGTAGAACCCTTCTGATTTCACAAGATAGTCATGCCTTTTTTGGTAACTGTCACAGTTTTCCTTATATCATGAAGGCTTTCTGTTACTAGAACTTTTCTTTGATTAATAATTTATTGCATAGTTACACCTTTGATTTCCTTTGGAAGAAGGCTTTAATCCTTCTATAACGGAAGAGTTTGTAGTAAGTCCCTTGCCTTTGAATTTGATTGTTGTCATGGCAAATATTTAAAGACAACAGCATCGCACATTATTGGTCTTCTTTCTTCTATTGCTCTTATGAGAGAGAAAACCTGATTTAATGATGGAAGATTTTCTCTATTAAAATTTTGAACCTGAATTTGGTCAAAGTCATAATTGAGTTCTGTAACAAACTCAAACACCCATTCTCTTCCTATAAATTTCTTGAGAATTACTACATCATGCAACTTGTCATCTCGATATCATCATAATAATACAGTTCAAGCTAATAAACACTTATTACGTGAAGTATAAAATAACAAGAAGGTTATTGTATTTGGTTATTCATATGTCAATTTTTATATCGCTAAAGAGAGCAGCATCCTTTACTTTCAGCACATTTGCTTGATGGCGTGCCAAACTTTTTTTAAGGTAGATAGGAGCATAAACAGCTATTGATTTTAGGCATAATTATATTCCAAACCCCTGTCATGATTATGAAACTTTCATCCTAAAGTATAAACTTTAGTTCCTTTAGCACCAAAGAAGAATCCATAAGATAATGAATCTTCCTCGTTTCTTTTAGAAAGGTATCACAATTTGAGATCATTTAATGTAGTTTTTTTCCATTCAATTAATATGTGACTTTTAGTCGTTGAAGTTCCTCTTCAGTCTGATTTTCACCATTCATGATGGTTGACTCTTTGGAAGGGAAATGCAAGAAACAAAATAACATAAAGAGAACGAAGAATCCAACAAAAAATAAGGAAAAGAAAAAAGAACAAAGGTTGGAAGAATGAAACCCTAATCTCGCACTGATATAATATAAAAAAGGAGAAATTAAAATATAAAAAAAGATAAATTTTAATAAATTAATTAATTAATTAAAAATTAAAAATTAAACTTTTTCAGAAGTATTATAATGAAAATAAATCAAAGCTAAGTAACCAAAAAAAATCCGCAAAAGGGGTCGGTGGCTAGAAAAGGAAAGGAAGGCACATAGAATGCATTCTACAACAACAACGACAACGACATCAAGCCTTTATCCCACTATGAGGGTCGGCTACATGAACCCCTTTTTTCTTCATTTTGTCATGTTAAGAGTTAAATTCTCATTTAGAATTTTAGATCTAATAAAAATAAGTCATTTCTAATATTTTCTAATCAAGTCTTTTTTGGTCTACTTCAGTATTTCTTAAGATAGGTCAAATCTAATATATCTATGCTCCTAACTAGGTCATCATTAGGCCAACATTTTATGTAATCAAACCATCTAAGGAGACTCTCTAATCTTATCTGCCATACTCCAATCTTTTCAAATATATAGTCATTTCACATTTTATCTATAAGAGTGAATGACCTAAGCATCCTTATCTCTATCACACTTTACTTAATTTTATCTTGATAGTGCTTCTCATTGAGGTTGCACATATCAAGGGAAGAATTCATCTTTCATCCTTAGTTTTCAGAAACAATATCTTGTATTTTGCATTTCAATAAGGCATACACACATTAGTCATCATCAATTGAATGAAAAATCTTTACACTCTTCCACATTCTCTATATCCTAGTTGACATGATCCATTGCCATCATCAATTGAGTGAAAATTTATTATTCCCGTCCTGTCTTCGCAGACCTGAAATTAATTTAGCTGAGAATATACATAGTGGAACATTTCATGAATTGATGTTATGTTGCACTGTAAAGCTTTTGTTGAATAGAGAAAACGATAAATTTATGCTAACCGCTAAGGGTAATGAATTTTTGCTACTTCATTTGAATTTTTACTATGCACTCATATCATAATGTAAATTTTGGAATAGCAAAATTGCTGCTGACAAGTGTGGGCTCCGAAAATTCGGACTCCACTCGCTTTTCTTATTCGGCGAGGGAGTTTTAACGAAATAAGTTCCGAGGTAAATTTTGGAAGGGCAGATGGGTTTGTAGATAAGACACTACCCAAAGATTTCGCCCTCATTTTGTGAGGACTTTATGATCTGAGTTCTGGTTTCCTATAGGCACAAGCCCCTATAGTTAATTACCTCTCCCGATAACGAGAGAGAACTTTCGATTAAGGCTAGTCGTCAATTAGATACGTATATAATACGTGTTATCTGGCATATAGTAGCAGCAATGGATTTGAAAAATTAATATTTTAAAAAAAGAAATTTCACCATCGTGCACTTAAAGAGGATGGTGGGGGAATGGATGATAGACCCGATCAAGATCCCATGGTTCCGTCGTCCCGGGCCATCGTGGTCCCTGATCTACTTAGTCAGAGGAGGTAGTCGACCCAACCTGACAGAAGGATCCTTGTCGGCAGCCATGGGTTGCTTCGTCCAAGGGGACCTTGTAGACCGGGGTTGGATGTTTGTCTAAGTGGACAAATTTGAATCCACCTTAGCTAACAGAGGGCTTTGTGCCCTATCGATCATATCCTATTGATTCATTTCTCAAGGATTTAACGTCATTAAGGAGCGTATTGGCTCTGGCCATAACCACTATCTGTGGTGCCATTTGGCGGCAAAACCACTCGGTTCAGAGGGCCCCGGGTCATAACCGTTTACCTGCAGTGCCATTTGGCGGCGAAACTGTCGGTTAGAGGACACGTACCACGTCCTTACTGGCAAGAGATTGTTTGAGAATGGATTCTAATGATATTTTCGACTAGGCGTTTGACTTTTTGTGAGCTAGAGTTTATTTGAATTTGTCCACCCCGACAGACTATTGCGGAGGGCGGATGGATTTTGCTTTAAGTGTGTTGATGGATTGATTTCATTTTTAAATATATGGAATTTGGGCTTTTTGTGGAGCTTTGGATTTTGGGGATTTTTTGATTTTTGTGGATATTTTGGGTGGAGCTTTGAAATATTTGAAATAAACTTTGGATATTTGGGAGAAGTTTGAAAATATTTGGAAACCCCTCCGGTTGAGATCTGCATTCAACACGACCATCATCGGGGTGTTCGGGGTCATTTCTCTTTTATTGATTGAACCCTGTCAACTTTGTCGGGCTATCGATAGAGGATCGGGTTTTGTAGGCTTTGAGCCTTTGATAGTGAATTCTTATTATTATAGGCCTTGAAAGCCTAATATGGATGTATTAAGACAAATATGACGGTCGCCACAACTGTATATTTGTTTGTTGGTTCGAACCCTGTCAACTTCTATTTACCCGTATAGAAGGATCGGTTTCGAATCTGAATTCACTTGTCAACCCGCGCAGCGTCCCTAGACGTCACGTGTGTACCAATAACACGCTCGTCGGGGCCCATGCGGGTTAAGATTATATACCCCATTAGTGTACCTATGTGTATACAAACTATTGTGCACGTGCGGGGGTATTCTTGGAATAGACGTCTTCTGTCTGCTTGTACGAATGTTGCAGATCCGGTGGCGTGGCGTAGCAGCTTCTAAATGGAGTTGTTCGATGCTTCTTACAGGTAGACTATCGTGCACTACTTGTTGATTTTTGTAGGCGGGTCATAGTGCACTAACTAATCTCCTGCCTTGTTGTAGATGATTGCTTCTATCGCAGTGCTTCTGTATTTGCTCACAGACAATCTGTTGTATATGCAACAAACTTCTTATAATAACTCGTATGCATTTGAATTTGATGCAGTCATTTTGCTTGTGGATAATATATTAGGAGTCAATGGATCTTCTACATCAGCTTGCATGAGCTCCTATCTGCTGTAATTCTCTTTTGTACTTGTTCGTAGATGCCACTTTGTACTTGTAACAGGTCTCCTAAGATAATTCACAGGAGTTCACATTTGCCACCAACCTTTTCATACACATTGGTTGGTAGGTATTTGCTTTTGTTGTTGTCTTTTGTATGTATAATAGTTTTTATTTTTTTAACCCTTTGTTTGTGAACACTGTACGACATATCCATGCTTGCATAAGGACCCATTACACTGTGATGCATCTAGTATCACCATTCGCAAGTGGATTAATGTGCTCATTTGCAAACTGTTGTTGCTCACTATATGTGTTGCGTTCTCTACTAGTTTCTTTATGCAAGCCATATTTGCTATAATGTTTCTAAGCATATTCTGTTGGTGGGTTATCATCCCCTTTACATGTCATTTGCTAATAACTCCACTCACTATTGCCTTCAAGCTTTTTATGTAGATTCGGGGACTAACTGACATGAACAATACAAGCTCAATGTTATTTGTATCATTCTTTTAGGGGATTGACTTATTCATCAGGAGCTTTCTCTTTCTTTATTTATAGGCATGAAACACTTATTGCTTGTTGTATGTAGACAATCATACATGTTGTATGTGGATATTCATGCATGTGAAAATCTTCTACCATTATTTGGAAGTCAAGACCTTGTTGCTTTTCTTTTATTGCAAATAAATTGCATTTGGCCTTTGCTTATCACATATTCATTGCAAGACCCTATAACTTGGTTCAAACCAAGTTCATAAGTCTCATGTGATTTTGGCAAGTTCAAGTTCTCCACATTCACTTGAGTTCATCATGGTTCAATTCTTTAAGTTCAAAGTCTCCTTGATTAAGCTTGATTTTAAGTCTTTTGTTCAAGTTTGTACTTAATATGTTAATGTCCAAATCCTTGTCTTTTGAGTTCAACCATGTCCAAGCCTTGTTCACAAGTCATCTGTTTGAATTCAAGTATCAAACTCAAGTTCGATTGAATTTTGGTTCATTTGAATTTAATCTCTTTATTCTATTGTTCAAGTGCAAATCAAAGTCCCCTGTGGTCCTTGTAGAGTTCAAGTTTGTCACATCATTTTCAAGTCCAAACTTATTGTCGTTCAATTCGAGTTCAAAGAGGAGATTGGATCAAGTTCAGTTCAAACTTCGTTGTCTTTCAATTTCAAGCTTATAAATCCAAGCTTACAAATTCTCATCATTTTGAGTTCATTTGTTTTAAGTTCTGAGCATAGTCCCAAGTCCTTGGTTGTTCAAATGTGTCCAAACCTTTGTTTTCTTTTAGTTCAAAAAAGTCCGTGTAGCAACATTTTCACCCGAAATTTCGGCAGCCTTCCAGCGTCTCCCCCGTTTAGGGGAAAACTACGGAAAACTGGGCCTTTTCCACCACGCTAAGAAAAGCATGCATGGTAGATGCCCTCTTTCGAGGACACCGCGGCCGTGTAATTTTTTGATCCCCCACCACGCTAAGAAAAGCGTGCATGCGTATTTATATTTTTTTTGTAAAAAAAGTATTTTTTTATTTTTGAAAATATTTTGTAAGCAAGGCAGTTATTTCACCGCAAGCGGGTACTTATGGGTATCCCCGCTTCGTCGTGCGCATCGCACTGGGATCCCTTCCCACCACGCTAAGAAAAGCGTGCATAGGCGGAGTTTCCAAGGCGATACGAACTTCGAAGAAGGAATTTGGGTGATTACCCTCTTCGTCGCAAGCGTCGGGACGAACTCCCTCCCACCACGCTAAGAAAAGTGTGTATAGGTGGTCGTTTTGTCCCGACAAATGCGTTGAAACGAGTTCTCGGAGTTTTAGGGTTTAGGAGGGATTATACCTGCACGGAGTCGACGGTGTTGTCACGAGGATTAAGGCAAGAGGAGAGAAGAGGATATTTCCCCTTCCTCTTTTTATCAATTTTTTTAATTATAATTAAACTTAATTAATTATAATTAATTAATTATAATTATAAATAAATAATTCATAATTAATTTAATTAATTATAAATAATTATAATTAATAATAATTAATTAAATTAAAATAACTAATTATAATTAAAGTTAATTAATTATAACTACTTATTTTTATTAATTAATTATAATTTAAAAAAAATTAATATATAATTGAATTAATTAATTATAAATAATTATATTTATAATAATTATTATTATCATTATTATTATCAAAATAATAATAATAATAATAAATAAAACAGTCTAAGGGCTGTTTGGCAACAGGGCTTGGCCGAAGAAGCTCCCGAAAGGGAGAAAGTTACCTTCAGAGCAAACGAGCTCCCGTTCTCACTCCCGATCAAAATGTTGTAACTTTCGGTTCTACAAGAACGGAAAGTCGTCTGAGGAGCGAAGCCGTCCGGCCAAGGAGGAGTCGGAGAAGGGTTTGGCCGGCTAGGTATGGATTTCCCTCTCTCTCTCTCTCTCTCTCTCTCTCTCTCTCTCTCTCTAGATCAAAGGTCGGTACAGGGAGCGACGGGGCTGGCTGGATCGGAGAGGAGAAGCGTCGTGGCTTGGGGTCGGGATCGAAGGAGAGGTCGGCCGAAGGAAGAGTCGTAGCGATCGTGGGGCTCCCGATCGGAGCAGGCAGAGAGCAAGTGTGGTAGAGGGAGGAGCTCGTGATCAAGTGTCTCCTGAAGCTCTCACTTGGGTCGGTATTTAACAACGGCTTGGGCGCTCGATCGAGGCGAGATCACCGATTTTAAGCAGGATTTCACGGGATTTTGACAGATCCGGCAGAGATACGAGGTTTCCGGGATTTCTGGCGGGATTTGCGTATTAGCATCGATGCATCCAAGGTATTGAGCGTGATTTCAGGGATTTGCGGTGTGGATAAAATATTTTATATTTTTTTCTTTTGTTTTATCTGTTGGAGGTCAACAGTCAGAGCGTGGACAACTCTGTCCACAGAAAAGGTTGAGCATCAAACATGTCATAATCATCAAGTGTGGAATTGATGATGCAAGTTTGTGTCATTTCATATATCTTTCAAATTTTACGCATGCACTTATCATGAGGGTGTTCCTCATTTTCCTCTATAGATCATTCCAGCCAATAGAGGCCCATGGAAATGTTGATGCTATTGAAGGATACGACTTAGCAACTTGGTGGATTTTGTTGTAGTTTCAATTGCGAGCCTTGTTTCTGTCCAAAGAGATGCCGTCATGAAATTGGTAGAATGAAGAAAGTCTCAAATATTTTTGTTTGTATCTTTAAACAGAGCAATAGACAAAATAATGGGTTCAAGGATATAGAGCATTCATGTGAGAACAGTACATTAGGAAGCTTGGCATTTGATATCTTTAGTAGCGTCAGTTTGTTCTGAAGGAAAAGTGCCATGACTAAATTTTTCATGAAATCCCATAAAGAATATAACGCCCAAGACCATAGGAGATACTGAATACCATTGAATTTGATTGACATACAAATTCTTGATACAAGCTCCAGCTTGAGGGTAGGTGTAGAGCAGGCCATGAATAAACAAGGCCAACAATAAAGAAAAATGAAGGGAGGAGTTTAAGAAATCATAGATTTATGGAAATAACAAAGAGATGTGGTAAGAAACAAATGTGCAAGATTGGTTGCTAACAAGATCACATGCAGCAGTGATGGCATAGCAGTAGAAGTAGCATACCGTGATGTGAAGACGACAGCATACGCATGCAATGAGGGCTTACGAGTGCTACGGTGTTGAGGACGTCCTATAAGTTTATGATGATGGTAAAGTGCTGTGAAGGCAACGGTGTGCAAGTTCGACTGGGTATGCCTGGGCATTGATGAGTATTCACATGGAAAGCTTAGATGCAATGGGAAAGGTGACTAGAGTAGGCAAGTGGGCGCGACAGCTAGGTTTACCTTAGTCCACCTCTCTCTGATACATGTTAGAAAAAATATCATTATTATCTGTCTTATTCACCAGAGAGTCTCTCTATTATTAATAGAGGAATGCATACAATGATCTATTATACAATCAAATAAACATACATCTCTCGTCAAATATAAGGCACCTTCCTAATTTTCCTAAGCAAACTAAAAGAGATAAGTGTTCTTGCTTGAACTGAGTGCAACAATTATCAAGATGTCGAATTCAGGAAGTAGTACTCCTGTCAATATTCATCACTGGCTTATATGAATTTATTACATGAACATAGTTCAAGTATTTGGCACGTTATTAAATTGATTGATTTGTCTATTAATCATTTATGAGTGTTTTAATGGAAAGAATCGACTATTATTAGAATAACTGAGGAAGCAATAAAAAAAATCTCTCTATCTCAACAACCATTCACCTGTTATTGTTTTCAATCATCATCTAGTAGTATACATTGCTCGAGATAGGTGGCTTGGTGAGGTGTCTTCGTTATTGGGGATTACTAGAGACCAAATAATAGTTAAATAGACCCGCAACCCATGAGCACTGTATGAGTAATTAAATTTAAATGTCGTTTGTTCCAGTGCAGAAGTTTATTGGCTGTTAATTTTGTATGTTAATAGATAATCCAGCAAACTTAACAATTTTCAACCTTGCAAGAGATTCAGCTAGTTCATATACATATAAAATTAAACATTTATCATCCAAATAATTCATTTGCACATTTTCATAGAAATTAAAAAAGAAAACTAGCATTAAATATTTCGTGTAAGATACAACAACAATTAAGACTTCATTTGTGACGGCTTTCTTATTGCTTCTTAAAGCGGTTTTTTACGCTGAAAAGTTGTTTTAAGAAGCATTTAAAAACCGTCCCAAACGAAGCTTAAGGAGCTTCAATTAAGCAATTCTTAGAAAAACCGAATGTGTGCTTGTAAAACAGCTTTTGCATCTATAAATGTAGTTATGAACCAAACAAAATCATTAAATTGTGAAAAAATCACTAAAACAAACAGCATAAGTTAAAAATAATTTATCTGCAAGCGCATGGACAGATGCACTTTCATGCCCGTGTTGTGTAAGCTAGTATGCATGCTAACTGTCATGGGTAAAAGAACAACATTCCTCTCAAAAGCACTGGTAACAGAATTTTCGTAGGAAAAAAAAAAAAAGAATGGCAAGAGTTTATCAGGGAAACAAACTAACCCATGAAGACTGGACTCAGAGGAACCTTGACTAATTTCCCATCGAGCAAATGCACTCTCTCTCTCAAAAGCCAATTCCTCCAGCTGTTTTTGTGCAGCAGCTTGAAAAATATGGGGCTGATTCTTCAATATATCACACAAGAATTTACCCTCGGGTGTGCATAGTTCAAGAGGAGTGCCCAAACTTCTATAGTCGGACTCATTAGACTCAACCCTTGCCAGTGTAGCCAGTGATGGTAATCTATGATTGGAAAAGTTGTTTCTTCGACAGAATCTAAATATTCCCTGGGCCACAGTATAGAAAATGTTCACAATATAAGCCTAACAGATGAACTTTGTTGGCTTATGGTTAATTTCAAATATCAGCATATAAATGTTGATAAGAACATTTTAAGCAACAATAAACGAATGGATCCTCCCTCAATCAATACCATTATAGAAAACCATATAAACCAACAGAAGAACTCAATTCATGACAAAATCAAGTGGTCTGAATTAAAAGATAGATCTCAGATGAAACCTGCAACTTCCAACATCAACTGAAAAGAACAATCTTTTTAAGGACTAAGAAATCAAAATCTTTTATTGAATCTAAATTTATTTATGGGTAACACCCACCCTTACCAGCAGACAAGCCTAGAAGATTATGAATTGAGAACTTATGAAGGAATGAGAAGAGTAAGGGAGAGATTTGTAGAAAGTATTTCACTAGCTCAAAAACTCTTTAAAAAAATGCCAAAACATGTAAAATATTCCTTTTCATTCTTTATTTATATTTCATTCTTTATTTATAGGGATCTAAGAGTTATAGAAAATATTACATCAAAAAAGAGTCAAAAGAATTATTAATGACCCATGGTATGGACTTCCCTAGAAAAGTGCCAAGCTCTAGCTGGCCAAGTGAATGGTTACATCTCTTATTTTGACCCCTCTATTTTGAGACTAGTTCCCTTATACCAAGTGCATGCAGGCAAGCCATGATGCGCAGACACAAACAAGGCAACATAGATACAACATGATAAGAACAAGCATGAGATTCATTAATTATTAAAAATATACGACACGGGTACGAGTTAGACATGACATTATAATTTTTATATCTTTAAAATAATGTATAAAAATTAAATAAGTAGAATATTAAAAATAATTAAAAAAATAATATTTTATATAATTATAATTTATGCTTAAAATAATAAATATTAGAATGTCAAAAGTTCGGTCGATGTCATATGTTAGGCATCGAGAGTGGAAACACATTGTTGTTGAAATTCAAGCATCAATGTTATGCAATGACAATGAACATCAGACGCCGATATTGAGATGTCAAAACCACGTCGGCCGTTAATGTTGAGGCGGTGCTGGACAAGGTGAAATGTCAAGATAGAGCAAGGTATGATTGTGGGTGTAGAAATTGATGGTGTCGAGCGTCAATGTCAAGATCACATTAAACGTTGAAGTTGAGATGATTTCGAAATGCTTATGTTGTGACAGTATTAGACATCGATGTTGGGATAGGAAAGAGCATTGTATAACCCAAACTGTGACCGACCAGAGAATGAAATGAAAATGTGTGGGGAATGGGAGAATGAGTGCAAAAAATTAATATGAAGCTGTGTAGAGGAAATGAGAAATTTAGTTTTTATCTTTTATAATAAATAAAAATTGAAAAACAAAAAATATATTTAAAAAAAATCATAAAATATTTAAGACATTGTGTCGAGCACACACTTCGAATTTATTTTTAATGCTTTTTTAAATTGGACACATCTCGGATGTGAGATGTGTCCAACAAGTGTTTGATGTGCCATTTCTAATACGCGTCATATACAACATACCTCCTTAAGGAAAAGTTTCGGTGCATCATTGCTGCCAAGTAAACGTAAGCAAGTCTGCTGGTGAGGTCAAAACTGAGAAAGCTATGGCAAATAAGCACTGTAAAATCATTAGCGGCCCTTTTGATTGATTTCTAAATTGCTTCAATTTGAGAGGCAAGTCGATTCAAGTTGCAGATAAAATAGACTCCATGGTCAACTGATTGTGATGAAATGAGCAGTAACCTCTTAAGAAAATCCTTTCATGCTGCTGGGATGATGGATATTATTAATGACATTCTAACCTAGGTAGCGATGAGTGTCTTTAGTGGGTGCTTCTTGCCAAAGAGCAAATCCTGATCCGATTGGTATGTATGAACCCTTGGCTTTTCAGTGAGAGTCAACTCCCCTTTGACTATTTTGCAAAGTTGGAGATTGGTGACCCTGGAGCAAGTCGTCATTCCCGAGGTCCAAAAGGTACCTGGAAGATACCTATTAAATACTTGAAAATATGTATATTAGTGTCCATTGAATTCCGCAATTCGCTTCATCCTATAAAGGTGAAGCATCAAAAATAACAAGTGAACTAATGGTGTGCAATTAACATGGCCACTAACTAGTTAAAGGAAAGTAAATGCAAAGTCAATGTTATGTTTTTGATGTAGCCACGATTTTCACATAAATTTCCCATGATGACAGTGATGTGACGCCACTCATGCCAACTCCTATAAGAAGTGGCCTCATGCATGAACTCCTCAATCTCTTAAACATTTAGTTAAATCGTAGCATGCGGTGAGTGTGATAAAATGGACCCCATAAAACTTGTAATGTACAATATGATACTTATGTGGAGGGTGGCGATTCGTTTCTCTAAAGGCGACAGAACTGAGAAGAGGGCGATTGGCCCTTCAGCAAATAATGAGAAAGGTGTCGATGCTAATCCCGAAATAGTTCAAGGATACATTGGGCCTATGACTCCTGCAAAAAGAATGAAGGTGGAAACAGGTGTAGCGAAGGAAACTAAAACTCTGTCATCTAATATTGCGGGCACCCATAACCTTCTATTGGGGTCAATTATTGTTAAGAGTCCATGGAGAGTGACACACTCATTCTGAGGACTTTCCCTTGAACATGAGGTTAAAAAAGTGATTTCTCCTAGGGCAACCAGTAAAGGCTGCAGTTAAAAAAAAGGTAACCTCCATGAAGGTTGTAATGGCCTTTGGTAGGAGCTGATTTGAATGATTCAACTAAAAAATAAATGAATTACTAGCAATCCTTGAAGAGTATCAAGTTTGGTAGTCAAGCATTCTCCTCCAATAGCAAGCCTATTATGTGCCATTCCTCAAGAAACTTTGACACATCGGTATTAACGCAATGGGCACCAAGCTTGTACACTAAGATCACTATCCTTCACAAAACGTATTAAACATTCCTATAAATTGCTTGGATAAGAGCTTCTTTAATGTTGATCCTTCACTATGGAAAAGTGGTCAGCAAAGGCTGAGTTGGCTGTGGAGACTACCATCAAGCAAAACGAGGAACCTGCTATGGAGAAGACCCCAGCTTCTCAAGGAATGGTGGCACCAAAGAAGTCGCTATTCTCACTCTTATTGGGCTCGCCGGGTGACAAAATCCCCTTAACTCAGGTGTTAACAACATTTGAGGCACTGGGTGATGTATCACATTATGTTGGTAAAGATAATTAAATTAAAAGTTCAATTAGAGAGCTAAGACCAAAGCCAACAAAATGATTAAAGTAAAGACCAAATTACAAAAGTCTAATAAAAAATCCATAATTTTAAATATTTTAAATTTAATTTATACTTTTGTTTTCATCTAGAAACTTATGCGGTTAGCAATGAAATGGTTAAGGATGAGACATTAAAAAAAGGGTAGTTGAAACTCCTCTTTAATGACCAAACTAATCCCCTCTTTTTCTCCCTTTTTCTTTATTTTTCTCCAAATATTAGTTTGGTAATTACAATAAATATAAGATAATATGATTTTAATTTTCAATTTCGGAAAAAAAAATTATGTGGAGGAGTTCTCTCCATTTTCTTAGTATTTGGAGGCTTTAAATGTCTTTTTTTTTGTGAGAAATTAGATAGTTATCTTTTTTTTTATGTTACTTACAAATCTTCTTAAACTGTTACTCAACTCTATTCACAACTTTTCCTCTACTTTATAAGCATTCTATAAGACTGATAAACTAACAACCAAAAAATCTTAAAACCCTTCAAAACAATTCCATTTGCCATCAGTCCAAATAGGGAACAATTGGACCTAGTCTTATTTTTTACATTTCAACATCCTCTTAAACACAACCAAATTCTAAATTCAACTCCAGTTCACAACCTCACATTTTAAGCTAACATTCCACCATTATTTACAACTATTTATCTCACGTAAGTCACACTTGAAAGTGATCTTCCAAATAAACTGAAATTAGACTAGTATTGTCATTTCTACTAATATACCCCTCAAAAGCCTTCATCATTTTATCAAAAACTCCAGAGTACTTCTCTAAATATTAAATTAATAATCTACTATCTTTTCTAACCATTAATCTCAACAAAAGGCTACCTACCACCATCATATTTGATATTAGAGCTAACTTGGAGAGAAGCCCATTTGCTAAAACTTCTGAATAACTTAAAAGAATTTTCTTATAGTGGGCATATCTCCAAAAGCTTAAGAGTTACTCCAGTAAATTTGGGTTTAGTAAACCATTTATATAATAGATTTATTTTATACTAATAGCTTGAATATATAGTATATTATTTTGTAAGTCTATAATGTGCTCATCAGATGCAATTAATGAGCTCCACCATAAAGCATAGCTAATATTATAATGTGAACCTACCTATAAATTTTTTTCTTGAGTGCAAATTTCGATAAGAGTGTGTTCCACCCTAAGAAACGAAAAACATGACTTTGATGTGCATAAAACTTTATATAACCTTATTTAAATTTTTATATTAACTATAATGATAAAATAAATTGTTTATTTATCAAAATTTAAATAATTTGTTAACATAAGGGCTTTGGCTTATATATCTAAGCAATTTTCTTTCTTGCATTCAAAATTACATGCATTAAAATATGTGTATAAAATTTAATATATTTGAAATAAATAAAAAAACTATGTCAAATAGCTTAAACTACCTATGACGATCTTAAGACATAAGAGGTCTTTGTACCCCCCCCCCCCCCCCCCCTCACTTCGAAGTTCTTTTTTACTTAATATTTAATTTTTTTTATATCTATACTTTAAATTTCACAGACTCTCCTTTGTAGCTCTTTCTCTCTCAACTCTCTCTTCATATTAAAAAAATATCATCTCAAAATATATGAATCAGCTTCACAAGCTCAAATTAAAAATTTGACAAGGATAGTTAATTCTTTAGATCTTAGGATTCATGAAAATCATATTAAGCCAAATAAACTATTTGAGTATATATAAGGATTAAAGGATCAAAACATAAGCTATTTTGAATCATTTGCAAAAAATAAGAAAAAACATGTCTCACGTCCCGCCCAAGATCATAATACACCTTTAGAAGATGATGATTCTTTTATAGACCAAGGTAATGATCAACCTAATAGAAGACAGTCCAACCTTAGGAATGGAGTTAGGAGAGAACATCATCATAAGAGTACTCATTATTTTAACGATCCCCCCAGGGGCAAATTATTGGGTCAGGTGACCGAAGCCATCTCTCCGTTCGGTCGCCAATAGAAATGCGCCATCTGTTAGTCATTTTTTTAATTTAATATTAACGCTTTATGTCTTGTCAGAGTTAGCGACCCGACCCGATA
Organism: Dendrobium huoshanense; assembly: GCA_016618105.1. Taxonomy (NCBI): domain Eukaryota; kingdom Viridiplantae; phylum Streptophyta; class Magnoliopsida; order Asparagales; family Orchidaceae; genus Dendrobium; species Dendrobium huoshanense. Next base: position 33,761,335 of record CM028351.1, on the reverse strand, counting down.
ACGCTATTCATTTGAATTCCGGAAAAGAAAGAATGGAAACGCCGCGTATTTTATTTTCGAGCGACATTTTCACCCGCATTCCAGCTCTGGTAAGCGCTCTCGGATTCCTCCATTACCTTCGGTTCTGCATTTGCTTATTCCTGCCGGAAGTTGACGACGAGACTGTAGAAGATCATCAATCAGGAAGAGGTATGGTTGCGCCTAACTTGCGCTTTACTTGCGCTTTCGTTGCGTTAAAGTTATATTGCCGTTAAATTTTAGGGTTTGGTTTACTTATAATTTTATCAATGTTTGTTTAATGTAATGTACTGTTCATATATTTATTTTCTGATTTTTCACGCTTCTTCTCTTCGTAAATGGATGAAGCAAATGATACGAAAGGTTTACGCTATCTTCTAAGTTTTAGGGTTTAGTAATAGTTGTAAAACTAGCATATATGTTCAATGTGGTTTTTAATTTTTTGGTTTTTTTTTTAATTTCAAACTTCTTTTAAGCTAATTAATTACGAAATGTAAGGTTGCGCTATGGTTGCGCTATAGTTGCGCTATAGTTGCGCTATGGTTGCGCTAAAGTTGCGCTAAAGTTGCGCTATAGTTGTGCTATGGTTGCGCTATGGTTGCGCTATTGTTGCGCTATTATATGATTGCGATATAGTTCTGATTTTTCTTTTTGTTATAGATGAAGACGCCCTATCAAAGGCCAGTAACATCTAGATGTTATGTTACTTCTTTCCGCAAACATTGTGATGCTTTTGCTGAGATCATTGATGATGAAGTGGAGCAAACATTAAAGAATCTGAACATTCATCAATTTTTTAGGTTCCCCGCATTCCAGCAGTGTATACCACTTCTTTTTGAGGTTCTCAAATTCTGGAGTCCTGCTGATGAGGGCTTCATCGTCCTCGGTCATGTTCTGAAATTCACTTCTGACAAGGTTGCTTTGTTGACAAGTAATATTTTGAATATGGAATTTTTTTATAGCTATATGTTTTTTGAACTTTAACAACTGAAATTTTCTGACAGGTATGCCAAACAGAGGCATTGATATCAAATGGAGGATTGATCCTCTAAATGGATTTCTGTCAACTGAAATTAAAACAGAAATGTCAAACTTAGACAGATTATCTGATAATGCAACAAAAATAAAGACATTTATTATGTTTTTGTTATCTAACCTTTTTTTTCCACTAAATAGTCATAAAACCCCTAGAAGGCTCACAACTGTAGCAAATAATTTAAGTGAGTTCAGTTCCATTAATTGGGCTTCATGCTTAAGGAACTTAATGGTTGCGGAGTTCAACACAATTTTTTAGAAGTTTCAACAACAAAAACCATTGGGTTACATCAATGGCTTTTTTCCTCTTCTACTGGTAAGTTTCCACTCCTACTGGTTATTCTACATGTTTAATGTTTTTAAATATTAACTTTAAAATTTTTATTTTTGGCATTATAAAGATTTGGTTTTTGGAACATTTTTCTTTGAATAAACCAACCAATTCAGAAATAAGACCACGTTTTCTTAGATGGCAGGGGTATACAGATTTATACTTTACTCAAAATAATGCAGCCAAATTATTTAAATTCTTAAAGAATAGTGAGGTAATTTTATCGTTTACCTGATGCAAATTATGTTAAGGTTGCGCTATGGTTGCTCTATGGTTGCGCTATAGTTGCGCTATAGTTGCGCTATGGTTGCGCTATGGTTGCGCTATAAGTTGCGCTATGGTTGCGCTTTAACAAATTTTTCTGTTTTTTGCAGATTTTTATTTGTCTTAACAATGTTACCAATGAGGAGGCCGAAAAATTCGAGGCTGACACTACTGCCATACAAAACTTGGAAACGCGTTCAGGTCATGAACCACAAAAATTGCATTCACCCCAGAAAATTAAGGCTTCCGCAAGAAAGAAAATTGACACCACCCCACCTCCCTCTCCTCCTCTCTCCCCCTGATTCTCCTCCTATTGAACCACTAGAAACTGAATCTCTGCCGCCAACTCAACCTTCTACTCGTCCACTTACCGAAAAAATTTCCACCAGTCAACCTTTTGCTGAACAGCCACCCATTAGAAGGGCAGATTTAGAGGCTGTTCAGAATAAATGTTTTGAAATTTTTGAGAAGATGTTGAATAAAATTCAAGATAATGTGGGAGCAAGATTGGATAGAGTTGAAGATATTTTGGAGAAACTTCAGGCAGATCAAGACTCACTAAAGTACAAATTTATTGAATTTCAAATGCAATGTGATCACAATTCTGATAAGCCGCATATATCTACATCTGCCTCCAGCTTCCCATCCGTGAAAAATACAGCTTTGTTTCCTTCAGGACAAGCACCAATACAAGATCTTCCTCCATCTCCACCAATGGCCAAAGAACCTCCACAACAACCCATACCTCCACTTCCACCATTGGCCGAAGAAATTCTTCCACAAACACCAATACCTCCACCTCCACCATTGGCCGAAGAAATTCTTCCACAACCACCAATACCTCCACAACAACCAATACCTCCACCTCCACTAATGGCCGACGAACTTCCACAACAAAAGAGAAAAAAAGAAAATGATGAAAAAGCAGAGAGTTCATCAAAACCAATCATACCATACTTAAAGAAGAACAAAGAGGTTATTTCTGTTGAAAATATAATAGTTGAGACACGACCAGCATTGGAAAATATGGATTATCCAGGGAAGCAATTTCTAACAGAGGAAAAACAACGAATTATGGATGAATGCTTCAAAAAATTTAATACAAAGTAAGTTTAGTTGCGCTATAGTTGCGCTATGGTTGCGCTATAGTTGCGCTATGGTTGCGCTAAGGTTGCGTTTTAACATTAAATTTTTCTTTGTTTTTGTAGGAAACACATAATAGTTGCATCTGGAAACATCGAGATAAAAAGATCAGATATTGACATGCTGCTCACAAATGATTGGTTAGCAGATAACCATGTTGATGCTTTTGCTTTCTTTTTACTTGAGCAGAGTAGGTTAATGGCGGAGAAATTTCAACGTTACTTGTACATTTCTCCATTGTACAGGGTAAGTATAAATAATATTTTAATCCTTTTTCTCACTTTTGTTTTTCATTGAAGGAGAACTGAATTATTGCAGGTTTACAAGTCATACAATCAGGATTATCAATTTTTTATCAAACACATTAATCCAGTTTCAGTTCAAGAAAGCAAACTTATTGTGCAACCCATAATTCACGAGAAGCATTGGGTTCTTCTTGTTGAAAAATTGAAGGAGAAAGTCTGGAAAATGTATGATTCATTACCAAATTCTGAACACAAGAGTATTTATCATACAGTTGTAAGTTCAATTCATATTTCAAATTAAATCCAGATTACTATGTTTATATACATAATAAATTGAATTGAACTTACAACTGTATGACAAATACTCTTGTGTTCAGGATTTGGTAATGAATCATACATTTTCCAGACTTTCTCCTTCAATTTTCCAACAAGAAGAACCCAATGCTTCTCGTGAATTATGGGTTGCACAATAAGTTTGCTTTCTTGAACTGAAACTGGATTAATATGTTTGATAAAAATTTGATAATCCTGATTGTATGACTTGTAAACCTGCAATAATTCAGCTATCCTTCAATGAAAAACAAAAGTGAGAAAAAGGATTAAAATATTATTTATACTTACCCTGTACAATGGAGAAATGTACAAGTAACGTTGAAATTTCTCCGCCATTAACCTACTCTGCTCAAGTAAAAAGAAAGCAAAAGCATCAACATGGTTATCTGCTAACCAATCATTTGTGAGCAGCATGTCAATATCTGATCTTTTTATCTCGATGTTTCCAGATGCAAATATTATGTGTTCCCTACAAAAACAAAGAAAAATTTAATGTTAAAACGCAACCTTAGCGCAACCGTAGCGCAACCTTAGCGCAACCATAGCGCAACCATAGCGCAACGATAGCGCAACCATAGCGCAACCATAGCGCAACCATAGCGCAACTATATCGCAACTAAACTTACTTTGTATTAAATTTTTTGAAGCATTCATCCATAATTCGTTGTTTTTCCTCTGTTAGAAATTGCTTCCCTAGATAATCCATATTTTCCAATGCTGGTCGTGTCTCAACTATTATATTTTCAACAGAAATAACCTCTTTGTTCTTCTTTAAGTATGGTATGATTGGTTTTGATGAACTCTCTGCTTTTTCATCATTTTCTCTTTTTCTCTTTTGTTGTGGAAGTTCGTCGGCCATTGGTGGAGGTGGAGGTATTGGTTGTTGTGGAGGTATTGGTGGTTGTGGAAGAATTTCTTCGGCCAATGGTGGAGGTGGAGGTATTGGTGTTTGTGGAAGAATTTCTTCGGCCAATGGTGGAGGTGGAGGTATGGGTTGTTGTGGAGGTTCTTTGGCCATTGGTGGAGATGGAGGAAGATCTTGTATTGGTGCTTGTCCTGAAGGAAACAAAGCTGTATTTTTCACGGATGGGAAGCTGGAGGCAGATGTAGATATATGCAGCTTATCAGGATTGTGATCACACTGCATTTGAAATTCAATAAATTTGTACTTCAGTGAGTCTTGATCTGCCTGAAGTTTCTCCAAAATATCTTCAACTCTATCCAATCTTGCTCCCACATTATCTTGAATTTTATTCAACATCTTCTCAAAAATTTCAAAACATTTATTCTGAACAGCCTCTAAATCTGCCCTTCTAATGGGTGGCTGTTCAGCAAAAGGTTGACTGGTGGAAATTTTTTCGGTAGGTGGACGAGTAGAAGGTTGAGTTGGCGGCAGAGATTCAGTTTCTGGTGGTTCAATAGGAGGAGAATCAGGGGGAGAGAGAGGAGGAGAGGGCGGTGGGGTGGTGTCAATTTTCTTTCTTGCAGAAGCCTTAATTTTCTGGGGTGAATGCAATTTTTGTGGTTCATGACCTGAACGGGTTTCCAAGTTTTGTATGGCAGTAGTGTCAGCCCCGAATTTTTCGGCCTACTCATTAGTAACATTGTCAAGACAAATAAAAATCTGCAAAAAACAGAAAAATTTATTAAAGCGCAACCATAGCGCAACCTATAGCGCAACCATAGCGCAACCATAACGCAACCATAGCGCAACCATAGCGCAACCATAGCGCAACTATAGCGTAACCTTAACATAATTTGCATCAGGTAAACGATAAAATTACCTCACTATTCTTTAAGAATTTAAATAATTTGGCTGCATTATCTTGAGTAAAGTATAAATCTGAATACCCCTGCCATCTAAGAAAACATGGTCTTATTTCTGAATCAGTTGGTTTATTCAAAGAAAAATGTTCCAAAAACCAAATCTGTATAATGCCAAAAATAAAAATTTTAAAGTTAACAATTAAAAACATTAAACATGTAGAATAACCAGTAGGAGTTGAAACTTACCAGTAGAAGAGGAAAAAAGTCATTGATGTAACCCAATGGTTTTTGTTGTTGAAACTTCTCAAAAATTGTGTTGAACTCCGCAACCATGAAGTTCCTTAAGCATGAAGCCCAATTAATGGAACTGAACTCACTTAAATTATTTGCTACAGTTGTGAGCCTTCTAGGGGTTTTATGACTATTTAGTGGAAAGAAAAAGTTAGATAACAAAAACATAATAAAGGTCTTTATTTTTGTTACATTATCAGATAATCTGTCTAAGTTTGACATTTTTGTTTTAATTTCAGTTGACAGAGGTCCATTTAGAGGATCAATCCTCCATTTGATATCAATGCCTCTGTTTGGCATACCTGTCAGAAAATTTCAGTTGTTAAAGTTCAAAAAACATATAGCTATAGAAAATTCTATATTCAAAATATTTCCTGTCAACAAAGCAACCTCGTTAGAAGTGAATTTCAGAACATGATCGAGGACGATGAAGCCCTCATCAGCAGGACTCCAGAATTTGAGAACCTCAAAAAGAAGTGGTATACACTGCTGGAATGCGGGGAACCTAAAAAATTGATGAATGTTCAGATTCTTTAATGTTTGCTCCACTTCATCATCAATGATCTCAGCAAAAGCATCACAATGTTTGCGGAAAGAAGTAACATAACATCTAGATGTTACTGGCCTTTGATAGGGCGTCTTCATCTATAACAAAAAGAAAAATCAGAACTATATCGCAACCATATATATAGCGCAACAATAGCGCAACCATAGCGCAACCATAGCGCAACTATAGCGCAACTTTAGCGCAACCATAGCGCAACTATAGCGCAACTATAGCGCAACCATAGCGCAACCTTACATTTCGTAATTAATTAGCTTAAAAGAAGTTTGAAATCAAAAAAAAAACCAAAAAATTAAAAACCACATTGAACATATATGCTAGTTTTACAACTATTACTAAACCCTAAAACTTAGAAGATAGCGTAAACCTTTCGTATCATTTGCTTCATCCATTTACGAAGAGAAGAAGCGTGAAAAATCAGAAAATAAATATATGAACAGTACATTACATTAAACAAACATTGATAAAATTATAAGTAAAGCAAACCCTAAAATTTAACGGCAATATAACTTTAACGCAACGAAAGCGCAAGTAAAGCGCAAGTTAGGCGCAACCATACCTCTTCCTGATTGATGATCTTCTACAGTCTCATCGTCAACTTCCGGCAGGAATAAGCAAATGCAGAACCGAAGGTAATGGAGGAATCCGAGAGCGCTTACCAGAGCTGGAATGCGGGTGAAAATGTCGCTCGAAAATAAAATACGCGGCGTTTCCATTCTTTCTTTTCCGAAATTCAAATGAATAGCGTTATCGGGTCGGGTCGCTAACTCTGACAAGACATAAAGCGTTAATATTAAATTAAAAAAACGACTAACAGATGGCGCATTTCTATTGGCGATCGAACGGAGAGATGGCTTCGGTCACCTGACCCAATAATTTGCCCCCTCCTGGAGAGTTAAAATTGAAGCTCCCACCTATGATGACACTCATCACACCAATAAGTTACTAGATTGTTAATCCACACAGATGAGTTCTTTTATTAGTGTAGGATAAATAATTATCCAAGAATTTCTTCTAATATAAAACTAACTAAACATGTCAAGATCTATTGAACTAATATTTTAGACAAAGAACATAGGTCAAGAAGGGCCACTCTTACTTAGATTAAATTGAAAGATATATTGACAACCAAATTTGCACTAGACACCATAAAAAATTACATGAGCAACTATTAACAGTTCGTGCCACGTCTGTCTAAATCATGAACTGAATGCAGTCTTTACCACATCTGTCTCTCTCACTTCACCTAATAATATCGAAATCTCAGACCAATTTTGGAAAATGCAGAATTTCTAACAAGATGATCAAATAGATCATTAATCCTTGGCAGACAATACTTGATATTAATTGTTGCCTTATTCAATTCGCTGTAGTCAATACACATGCATATAGTATCATCCTTTTGCACAAATAGAATAGGTGCACTCAATGGAGACACAATAGTAAAGACAACCTAGAATGCCAAACTCCTGAAATTGTACCTTCACATTCTTGAAGCTCTTTAGATGACGTCTTATATGGAGCCTTATATATCAAAACAGTACCCAAAAATACATCAATGTAGAACTCAATCTCCCTATCCGAAGGAAAACTCACCAACTCCTCAGGGAACAAATCGAAAAACTCCCATATTACATAAACATCTTCCAAAGATCAAGAATCCAAACTCTTATCCCAAACAGGTGCCAAAAATATAATACAACCTTTCCTCTATAATTTATCTACTTGAATAGCATGTATTAGGCATAACAACATTCCTCTAACTGTCCATAAATAGTGTAAATCTATTTTTCTAACAATCGATCTGAGCTGTGTATCAACTGAACCAATCCATACCCAGATGATGTTGAATTCAGAAATAGGTAATAATACAAGACTAAATCTCTACTATCTATCAGATATTTCAATATCACAAAAACATATTCTAATGATTACCATACCATCTCTAATAAATAAAATAATAGAAAGACAAAAAGACAATAGAACGGAAGACAACTACAACAATTCAAAATATTTCTCAAAAATAAATAAATACTTGCTCCAAAATTGCATAAAAGGCAACATGGCATGTCAAAAATATAGGTCATACTATAACCACATCCAGAGCATCTCTAGCTTCATGACCGAGTTCAATTGTATACACATGCCTAAATGAGTAATAAAACTATCAGGGTCTCTCTGATTACTCCCATATGATCTCTATGACAGAACAAAAACAACCACCTTTGTTAAAAGATCACTTAGCAAACACACAAGGGGGAGCTATCCTTGGTCTCCCTGTGACATAAAAAAAAAACTCTTATGCCAAAGCTCAAAATGTCAATCAAGTCCTGCCTGCAAACACTCACTCATCCTGTGTCCAATCTAATCACACCAAAAGTACTGACTTATCATCCAATAACACTGATCAAAATATCTTTTGCCACAACTATAACACCTAACTACCCCAATATTAGAACCTCAAGAACTGACAATGCTGGTGTTATCAAGAACTAACACTGACTAACCACCTCTCCTAGAATCTCTAGGTCCAAACTTACTCCACTTCTTAGAAAATATGGTACTATAAGTCTCACCATCGAGCTTTTTCCTACAAGAAACCCACCACTATAAAGTAGCTAACAGGTCATTCTCTATCAAACAAACCCTCTCTACTAACTCAAAGAAATCAGAAATGTGAAACATAACTAATGGTTGCCTCAAACTATCTTGAAACCCTTTCAAAAAACATGTAACACTTATCCTCAGAAGTATTGACCAGCTGCAGAGCATAACTGGCTAAGGAAGGGAACTCTGTCTCCTACTGCATAATTATCATACTCCCCTAAATCAATTCGAAAAAAATTCTATCGCATAGACGGAGATACAAACCATGATCTAAAGACAACTATTAACTGCCCCCAGCTGATCAAAAAATTCAACCTTCCCTGAAACTGCTCTCTCTCTCTCTCTTGGCACAACCACCAATGCTCAACCTCACCATCTAATAGAAACACAAACAACATGACCTTCCTTTTCAAGAGGACACCGCATCCTACCAAAAGTCTTTCCTAATCTTATCAAGCAAACTTTTGTTGCTCTTAGGTCAATAACTACTTCAAATCTCAAAGGCTTCAACTTCAAAGACAACTATACATATTTTTCCACATCATCAAATCTAACAGAATATATCCTACTATAAGCCTCACCCATTCACTGAGCAACCAGACTGGCAAACTGCGAAATGGAGTTAGAATTGATAGTAGGGGTAGCACTCTACACCAATATTGCCTGACTAGCACTATATCCATTTGTCATATCTAGGTCTTACAAATCCATTAAATAACTATTCAGAATATATAGCTAAACAGACATACACAAAAAATAAGTGAAAATGAATGCCCATATATTACCCGAAGTTATCTCACTCGACTATAATAGAATATTCCTTATAGCTATGTTTATAATCAATCCCTCAAAACCATTGCGTTAACACCAAAAAGGGGCTATCACAACTCAACTAAATATAACCCACAGAAAGGCCAAGTCATATTGAGTTGAATAATAACAGGCGAAGCCTAAGATTTATGTTTTAAAAAATTTTCAATTTATTTAATTAAACATACCACAAAACCATTAATTAATTTCTTGTAAATGAACAAATAAACTCATCCACAAATTTATATTCGTTGAATTCATCATCAAAATGACTAGACCATAACTATACATTATAATGCATGGCTACAAGTCAGAATAGAGCAGATAAATAAATAAACAAATAATCATGACTGTATAAAAATTAGAAAATATTTAAACATACTCAAACAAATCAAAACTTGGAAATACAGTTTCTCAATCAATTATTTTCAATTTGCCTGACCTAAAACAAAATGCAGAGAAGGTGTGAGCCAACACAGCTCAATAGATCACATCCACTAATCTAAATTTTCAATAATTAACTCACTATGCGTATGAAATGAATTTACGAGAATTTGATGATACAATATTACCATGAGCAGAATATAGATTATAGATTACTAAAATAAAATAGACTGTACATTTAAAATAAATATACAAGCATTTCATAAATCAGACCAAAAAACTATAATATTTTCATCAGGCCCTTATACCTCCAATCAAAAACAATTATAACTCCCACATGCTAGCTTTGGCCCTAAAATAAAGGACATAAAATAAATTAAAGAACCAAATATATATCAACTAAGAGCCCACATCAGCTACTGGAACCATATATTTCAAACACCTCACACAAGAAAAGAAAAAAGGGAAAGCAATGGTGGAATCATGAGGGTCTTGAATGGTAGAAGTATGTTATAAATAAACATTGCAAGTGAAGCAAGGATTAAAGAATATTAGGAATAGATATGAGCATGCATGATTGGCCTCTAATGCACTGTCTACCAATTGCTTTGAGAATGCAGCTCAACGACCGTCGTGGCATTCGTAGAAAGGTTATTCATTGACCACTAAGCTGGTTGCACCGTCTGTCACAAAAACTAATAAAGTTCCAAGAGAAGTGCTATGGAGAGTTCTTGAAAAGAAAGGAGTTAATAATGCTTATATTCAAATCTTTAAAGATATGTATGCAGGAGCGATTACTTGTGTTCAAACACAAGGTGGTTTGACCAAGTATTTCCCTATTTCGGTTGGGTTACATCAAGGATCGGCCTTAAGCCCATATCTATTTGTTTTAGTCATGGATGTTCTCACTAGACATTTGCAAGAGGATGTACCTTGGTGTATGCTTTTTGTTGATGATATTCTTCTTGTTGATAAGACTAGAGAGGGAGTTGAAAGTAAACTTGAATTATGGAGGTCAACATTAGAGACTAAAGGTTTTCGCTTGAGTAGATCTAAAACGGAATATATGGAGTGTAATTTTAGTAATAATAAACCTAGTGAGGGGATTGCGACTTTGGGCGATCAAGTCATTAATAAGAGTACACGTTTTAGATATCTTGGATCTATTGTTCAGAGTGATGGTGAAATAGAAGGGGATATTATCATCAGAATTCAAGTTGGATGGTTGAAGTAGAGGAATGCATCGGGCTTGTTGTGTGATAGAAAAGTACCCCTCTAACTTAGGGGAAAATTGAGGACTGCAATGCTTTATGGTGCTGAATGTTGGCCATTAAAAGAGAAGCATAATATTAAGTTAAGTGTGGCAGAGATGAGGATGCTCAGGTGGATGAGTGGCTTTACCCTTAGAGATAGGATACGAAATGAGCATATACGTGAAAAGCTTGGAGTAGCCCCAGTAGAAGATAAGATTAGAGAGAGTCGCCTTAAATGGTTTGGTCACATAAAACGACGGCCTTCCAATGACCCGGTTAGGAGAGTAGAGGTATTAGATTTGACTTATGTTAAGAAAGGTAGAGGCAGACCTAAAAAGACCTGGTTAGAAAATATTAGGAATGACCTTTCTTTATTAGATTTAAACGAGAATTTGACATTTAATAGGACACAATGGAGAAAAAGGATTCATGTAGCCGACCCCACGTAGTGGGATAAAGGCTTGATGTTGTTGTTGTTGTTGTTGAACTCTTAGCGCATTAGTTAGAAATAAGTTGGAGAATTCTAATAGGTCAAGTTATGAGCCTTCACTTTGCCCAAAAAATTATTTTTTATGAGTCGCTGCTACAAGTATGAATAAAAAGCAACCAATACTAATTTGATTGTGACTGTTTTGCTAGTAGTAATTATAAGAGGTGCGGTGGAGGTTGAGGCTGCAAATAGTCCAAAATTACATACAATAGATGTGCAAATAGTCTAAATTTTGCAAGTGGGTGCTATTGCAAATTAGTCTCAAATAAAAACCAAATAAACAACTTTTGGTTGATGGCCTTCAAAAGTTACATATAGTACAACAACTCAGATATCATATACATCAATGTATAGATCTAATAATATTCATGAATCTCTGACCAAAGTCGCAATGCTAAATAGATCGAAGTCGCCAAAAAACCAACTTTCACTCATTAGAAATCTCTCTTCTCTAGAAGGCTTTATGGGGTTTATTTTCATAAAATGAATATGTAATGGATTTTTATATTTTTATAAAAAGTTGACCTAGCGTCGCAATGCTTGACCCTGCAATGTTGTAGTGTTCTCTGCTGGAGAGCACAGCACCGTAGTGTCAGACTCTAGCATTGCAACGTTAGTGTATTTTTCAAAAATTTGTTGTTGAGCTAAATGCCACAACGCTACTAACCTAAGTGTCGCAGTGCTCTCCGGGGAAAAATTTCATGTTTTACATGTATGCACACAAATCCTAAGGGCACAATTCAAAACATTTTTCGAACACTCATTTGCATGTAGAACATTCACAGACACATGCAGAAAGATGAATACAAAAACTTCAATGAATTACCCTTACCAATTCGAATCAGAACAAATACAACTGCATGTTGCCACATTAAGTATTATAGTCAACCTTGAGAGTTGTAAAAAACAATTGGCATTTATAGATCGTCAATATCAGTGGCACTGTCTTTGATTAAAAAGTCTTCATATCATCCGTTGGATCAGTCCTCCCCCTACTAGACTCCAAATTAGGCATTTTGAAGATTGGTGGCAGGTTCACCTATGCTATCTCCATCAAGAAGGCATTCGTCAACACAAGCTCGGCCCTCCTCGGCCACTAAGATGACGGGTTATACTCTTCATCACTCATCATGATGTGAGTGGGAATCAGGTTGACTGTTAAAATCAACGCTCTGTGCTCTGGCCACCTACGACAAACTGTTGCACAAAAGATCCTTCGGGGATACTTTCTCTGTATGTGTGCATGCCACAACAGTCCCAACAAAGCATACTATATTATCTTGGAACCTCCTCTCCATTTCCTTGAGATCATAGCAAGTAGTATAATTCAGGCTCTCAATGTTCACAAATAGTTTGAGGTTGGTTTGCTCGTTAAGTTATGCCTATCTTCAATCCACTAGCATTAATTTATGCTCATCACACATTTTAAGATATTGGATCCAAGTTTTTTTGTAGGTGACACCCAACCTTATTATAAAGCAAGTCTAAGAGATTATGACTTGAGAACCTATGAAAGAAAAGCAAAAAGAAAAGGAGAGTTCTATGTAAAGTGCTTCATCAGCTCATATAATCTTTTCAAGTGTACCAAAAGATCCATAATGTTCCTCTTCACCAATTATTTATAAGGATCTAAGACTCGTAAGAAATGTTAAATCAAAAATAAACAAAAAGTATAATAATTAATTATCCTTAGTACAACTAACCTAGACACGTGTCAGGCTCGGGCTAGCCTGTGAATGACTACATTTCAAATTTTGAACACTCTATTTCGGGGTAAGTTCCCTTGTTCTGAGTGCATAGTAGAGAGTAAATATGGGCAAGTCCGCTGGTGAGGACCTAATTGAGAAGGTTGTGGCTGAAGAGTACTAAAATGTCATTAGCAACCCTATTGATGGAGTCTTGGATTGCTTCGATGAGGGAGGTGAGCCTATTCAAGTTGCGGGCATAGTAGACTCCATGGTCTACTAAATGTGATGGGACAAGCTGGAACCATCTTAGAAAGATATTTTCCTGCAGCTTGGATGATGGATATTGTTAATGAAGTTTCACCTAAGGTAAGGTAATTGCAAGTGGCTTTGGTGGGAGCTTCTTGTCAGGGGTTGAGTCCATATTTTAGTTGTCTGTTTGAACACTTAGCTTTCTATGGGAGTGACTCCCCTTTGACTATTTTTTCAAGTTGGATATTGGAAAACCTCGGGCAAGTCCTCATTGCTGAAGTCAACGAGGTACAAATTCAACTATTTTGACCATCAAACTACCTGTTAAATGCCTAAAAAGGTATATGAGAGTGTACATCCTTGAAGAAATTTTACATTAATATTGGGAGTTATGAAATTCAGTAAAATATAAAGGCTCATCATCTCAATTCAACAGGAACGACAAATGGAAAAAAAAAATAATGAACTAAAATTCTTACCATAGCGTAGTGACCTACAAATCAATTTATGATATGCAGGTGTATACGTAGAATCATAAATTATACAAATATAATTAGGTTTAGTAGAATATAGAACAACATAAAAATTAAAAGAGCCAACCAAAATTTGTCAGCAAGATGGAAATATAAGGATCATACTGAATCAAAACAAACAAATAATCAAGCAAGTTAAAGCAATAAAATCCTGACAAATTACAAACTAAAATACAAGCCATAACAAGCTAATTTAAAGTAGGACTACAAAATCAGTACCCATCAGAAACACTCAAAAACTTTTAAATAATAAATACTTTCATTAGAAGAAAAAAAAAGAATTTTTAGAACCCATGGATTGAATTACTTTTGCGAACGGCTTAACTGTAAAATAAAGGTAAAGCATACATGTATTATGCTTTGGCGGAAACTATATCCCAAACAGTTTATATTCAAGGACATGAAGTTCTAATATTTAGTGCATGCTCGGATTTAGTTTATTTTTCCAAAAACATGTATTTATATAGAGAAAAAAAGTTGACACCTAAATTTCATTTCATAACTTTAAAAAGAAGGTATCTGGCTTCTAAAAATTGTGAAAACACCCACATGTGTTTTAAAATGTTTCGGAATCATGCATAAGTGATTGTTTGAATTAATATGATTAATTTGACTAAAGATATATGAATCAGAGTAATTAGAATTATATATGATGCAAGCAAATATTAGGACAAGCCCCTATTTTTGCAAGCAAAAGAAAAAGCTTCATAGGAAATAGAAAATTACATAAAATACTCAAAATACGACAAATTACAACTTATATAAGATAAAAACTCTTACAAACGACGCGTACGAACTTTGAAAATAAAACAAACACCTAAAACTGCATTTCTTGTCGATTGAGAAGAACGTACAAGTGGAAGGGAACTTGAGGATTGAAGAAAGAGGTAAGCAGTCGAGACGAAGGAGGAGAAGCCCGCAAGCTTTCCTAGACAAAGAGGAAGCACGAAACAAGCTCGCAAGCTTTTCCAAAGAAGGAAGAAAAAACCCTCAGGTTTTTAGTCTCCAAAAATACCACATAATTTCTCTTTTTATTACAAAACATCTCCTAATATTTATAGGAGAAAAGCTGGCGGCCAAACAGTCACAAAGGGCCAGCATTAAATTTCCATAACAACACCTAAAAGGCGACAGAAAATAGGGAAAAAGCAGTCACCGGTCAAGCAGCCAAGGGGGAACCGAAGGGGCATAAGGGGAACTGGAACAGCCCATGGGAAGGAGCAGGGAACATCCACGGGAAATAGCAACCAGGGAGAAAACCGAGAAGACACAAAGAAGGGGAAAAGGCAACCAAAAGAGGAAGGAGAGCCATAGGTGGGGAAACCAAAGGGCTAATAAAAAAGGGAATGAATCTAATTAATCTTTAATTTATGAGCTTAAAAGGTAGTCCTAAAGACATTAATGAGCTGAATTTAGAAGAGTACATTAAAGCTCACCCAAAATGTTTTGACCCCCCCCCCCCCCACCTTTGCCATTATCAATTCTTCTCCGGTTGAAAATGCTCATCTTCCGATGAGATGTCCTCAAATTTTTGGAGATCCGGCATTTCAGATTCTTGGATTAGAATATCATACTTTCATTTGATGGATTCCCTTGTTCAAATTCAGCTAGAAGTGAACGCTTCTTAGACTCGTATCTCTCAGCACACAATTGAAGTTGTTCTTGAATCCTGAGAAGTTCGATCTGTATCGAATCTGAAGAACTTTCTTGTGGCGAGATCCATTTGCTTTTAGGAATAGATTCTTTAATTGTTGATGGCTTACTTTTTTGATTGCTTTCCACTTGATGTTAATCCATCTTGACTTAAAAAAGACACAAAACCTAGGAAGACACCAACCAAAGCTCTGATACCAAATTAATGCAAGCAAAAATTAAGGCAAGACCCTAATTTTTGCAAGCAAAAGAAAAAGCTTCCTGGGAAATAGAAAATTACATAAAGTACTCAAAATACAATAAATTACAACTTATATAAGATATAGACTCTTACAAACGACACGTACCAACTATAAAAATAAAACAAACACCTAAAACTGCATTTCTTGTCGATTGAGAAGAAGGATACAAGTAGAAGGGAACTTGCGAATAGAAGAAAAGGGTAAGAAGCCGAGACGAAGGAAGAGAAGCCTGCAAGCTTTCCTAGACGAAGAGGAAGCACGTAACAAGCTCGCAAGCTTTTCCAAATAAGGAATAAAAAACTCTCAGGTTTTTAGTCTCCAAAAATACCACATAATCTCTATTTTTATTACAAAACATCTCCTAATATTTATAGGAGAAAAGATGGCAGCCAAACAGTCACAAAGGGCCAGCATTTAATTTCCATAACAGCGTCTAAAAGGCCACACAGAAAACGGGGAAAAAGCAGCCACCGGTCAAGCAGCCAAGGGGGAACCGAAGGGGCACTAGGGGAACCGGAACAGCCCATGGGAAGGAGCAGGGAACAGCCACGGGAAACAGCAACCAGGGAGAAAACCGAGGAGACACAAAGAAGGGAAAAGGCAACCAAAAGGGGAAGGAGAGCTATAGATGAGGAAACCAAAGGGCTAATAAAAAAAGGGAATGAATCTAATTAATCTTTAATTTATGAGCTTAAGAGGTAGTCCTAAAGACATTAATGAGTTGAATTTAGAAGAGTACATTGAAGCTCACCCAAAATGTTTTGACCCCCCCCCCCCCCCCTTGCCTACATCAATATAGAATATAAATATCATTATTAATATTTTATAGTGTTTAATTGAGATAATTAGATGTGAAATAATTAATAAATAAATAAATTGAAACAAAATTTCATTATCTATATAATTTGTATATTTTAAAGAATAAAGGGAAATAACATTAACCAAATTGGAAATACAAGATAAGAAAATGCCAATATACCATGAAGCAATAAACAAGTTAAAATAAATCTAGTAAGTTAACCGATAAAAAAGTACAAAGCTAGCAAATTAGGAGAGACAAAAAAAATTAGCGATAATCAGTCTCCCATTCTAATGGGTCATACTCAACAAATTCCATAGTCCAAAATCTTATATATCTCTAACTTGTAATGTTTAAGGTTTAAAATTCTACAATTGGGTATTGAGGCCTTCTCTGTCCATGAAGCGAGACGTAAGCCTTAGGCATTTTTTAAAATCTAAATGAAATTTTTTTTTAATAATAGCCAAACAACCTATTAAAAGATGACTTATAAAATAAATAGTTATATTTATGAAACACAAAAATGCATAAGACATAAAGTGGAAAGTAATAAATTGCATGAAATATTGAAATCCCAAAATCACAATAACCAAACAATATATAATGGAGTTCAAATCAAAATAATATCTTTCCCAATATCCTGCTCATCGACATTTAATTCAAAAAAGAAATAGTCGTGACATGGCAACTGAAAAGTTACCAGCGTTGTCATCACTGAGGGGATCTTCATTTGAATCATTATCACAATGAATTGCTCTCTCCTGTCTCATCACTTGTTGAGTCCAATGGCTCTAAATCTACTTCTTCTTCCTCTATATCAATTATTTTACTATTCTATAAATGTCTTTCTTCAGTATAAAGAAAAATAATGTTTCAAAGTAAATAAGCTTTAAAAAAACAATTGTTTATATATCTTTTCTAGTTTCTTCTTTAGGTGCTTGGGCTGTGGTGGATGTAGATGCTCTATTTATATTACCATTAAAGAAATCAATGTTCAAATCTTCCTCTCGTAGTAATTTAGATGGTGTTACCTCCACTTCATCATCTAAAATTACTCATCTGATGTTATATCCTCACAAACCAAAGAATCTTCGACATCCTTCAACTTTTCTTTTTCAAGTTCCTATATATAAATCTCTTATTATACATTATGTTCACTAAGGAATTCATCCTTATAGTAGTCACAAGATTTTTCATCTTTGTGCACACTTTGTTGTACGTGCTCTCATTGTGTTCATATCAAGATGAAGATTTCATTAATCATAAAATCTTTATAGCAAAACGCTGCAATTCTGGAGTGTCATCACCAAATTGAATCCAACACTCAATTGAAATTTATATAAATAAGTGTAATAAGTACTAAGAAAAAGAATTTGAAATAAATGAGTAAAGAATACATTCAAATAACAAATAAAATTATTGGGAGATCGCTTGGAAGCAATGACTTTTGCTTGTTACAATCCAAAAAAAAAAACACTCTTTAATCTTAAACGGTACAAATTGTATGTTAACATTTAATCTTTTAGTTGAATCAGCTATGAGACTATTTATACATTTATATAACCCTAATTTTATCTCAGGATTTTGACTTATTTTAAGTCTATTAATATTAAAGGTTCACATAATAGTCTGTTGCATGTATGTGCCAATGAAGTTATAGCTCTCACCTGTTATCAAAGATATTCCAAGTTTCTTTGTAGCTGCACTCTTCCCCTCATAAGTTGTAGACAAACATTTCTTTTATTTTATTCATAACATTGTATATAAAGATCATAGCAGTGTTTTTCTCAGCATCCACCATCCTCAGAACCTACACTAGTGACCTAGTGGTTGTGATAGCATACATAACACTGTACCAAAATATGTCACTTAAAAACAATCTTCCTTAGCTCTATCCCCACAACTTTTCTTTCCCAAGCATAACACAACCACAGTGTAGAGATGAACATAAACTCCAAAGGTTGCAAAGTCTCCAACATATTCTGCAAAGTCAAATATACGGTGGAAAATCTGATTGTTGCAAACCTAATTATTTCCTTCTTTGAAAATACTCTCTTAAGTGTCAAAATACAAGAATAATTATAAAAAATGTTACTTATCCTCTTAGCTTTTGTTAGTACATTCTTATGCTACGGTAGCTCCCCAAACTTCTCAAGAATGAAATCTATGCAATTTCCTACACATGGAGTCTAATAAAAATGTTTCCTTTTCTCTATAAGATTTATTCCTACAGCCCTATAACCACTAGCATTATATGTTACTAATTGAACAACTAAGTAGTCTCCAACCTCCACAACGATTCTATCAAGTAATCCAAAAAAATATTCAGCATCTTTCACCTTATCAAATGCCTCAATTGACATAAAAAACACAGTGTCATAAGAGCTATTGATATGTATGTTTATCAAACTTCTACCCTTCGCATATGATCATCCATCAGACATGATTATAACATCTGTTTGGGCCAAGTCCTCTTAATTTCCTCAAAAAATTTCTCAGTATTACCCAACACCTTCAAAATTCAAGTCATTAAGTCATACATGAATGAACGTTTCAACCCTCTCCCATACGCTCCAACTGAACATATCATATTGTAATAAGAAGGGAAGGTTGCAACATTAAATGGGATAATATCTTCATTAAAAAAGTTGGTCTATATCCATAGATTCACATATTCATGCCTATCTAATATTCTTTAGGGTCAGCTTTTGTGCAATAAAAGGTCTGTCTTCCTATTTATCCTCTAATGAATTCGCCATATACTGATCCATGGGACCTCTTGCACCCCTCGAGTACATGAATTGCAATGAAGAAGATGAATCTCGACTGCTATGCTCACTCCCATAGTAGAAGCCTACATAAACTTTCTCCTAAAACTGTCTCTATGCAAGGTGCTTAGGTATTATTGACTTATTCATATATATTTTGATCTCCTCTCTTATTGTATCAAGCACTTGAGCGCATACTGCAACATTCTAGTTTGATCTGGATTAGTGCTCCTTCATCCTAGCCAAACCCACTACTTTCTCATAGTAGTTATATTTCAATATACATATGACTTGTCGCTATCTCCCACGTCAACTTGATTGCCATGTTTTCATGCAGGATCTTTTCTATAACTCGATATGGTTTTATCTTTGTTTCAAACCACCCTCTACAAAGCTCTGCAATAATAAGTTAAGAACATGAAGCATTGAACTCATTAACAATTAATGCATGCATGCATTGGCTATCATCACCAGCAATGAATAATTCAAGTTAATCATCACAAAAGCAATGAACAAGGGGAGATTGTGATTGTTCAATTGGAACATTAAATAGAAGATACAGAAGCAACTCATCAGTTTTGTGTAGAAACATTCAACATTTTGTTTTTTTTTTTTTTTTTTTTTTTGGTTTTCGATGTAATTTTCATTTTTTTTAAGAAAATATATTTGTATACAAAGAAAGAACAAGAATTATTAATCTATCATAAATAAAGTCAACTTAAATATCTAATTGTGCAAATAATTTGTTATATGAAGTCTTAGTACTATGTAATCATTAAATTTAATTTTCCAACAACAAAATCCTATTCAATTGAGCTGCTCTAGATGAATAGCTTCTATGAAATTGCAATCAAACTGTTAAAAATGATAGATTATCTTGACTGAAAAACAACACTTGATTAGCCATCCTACCTTCTATCACCAAATAAAATCCCAAAATTTATAACCAAAGAAAATGTGCCAAATAGTAATCTGGAATCGAACCCAAACATTCAAAAATATATCAAATTACTTTTAATATAATTAAGTAAGAGGAAAAAAACCCACAGGAAGAACAAATCCAATCCAACAGGAAGAACGCTATCGAACTGTCCTCACATTTAATCCATCAAGAAGAGCGTCAGTGAACTGTACCTAACTTCCGATCCAATAGGGAACGCATTGAATAAGGCAAAATATCTTATAACAAATCATTCAAAACTACCTTATGCGCAGCAAACAAAGTCGAACAACACGACGGGATGACCCCAAATTTAAAGCTTAGGTTTAGGTCTTAAATTTTTTTACTCGTCATTTTGAGGCAAGCACCTCACAGAAATGAGGCAAGGCGCCTCAGGAAATTATAGGCATGCATGTCACAAAGGCTAATAGAGGCATCCGCCTCGACTCGTTTCAGGCGACAATTGTGCTGAGACGTGCCTCCAATTGTGCAATTTTAAAAAATGGTAATGTTATATTCTTTTACTAGTTATGTGCTACATAAGGGAAGAAACTGTAAGGCAATCCTCAATCTAATGAGACTCGTCATCATTAGATAGATCTAAGAAATTCTACGAACTAAACTTGGATCCATGCTAATATGACATGACTTGAGAAGTAATTCAAATTATTGTCTATATCATTAGGAGAATTATCCGATGAAAAAACAATAATCATAATCTATTGAATCAATAATATGAGGAAAGGGCATATGATCTATAAGAGAATAATTCATAGAAGCCTCATTGTTTACAGCAACTTGAATCATTAAGACATTCTCCTAATGAAAAGAGAAAGATGGCTACTTCTAATTGACATCAACTAGAACTTCATCATTCAAATATACCATAACATCTAAAACACAAGCAAATTTCCTATAAGAAATGTTGTAGCCAAGAAGCTAATAATGATTATAATAGAATATTACAATGGAATCATCTCAAAGACAGGCTTCTGCTGGTAGCAAATTTTCCTAGCTCCAATCAACATTTTCTCTTCAAACACTTAGATACATAAATTTCCGCTAACACTTAACACATAAAGACATAAGATTCGGAAAACCTTGGAACATCCAGATGCAATGGGTTACAAAGAATCAATTCCAAATAAAATAAGATTAATTTGTTAAAAAAAATGCATTCTTACATGGTGGAATGCTGTCCAAAATGAGATAATAACAGTTTCATTGGTTAGGTCATACTATGATGATCATTTCAATATCCTTGCGGGGAAGTTCGCAATAAGGATGAATCTACATGTGAACAATACAACGTAATCTCCTACAAGTAACTGTGATGAGAACATTCATCAAATTAAGTAACGAATTAAAAATATCACTGCTTAGATTACAATTCTCTAAAAAACCTATGATAATTTAAGGATTAAGGCAGCCATAAATGAACTTTCCAACTGAAAAAAAAAGAGGTTTAGGAAGCTAATTGATAGGATCTTAAGGAATGATGAGAGCAAGCTTATCTTAAAAATAAGATGAAAAATGCTTCAAAATTACGGTGTGAAACGTAAAATCAATTATGGCAAGGGTCGATTAGAACATGGCTTAGTGTTGTTCAAATGTTGACCTTAAACAAACTATGCAAATGACTTATAAGAGGCAACAACTACGCCAATACTCTGAGAGGCACTAAAGAGAAAGTAAAGAACATTCATCGTGTTGTCAACTTCACCGCAATTATTAGAAAGCTCATTTGTGAAAATCGCTTAAGGAATCGGATGTTGGAGTCAAGCTATCCCAGCAACTACCTCAAGTGGAGAAAATGATAGCTGGAGATGAGATGGAGTAAGATTCATTGACGACATCAAATCAACATATGGAGGAGATGACTTAAAGAGTGCTGCAATAAAGGAGGCTAGAACCAAGAGGGTAGTTGATGCCAATGTCGAAAAGCTATCAAGGAGGAGAGAGGGCCATCACAAAGGATGAAGACATGAATGAGTTGCTACCGATTGAGGCCTAGTGTTCACTTGATTTTTGGAGGGCTAGAATAATGAGTTGAAAGTACTCAATAGTTATTTACGGTTTTGATTAACATCATTAAAGTAAAACATTCAAATTCGTAAGCTTACCCACTTTGTTATCTTTTCAATGTGTATATATGGGGGATTTACGTACATATCACTTTATTTCATGTTATTTATATATTTAATACCTAAAACATTAATATTACATGTCTACCACCCATATAACAAATATGGATGCATGAAATGAAATATTAAACTTTATAGGATGGTATGAGCGATAGGAATAAAAGATAGGACAGGTATATTTGATTAAAGTTGTATATGGATTGTAGACACGTAATATTAATATTTTGGATTTTAGATATGTAAAAGCATGAAATAAAGTTGAACAGTAGTGCAAAACTTCTTTTAGGACAGCACATAATCAAAGAAATTAAAGCAATTTCAGCTTAAGAGATTTGAATGCATAAGGCCAAAATCAGAACGTAATAAAACATATAGATCGACAATTTCAATCCAATTGTCAAATAAGCTCCCACTATAAATTGAAACTAATTTAGGCCCCTTAATTTCAAAAACTGCAAATCCCTGGAGAAATTTTGAACGTAAAAACGAGATACGTAAAGCAATGATGGGCAAGTACCCAGGAATAACAAGGACATGCAATTTGCGTACAACGATTTCATAGCCCAAGCATGTGAATGAAGAACGGAAGATGGTGAACAAAAAGATCCGGATAGATCTCACCAACCTGGGAATATAAAGGAGGTGGAAGACCGAGCTTTTGGGAGCAGCTCGTGCGAGCAAAAAGAGAGGCGCTTCTGCCCCTCGTCGCCACCGGCAGTGCGTCAACGAGAGGACTTACCTTAAACTGACCGTAGCAGTCCATTAACAATCAGAAAAATACTGTCTCCAACCTATCTCTGGAGTCTACTCTGTAAACCCTAAATTAGCAATCTATCAGACGTGGAAATCAAAAACACAGTCGCTTCTCCGGATTCCAAAATATTCCGGGGGCCGATTTTTACACTAGTATGCGCGCTCGAACGGATGCGGGAATACTAAAGAAAACTTTCTAAATGTTGAGATCAAGAAATTCCACCCTAACTATCCCCCAAAAAAAACCTTCCTAAATGTCAATAAAATTCATATATAATAAAAAATTAGTTATTTTTAAAAAATAAATTTAATAAAATAAAAATTATTTTGAGCGAGCACCAATCTCATGACAATTTCATATTAAAAAATTTTTAAAATAAATTTGGATCCTTCTGAATTTCCATTACAAAAAACATATAGTTGAAATGAACATCTCAATGAAACTAACCCAACCACACTAAATTCAATCTAAGTCGAGCCCAAATGGGTCTAAATCAAGAGCCTGAAGAATATTTAGAAGGTTCAAAATATAAATTAGATGACTACATAATAATTTAATCTGACATGCTTATAATCAAATCAATCATTTCGACGAGATGAATCCAACGAGCCCAAAATCATCGAGTTCGGACATCATTAAGACACTCAAATGATCGATAAATGGTATATAATCGAGGGAATTGGTATCAGCCATCCATCAAAACACTCCCAACATTTATTTGATATTCTTTGTATTAACAAGTTATACCACTCCCAGAAATTTATAAATAGACTCCTAATTCTTCATTAAATAAGAAGCAAGCAAGGGAAAGAACATAAAAGAGAATGAGAAATATGGGAGCACTCTTGCCTCCAGACCCCTCAGCCATCGCTCAGCCATCATTCGTCATCGAACTTCCTTCCGACCACTGATTTTCACCGGAATTCCGCCCGGCCACCGACCATCGCCGAACTTCCATCGGCCTCTAACCATCACTGAACTTCTGCCCAATTGTCGTCAGACTTTCTCTCTACCACTGTCGGACTTCTACTTGACTGTTATTATTCACACAAAGTTTGAACCCATTTCTTGGACTATTGCAACTTAATTGTCCTCAAGTTTATGGACGATCTTTATAACATGTTCAAATAATAGTATAATTATTTCAACTTGGTGTGGCCCCATAGTTTTTTTTTTTTTTTTCCTTTTTCATAATTTTTTAGGTAGAAATATTGGTGTTTCTAAGTTCTCTATTTGTGTGATGGATATCCGTACAACACTAGGACAAAAAAAATTCTCCTACTTAACTAATGCAAATATTATAGCTTGCAATAGTTAGGTGCCACCTGTGGGAGTACAGTCCACTATTACAAGCACAACTGGATCATTTTCAATAGTCAATGGGCATAGCAATCGCAATATTGGAGCCTACCAATCTAACTCACACTAATCCATGCATCAATCTATGAATCAAGGATGTTAGACATCTTCCTCTTTTTATTTAAGTTAGCAAAATCCTATTGGAGATGGAACTTCAGAACCCTGTCTAGAATATCACATCCAAAAAATGAAAGCATATAAAAATGAGATCCTTCAATTTCTATGATGGACCCGATAGCTGGTGTTAGCACAATATAAGGAGATACATCTCCCTTAAGATCTGCCACTAACCGGGGATGACTAACCTAAACATTTTTAAGTAATACATCCTCTCCCTTAGTCAAGGATTTATCCACCATCACACCATTAATATAGCGAGTTGTATACATCCCTCTCGTGCAGGATAACCAACCTACATTTCTCCAGTCACTATCGAGGGATTAGCCCTACCTCACATTAATGAAATCTCGCACAATGCTCTATAAGATGAATAGTAGCGATTAGTCTGGGAAGAGTTCCTTTTGAGAGGTGGAAGGAAATCCCTTCATCCTTGGAATTTTTAATCATCTCCTCTAACTGAAGACATCCTTAAAAACCTTATTCATATGAGCTTCATATTGTCGAACATAGACACTTATGATATGTCATCTGAATCTTATGAGTATAGCGAGCCTAATAGAACCATCATGCATCTTCAATAAGCGTCAGATACACTCCTATGTAAAACATTTTTTTCCACTCTCAAAGAGAAAGCTCATACATGATTCTATTCAATTTTAGTCGGAAATATTCCTACATTCATTAAATTTACTAAGTTATGTGTCAAGCACTTTATTACAAATTGAAAGATTGTTAAAGATTCTTACCACCTCTATGGGATTTACTAGAATGAAGGAGAGTCAATGAAGGAATATCTTCAAAGATTCTCCATCGAGGCTCGATAAATTCAAGGGATTAGTCCCAAGTTGCTAAGAGGAATTTTCCTAAGAGGGCGTCATCCTTGTCCCTTTTACTCGGCACTTATGCAAGGCACTGTTCATTCATACATTGACACAATTCATCGTGTGAAATCTTAGATATCAATAAATGAATTCATCAATACTCATAAGAGGTAATTTGAGCAAGCTATAAAAAAAAGTGTAAAAATGCACCTAAAATAGATAACTTATCCACTCTAAGTTAGGGAATCTGCACTTCTATTGGAGTACTATCTAGAACGTATACACTAGTGATAATGGAGTGGATTGGGTCATGGATCTATAAGTGGTTCGATAAGCCTACAAGACTCCCATCAACCTCTCATCCCATTGACACTTATTATCATTGAGTGGCATCTTGATGATTTACACTAACGCCTTATTGAAGGCCTCAGCCAACCCATTAGCTTGAGAGTAATAGATTATTGAGTATCTCCAATCAATAATATAGTGTCTTACAAAATTGTTAATTTTTGTAAACTTGAATGTGGACCCATTATTAAATATAATTTTGTGGGGTATGCCAAACCAATATAAGATATGATCACGAAAGAAATTCAAAACATGATGTGATGTTGCATTACATAGTGGAATTGCTTCCGTCCACTTTGAAAAGTAGTCAGTCCAATATGAAGCGATGACCCTTTGAAGAAGGAGGGTCAATTAGCCAAATAAAATGTGTGCCCCAACTTTTGAAGGGCCACGAGATTATCGTGGGATGAAACACATTAGGTAGATGATACCACACAATGAACCTAGCATTGATGACAATATTTTGCAACATTCATGTAATCATCAATGATCATAAGCTAGTAGTTTTCAAGTATTTTGATTTTCAACTTTATTTTTGGATAGCATTGATGAACACCATATAGTACGAAATGGACCTCATTAACGATCTTCAGGGCTTCTCATTTGTCTAAATAATGTAGCCACTTCTGATTAAATGATTGATGGTACAACATATTATTGACTAGTGCATATGATAGGGCACGTTTCTTAATCTGGTTGGTAAGGGATTTATCTTAGTGAAGTTTTCCATTTTGAAGGTATTCGATTAAAGGTCATTTTCAGTCGCCTTCTTCTTTAGTTGTTGAAGAGGCAAAAAGGACCTGGGGAGATTGCTTGTTGATGTGTTCTAAATCAAAGGGAGATAGGACTTGGAAACCTTGAATCTCTATGGGGATGGAGTCTTCTTCTTGACATGCAAATTTCTTTACAAGCTTTGCTAAGGCATTCACCGTAAAATTACTTCCACGGGGGATTCTATATAAAGTGACAATAGGAGTTTGCTTAAGCAGGTGACTAGTGCACTAGTGATATTTAAGGAGTTTAGGATTCATAATCTTGTAAGTTCCTATAATCTAGTTGATTATCAGTGAAGAGTCATCAAAGATTTTAATATCTTTAATCTCCATCAAGATTGTAAGTTCTAAACCAGATATCAGTAATTCATACTCACCCTCATTGTTTGTGTAAGACTTTGATAAATAGTAGAAAAAATGCATCATTCCCTTTTTTGGTGTTATGAAAATCAGGCTAATTCCAGCTTTTCCATAGATTAAAGATTTTTTAGGTTTTTTCCCATTAAGAGGATGCCCCATCATCAAATACAATTCTCAGATACAATCATTATATTCTATTAAACTAATGATTTGCTCGTCTGGTAAATCATCATTTAAAGGGGAATTCACTGGTAACGTGTGTGCTGCATGGAAGTCGACAATGCGGGCCTTCATAACACACAGGGAACTGAAAATGATTTCAAACTAGAGTAATATCATAGACCAACACGTCAAGCATCCTAGCACTGTAGGCTGATTCATAAGATATTATAAGGGATTGACTATAGAAATCAAACTAATTGAATGAGAAAGTATGAGTGTCTTTGTTTTTTTGTTTGCAAAAAGTGAAGTAAGGCAATGCTTCTCAATTAAAGGGTGACATATTTATGTTGAGAGAAGTCTTCGACTCAGGAAATAGAGGGCATTTTTTCCCCTTTGTCATTGATTTGAGCTAACAGGGCGCCTAAGGACTCATCTTGGGCTACAATGTAGAGGATCACATTTTTTTTCGGAACTTGGGCTACCAAAACTGGCAGATTAGAAAGGTATTCTTTTATATTATCAAAGGCACTTTATCATTTCTCATCTCATATGAATTTAGCATCCTTCCTGGCTACGACAAAGAAGGGTTGACATCTTCCAAAAAGTTTGGATATAAACCTTCTTATATACATAAGCCTACCATGAAGAGACCTCAGTTGGGCAAGGCTCTTAGGAGGTGGAATAGTTAAGATGGCTTCAATTTTAGAGGGATAAATCTTAATTCCATGGTGTCTTACTGCTAATCCTAAGAATATTTCTAAAGTGATGCCAAAAACACACTTTAAGGGATTAAGTTTGAGGTCATAATGACACAACTGCTTGAAGATTACTCTTACGTCATAAAGATGAGCCTCTTTGACCTTACTCTTGATAACCAAATTATTAATGTAACACTCAAGTTAATTTTTGTTTAGATCATCAAATATTCAGGTTATTTCCTGCTGATAAGTTGCACCAACATTTTTAAGGCCAAGGTATCACCTTATAACAAAATATCCCTATAGGGGTCCTGAATGCAATGTTTCTCTCATCTTCTAGGGCCATCCTAATTTGATTGTAACCAAATGAGTCATCCATAAAGGAGAAACGTGCATGTAAAGATGCAATATACACCATGAGGTCAGGTATATGTAAAGGAAATTCATCATTTGGACACGTCTTATTCAAATCCCTATACTCGACAAAAAAATGGATTTGATTGTTCTTTTTTTCAAACTGGTATGATGACGTCTACCCAAGAGGGATATTAATTCTCTTGGATAAATCTGGCCTCGACCAGTTTCTTGATTTCAAAAATGACTTTCTGCTCTATCTCTAAACATATATGTCGAGGAGCTTATTTAACATGAATGGCATCGTTCTAGATTCCATATTTATGAACTGCTACATCAACGAATAGGCCTAACATTTCATCATATATTTAGGCAAAATAATCCATAAACTTAGAAAGGAGTTGAATCTGATCCTCAAACCCATCCTCACTCAAAAAGATACTTATGAAATTAGGGCGAGGGTCATCATTGGTTCCTAGGTTAACTTTTCTCAACTCAACAACTGTCAATTTAATTTCTTCCCTTAAATTCAGGGGGTACATCCTAAACTTAAATTTCATCAGGATCATCTAAAGTCTCCAAATAGAGTTCGTCGAGGAGGTCGATGACTTCAGTAAGGATATTTTGAGATTCAAGATGATAAGTTATCATTAAGTATTATTCATCATCATCAAGTGAACTAATGGTACAAAAATTGATACCACTTATCAAATTTTTCTTGATATTCATTTGCCAAATATTTTTTATGGTATCTATCTTAACCCTTAGTCCATCTATATGGTACAAAACCTTTGGAGAGAGAATTTTTTACATAGATAGAAAAGTAGTCAAAAGGTAATTCTATTAATTCATTTAAATCTATCTCCTTGAATGTTACATCGCTTTCATCCCTTAAGGAGGAGGAGGAGCCAAAAAAAAATATTTTAGACTTTCCAAACTTCATTATCTAAGTTAGGAGAATCCTTAATCAATAACCCTGCAAGCTTGCCCATAGACAGTGGGGATAAGGTGAAGGCCTCGATTCTCCTACTAAGCTTTTTATATATAGTCAATTCAGGCTCATCACTTTCAATTTTTGGAGCATTAATCTCTGGGTCACTATCTAGTTCTAAGTGAGGTCAAACTTTGGAGGAGGGTTAATTTTTTGGTAATCAAAAGGTATTATAACACCCCATTTTTTTGGTTCTTCATATGAAATTGATTCAGGATCGATATATATCGGGGTTATTCTTTTTTTAAATGAATCAAGGCCTCGACCACGTGTCCATTAGGCCATCCTCTCACCTCTTTGAGGTAACAATTTGGAAGCCTAAAGTCATTTTCCCTACTTGATTCTTATATTTCTTGATCTTTTTCTTTTTCTTCTTTTTTTCCTTTAGATCCTTTTGATTCTTAATTTTGAATGGAGCTTTGCTCACTTATTTCCTTCTTAATATTGATTTCAACCTTATAATGAGAAGAGTACCCTTTTGGTGTGTAGTATATAGCATCCTTATAAATCTCAATCTCTTGAATAGAGAATGGTTGTAAATCAACTATAATTATATATTTAATTTCATCTCGTTGGTACTTAACACATTGACGTAGGGTAGATAGAACCATTCTATATTTATGGATTTAGGGCCTACCTAACAGTTTATTGAAGGATGTAGTTGAAACAAAATTATATAAAATTTAACTTCAATTTTATTTCTCAAATTTTAAACAGGAGGATGATCAAACCCAAAGCCTCTCTCTTTTTTCATTGAATCCACGTTGCAATAACTTGTCAGTGGTGAGCTTATTAGTATCAACTTTAAGATAGTCAAGGGTCTTTACATTCATTACATTGATCGATGCACCCAGATCAACAACGAATCTTGATAATTTGAAGTTCTCTACATTTATAGTAATGTAAAGAGGGTGATTATGGTAAACAGTACCTAGAAGTATGTCTTCATCAAAAAAGATTACACCTGGGATTTCCTTGAAGTAGAGGGATTCATCTTTTGAGGTCTAAGCTAATTGATTGAGGAAAATCTCTAGGTCAAGAAGTGCTTTGATTAAGGACTACTTTATTTCCTTTGACAGGACGAGCATCGTAGATGCCAACTTGGCTAGCAACTTCCTAAGGTGAGCATGCATGTTGTTATGGTTGCAACTCGGGCTTCCGAGTTTATGATTTTGATGATAACAAATAATATTTATTAATCTTTTATTTCTCCTGGTATTTGCAGTGCATATTTCTTTCTATATTGACTAATATTTCAGGTACACCATGCACTGTTCTTTGAAGATTCAAGGCACAAGATTGCATAGAATTGGTCGTATTAAATGAGTATGTAATTTTTATTTATTGAGTCAAGTCTTGTAATGATATATGTTAGTTTGTTGATCATGCACACACATAGAGGGAGCAAAAAATGATTATAAATATTTTAACTTTTATGTTCATCGTACTGTACGATATATATCATATTGTATGATCTGGTGTAATATAAATAAATTAAAATATTTTATTTTTCTTGGAAAAATTATTTTTTAATATAACTAATCATACTGTATGATCACCACATCATACCGTACGATCTGTTTGTTGACCTCATTTTTGTATGAGGTCACTAAGGACCTATCCAGACTCCAGATCAATCTAAAAACCTAGGATTCTCCAAAATCCAGACCTTAGGATCCATTCTAGATCCTAGGACCCTTCTAGACTCCAGACCCTATGATCTACTCTAGACCCTAGGATTCTTCCAGACCAATCTAGATATTAGGATCTATTCTAGACCCTAAGACTCTCCTAGATTCAAACCCTATGATCTTCTTAGACCCTAGGAGATGCCTAGACCTTAGTTCAATTCAAACTTCAATCAAATCCAGACTTTAAACCCATTCAGATTTTAATCTCCAGTTTGATCTTAGATCTTACCTTTGATCTAGCTTTAAACCCATATAATCATTTATAATTCTCTAAATGACTATAAATGATTTGGATAAATCAAACTTAATCTATCAAACTCAAAATCCAGACCCAAATCCAATGCTAAAAGGCCAAGTCCTAAAAGCCTTTTTCAGCAAATTTTCAAACACTTCAAAATCAATCAATTGACCTCCGATTCAGAGTCTGTCAGTTGCGTACTGATGGGACATGTCTTTGGAGGCAACCCTCCAAATTTGATCCCATTATGAGGTCTTTAACCCCAGAAACTTAATCAAAATCCATAGGCTGCAAAACCTTCAAATATTTACGGCCTATGCCACTGGATCTGCCATCCAGTGGATTTTGACCTTAGGGCTCTCTTCAAAGCCTCTAATTACTTCCAGACCCTTAATTATGACTCACTGAACAGTAAACTGCATTTTGGTTGACCCACTTTGACCCCCAGTCGACCAAGGGTCAAAATGACCAAAATACCCCTATGGGGCTCAAATGGTGATTTCAAACCAAATGAACTCCGAATTGAACGCAACCACATCCAGCAGGTTTCAAATATCAAACCAAACTTGTTGGACCCATTTCCAAGCTTTGGGTCAACCTGGTTGACCAAGTCAACCTAGTTGACCTAAGAGACCCTTTAAGGGTCCAAATAGGTGTTTTGACCCAAATGACCTCTCCAGGCCATGGAACCACTTCCATTGGTCTTGAAATGTCATTTGAAATCTGTTGGACCCATTCCCAAGCCCTGGGTCAACCTGGTTGACCAAGTCAACTTAGTTGACCCAAATGACCCTTTAAGGATTCAAATAAGTGTTTTGACCCAAATGACCTCTCCAGGCCATGGAACCACTTCCATTGGTCTTGAAACGTCATTTGAAACCCGTCGAACCCATTTCCAGACCCTGAACCCAGTCGGTTGACCAGGTCAACCAATTTTGGCTTAAGGGCCCATTAAGGGCCCATTAAGCCCTTTTGACTCAAATGAACCATTCAATCCCTAAAACCACCTCTATCAGTCTTCAAATATTATTTTAAACCTGCACAGCCTTGACCCACCCCTTGAGTCAACCTAGTTGACCCAGTCAACCTAGGTTGACTCAAAATTCCCTTAAGGCTTTAATGGGTTATTTCAACTCGTTCAACCCATTGAGTTCATTCCAAAGCTCCAAAATCAACTCCAAACATGGTCCAACCATGCTTTAAACTTTGGCCAATCAAACCCATTTAGAGTTGACTAAGTCAACTCTATAAGTTGGTCAAATCTATTCCAAACCCCATATCAAATTCAAACCTCCATCCCTTCATTTGGCTTTGGTTTTGATTCATTTTAATCAATCTTTGAGGCCACTTGGCTGCCACATCAGCAGTCCCCTTGGGAATTGACCAGTCAACACTTGGTCAACAACCCTTTAAATGTCCAAATGGCTTGAACCCTCAAACTCTTAGTGGATTTCCTTAAGCTCTTCACATTCCAGCATTCAAGACAATCCCCCTTGCCAACTCAGCTGCCACCTCAGCACCCTTGACCTTTTGACTGGTCAATTTGGCCAACAACGGTTTATGAAGGAGCCCCATGGTCAAAATCATATGTGAACCTCCCTCCAGCTAATCTAGGCAGCTAGGTTAGTTCTAAATGAGAGGTAAAGCTCTCTAATGGGCTCCCTAATCAAACCCAGCCCTTGGTTTAGCCTTAAATGGCAATGGTCCCCCCACCTCCCAAAGGTTAGCCAATGGTTGGAGGGCCTTTCCCAGCCCTTCTCCCTGCCACCTGACGGTTTGGGGACACTTGTCCCTCATCAGGGAGAGCCCCCTGATGCATCACAGCCATCCATTTGGCTTGGGGATGCTTGAATAGGGCAAAAGGCTCAAATGAAGCCTCATTCTAACCCTATCAATCTCTCACCACCTTCAGCCTCTCAAGCCAAGCTCTCTGTTCCATTGAGCTTTCCAGAAACTCCTATCCCTCTCCCCGATCAAATCCGGCCGGTCAAAGTGGTGGCCGACGAACCTCCGGCGAGATCTAACCAAAATCCGTCCAAGCTTCCATTGCGCTCGATCTAGGGGTCGTGAGCTCAAGGAGTCTTCTACAATATTAAACGTGGACAGTCCACAAGCTCAGAAAAATAAAGATCTACTGAATCCACTGGTTGGATTGAGGTAAAATCCTAAACCTAGCTTAGGACACCTAGGTTTAATTAGCATTTTATTAAACTCGTATTTAATGTTTATATCAAGCCCCCATGATTTCTGTTCATCTATGCTATCTATGTTTAAAATTTTAATTGATTTAATGAATCGGGTTGAGAGAACAAGCCAAAACACTGAACTCTAGGGCGCCGTTCGTTAGTTCACTGCAAGTATGCGCGATGTGCACCGTTGATGCTCTGATCAACGGTACCGATCGCGTCCATCAGCGGTTCCGTCCGACCGTGGATCTGCTCTGGCGGGTAGATTTTCTGTCCGGCGTGATCCTGACCGGTGGATCCAAACCGCAGCTTTGGCTTTTCACCGTTTGATCATTCTCATATGAGATCAAACGGCAAGATCCACTACCCGTCGTCCGATCAAACTCCCCCAGATCGGACGGCTGAGACTAGATGCCGACGTGGTTAAGTGGAAAGCGTGTGGACCCCAGCCGCCGCCATCTGCTTAATGCCAATCATTGGCCGCGCTGCGCTGGCCCAGTGAACTGATGCCACGTGTCTCACCCGCCGCCAGAACCTGTTATTAGGTTTAATTAATGTTTTAATTAGTTTAATTACCAGAAAATTTAAAAGAATTTTTAAAAAATATATATAAATCCAAATTATTAATATGATATATCAAATTTCTCACAAAATCAAGATCTTTGATTTAAAATTAGATCTAATTTAAAAATATTCTATATATTTTGGATTATTTTATTTTTTTTATTATTATTCTAAATTAATATATAATTAGAAGTTTATTAAAGTATTTTGAAAAATTCAAAATTATTTTTTAAAGGATATTTTGAAATTTCAGAAAACATTCAGTATTTTATTCAACTTGATTTTAAAAGTGTTTTAATTGTTAGTTAATTTTTAAATCAATTCAAATATTCTAAATAACTTAAAATTTTAGAAATTCATTAAAATTCAATTTAATTTCTTAAAATCCAAGTAATACATCAAATTTTGAGAAAATTGAGAATTTTAATTCAAGACTTTTTTTTTTATTATTCAAAACTTAATTTATTTTAATTTACTTGAATTATTTGAATTTCTTTAATATTTAATTAAATATTATATTAATTATGTTAAATTAAAAATTAATTTTCAAATAACCTTGAAAATCAGTGGATCTCTCAAGTTTCAAAATTTTATTTTAATGTTATTTTAAATTATCTTATTTTAAAATTAATATCCTTATAGGTTTACATATGAAAATACCTATATTTTGAAAATTACTTTAAAACTATATATATTAAACCTTTAACATAATTGAGAGATCCTTTGAAACTTTAAACCTAGATTGAGCTTGATTGAATAACATTGATGGGGAGTGATTAGTGCATAGTTGTGCTTCAACTATTCACTAATCAAGATTTAAGTTAAGTTGATTATGTTAGTTCTTGCATGCTTAAGGTACACACACCACCTAGTCTAGGTTCTCCTAGATTTAAGGACTTGAGTGTGATGCTTATGTATTTCATTCATGCTTGTTCAAGGGTTAGAGAAGATTTGATTCAATCCTATTTAAATCTAGTGACATTAAGGACAATAATTAAGGACATGTTTAGAAAATTTAGAATATTTTCAATAATTAGGATTCACTTCCTCTTGAGTTGAAACTTCAAACACTTGAACCTAGTGACAT
The DNA here is from genome assembly GCA_016618105.1 of Dendrobium huoshanense. Classification (NCBI taxonomy): domain Eukaryota; kingdom Viridiplantae; phylum Streptophyta; class Magnoliopsida; order Asparagales; family Orchidaceae; genus Dendrobium; species Dendrobium huoshanense. The sequence goes on along the minus strand of CM028351.1, from coordinate 33,726,277 downwards.
GTACAGCCACTAGGAAAATTTTCACTAATTTTTGAAATCATTGAGGCCCCTAATTAATTTTCTTAAGTTTAAGCCTTAATTAAGCCTTAAAACCTTCCGGAAAATCTAATAAATCAAATTTAAACCCAAAAATTATGTTTAACCCCTCTAACTGACCATAATTAAACCCTTAACCAATGAAAATTAAAATCAAAATTATTTGACAGCAATTTGAACCTTAATCTAATTTTAAGTAAAAATCAATATTTAATTCATTTAATTAATTAAAAAAATATTAAAATTTCCAAAAATTTCCCAAACACTTGGGAATCTCTCCTTAGGTCATTTCTGACATTTGGAGTTGATTTCAAGGAGTTGGGATCTCATTTGGACCAAAATCACAAAAAAGCCCTCTAATTAAGAAATTTCGAAAATTCATTAAATAGTCAAAATTTCAAACCTTCATAACTAATTCCAGAAAAATCAAAATCACCCAAACTCACTTGCATTCAACTCCTAATAAGGTCTAATATTTACTAAAAATATTAAATTCCAGAAATCTGTAATATTCCAAAAAGTCAACAAATCGGTCAACTTTAAGTCAAAACTAGTTCAAAACTTCAAACCTTCGTAATAAAATGTAGAAAAATCCGATTTCAACGTACTTACTTGCTAACTGATCGTAGAGAGGTCTAGTATTTTAATAAAATACAAACATTCCAGAATTTGAACTTAATCAAAAAGTCAATTTTCAACCCCTTAATTAAATTATTAAAATATTCAAAAAATTCATAAAACTCAAAATTACTTTGAAATTCCAGAAAATGTTAACTTAATGTTTAAAACATTCAACAAACCTTTTAAAACACAACAACCATCCAAAGAGGTGAAGAGATCCCTAAAGGGGAGAGTCTTCTTCCATTTGGAATTCAAATTAGGATACTTTGCAAATATCCAAAGAGGAAAGATAACACCTCGATCAAGGGGGAGTTTCTTTCCATTTGGATATCCTGAACTGACGAATCGAGATGTTCGTGAGAAGATGAAGGATTGGACAACGAGAAGAATCCCAAGTCTCAAAATTATTTGATTTAGGATTAGAAATCCGGGTTGTAGTCAGTGGTGTCCGACCACTTTAATTTCTTGTAATTTCTGAGATGTAATAATGAGTGGCACTTGCCATATGGACATTCAATTTGATATATTTAATTGATTTATTTAATTGATTTCGCATTAGAACTCTTATTTTTCTAGCCTTTTTATTTGCTTGCCGCGTTTGATTTAGTCTGGAATTCGAATTTAGGCTCTTAGGGGTCTGTCAAAAATTCTTCTACTTTAATTAAATAAAATTTTTAAGATAAGATAGAAACTCTAAACGGTCTTAAGAAGTAAGCTCGGACTCGCCGAGGGTTTTTCATGCATTCATATTATACTTTCTCAACCTTGTTAGGCATCTCCCCGCCTGCGCGTTCTGGCAGACCACCTGGCCTATGAGGGTGCCGATCTGTCAAAGGGATGTTATGCAATCTCTAGAAAAAAACCTATTTTCTAAGCCAAAATTTTTAAACTGCTACATACAAATTTTGCATTCAATCGAGTCAATTAGCATGCATCGCATTAGCAACAAATTTAAAAGAGTCTAATATTTAATTGCATTACTTAGACATTGAATACCCAACATAAGTCTAAGGGGCCAATTAGGATCCGCTCTAGATGTCGGCCCCGTTCTCAAAAACATATCTTAAATAACGTCCCTATCACTCTGCAAAAAAACCTGGACTCATATTTTGAAATCGTTTAGGTGGTTTAGCTGGCTCCCCAATCCAGGCCGGGGTAAGACCAAACTCGCATTGCACTAGCTAGGTTCGGGGTGCTAACTTTTAGTGCCCAATTTAGAATTAGGTTCTGAGGCCGGCTCGGGCCATAAGACCTCATATTTCGAAAATTGAATCCCAAATTTCTAATAAAATGAACCACTTAAACTAAAAATTTCTTTCAATTAAATACAAGCCTAACACTTAGGATAGATTGGGGTGTTTCTGAAGTAATTCAGAATCTCAAAACACCTCCTACACTTCTTCCTTTGACTCCAGAAATAAGTGCTCAACATTGAACCAATCCCACGTGAACTTCCTACCATTTTCTTCCTTTGACATCCAGCTTTGAAAATCTAAATAAAATTTACACCGCTATTTTAATCGAGAGTTTTCGTAGAGAAATTCCAATTTCTCCTACGATGTAATTAACTACGAGGGCTTGCGCTCGTAGGAGATTTAGAAACCCAGATTTAGTTTTAAAATTGAAATTTTCAAAAATCTTTGATTAATTATTCTTGGGAAAATACAACGATCATTATCATCATTTTCAAGCGATTGGTGATGATTGATAACTTCTTTCTTTGGAAAGATATATCAATTAGTATCGTGATTTTGATTATGAAATTAATGGTCTTTCATCCAAATTAGCATAGTCAAATAATTTTGAGTTTGACTACGACAATTTGGATAACTTTAAAGCTTCGAAATTTGAACCAATTAGTGAATAATATTTTCTCCGTTTGGGATGATATATCGTTCCTAATATTGTGTTAGATTTCAAAACTAGAGTTTAAAACTCAATTTTTCCCAAAAAAAAATAATTAAATATTTTTCAAAAATTATATATATATCTAAATATTTTTTTTAATCAAAACAAAAATGGCGACTCCACTGGGGAAAATCTCACTCTCCATCTTTAATAGCGATGTAAATTTTATTGAATCGGTAGTCTTAACTACCCTTCTCTCTTTTGGTCCCTCTCCCATTTCTCCCTTGGGTGAGTGTGGCCAACTCAATTAAGACATGTGAAAAGAGAGGTGAGTGTAGGAAGCCTCCCTTTAATTTAGGCTTGGACATTTTGCTTCCAACTTGGTTGGTAGAGCGAAAGAGTCAAGCCTATCCCTTTCTAAACCTTTCTATACATTTTAGAAACTAGCGTGCTCGGGTTACTAGTGGCATGCTAAGTTATATAACTTATAGAAAATTTCCTCAATTTTCAAAATCTAAATTCTAGTCTTTTAATAGAGTTTTGATCCTTCCAAAGTCTAGATAATCGTTATGGTTGTATCGTTGTATATTGAATTGTAACAATTTCAATTCGATATATACGATCAAGCATAACACTCACTTTTAGGGTTTGTTTTAAAATTCAACTATATCGGTAGAGTTAAGCTGTGACATTTCATTCTTAGTCCACTAACTAGAATGAAAGAGTCAAGTAAATTCCAAATAAATCTCCCCTAATTAATGTGGACCTTTTTGTTGGATGAATATCCAACACCTCGAGTCCCAAAATAAGGGGAGATGCTGCCGAATTTTTGAGTTTTCAAAACTCTCTCTAAATAATTTCAAATCGATTATTGTTGTTATATGTTCTTCTACGACGATTGTCGTAGTTAACATATACAACAAACCTTCAAACTCTGTCCGGCACAAGTTCGCCATTAACATTTCATCCTTTAAAGATTGAAAGAGTTAGGCCTTCTTAGTGATTTTTCCGACATTCATTTGTGAACCTTCTGTCGAATGAAAATTCAACACATTGAGTTCCAAAAATAAGGGGAAATACTGCCGGATTTTCGAATTTCCAAAACTCAATTATTTCCAAATTCAAAAATCTTCTCCAAATCCATCCAAATCAAATTCAGATTATCATTGTTATATATTTTCCTACAAAATCCTTTTGTAGTTGAATATATACAACGACAATTCAAACTCTATTTCAATCAAAATCTAACTCTATATTCTATCATTTTATACCGGGTTATAGCTCTTATGGCCCGATATATATGATAAAATATAAATCTATTTTCAAAATTTAAATTCAAGTTTCTAATTCAAATCTTCTCTTTCTTAATTCTCAGAAAATCAAATTAACTGCAATGGCTGGCAAACTGCTATTTTCAATGGATCGTGACTTACTGATTGAAGAATTGGTTTACGAGAACTCAATTCAGTTTGGGATAGGGTTTAAGTCCCTTAGACTGGTGATGAATGGAAACACTTTGGTTGACCTTTCTATCGAGGGCGAGAAAGATGCCCCTGTAGTTCAATTAGCCATAGGAGCCGGGAACGATGCCCCTCCTAGTCTGTGGTCAGCGCTAGATATTGCTAATGGGCCCAAAGAATTCCTTGAAGATGCAAAGAAACTGGAAGCTGCCACTACAGCCAAGACAGTGTTTGAGAAGGGATCTTCTAGCGCTGAGACTCTTTATGGTAGTAAGAATTCCAAGAAGAACTACCTCAGGAGATTAAGAAAGAAAATAACCAAGACCAAGAAGGTGGCCGAGCTAAAGGCCTTGAGTAAAGTCGACCTTGAGGCTGCCGAGGAGCTGCCAATCCCTGCCTCTTCTCCACTCCTTAAAGGGAGTCGTTTTCACCCCCTCGCAGCTGCTGCAGGTGAGGAGAGAGTTACTCGGATAGCTAGCACTCCGCCTAGCCCAGTAGACTATTCTGTTAAGAGAACCCCAAAGGAGAAGCAAGTTCTGAAAACCAGGATGCTTAGAAATATCATCCATACTTGTGCTGCTCAAGTGGGGCAAACTAAGGAACAGTATGTGAAACACTTGAAGGGAGTGATTTCACATAAATTTGAGAAAGAAGTTCTGAAGGAAGAAAAGTCTGAAGCCAAGAACTTGACTCCTCAACTAGTGAGGAAGAACAAGAAATTTGTTAAACAACCTGTATCTTCAGTCTTGGTGGATGGATATCACTGGGTGCCTCGCCTCCCGTCTACAAAGACGGAGGAGATAGTATTAACCGGGTCTGGCCAGAGTCGCTCTTTTAGTGGCAGACCACCGACCCCACCTTCGAAACTGTCAAAGCTGGCCCCAGTGATAGCAAAGTCTAAAGAAGTCTTTAAAGAGCTGAAACCAGTTGATGTTAAGGGCAAGAGGCCCATGTCACCCGAAGAATCATGTGCAAGAAGGAAGTTCAGCAAATGTATTAGAATTCAAATCAGAGAACCTCAAATTCATATACCAGTTGAACTCCCTCGACTCCCAGTTCAGGGATGTGAGGACTCTATTCATGTCAATGTTGGAGCTCCCGTCGTTCAAGCACCTCCATCACCAACTAGGATAGATGTCCCTCACCCTACTGAGGATGTCACCCTTGCGACTACCGACCCCGGGACAGTCGGAGGGGAGGAGATGACCCAAGATCCTGATCAAGAGATGTTAGATCAGCTGGTTAGTGAAGAAATCATTGAAGAGGATGCTAAGATCAGTAATATCTTTGATAAGTTAGATGTGAAAGAGTATGATCAAGTGATGGACTTCGATGGATACCTGCCAATTTATGCTGAAGCAATAGATGGGAGGCCGGTTGAGGAAGTAGTTCAAGAAATCAGAGATATTCTTAAGAAGAAGGTTGTTGATGAATTCAATCCGGATGAAGATGATCTGTTAGTTGAGGAAGAACCAATAGCGGATGTCCACATGGTCGAGACTCAAGCATCAACTAAAGATGCTGAGCCTTCTAAACACCGCTCCGATAAAGAAGAGGAGTCAGCAGCAGTTGACTCAGATTCCGACACCTCTGTTAAACTGAGAGATAAAGATGATTACATCAAGAGCCTGGAAAGAAAGGTCGAATAGATGATGCTAAAGGTAGAACAAATGCAGAATCAGATGTTCCAGGCACAGCAGTCTAAACCCGAGCAGTTGCAGCCCACGGTACTCACAACGGGCGAACACAGCAGGAAGGCTGATTCTAGTTTCAAGATTCCAGAAGTCGCCCATCCACCAGAAAAAGATATCCGTCAGATGATTGAAACCCAGGTAAGGGAGGCCTTAGCCCATTCACAAGGAACTGTATCTATTCCAAAGGGTAGACCCTACCCCGAGGAATATTATTTGGTTCCTTATCCTAAGGGTTTTGTGCCACCTTCTTTCAAAATTTTTAGCGGCTTAGAAAACCCAAGACAGCATCTGGCCCATTTCCGTGCAAGCTGTTGTAATGCAGGAGGGTCGGATGCTCTACTCTTTTGTCAGTTTGTGAGTAGTTTGTCCGGTATTGCATTTGAGTGGTACGCAGATCTACCGAACGGTTCTGTAAAAACTTTCACAGAGCTCGAGGGTCTCTTTTTAAAGAGATTCTCAGGAGCTCAACAACGTGTAACCGTTGGTGATCTCGTCATCGAAAAGCAAAAAACCGAGCGAGTCTTTAGTCGACTACATCTTGAGGTGGCGAAACCTCTCGATGAAATGTGAACCCCAATTGCAAGAGCAACATGCAGTGGAAATTCTTCTAAAGAACATCTACGGGCCTATTGCTTTTCTGTTAAAGGGTTTACAATTAAAACCTTTGAAAAGCTTCTTAACAAAGCTAGTAATCTACAAGAAGAGGCTCCCAAAATGCCATTCTTGAAGGATTCTACTGAAGATAAAAAGGTTAGTAAACCGTTGAAGTCCTTTGAAAAGAAGACAGCAACGGTTTCAGCAGTCGACAAGGGAAAGAAGCCGGTCAATGTTCAATCAAGTAACCCTACTGTTCAACAAACTCAGAAACCTCAACCGTTTCAGGTAACTTCTCAACCTACCAGAGAATACTACCGACCCACTTTTGAAGAGAGATTGGCTCGTCCGTATCCATTCAAAAGGGAGTCGGTGAAGAAAATTTTTAAGAGCCTTCTAAAGAAACCAGATTTTCGATTGCCGGAGGCCAGAAAGCCGGAAGAGGCAAATAAAAAGGATGATCCGACCTTTTGCCCCTACCATCGCATGTTGGGCCACACAATCGAAGACTGTATAGTCTTTAAGGACTGGCTCGAGAAAAACTTCCGTCAAGGTAACATCATAATTCCAAATGAGTACTTGGTTAATCCAGATCAGGGATCTGTCAAATCCATTTCAGGTAAAATTTCTAATCTTTCTTTGTCCATTGAAGATGGTTGGGATATAGCACTATCCCGGGCATTTAAAAAGTCGATTAACCAATCTTTTCGTCTTTCTCAACAGTTACCGACGAGAGCCCGGGGCCCGATCTGGGAGGTTGAGCTGGAGGCATCGCAGGAGGATGTTGGGACGATTTCCTCTCCAGTAGTTGTAGGAACTACTGTATTAAATAAAAAGAGTGAACCTTTTGTAGAGAGGAAATTTGTTGATGAGAGATCTGTACAAGTGATGGATGGTGGCTCAAAGCCACTAGCCCCACTAAAGTTATCTGACTTTTACTTTGCCCCATCAAAGGCAAAGGGTCCAAAATTGAATAAAAAGAAAGATCCTTCTGCGAATATTTTGATGATTAGTGTTGAGAATGAAATTTTAAATGATTCTTCTGTTGAAAATAACCCGGAGCCAGCTGGGGATAATCAAGAAGTTCAAAAACCCAGCTCTCCAGATTTGACCCTTCAAGGGGAAGATGAATCTAATGTCGTATCAGATGGTGATACCCCTAAAATTAATTTTCAAGGGAGTCCCATTGTGATAGACTTTTCCGATTCAGATTCCCATTCAAAAAATGACAATCAACCGCCTAAGGAGAGCGTAGACCTCCCCGTAGACTGTCCTTCCGATGAAATCGTGCAAGTACAACTACATGGTGGCAAGGTTTTACCCCCTAGGCTTCCCCCACAGGAAAAGGGAAAACAAGTTGTTTCCACTGATCCGATTCAAGTCTCTACTCAACAATCAAACTCTCCTTCAAATCCACCGGGTCCTGATGTTAATGTTCCAAGTGTTGATTACAACGTCTTAGCTCACCTTAGAAAGTTGACTGCTAAGTTGAGCATATACGATGCCCTCATCCTTTCAAAAGAGATGAGGGAGACTTTAATTAAAGCACTTCTCAACCCTGAGATTTGCTTAGCTCAACTCGCTTCAACTTCTGAGAATGAAGCTTTGTACTTCAAAGAAATCCCAGGAGTTACCTTCTCAGATGAAGATCTACTCCTTGGAACTGCCGACCACAATCGCCCACTTTACATCACTGTAAATGTGGGAAAGTTCAAATTATCAAGAGTTCTTGTTGATCCGGGTGCATCGGTCAACGTGATGAATATAAAGACTCTCGCATACCTTAGAATTGATACTAGCAAGCTCTCAACCGACAAGTTAGTGCTTTGTGGGTTCAATGAAAAAAGCGAGAAGGCTTTAGGTTCAATCATAATTCTTCTAGAGATAGGAGAGTTGAAAATGTTGCAAATCTATTTTTCATGTCTTATGTTTTGATGATTGACAAACACTGCTTTTCTTGGACAGCTTGTTGCTTCTAACTTTTCAGGAAGCGACGATCGGACAATCAAAAAGGAGCCAAGTTCAGAAATGCGTAGGTTTAGGGTTGAGTCAGTCTGTACTTTTGTTTTTTTACCTTTTGAGTCCTCTTGTAATAATCAAAAAGACTGATGCTTTGTAACCCTTCACACACACACTTGAGAGACTTAGAAATTTTGTTTTTACTCATATCGGCCAGGACGATTTCTTTGATCGGCCTGGCCGATCAGCTTAAAACAGAAAGTCTAATTAAGGATTCTTAATTAAGTCAGCCGACGTTAACAGATCGTCCTGGACGATACGTGTATCGGCCAGGACGATAAGCTCAAAACAGAAATAAGTAGCCGCCATAGACAAGTATGGTATACCATATCTTTAAATTATCGGCCAGGACGATCCTCGTATCGGCATGGACGATATTAACAATTTATGCCATAATTGTTCAGGAAATCAAGGAAGTAATTAAGGATGATTGATACGATCATATCGTCCTGGACGATCGCAAGATCGGCCAGGCCGATCTAGTCAAAAACCTTAAGTTACTTCAGGACGATCAATATCGGCCAGCCCGTATTCAGGGCTATTGTCAGGATGATTTTTCTCTGATTTGAACTGATCGGCCAGGACGATCGTAAGATCGGCCTAGACGATCAAGCCAATTTTCAATCGTCCAGCTTTACATCCAGGGCTATGCTCTGGCCGATCTTCATTGATTTGTATTGATCGGCCAGGCCGATATCCATATCGGCCTGGACGATATTGTCGGCAACTTGCAATTAATGAGCTCTTTTGGAGCTCTTCTATTTAAGAGCTTCTTGTTCAACGTTTTTAAAGATCTTTTGGCTACTGCCTTGACCTAAGAAGGCCTTGAGGAGAGAAAGAGAGAGAGAAGAGAGAGAGAGGATCTTGTGAGGGGGAGCTTGTGAGGGGTTTCACAAGGGTTGCTTCAAGGATCTCTCTGCGTCATCTTTGTCTAGAGTTTCTCGTCCGTGGAAGGGTCGGTAGAGGTAAGGAGCTTTGCTTTTAGTTCTGGTTCTCTGCCAGCTTCAGGAGGAAGCAAAAGGAGATAGGTTCTCTGCCTTGCCGGGGTGGCAAAAAGGAGGTTCTTGTGAGGGTTTCTCCACCTAGCCGTGGGGGCTAAAGGAGAGTCACTTTTTGTGTAGTGCAATACTTGGAGGGTGCCTCCAAGGAGTGGACGTAGGTCTAGTCGACCGAACCACTATAAATTTCTGTGTTCTTTTTCTTGCTTCCGCACTTTTAAATTCCGTATTATTTTGTGGTGTGATTTGGTTTATGTGATTTTATTTCTTTGTTTAAAAAGAAGTTTTTAAAATACCAATTCACCCCCCCTCTTGGTTAGTTTGGGACTAAGTTCATAGGGCTTAACATCCCCATCGAACTTTCAAGTGGTATCAGAGCTTGATTCAAAAATTAAAGTTTGAAAACTTTTTGAATTTGATCCATGTCTAACTTTGGGAATCGCAACACTACGGAAGGGTATTCTATTACCCGACCTCCTTTGTTCGATAACCTACCTTTTGATTTTTGGAAAACTCGCATGTCAACTTTTCTACAATCTACTGATTATCGCATGTGGATGCTTATTCAAGAAGGTTATTCTCCACCTTCTCGTGAAATTAACGGTTTTAAAACTGAAGTTGCTTTTACCGAATGGACTTTTGATGAACGAGATTTAGCTCAACTAAATGCGAAATGTTTGAATTGTTTTTTCTGTGCTTTAAAATCTGAGGATTACATGCGTGTTTCAACTTGCAAGACTGGTAAAGAAATTTGGGATAAATTGTGCATTACTTATGAAGGCACTAATGAAGTTAAACAATCCCGTTTAAACATTCTCTTGCATGACTACAAACTTTTTCGTATGAAACCTCATGAATCGATTTCTGACATGTACACTAGGTTTACTCAGATTGCTACTTCATTGCATGCACTAGGAAAAGAACTTTCGAACTATGAAAAAGTTAACAAGATTTTGAGATGCTTGCCTTCTTCTTATGATGCAAAAATTACTGCAATCACTGAATCTAAAGATTTAAACACCTATTCTATTGATAACTTGCTTGGCTCACTCATTACTTACGAGCAAAGGGTGAATCAAAGAAATCTTGATGCAGGTGAGAAGAAAAAGGAGAAAACAATTGCATTGAAGGCACACAAATCGGATTCTGAATCTTCCAGGTCTTAAAGCGATGGAGTTGCCTTCATCACAAAGAAATTCAAAAGCTTTCTAAGGAAGAAACAAAAGCATCATTAAAATTGGAGAAAAGGTAAGGATCATAAACATATTAAAGGATCTTCTGATGTTGTTTGTTTTGGATGCAAGAAACCGGGACATGTAAGAGCCGATTGTCCTACACTTCAAGATCAATCAAGCAAAGAAAAAGAAAAAAATGAGGAGAAAGCTAAGTCTAGGAAGGAGAAAAAGAAAATCCAAAGAGGCTTCTGGGCAGAATCTGGTACTGATTCCTCTGAGACTGAACCTAAGGAAGAGACTACAAACTTGTGTTTCATGGGAGAAAATCAAAGTGATGAGGAAGAGGTATGTAGACCAACCTATGATGAATTGTTTGAAATTTGTGAAAAAATCCATACATCATACAAAAAACTTAAGAAAACTCATGCTAGCCTAAAATTAGAACATTCAAATCTACAAAAAGAGCATGAAGTTTTTCTCAAAGATCATGCAACGATTGATTCAAATCACAAGGCTATCCTTGATGAATTTGATGAATTAAACAAGAAGCATTTGAAATTAGTTGAGAAAAGTAATGCATTAAAAGCTTCACACACCTCACTTAATGATGATCTTAAGAAATCTAAAGAGATTGAAAAAGATTTGAGGATTGAGAATGATGCATTAAAAAGAACTAACTTGAGAATTCAAAATGATTTATGTAAGAAAGCTAGGATGACACCGACTTTTAATCAAAGGCCAGAACCTAGGAAGAGGCATTTTTATCCAAACCATTTAAAAAAACCTTTTCCTGGAGTTCAATGTTTTTCTTGTGGCATGCTAGGACACATCTCACACACTTGCACAGTTCACCGCAGTACACATTGGGTGTGGAGACCTAAGATGCATGATTCAAAGCATACCATATCTACATTGCACTCTACATTTCCTAAGAAGGAGCCCAAATCTGTTTGGGTTCCTAAAACTGACTGGTGTTGAGTTTTGCAGGAGTGCTCTCACCAAAGACCTCGTGGGAGCATAAGGTAACTAAATATAAGGAGGCTTGCAGCTCAATTGCTTAAATCCTTTGCTTTATCACTTGCTTGAAATCTTTAGTTTTTTTTGTTTTTTTTTGTTTTTTGTGTTCACTTTGTGCTGTTTTCTTTTAAGTTGTTGTTTACTTTGGTCTTTATTTTGGGCTTTCATATGATAAAACTTCTCAAGCTTTTAAATATTGGAGTTTTTTGGAGATAGGGTTTAGCTTTTTAAAATTGGTTAAAGGGAGTAAATGGTTGATGTTTCCTTTTTCCTTCTTCTGACTTTGTTCAGTGGCATGATTTTCTTCTATAAAACAAAAGTCTAAACTCAGTTTAACCAATGGCTTTTTAAGATCTCTTTCTAAATCTTGCTACATTAAAACATCTTATGCATAATAGTCAAAATGCTTTGATATCATTCAAGCTTTTGAAATCTTACCATTACAGTTATCACGTGATTTTGATTTTGTGTTGTGGATTGGTCTTCCCTATGTTAGAGAGAGAGCTCCTATTCTCTAATATTTGGAGGATATACTCACAACTAAGTTTTTTTTAAGGGTATATTAAAGATTTTTTAGCTTGCAAAAGTTAAAAAGGAAAGAGGCCAATAAAGCCAAATTGAAAAGAAAGCTATATACACAAAAGTGTATCAAAAATCAAAAGATGCTCAAAGAGCCAATAAAAGTGACAAGAGGCATAAAATTAGCCCACTAAATGCAAGCTATCATCTCTTTGGTAGAACTCTTAAAACCTAGAAAACTCATTAATTATGTGATACGTTCAAAGATTTGATTTCAAATTCCATGATTGAGAAAAACTATTTTGGTTTATTATTTATGAGATATTTTAGTTAGTAACAAGTCTTGATTGGATCTTCTTATTCCTTTTGTTATTCCGAGTCAGGACTTCGTTGTTTTTAAGAGAATTTTGTACCCTGAAGAATGTCCGATCTAGGGTAAATGGAATCAGTTTTTCTACCTTCTTCTAATTGAATTTTGTTAAACCTCTTGATCCCTAAAAATTTTAAAAAATTAAATTCATGAAAAGAATTCTCATATGATCCCTCCCTAAAAAAAAAAAAAAAAAAAAAAATAGAAAAATTAAAATCCAAAAATATTTGGTGTTTGTTTTATTTATTTTTTTTTGTGTCTTTTGACTGTCTTTTCTTGTGTTTTATTTTTGAGGGTCTTGATCATCACCATTCTTTTCTTGATTTCAAATACAAGTCACATCGGCCTGACCGATATTTTTATCGTCCTGGCCGATATGACAAATTCTTTCCAAAATCCATCTGCTGACCTTTTTGCTGTGCTTACTGAAATTCATCATCCTGGCCGATACATTATCGTCCTGGACGACTTGATCAAACTCATGATGATAGTCCTGGCCGATAGTAAATTTGTCTGGCCGATGCATTCTATGTGCATCGTCCTGGCCGATACACTGGACCATCCGGGACGATCCACGTGTCAGTACGTTTTGATCTTTAAATTCGGCCCCGGACGATCCATTATTGGACCATCAGCCGGGCCGATCCACTGTTCGTCCTGGACGATACACGTGGCAAGCATTTAAAACGTTTTAACTTCGGCCGGTACGATCAATTATTGTGCATCGTCCTGGACGATACACCTAATCGGCCCGGACGATCTGCTTTTTCAACGGTCGTCCGGACTGACTCCTCGGGCCGATAGCCTGTGTCTAATCGGCCTGGCCGATATCTGATCGGCCCGGACGATTGGACCGCCTTTTTGACCAATCGGCCTGTACGTAATTATTGACACATATCGGCCTGGACGATTCCGCGATCGGCTAGGACGATATGGACGTTTCTTTAAATTCAGGCCGATCCAGCCATGTTTTTCACTCCTCATCCTTTCTCCTTTGTGTTTTTGCTTAAGTTCTCTCAAATGGCTGGTGGGAAGCGCGTCCGTCAGACCTCTGGAAGTTCCTCGAGGGCAAGGGTTGACCCTCGTTTCCGTGAAGCAGAAGATGAAGCTGCATATCATCGCTATAAAGAATGTGGAATTACTGTTTCCAGAATTATCAATCCAGTCCACATCTCTTACCCGGTAATGGATCTCTTTGCTCACACTTCCCTTTGCTTCATTCTGTCTCTTATTTTCCCCTTCAATTCTGAGTTCCTTCTAGAATTTTTTACAAATCTGCGCATCAACTCCACCTTCACAGCCCTGTCCTCCTATGTGAATTGACGCCCTGTCAAAATCATATATCAGGACTGTATTGATCTCTTACAGCTATCCACCACCGGAGATAAGCTGCACTTAATTGCCCTTGACCCTGATCTTGACTGGTCCACGGCAAATCACTTTCTTCGCCAGACTAATGTCCGTTACCATGTTGGAGAGACTAGCTCTTTAGTCAGAGATGCTAGGACAATCCAACATGTCCTTCGCACCTCCGTCATTCCAAAAGCCGGCGACCGTGTCCACATTACCCCTCTACTTTCCCTCACTACCTTCTATATCATGGCTCATAGGGAATTCAACACTGCTGACCTATTTTTTCGTTACATTGATCACCTAACAACAATTCGCGATCCAGGCCACAGAAGAAAGCCAAATCTAGCCTTAGGACACATCATAGCCTATGTTCTTGAAACTAAATACCAACTTCAATATCCTATACCACCAAACCTTCCAACTCCCTTCTACTCAAAGAACTCCTTCAGCACCCTTCACAGTACTCGTCTCCACCCTGAGGAACCTCAGGGGGCTCGAGAGGAGGAGGCTCCCGCTCCAGCTCCCTTTCCTGACCCTATCCCTCTCCACCAACACTCACCGGTTGATCAGTTGATTGAGAGATTTGATCGTTGGGAGACCCGATTTGATGCATATGTTGCTGCCCAGGAGCAGCAACACTCTAAGGACATTGCCCGTTACGAGCATCACCGCGCTGAGGATTTAGCTCGATTTGACAGCTTTCTTACTCACCAGCAGCAGCAGCATGACCAGGACATCGCCTGGTTCAATGCTCAGTTTACTACCCTTGCCAGTTACTTTCAGCAGCCACCTCCACCTCCTCCATCTGATGATCAGGATCCCTCGTTCTTTTAGTTTGTACTTTGAGTTATTATTTCTTATATTTTTTGTCTTTCGTGATGTTTGTTTTTCTTCTTTCTTCTTTTCTCTGCTGTTTCTGGACTCTCTTTTTGTGATGACAAAAAGGGGGAGTAGGATAGGGTATGGTAGAAAAAAAATTGATGTTGTAACTTTTTTTTCTAATTAATCTATTTTTGTCCTACTTGTGTTTTGCCATCATCAAAAAGGGGGAGATTGTTGCAAATCTATTTTTCATGTCTTATGTTTTGATGATTGACAAACACTGTTTTTCTTGGACAGCTTGTTGCTTCTAACTTTTCAGGAATCGACGATCGGATAATAAAAAAGGAGCCAAGTTCAGAAATGCATAGGTTTAGGGTTGAGTCAGTCTGTACTTTTGTTTTTTGCCTTTTGAGTCCTCTTGTAATAGTCAAAAAGACTGATGCTTTGTAACCCTTCACACACACACTTGAGAGACTTAGAAATTCTGTTTTTACTCATATCGGCCAGGACGATTTCTTTGATCGGCCTGGCCGATCAGCTTAAAACAGAAAGTCTAATTAAGGATTCTTAATTAAGTCAGCCGACGTTAACAGATCGTCCTGAACGATACATGTATCGGCCAGGACGATAAGCTCAAAACAGAAATAAGTAGCCGCCATAGACAAGTATGGTATACCATATCTTTAAATTATCGGCCAGGACGATCCTCGTATCAGCCTGGACGATATTAACAATTTATGCCTTAATTGTTCAGGAAATCAAGGAAGTAATTAAGGATGATTGATACGATCATATCGTCCTGGACGATCGCAAGATCGGCCAGGCCGATCTAGTCAAAACCTTAAGTTACTTCAGGACGATCAATATCGGCCAGCCCGTATTCAGGGCTATTATCAGGATGATTTTTCTCTGATTTGAACTGATCGGCCAGGACGATCGTGAGATCGGCCTGGACGATCAAGCCAATTTTCAATCGTCCAGCTTTACATCCAGGGCTATGCTCTGGCCGATCTTCATTGATTTGTATTGATCGGCCAGGCCGATATCCATATCGGCCTAGATGATATTGTCGGCAACTTGCAATTAATGAGCTCTTTTGGAGCTCTTCTATTTAAGAGCTTCTTATTCAACATTTTTAAAGATCTTTTGGCTGCTGCCTTGACCTAAGAAGGCCTTGAGGAGAGAAAGAGAGAGAGAAGAGAGAGAGAGGATCTTGTGAGGGGGAGCTTGTGAGGGGTTTCACAAGGGTTGCTTCAAGGATCTCTCTGCGTCATCTTCGTCTAGAGTTTCTCGTCCGTGGAAGGGTCGGTAGAGGTAAGGAGCTTTGCTTTTAGTTCTGGTTCTCTGCCAGCTTCAGGAGGAAGCAAAAGGAGATAGGTTCTCTGCCTTGCCGGGGTGGCAAAAAGGAGGTTCTTGTGAGGGTTTCTCCACCTAGCCGTGGGGGCTAAAGGAGAGTCACTTTTTGTGTAGTGCAATGCTTGGAGGGTGCCTCCAAGGAGTGGACGTAGGTCGAGTCGACCGAACCACTATAAATTTCTGTGTTCTTTTTCTTGCTTTCGCACTTTTAAATTCCGCATTATTTTGTGGTGTGATTTGGTTTATGTGATTTTATTTCTTTGTTTAAAAAGAAGTTTTTAAAATACCAATTCACCCCCCCTCTTGATTAGTTTTGGACTAAGTTCATAGTGCTTAACATCCCCATCGAACTTTCAGAAAACTGAAGCAAAATTTCATATAATTGATTCGGCTATGTCCTTTAATGCGCTCCTAGGTAGGCCTTGGATCCATGAGTATAGGATGGTTCCTTCCACCCTGCATCAATGCATCAAGTACCAATGAGATGACATTGAGTTTGAAATCAAGGGTGATTTGCAACCATTCTCTATTCACGAGATCGGGATTTATGAGATGCTGCGTACTATGTTCCCAAAGGGTCTACTACCAAATCTAAGGTAGAAATCAACGTTAAGGAGGAAAAGGCAGAAAATTAGAGTTCGAAAGCAATTCAAAAATTGAGAAAAGAAAAAGTCAAGAATAAAAAAGGAGACGATTCTAATAGTGAAGACGACGTCGAGCGTGTGGTTTTTAGGCCTCCAATCAATTTACCTCAAAGAGGTGGAAGGATGGCTCATAGGACACGCGGCCGAGATCGCCCTTCCATTGAAAAGAGAAATCCCCCAATGTACATCGAACTTGAAACAAGTTCAGATGAGGAACCAAGAAAGAGGGGTGCTAGAATTGCTTTCGACTACAGAAAAATTAATCCTCCTCCAAAGTTTGATCTCACTTTAGATTCAGATAGCGACCAAGAGGGTAACAAATCTAAATCTCAAAGTGACGAGCCTGAATTGACTATTTATGAAAAGCTTAATAGGGCAGTTAAATCCTTAGCCTTAACCCCACTGTCCGCTGACAGAGTCTCAGGGTTAGTAACTAAGGATGCCCCTAACTTAGATGAAAAAGTAAAGAAAGTCCAGAGGTTCTTCCCTGGCACTTCCTCTTCAAGGAATGAAGGTGATGTAATCCTTGAAGAGGCGGATTTCAATGAATTAATGGAATTACCTTTTGGCTACTTTACTCTTGGTGTTAAAGCTCTTATCTCTAAAGGTTTTGCTCCGAGTCAATGGACTAAGGGTCAAGCTAGATACCACCAAGGTATTTGGAATTCCAAATTCAATAAAAATTGGATGAGTGGTATCGGCTTTGGTTCCGTTAGTTCGTTCGACGACGATGAATATTGCTTGATGATAACCATCCATCTTGAATCTGAAAGTGTCCCTGCTGAAGTCGTTGATTCGCTCGATAGACTTTGTTTGAAGACCTTAGATGATTTAGATGAAAATCAAATTCGGGATGCACCCCCTGAATTTGAAGAAGAGATTAAGTCAACAGTTGATGAACTTAAAGAAATTAACCTTGGAACAGAGGATGACCCTCGCCCCACATTCATAAGTTCTTTGTTGAGTGACGACAAGTCTAAGGATCTGATTCAACTTCTATCCGAGTTTAAGGACTGTTTCGCTTGGACATACGACGAAATGCCGGGTTTGTCCGCCGATATAGTAGTTCATAAACTCGGAATCCGGTGTGATGCCATTCCTGTCAAACAAGCTCCACGACGCATGCGTCTGGAGATTGAACAACAAGTCATTTCTGAAGTTAAGAAATTGGCCGAAGTCGGATTTATCCGGGAGGAGCAATATCCTTCTTGGGTAGCCAACGTTGTGCCCGTTCGAAAGAAAAATGGTCAAATTCGGGTCTGTGTTGACTATAGAGACTTGAATAAGGCATGTCCTAAGGATGAATTTCCTTTGCCAATTCCCGAACTAATGGTGGACATTGCCTCTGCGCATGTTATTTTCTCCTTTATGGACGGCTCGTCTGGTTATAATCAAATCAAGATGGCCCCACAAGATGAGAGAAACACTGCATTCAGAAGTCCTATAGGGATCTTTTGTTATAAAGTGATGCCATTTGGCCTTAAAAATGCCGGTGCAACCTACTAGCGGGTTATGACTCAAATTTTTGACGACTTAATCCACAATCAAGTCGAATGCTACATCGACGATTTAGTTATCAAAAGTAAAGTTAAAGAGGCTCATCTTTATGACTTAAGAATCATCTTCGAGCGGTTGCGTCGCTACGACCTTAAGATGAATCCTTTGAAGTGGGCCTTCGGTGTCGCGTCAGGGAAATTTCTAGGTTTCGTAGTAAGACACCGTGGAATTGAAATTGATCCTGCTAAAATCGAAGCTATCTTAAATATGCCGCCTCCTAGGAGTCTTACTCAACTAAGATCTCTTCAAGGTAGACTGGCGTATATAAGAAGATTCATCTCTAATCTTTCCGGAAGATGTCAACCATTCTCGGTCCTCGCTAAAAAGGACGCCAAATTCATTTGGGACGAGAAATGTCAATATGCTTTTGAAAACATCAAACAATACCTGACAAATCCTCCAGTCTTGGCAGCCCCTATTCCGGGGAGACCTTTAATACTCTACACTGCGGCCCTTGACGAGTCTCTCGGGGCCCTCCTTGCTCAAGTCAATGACGAAGGGAAAGAGAATGCTCTCTATTACCTAAGTCGGAGGCTTTTACCAACTGAAATTCGGTATCCAACGATTGAGAAACACTGTCTCGCCTTAGTCTTTGCAGCCCAAAAACTAAGACATTACATGCTTTCTCATCATATCAATCTAATTTCCAGTTTTAACCCCTTGCAATATCTTATGACCAGGCCTACGTTGTCAGGACGTTTGACTCGTTGGTCTATGATATTGCTCCAATTCGAAATCACTTTCATTCCCCTGCGTGCTGTGAAAGGGCAGGCCGTCGTCGACTTCCTTGCGGCACACCCGTTGCCGGCAGAATCTCCTCTAAACGATGATTTACTGGATGAGCAAATCATGAGTTTTGGGGAAGCCACTACTCAAACCTGGGAAATGTATTTTGATGGTGCTGCGTTCTCTCAACGGGGAAAAATACCTGAATCTACTATTCCCGGGAAAGCCGGAGTTGGCCTGGTATTCATAACACCAGATAAGGGAATGATGCACTTTTCCTACCACTTATCAGAATCTTGTACGAATAACGAAGCTGAGTACGAAGCTCTGATAACTGGCCTGGAACTTACAATTTTAATGGAGATTAAAGAGATTAAAATTTTTGGTGATTCCCAACTGGTGATCAACCAGATTGCAGGAACCTATAAAGTTTTGAATCCTAAACTCCTGAAATATCATCAGTACACCTGTCACTTGCTCGAGCAAATTCTGATTGTAACTATGTATAGGATTCCTCGTGGAAGCAATTCTTCGACGGATGCCCTCGCAAAGCTTGCAAAGGAATTTGCCTGTCCAGAAGAAGACTCCATCCCTATAGAGGTGCAGGGTCGTCAAATCCTGTCTCCTATAGATTTGGAGTACATCAATGAACAAGTTTTCCAAGTCCTTTCTACCTCTTCAGCAGTCGATGAAGAAGCAGATTTGAGACAACCGATAATTGAATATCTTCAAGAAGGCAAGCTCCCTCACGAAAGATCACTTGCCCATCAAATTAAGAAACGTGCCCTATCCTACGCACTAGTCAATAATACGTTGTACCGACGGTCGTTTGGTCAGATGTGGCTCCGTTGTTTAGACAAATGTGAGGCTCTGAAGATCGTTAACGAAGTCCATGCTGGACTGTGCGGTGCTCATCAATCGGGTCCAAAGATGAAAATGAAGATCAAAAGACTTGGATACTACTGGCCTACGATGATTGACGATTGCATGAAAATTGCAAAGTGTTGTCATCAATGCTAAGTACATGGTGTAGTTTTACATCAGCCGCCTTACGTGTTGCATCCCACGATAGCCTCGTGGCCCTTCGAAAGTTGGGGCACAGATATCATCAGGCCAATTGACCCTCTCTCCTCGAAGGGTCACCGCTTCATTTTAGCAGCGACTGACTACTTTTCAAAGTGGGCAGAAGCTGTCCCACTAAGAAATGTAACATCACACCATGTAATGAAATTCTTTCGTGACCATATCGTATATAGATTCGGCGTTCCACGTAGAATCATATTCGATAATGGGTCCGCTTTCAAGTCTACAAAGATCAATAATTTTGCAAATCGCCATGGTATTGATTGGAGATACTCAACAATCTACTACCCACGGGCTAATGGATTGACTGAAGCCTTCAATAAAACTTTGGTTCAAATCATCAAAAAGACCCTCGATGATAATAAACGACAGTGGGATGAGAGGTTGGTGGAGGCTTTGTGGGCCTATAGGACCACTTATCGAACCCCGACCCAATCCACACCGTTTGTACTAGTGTATGGATCTGAGGCCGTACTCCCTCTTGAAGTTCAAATCCCTTCACTCAGAATTGCAATTCAGAACCAGATTACAACTCAACAAAATGCACAACTCCGTCTAGAAGAACTTGAAAGCCTCGAAGGATGTCGTCTTCAAGCTCAGCAAAACTTAGAGTTGTACAAAGCCCGAATGATTCAAGCTCACGATAAGTTAGTGCGTCCTAGAACCTTCCAAGTAGGCGACTTGGTCTTGGTTCTTCGGAGGCCTATCTTAGCGCACCGAAAACTCGGTGGAAAGTTTGAACCAACTTGGGAAGGACCATTCGTAGTGGAAACAACCTACGAAGGAGGCTCGTATCAGCTAGTGGATTGTAAAGGAAACCACCCAATGCTTCCTGTAAACGGGCGTTTCCTTAAGAAATACTATGCTTGATGTAGCTCGAATTTTCAATCAATAAAATCTTCAAGTTTCAATCAATTTTGTTCAATTGTCTACAAATCTTTTTATAATTTAATACCTTTTTTTTAAGGCTAAGAAATAATTCTCCAGGTCTTCTTGTCTTAACTTCAAGCCTTTTAGTGCTGGGGTTTGCCCTTTCGTGGCACCACCCTAAAATTCAATTTTAATTTTGATCTTATATAGAGCAAGTTTCCTCTATATACGATCTTTCAAACCTGATCACTTATGTAAAGCAAATTTCCTTTGCATATGATCAATCCAGACCCGATCATCCGTGGAGCAAGTTTCCTCTACTCATGATCATTTTAATTTTGATCTTATATAGAGCAAGTTTCCTCTATATACGATCTTTCAAACCTGATCACTTATATAAAGCAAGTTTCCTTTGCATATGATCAATCCAGACCCGATCATCCGTAGACCAAGTTTCCTCTACTCATGATCATCTTAATTTTGATCTTATATAGAGCAAGTTTCCTCTATATACGATCTTTCAAACCTGATCACTTATGTAAAGCAAGTTTCCTTTGCATATGATCAATCCAGACCCGATCATCCGTAGAGCAAGTTTCCTCTACTCATGATCATCTTAATCTTGATCTTATATAGAGCAAGTTTCCTCTATATACGATTTTTCAAATCTGATCTTTTATGTAAAGCAAGTTTCCTTTGCATATGATCAATCCAGACTCGATCATCCATAGAGCAAGTTTCCTCTACTCATGATCATCTTAATCTTGATCTTATATAGAGCAAGTTTCCTCTATATACGATTTTTCAAATCTGATCTCTTATGTAAAGCAAGTTTCCTTTACATATGATCAATCCTGACCCGATCATCCGTAGAGCAAGTTTCCTCTACCAATGATCATTCCAGATCCCGATCTTATATGGAGCAAGTTTCCTCTATGTACGATCTTTCCAACCTGATCCCCTGTGTAAAGTAAGTTTCCTTTACATATGATCAATCCAGATCTGATCTGTCATGGGAAGCAATGCTTCCTTCCCACTAGATCTTTAATTTTCTCTCCTTAAGATTCGACTCGCTAGTGATAGAGTACGCCTTCCATGGCACTACCCTAGTTCCAGATCAAACTCCGATTCTTCAGGGATGGATTTTCCTTCCCTTAGAATCAAAACTCCATACTTGACCTTTTTCGGTCAACGCCAATATGTGCAATAGAATTTCATTCTATTACACATATTGGGGGTCCATTTGTTGACCTCATTTTTTTATGAGGTCACTAAGGACCTATCCAGACTCCAGATCAATCTAAAAACCTAGGATTCTCCAAAATCCAGACCTTAGGATCCATTCTAGATCCTAGGACCCTTCTAGACTCCAGACCCTAGGATCTACTCTAGATCCTAGGATTCTTCCAGACCAATCTAGATATTAGGATCTATTCTAGACCCTAAGACTCTCCTAGATTCAAACCCTATGATCTTCTTAGACCCTAGGAGATGCCTAGACCTTAGTTCAATTCAAACTTCAATCAAATCCAGACTTTAAACCCATTCAGATTTTAATCTCCAGTTTGATCTTAGATCTTACCTTTGATCTAGCTTTAAACCCATATAATCATTTATAATTCCCTAAATGACTATAAATGATTTGGATAATTCAAACTTAATCTATCAAACTCAAAATCCAGACCCAAATCCAATGCTAAAAGGCCAAGTCCTAAAAGCCTTTTTCAGCAAATTTTCAAACACTTCAAAATCAATCAATTGACCTCCGATACACATGTCTTTGGAGGCAACCCTCCAAATTTGATCCCATTCTGAGGTCTTTAACCCCAGAAACTTAATCAAAATCCATAGGCTGCAAAACCTTCAAATATTTACGGCCTATGCCACTGGATCTGCCATCCAGTAGATTTTGACCTTAGGGCTCTCTTCAAAGCCTCTAATTACTTCCAGACCCTTAATTATGACTCACTGAACAGTAAACTGCATTTTGGTTGACCCACTTTGACCCCCAGTCGACCAGGGGTCAAAATGACCAAAATACCCCTATGGGGCTCAAATGGTGATTTCAAACCAAATGAACTCCGAATTGAACGCAACCACCTCCAGCAGGTTTCAAATATCAAACCAAACTTGTTGGACCCATTTCCAAGCTTTGGGTCAACCTGGTTGACCAAGTCAACCTAGTTGACCTAAGAGACCCTTTAAGGGTCCAAATAGGTGTTTTGACCCAAATGACCTCTCCAGGCCATGGAACCACTTCCATTGGTCTTGAAATGTCATTTGAAATCTGTTGGACCCATTCCCAAGCCCTGGGTCAACCTGGTTGACCAAGTCAACTTAGTTGACCTAAATGACCCTTTAAGGATTCAAATAAGTGTTTTGACCCAAATGACCTCTCCAGGCCATGGAACCACTTCCATTGGTCTTGAAACATCATTTGAAACCTGTCGAACCCATTTCCAGACCCTAAACCCAGTCGGTTGACCAGGTCAACCCATTTCCAGACCCTAAACCCAGTCGGTTGACCCTAAATCTATTCCAAACCCCATATCAAATTCAAACCTCCATCCCTTCATTTGGCTTTGGTTTTGATTCATTTTAATCAATCTTTGAGGCCACTTGGCTGCCACATCAGCAGTCCCCTTGGGAATTGACTAGTCAACACTTGGTCAACAACCCTTTGAATGTCTAAATGGCTTGAACCCTCAAACTCTTAGTGGATTTCCTTAAGCTGTTCACATTCCAGCATTCAAGACAATCCCCCTTGCCAACTCAGCTGCCACCTCAGCACCCTTGACCTTTTGACTGGTCAATTTGGTCAACAATGGTTTATGAAGGAGCCCCATGGTCAAAATCACATGTGAACCTCCCTCCAGCTAATCTAGGCAGCTAGGTTAGTTCTAAATGAGAGGTAAAGCTCTCTAATGGGCTCCCTAATCAAACCCAGCCCTTGGTTTAGCCTTAAATGGCAATGGTCCCCCCACCTCCCAAAGGTTAGCCAATGGTTGGAGGGCCTTTCCCAGCCCTTCTCCCTGCCACCTGACGGTTTGGGGACACTTGTCCCTCATCAGGGAGAGCCCCCTGATGCATCACAGCCATCCATTTGGCTTGGGGATGCTTGAATAGGGAAAAAGGCTCAAATGAAGCCTCATTCTAACCCTATCAATCTCTCACCACCTTCAGCCTCTCAAGCCAAGCTCTCTGTTCCATTGAGCTTTCCAGAAACTCCTATCCCTCTCCCCGATCAAATCCGGCCGGTCAAAGTGGTGGCCGACGAACCTCCGGTGAGATCTAACCCAAATCCGTCCAAGCTTCCATTGCGCTCGATCTAGGGGTCGTGAGCTCAAGGAGTCTTCTACAATATTAAACGTGGACAGTCCACAAGCTCAGAAAAAAAAAGATCTGCTGAATCCACTGGTTGGATTGAGGTAAAATCCTAAACCTAGCTTAGGACACCTAGGTTTAATTATCATTTTATTAAACTCGTATTTAATGTTTATATCAAGCCCCCATGATTTCTGTTCATCTATGCTATCTATATTTAAAATTTTAATTGATTTAATGAATCGGGTTGAGAGAACGAGCCAAAACACTGAACTCTAGGGCGCCGTTCGTTAGTTCACTGCGAGTATGCGCGATGTGCACCGTTGATGCTCTGATCAACGGTACCGATCGCATCCATCAGCGGTTCCGTCCGACCGTGGATCTGCTCTGGCGGGTAGATTTTCTGTCCGGCGTGATCCTGACCGGTGGATCCAAACCGCGGCTTTGGTTTTTCACCGTTTGATCATTCCCATATGAGATCAAACGGCAGGATCCACTACCCGTCGTCCGATCAAACTCCCCCAGATCGGACGACTGAGACTAGATGCCGACGTGGTTAAGTGGAAAGCGTGTGGACCCCAGCCGCCGCCATCTGCTTAATGCCAATCATTGGCCGCGCTGCGCTGGCCTAGTGAACTGATGCCACGTGTCTCACCCGCCGCCAGAACCTGTTATTAGGTTTAATTAATGTTTTAATTAGTTTAATTACCAGAAAACTTAAAAGAGTTTTTAAAAAATATATATAAATCCAAATTATTAATATGATATATCAAATTTCTCACAAAATCAAGATCTTTGATTTAAAATTAGATCTAATTTAAAAATATTCTATATATTTTGGATTATTTTATTTTTTTTATTATTATTCTAAATTAATATATAATTAGAAGTTTATTAAAGTATTTTGAAAAATTCAAAATTATTTTTTAAAGGATATTTTGAAATTTCAGAAAACATTCAGTATTTTATTCAACTTGATTTTAAAAGTGTTTTAATTGTTAGTTAATTTTTAAATCAATTCAAATATTCTAAATAACTTAAAATTTTAGAAATTCATTAAAATTCAATTTAATTTCTTAAAATCCAAGTAATACATCAAATTTTGAGAAAATTGAGAATTTTAATTCAAGACTTTTTTTTTTATTATTCAAAACTTAATTTATTTTAATTTACTTGAATTATTTGAATTTCTTTAATATTTAATTAAATATTATATTAATTATGTTAAATTAAAAATTAATTTTCAAATAACCTTGAAAATCAGTGGATCTCTCAAGTTTCAAAATTTTATTTTAATGTTATTTTAAATTATCTTATTTTAAAATTAATATCCTTATAGGTTTACATATGAAAATACCTATATTTTGAAAATTACTTTAAAACTATATATATTAAACCTTTAACATAATTGAGAGATCCTTTGAAACTTTAAACCTAGATTGAGCTTGATTGAATAACATTGATGGGGAGTGATTAGTGCATAGTTGTGCTTCAACTATTCACTAATCAAGATTTAAGTTAAGTTGATTATGTTAGTTCTTGCATGCTTAAGGTACACACACCACCTAGTCTAGGTTCTCCTAGATTTAAGGACTTGAGTGTGATGCTTATGTATTTCATTCATGCTTGTTCAAGGGTTAGAGAAGATTTGATTCAATCCTATTTAAATCTAGTGACATTAAGGACAATAATTAAGGACATGTTTAGAAAATTTAGAATATTTTCAATAATTAGGATTCACTTCCTCTTGAGTTGAAACTTCAAACACTTGAACCTAGTGACATGTACAGCCACTAGGAAAATTTTCACTGATTTTTGAAATCATTGAGGCCCCTAATTAATTTTCTTAAGTTTAAGCCTTAATTAAGCCTTAAAACCATCCGGAAAATCTAATAAATCAAATTTAAACCCGAAAATTATGTTGAACCCCTCTAACTGACCATAATTAAACCCTTAACCAATGAAAATTAAAATCAAAATTATTTGACAGCAATTTGAACCTTAATCTAATTTTAAGTAAAAATCAATATTTAATTCATTTAATTAATTAAAAAAATATTAAAATTTCCAAAAATTTTCCAAACACTTGGGAATCTCTCCTTAGGTCATTTCTGACCTTTGGAGTTGATTTCAAGGAGTTGGGATCTCATTTGGACCAAAATCACAAAAAAGCCCTCTAATTAAGAAATTTCGAAAATTCATTAAATAGTCAAAATTTCAAACCTTCATAACTAATTTCAGAAAAATCAAAATCACCCAAACTCACTTGCATTCAACTCCTAATAAGGTCTAATATTTAATAAAAATATTAAATTCCAGAAATCTATAATATTTCAAAAAGTCAACAAACCGGTCAACTTTAAGTCCAAACTAGTTCAAAACTTCAAACCTTCGTGATAAAATGTAGAAAAATCCGATTTCAACGTACTTACTTGCTAACTGATCGTAGTGAGGTCTAGTATTTTAATAAAATACAAACATTCCAGAATTTGAACTTAATCAAAAAGTAAATTTTCAACCCCTTAATTAAATGATTAAAATATTCCAAAAAATTCATAAAACTCAAAATTACTTTGAAATTCCAGAAAATGTTAACTTAATATTTAAAACATTCAACAAACCTTTTAAAACACAACAACCATCCTAAAGATGAAGTTTATTGGCTGGACTACTCCGGGCTGCGGGGCTAAGTGTCCTAAGGAGGCTGGTTCCTCGAGCCTGGTGGCACAACGCCACGAATGGATTCCAAGGGGTGTTAAACCCTAAAAATAGATTAATTATTAATTTTCTAACCCTTTAAAACTTTTAATTTAATTACATTAATTTGGTTTATCGGCTGGACTACTCCGGGCTGCGGGGCTAAGTGTCCTAAGGAGGCTGGTTCCTCGAGCCTGGTGGCACAACGCCACGAATCGATTAATGGCAAACTTAAATTAATCAATTTTGAAAATCAGCAACCAAACATTTCTAATAAAATCCATTAATTCTTAATCCTTAATCAACCTAAAATATTTAACTATACCGGATACCACTGGGTAACCCTGGCCTACGAGGCTATTAACTTAGCCCCAAGGAAGGTGAAATAAACTTCACGACCTCGGTGAGAAACAAAGGTGATATCCAACAAATAATTAAGTAAGTCTTAAAATTAACCTCAAGCCATTAATATTTGAATTCAAACTTAAATCCCTTAAACCTTCCAACCAATCGAACCTTAGATAACTTTAACTAATAATCCTAATTAGGATACATCAAAACCACACGACCTATCTCACACACTTTAGATGGTTTGCTAGGATCACCGACTCTAGTTTTAGGATAGGATGGTGTTTTACTTTCTGCAATTGTGTGCCGAGTTTTCGAGTTTTTACTGCATGCTGTTTGCTAGTGTAGAATTGATGTGTTTATTTACTTACTTCCTACATTCTGTGATTGATTGTACGTTAGATTTACCCCTAGGTTAGGAGCGAATTATACTTGTGCAATCTTATGCAGGTGGCCATGCTCATACAAGGAGCTAAAAATTAAAGGGGTAGTTAATAAAAAAATATATATACTCTTTGTACAGGTACCTGCCACGCTTAAGATCCCCTTTAAATAAAAAGAGCATGGCCAAGTGTGGCTAAAAAAAAATGCATTTCAAATTTTCATATTATAACTGCTTGGGATTGAATATACAACTGTTGATTATTAGGATAACCTTGCAGGATTGAGTCTAGATTTTCTTATTTCTCTCAATGTAAATTTAATTCAGTTAAGGTTGTATTTATTTAAAATGATTTGAGATTGAGATATAAATATCCAATTTGAACTCCAAAGAGGTGAAGACATCCCTAAAGGGGAGAGTCTTCTTCCATTTGGAATTCAAATTAGGATACTTTGCAAATATCCAAAGAGGAAAGATAACACCTCCGATCAAGGGGGAGTTTCTTTCCATTTGGATATCCTGAACCGACGAATCGAGATGTTCGTGAGAAGATGAAGGATTGGACAACGAGAAGAATCCCAAGTCTCAAAATCATTTGATTTAGGATTAGAAATCCGGGTTGTAGTCAGTGGTGCCCGGCCACTTTAATTTCTTGTAATTTCTGAGATGTAATAATGAGTGGCACTTGCCATATGGACATTCAATTTGATATATTTAATTGATTTATTTAATTGATTTTGCATTAGAACTCTTGTTTTTTTAGCCTTTTTATTTGCATGCCGCGTTTGATTTAGTCTGGAATTCGAATTTAGGCTCTTAGGGGTCTGTCAAAAATTCTTCTACTTTAATTAAATAAAATTTTTAAGATAAGATAGAAACTCTAAACGGTCTTAAGAAGTAAGCTTGGACTCGCCGAGGGTTTTTCATGCATTCATATTATACTTTCTCAACCTTGTTGGGCATCTCCCTGCCTGCGGGTTCTGGCAGACCACCTGGCCTATGAGGGTGCCGATCTGTCAAGGGGATGTTATGCAATCTCTAGGGAAAAACCTATTTTCTAAGCCAAAATTTTTAAACTGCTACATACAAATTTTGCATTCAATCTAGTCAATTAGCATGCATCGCATTAGCAACAAATTTAAAAGAGTCTAATATTTAATTGCATTACTTAGACATCGAATATCCAACATAAGTCTAAGGGGCCAATTAGGATCTGCTCTAGATGTCGGCCCCGTTCTCAAAAACATATCTTAAATAACGTCCCTATCACTCTGCAAAAAAGACCGGACTCATATTTTGAAATCGTTTAGGTGGTTTAGCTGGCTCCCCAATCCAGGCCGGGGTAAGACCAGACTCGCATTGCACTAGCTAGGTTCGGGGTGCTAACTTTTAGTGCCCAATTTAGAATTAGGTTCTGAGGCCGGCTCGGGCCATAAGACCTCAATTTTCGGGAATTGAATCCCAAATTTCTAATAAAATGAACCACTTAAACTAAAAATTTCTTTCAATCAAATACAAGCCTAACACTTAGGATAGATTGGGGTGTTTCTGAAGTAATTCAGAATCTCAAAACACCTCCTACACTTCTTCCTTTGACTCCAGAAATAAGTGCTCAACATTGAACCAATCCCACTTGAACTTCCTACCATTTTCTTCCTTTGACATCCAGCTTTGAAAATCTAAATAAAATTTACACCGCTATTTTAATCGAGAGTTTTCGTAGGGAAATTCCAATTTCTCCTACGATGTAATTAACTACGAGGGCTTGCGCTCATAGGAGATTTAGAAACCCAGATTTAGTTTTAAAATTGAAATTTTCAAAAATCTTTGATTAATTATTCTTGGGAAAATACAACGATCATTATCGTCATTTTCAAGCGATTGGTGATGATTGATAACTTCTTTCTTTGAAAAGATATATCAATTAGTATCGTGATTTTGATTATGAAATTAATGGTCTTTCATCCAAATTAGCATAGTCAAATAATTTTGAGTTTGACTACGATAATTTGGATAACTTTAAAGCTTCGAAATTTGAACCAATTAGTGAATAATATTTTCTCTGTTTGGGATGATATATCGTTCCTAATATTGTGTTAGATTTCGAAACTAGAGTTTTCCAAAAAAAAAAAATAATTAAATATTTTTCAAAAATTATATATATATCTAAATATATTTTTTAATCAAAACACTTTTATAATTAGAAAGCTCGCCGTTCATTAAATTAGGCAAAGATTTGAATTTGAAAAGTTGTTCTAATTGTACTGTACGATCATGTTCGTACTGTACAGTGTTTAAACTATTGTCTAATTTAATCTGCTAATTGTTCAATCAAAACGGCTTAATTTTGATATTTTGATCGTACTGTACGAACTGTATTGTACTATACGATCAACAGAGACAATTCTGGCCGTCCCATGCTTCGTACTGGACGAACTGCACTTTTATTGAACTGTTCATACAAGAAATTGTACAGTACAAACTTCAACTGAAATGTGCGTACAGTACTAACTGGACATCGTACAGTACTAACAGGTCAATTTCTGCACATCATACTGGACGATCTTGCGATCGTACGGTATGATATTTGATGGCTGAATTGAGTTTTTTTAGGGTTTTTTTAGCCCTCTATTTAAGTACTCTCATAAGAATTTGTAAGAGTCTTTTGGCAGCCATTGTGTTTTTGTTTTTCTAGAGAAAACTTGAAGAGAGGACTTGAAAGGGAGCGAGGAAAGGGTGGAGTTTGAGAGAGGGAGAAGAACCTTGGAGGGGATTTCAAGGGAGTGTGAAGGAGATTTCACATGGTTGCTCCGGTGAGCTTGCACCTCAGTACCATCGGATTCAAGGTTCATCTTGAAGGAAGTTTTGGGAAGAAGAAGATCTTGTTGGTGTCAAAGCACCCGACTCCTCCGCCTAGCTGTGGGGGCTAAAGGAGAATCACTAAAGGTTTAGTGTAATACTCGAAGGGTGCCTCCGGGGAGTGGACGTAGGTCATGGTTTGACCGAACCACTATAAATTGGTGTGTTCTTTCCTTTATTTTTTCTGCACTTTATTTCCATATTAATTTTTATTGTGATTGATTGCGTGGATGAAATTGATTATCTATCTTTTTATTGTGAATGAAATTCGCTTCCGCATAAAGTCATAAAAAGATATTTCTTTTCATTAAAGAAGTTCTTAATCATCCAATTCACCCCCCTCTTGGCGCATCTAGTTATTTTCAGTTATCAACCTTGGGGGCATCAGTATTAGGACCTACTGGAGTGGAAGAAATATTAGATTATTGAGTGGGGACTTTGATCGGATCGTTGGAGATAACTTGATTACCTTTATTCTGAGGGGAAAGCTTAGGGGGATAGACTTTGCCATCAAAACATTGCACCTACCCTATATCCTCAAGAGGGGCAAACTACAGTGTAGTCTATACTCTCCATATTTGTTGGATTGTTATTTTTTTAGATGGGTGTTAAAATCGGAAAGATCTATAATGATAGGACTCCCGTGAAAGTTAATTTTATGGAGTATTCTATTTGATATGATCTCAAGTTTGACATCCCCTTTAGAGGTTAAATCTAGAAGGTTGATTTTTTAAACATTTTGATCGATCTCAATAGAACTTTGAATTTCTTTAGAGGAGTGATCAACTTATATTTTATCTTCATGGATAATCATCAAAATTGATGAAAAAGAATATTTTTTATTAATTTTGTGATCCATTGCCTTTGATGGGCAAAGTAAAAGTCAGATAACATGAGTGGGGAAAGGATTTTTATACCACCATCTACATCTCAGATGCATGTCTCATCAATAGTTTTCCTTTCTAAGTAATTTTCATTGTTTTTTTTAATACAACAGTCACTACAACTACTTGATAGGAAAGGGGCTCAACATGCTCCTGTGAAGCTTCTTTGTCAACCTCTCAGATCGGGCTTGGGGTCTCATCAATAGTTATTAACAAAGATGAAAAGAATTTTTAATCAACTTTTTAAGTGTCCAGGATAAAGCTATATACCATCCATCTTCAATTGAAAGAGAAATGCTAGAGTAATTATCTGAGATAGTCTTGGCAAACCTCTGATCTGAGTCCACCAATTACTCTTTAACAATGATGATATTACCTTACATGAAGTTCATTCTAGTCAGTCTTTAAAAATAATGCAATCTTCAATCGATTGGCCTAGCATGTTGTGGTAGGGGTAAAAGTTGGGATCATCTTTCTTATTTACCTCTTCAAACCTTTTAGCCTCTGGTAATTTGAAATCTAGTTTCTTTAGAAGACTTTTGAAATTGCTTCTTATTGATTCCCTTTTGAAAGGATAACATTTTGCTAACATTTCTTTAAAAGGGATCGAGTAATAATCTCTAGTGCCCGGAATGGTTGTCTTTGAATTGGTCTGGGTAAAAGAACACTGGGCCGGCTGATGGAAAGCTATTTTCCCTTATCGATTGTCAATACTATGGCTATTTTCTTTTCAAAGGACTTCATCAGCTGTGGAGTTTTACGGCTCGAGCTCATGAGTTTTATATTTTTTATGAAAACAAATATCTTTATATCTCATAGTATTTTTTATATATTTTTTTGTGTATATACTAACATTTCAGGTACACCATGCAACATCAAAATCAGAGCTCAAGATTGGGTTGAATAAGGTTATGTTGTAAGGGTATGTAATATTCATTGGTGTAATTTTGATTTCTTTAGTCAAGTCCTGTAAGGGTGTATGCTTGCTTGGTGACCATGCACAGACACACATAGGGGAGTGAGATATTGTCAAAACCAGAAGTTCAAGTTTTGAACTAATCCTATTGGATGATTTTGGATCATCCAGGATGATCCTTTATGATCTTGGAAAATAGCTGCCAATGATAATTTAAGCAAGATTTTAAGATTCAATTTTTTTTTCTAATCGTCTCAAATGATCTATACAAATCATGGCTAAATTGATCATGTAATTAGGGGATTAATTATGGTTAAAGTTTTCAATCTGATAGTCCTAGATGATCTGTATATCATATCGGATGATGTCTGTCGACATACTTGATTTACCTTAATTGTCCAAGAAGAAATACCATAATTTTTCTTCTAATCATCAAGGACGATCAGGAGAAAATTTGTTTATATCATCCATCAGATCATCCAAGTTATCATCCTGAACTATTAGGTCAAATTTTGCACATCATCCTGACCGATACCGCCATCATACTGGATGATATTTAGTGCTAGAATTGAGTTTTTAGGATTTTTGAAGCCCTATTTTTAAACATATTGTACGAGATGATCATGAGATTATCCTGGATGATATTTGGAGCCGAAATAAAGTTTTAGGGTTTTCTGAAGCCCTCTTTTGCTGCCAAGATTAATTTTTAGGGTGCTTCAAAGCCCTCTATTTAAACTTTATCAAGGCACCTGATATGTGTCTTTGGAAGCCATTAAAGCTTCGTTATTTTGGAGAAACTTAAAGAGAGAACTTGAAAGGGAGAGAGGAAAGGGTGGAGTTTAAGAGAGGGAGAAGATCCTTGGAGGGGGCTTCAAGGGAGTTTGGAGGGGGTTTCACACGGTTTCTCTAGCAAGCTTGCACCTTAGTACCATCGGATTCAAGGTTCATCTTGAGGGAAGTTTTTGGAAGAAGAATATCTCTTTGTTGTCAAATGACCCTACTACTCAACTACACTGGGGAAGGTGGAAGTGATTTTGTAAGGGCTTCTCCACCTAGCTATGGAGGATAAAGGAGAGTCACTAAGGTTTAGTGCAATACATGGAGGGTGCCTCTACGGAGTGGACGTAGGTTAAGGTTTGACCAAACCACTTTAAATCTGGTGTGTTCTTTTTGATTATTTCTGCACTTTATTTTTACTACAATTAACTACTTGGGTGAAATCTCGGATTAATCTTTTTATTATTAATTTAATTCAATTTCACTGTAAGATTTAAAAAAGTTTTTTCTTTTAGTTAAAGAAGTTTTAAATATCCAATTCTCCCATATTTTTGTTAGCCTTAGGACTAGTTAATAAGGGCTTAACATCCCTGACAAACTTTCATGGAGCTTTCTTGTCATATGGAAGATTCTCCAAGAATGGCATCCGGGGAGCCTTTTCCTATAGGTTGCTTGCCTTTTTAGAATCTTCTCAAAGGTTTTAATTATGAAACCCTTCAAAAAAAAAGCAATAGGCCTATGGATATTGCTTAAAAGAATCTCTATTGCATTTTGCTCTTGCAACTAGTGTTCACACTTCATCGAGAGGTTTTGCCACCTCAAGAAGTACTTAAATCAGATACTCTCTTAGCTTTTAGCTTTCAATGATGAGTTCACCTATGGTTGTGTCATACTGCGCTCCTAAAAATCTCTTTAAGAATATATTTTTAAGTTCATTGAAAGTTTTCACAAAACATTTAGGCAGATCTGTGTACCAATTAAATGCTATGTCAGAAAGACTACTAATGAATGGTAAAAGAGTAGAGCATCTAGCCCCCTGGCAATGCAATAGCTTGCCTGAAGTAGGCCAAATGTTATCTCAAGCTTTTAATTCTAGTGAAAATTTAAAAGGATGGTGGCACAAAGCCCTTCAGGTAAGGAGTTAAATCATCATCCTCGTGGTAGGGTCTACCCTTTGGGATAAATAGAGTTCATTGGGAATGAGATAAGGCCTCCCTTACATGGTCCTCAATCATTTGTTCAAAATAAATTTGGGCTGGTACCGGAGGAGCTATGGAAAATATTGATTGGAATGGAAGGATTACTAGTAGGCTGGGAGGGACTATTGGCATTGACTTGGGAGCTTTTGAATGGGACTCTAGCTTATTACTATGATTAGTCACCATTAGACTACATGTTATTGTTGCTGAAATAAAGGATCATATGTCTTAGCTAGGCTCTATTACGTTTCTCTAACTTGAGCTTCCAATTTCTTAATGTACAGATCATCCCTCTTTTTTCTCACTGAACCATCTAGGTGTGCTGTTGCTAAAGTTTAATCTCTATCATAATAGGGTTTACTAGGTTCATCCTCCTATATTGAAGCTATGGTCTCAACCATGTAGACATTTCTAGTAGGTATATCTTCATCCATCAATAGGTCATCCAACTTTTGATCAAAATTAGCTGGCAGATCATTTGATTGAGTTTGAGTTTCTGAAATTGAGAAAATATTGGAATTAGATATTTTTAAAATTAAATTTAAAAAATTATAATGTACCTTATATTTTATCACATATGCCGAGTTATAAGACTTATAACCCAACATATGATGATCAAATTCAAAGACTAGTTATGGTTTAAAGGGGATTCATATTTTCACTATATATACTAGACTACAAGGGAGTGTTGTAGGGTAGCATATGATAGTGTCATCTCAGGACTGAGTTTTGAAAAGATTTTTTATTTTAAAAAAATTGACAAATTTTCTCTAGGTTTTGAAACACGATAAGTTGAGCTTTTGCTCAAACTGAAGGCTTACAAAAATTAGCACGAAAATTTGAGGGAGTCATTTGTTTGACTCTTCCATATCATTGACAAAATTTGAAGTGGAATGTCAAAGATAGAAGCTTGAAAAATTGAAGTTCTTGGAAATAAGATCAATATGACTATTCACAAATTTAGAACCCAGCATATTGAGTTAGACTCAATAATACATGTTCATAAAATTGACATAAAGAGCTTAAAAGTTTTACTTGAGACCATCTCACCGCCAGTTAATCTAGGGGTTGAAAGTCAAAGTCCAATTTTTGGACAGAGGTTTCACTTCGCTTTTTGATATGAGTTTTTGATGTTGGCTAAGCTCTCCCAAAGAAAAAAAAGGGTTGAGATGCCAACGGAAAGAAAGGTAGTTCAAACTATCGATGAAATAAAATTTTGCCAATATTAGAGATGGAGAGAGATATTTAGTCCCACTAGCCATGTCAGAGTTTGTGTCCGCATAACACTAGGTAAATAATTCCCCTTGGGTCTTTGGGTGTAAGGTTTGGGTGGACGTTTCTTTCAAAGAGTTGAATATGAAAAAATTTCCACTTTATGCTTCAAATTTTGGAAAATATGACATCTTATTAATGATTGTAATCTGAATGAAAATGTTTGTTCTATTAATGATTCTACCAGGTCTGATGTGGAAGTTAGATTGGAAGATTATTCTATGCATAAGGAGGTGAGTAAATAACCTTCTTATGGTCCCTGAGTTCTTGTTAATAATCAGAGGAGAAGGAAAGTTTTTTTTCCAATAATGACAAAGAAAATCAGTTGCAATTTGGTAATCCTAGACGAACAAATGCTTTTCAAAATTTTGTCAAAAAATATCAACCTGTTAATAATGTTTTTGAAGAAATTGATTTGGATGATAATGGTACAGTTAAGAAGGAGGCAGATGTCGATCATAAACAAAAATTTTCATCTAGAGCTAAAGAAGTGAAAGGTTTTGATGATTCAGAAGTTATGGTTGGTGATGTTGATCACCATATTAAAGTTCTTGCTATAATAAGGTAAATTATCTTATTGCTCCTGATCTTCTAGCAAATGTTAATAAATTTAAAATTCTAGAATCATGTTGTGAAGTAAATGAGGATAGTGATCCTTTTTTACTTGAGACACCGACTGAAGATTTATAAGAAGGAGAAGTAGCTGGTGTTGATAAGAAGATTTCTTGTTATGGAACAAATTTGGTGGATGAAGGATTTGGAGTGTTGAAGTTCAAACTCCAAAAGGAAGTTAGATCTTTCTGTAAAGATAATATTCTACAAAGGAGTAGGTAGGGTGATGTGTTGAAGAGCTTTAGGAGTGGAAGTAATCCTACTTCTAATCTTAAATGTCATCAATAGCTTTTTGGAATTTTAGGAGGGCTAGGAAGAGGGAAGTCTTTCATTATTAAAAGGAATTTGTGAAAGACTTAGACATTTTATATGTTGGACTTATAAAGACAAATATTTCTTTTATCAGTAGATTCAAGTTTAATGAATTGATTGGAGTTTGTTAGGATTTCTTCCCTTTTCCTGCGGAAGGGTTATCTGGTGATATTTTTATTTGGTGGAGGACTGATGTAGCTTCTTTTTCTGTGTTAGATGCCTCTTCTCAAGTTGTAGTTGGTGAGCTTAGTATTCTAAACAAGGGTGTGTGGTTGGTTGCTACGGTCTATGGTAGCAAAGATATCTATAAGAGGAGAATCTTGTGGAGAAGTCTTGGTATGCTTTCAGATAGAAAACTTCCATATGTGGTAGGGGGAGACTTTAATTGTATTTTTTCACAAGATTAGAAAAAGAGGAGGTAAAAAGTTTGTTCTTTCACAAGGACCTCAAGATATGATTATGTTAATGAACAATGGTGATTTCTATAATTTTGGGGTGATAGGTCCTAAATTTACTTGGTGCAACAATAAAAAAGTGGAGCCCGGATTCTTGAAGGGTTGGACCGATGCCTTTTGAATTATGTTGCTTTAGAAGCTATCACATTTGTGGCCATTTTACATATTTCCAGAATAGCATCTGATCATTGTCCTATCATGGTTAGAATTTTTCCTTCTGCTTTTCAGAAAAATAGACAGTTGAGATTTGAAGATGTTTGGGTATCATTTCCAGCTTCTTCTATGATTGTGGCTAAGTCTTGGGAGAAAAATGTTTCAGGGAACATTGTTCATTCTCTTAATCTTAAATTTTAAAGAGCATTGAAGGCTTCATTTTTTTGGAGAAAAACTAAACATTTGAATCTCAATGTTTTGAAAGATTGGCTTAAAAAAGAAATTTTAGAATTACAGATGGAGGAGGCTGAAAGTGGAGGCTCTTCTAATGTTAAACTTTATTTGCTGAAGTCTAAGGTGCTAGAACTCAATTCTATGCTTAGACAGCTTAATACGTAGTGGTGACAAAGGGCGAAGGTTAAGTGGGTAGAAAGAGACAAAAATTCAAAAATTTTCCATGCCTTTGCTTCAACTAGGCAAAATGGCAACTGGATAATTCAAATTAAAGATATTAATGGAATGTTGATTGAAGATCAAATTCAAATTGAAGAATATTTTTACAAGTTATTTAGTTACAAGTGGAAGGAGAGGAAATGTGTTTTAAGGGGCTGGCCGACTCCTTCTCAAGTGCTTGAAGATGCTGACAGAAGTATGTTGATGGTTGATTTCTCTAAAGATGAACTGGAGCTTGTTGTTTTTCATTTGGAAGCAAATGTCTCTCCTAGTTTGAAAGATATTTCTTACACTTTTATTAGATCTTATTCATCTATCATTAAATATGATGTTTAGAAGGCTATAAATTCATTTTTTACTTCTAGTATTATGTGTGAAGAGTGGAAGAAAACTTTAGTGATTCTTATTCCTAAAGTGAAGAACCTTGTGGTTCCTTCAAACTATAGACCAATTAGCATTTGTTTGTTTATATACAAAATAGTGGCTAGGACGTTGTTAAATATGTTAATTATGCTAATTACTAAAATTATTCAAAAGATCAGTCTGTTGTTATTAAGGTCGATCTTTACCTGATCATATTTTACTAGCCTAAGAGTTATTTAATAAGTTCAGATATTCCAAATTTAAGAAAGGTCTAATGGTGATCAAAATTGATATGGAACATGCATATAATAATATCGGCTAGTCCACGTTGAAGCATGTTTTAGAGAATTTTTGTTTTCCAGAAACATTTTCCAATATACTACTACAGTGTGCAGTAAGTCAAAAATTCTATATTTTGGTAAATGGAAATAGATAATTATTTGTTAAATGTTAAAGCTAGTGAGTGAAAGTTAGTGAGAGAGAGTCTCAATTTTCTGAGAAGATTTTTTAAATTTCAAGCAGTAGACGTAGGTTTAGTTAGACCGAACCATAATAAAATTTGGTGTTCTTATATTCTTTTACTTTTTACTGCTTTTTTATTTTTTGCACTTTAATATATTGTGGTTGAAAAATATATTGTGAAAATTTATCATTATGTTAAATATCATAAATCAATTTTCTAAGAAACCAAGATATTTTTTTAAATGCTAATTCACCCCCACTCTTGGTTAGCCTTGGGACAGTTATATTAGGTTTAACAACCTACTCGAACTTTCATCTTTAGGGGATATTGGGTCAACCTAGGTTAACCCAAGGGCTGGGTTTGAGTTTAATAGATTTGAAATGTTCAGAGGGACATGTTGGAGGTGGTTTCATAGACTGGTGTGGTGATTTAGTCAAAAATGGGTATTTGGAACCTCAAGGGGTATTTTACTCAACCATAGTTAACTTCATCAACTAAGTTAAACCAAAACCTGAGTTTGAATCCCATGGATCATAAATGATATTTAGGATTTACTGGAAGAGGTTTCAATGGTTGGAGAGGTTAAACCATGTTGAATTTTGGCTAAAAGTCCAAAAATTCCCTTAAAGGGCATTTTAATCATTTTAACCTCTAGTCAACTCTGGGTCAAATTGGGTCCAAAAAAATGTAGTTTACTGGTCAACATACCATAATAAAGGTTATGGGTATGGTCTAAGGCCTTGGGATAGACCCCATGGTCAAAATGAACAAAGCGACCGGTACAATAACAAATGTTATAAATATTTAATGGTTTCATAACATTTGAAAGTAGATTTAGTTTATAGGGTTAGAGACCTAAGAATGAATTCAAATTTGGAGGGTTGAATCTAGAAACATTAATGATCAATATGCAATTAACTGATCATAAATCAGAGGTTATTTGATAGGTTTTCCAAGTGACAGGAAATTCAATGTGAAATGGTTTCAGGACTTAGGGTTTTGAATTGAAAATATGAATTATAATAGGATTTTTAGTTTAATTAATTAAGTTTTGGAATATCCAAATCAATCATAGTCAGGGAATTTATTAGGGGTTGATTGGATAATACCAAGGTTTACTTGAAGATCAGATTGAACTATGATTGTAGGTAGGATAGGAGTCTTTGGTGGGTATTAGATTGAAGGTTGGATTGAAATTTGATTGGGGCCTCTATGATTAACAAGTGGACAATTGTTAACCCTAGGATAACCAAGCATGAGTTTAGATAGGTTTTGATGACCATATACAAAAAAAAAGGTTAATAACTTTGAGTTAAAACCTGTCATAAATCAGATGGTTCAAAATTCCTAATTTTGAGGAACTCTTATTAAGCATATTTTCCTACACTTAGCTAGCTTCTTAGAAAATTTGTGCAACATTCAAGTATAATGGTATTAGCCATGGTGCTATTAGGCTTCACTTGTTTCCATTTATTGTTAAGTGATAATGCAACGCTGGGGTTAAATTCCTTTCCCAAGGCTTTATAACCTCTTAGAATGAGTTGGCACACAAATTTTTAGCTGATTATTTTTTACATTCTATAATCAGGTAGTAATATTCTTTTGTTCAATAACTGATGTATTAGCTGGAGGATGCTTAATGTCTAAGTTATTTATTGAAGCATATGAATTAATTGAGAAAATACAATTCAATAATTTTTTGAGGCCTTATGATAGAGTAAATCCTATGAGAGCAGTTGGTGTATATGCGTAAGATTACTTATCTATTTCTTTTGCTAAGGTAGTTGTTATGTTTAAAAAGTTAGATAATTTTGGAGTTAGTTTAGGATGAAGATCACATATGCTTTTGGATGATCAAGATTTAAGTTTTATTTGAGAGAATAGTGTTTAAGGGGTTGATAGTGTGAATGTTATTGGAAGATAATATAATCCCTGCCCCTATACAAATAATCCAAGTTGGAAGAACCACCCTAACTTTAGTTAGTTTAACAATAATATTTGTGATAACAATAAGTGCAATGCAGGTAAATAAAATCAAAGTGAAAATTTGAATAATCCTGAATGATCTATAATAAACCCTAAACCTTCTTATCCCCCATGTTTTTATAAAAATCATTAATACATAGATAGGAAGAAACTTTTGGAAGAGAAAGTGTTCAATTGGGAACTCAATTGTAAAGTCAAGATGCTTTGATTAAAAACTTGGAAAAATAACACGTACACCTTATTTTCTCTTTTAACAGCAGACCCCTTGGAGCATTGCCCAATAAAACTGAAATTAATCCAAAGGAGAAAGAAAAGGTTCTTAGTGTGCATCGCTTGAGGAGTGGGAGTGATGCAACACACTCAAAATGAATAAATCCAAGCAAGTCTGTCTGAAGATTAAAATCTTAGCCCTGTTGGGAGACAACCAAAATGTGTTATGTATTGAAACTTTATTTACTATTTAACTATTGATAATGTCCTCTACATAGTGCTTTTCCTATAATTTCTTATTTACCTAAAATAAAATTAGCAATTAAAATTATTTAAATTTATGAATAATACTAAACTTTAAATGATAATTAGGATTAACAAACAATTTTAATTTCTAATTTAAAAGTCATAGTGATTAAAAAAAAATCATTTAAGTTATTAACTTTATTTGAACTTAAAAACTATATACTTAAAGATTGAATAATTAAGTTTAGTGAAAGTGAATGTGTAGATTAAGTTTTGAAAATCATCATAATGTTGAATATGAAATTATTCAGCTTACTAACATTCTTACATTAATTCAATTTATGATTACTTAATGGAAGAAAAAAATTAGATTTTAAAAATCATTATTATGTACTAAAAAAGAAAAAAAATGTAAATGAAATAAAGAAAAAAAATGAAAATTGAGCACATAAAAAATTGGTTTCTGATAAAGGTCTATTTATAATGGTATTTTGATACTAAAAGTCAAATAAGAAAATGTAAGTAAATTAATGAATGATGGCTTACTAATGAAATTTTCATTTAAATATAAGCAAAAATAATTTCTGAATGATACGTTATTCTTATCTAAAATTAGTAGTGATCATCGCACTTGTACTTTTAGTGGAGAAGTTTAAATTAAGCAAAAATTAAGATGATTGATTAAGGTAATTTATTATGTTAATTTAAATTAAAATTACTTAATTATGAATATTAAAATTATATCTTAATGGTAAAATATGTTCTAACATTTTAACAATATTAAATTACCAATTTTATTTAGGCTAGTGAGCTAATCAATAAGAGATTTCACCATTAACTGAGGACAAAAAAGATTTAAAGCTATGGGGAATTTGTTAAGTGTAAATTTGTAGTGCATTACAATCTTAAATATTAATAAAAATATTATTTTTTTATGTTATGTAGGAATTTCTAAGAAAAAGTGAAAAATTCACAAGTGTTTAATCGGTGTTGTAGTGATCCAACTACTAATGCTGCAGTCTCCATAATGCTATGATGATTAATAAGCTTATTTCAAATCTAATCCAAGCACTATGATTTTGATGATAATAAATATTGTTGTGTATGTTACTTCTTTCTCCTAATTATATGATATTCTATTTTATTTTGTGTGTACTAACGTTTCAGGAAAACAATCCATCATTCACTTGCAATTTGGATCATCTCAAGACTTGGTAGACTATGGTTATAGTATGTATCTTCAATTTTATGTACTTTTTCCTTTCTTGAGCCGTATCATGTAATTTGGCAGATACCATTGTTGAGTAACCTTGCACACACACATGGGGAGAGAGAAAAATATTTTGAGAGATTTTTTCTTTGGAAATCATACTATGCAACTTTGGATCGTACTGTACAACATTGGTTCATACTATACAACTTTGATTTGCATTGTACGATATGTTATGTTTTGTTAAAATTCTAGCCGTTAGAGGTCATAGAAGATACTAATTTTATTCTAATCATAAGGTACTATTTGGTTTGTATTGTATGCCCTTATTAATATCTTACTTAATTAATGCCTCAAAATTAAAAAGTTAAATCAAGACATTTCTGATCAGCCAATCATACTATATGATACAATTTGTATAAAACAATTGATAAAGTATAACTTTGGTTGTCCTAGTGGTCATACCAAATGAGTTTTGTACTGATCATATGGTACGATATTCAAAGTGCTAGATGATTGATAGTGTATGAAATTGGTCATCCTAGAGATGGTACTAAATAAAAGCCATAATTTTTGTACTGATCATACTGTATGATGTCCAGTGTTCGATGATTGATAGTGTATGTAATTTGCTATCCTAGATTTCATCCCAAATAAACAGAAGGAATTTATATAGTTCACACCAAATAAACTTATGAGTGTATGGAAGAAAGTGTTGTGAGTTTAAAAAAATTCATCTGAATGACCACTAAACAAACCTTATTTTGTACATATTATATTATACGATGCTTGTATTGTATGGTATGAATGGATAAGAAACTCTTAAAAATTAAGGTTTTTTGAAGCCCACTACTTATAGTTTTTTATACACTTATTAGGAAATCTTTGGATATTTAGACTTGAAGAGAGAGAGCCTTGAGGGAGAGAAGGAGAGCTTTATAAGAGAAGATAAGGAGATTTTTTGAGGGAGAAGTTGTGAGCTATTCACAAGGTTGCTCCAAGAAAGAATCTTTCCTAGAATCTACAAGCATCTACCTAGATTCTTAGTTACTTCGAGGATGAAGTTCTTCAATAAGGATTATAGTTCTCTGACAATAAAATGGAGGTGAAAATAGAGTCATGGTTTTTTTATTATCACCTAAAGGATGAAAATAGAGTTGTGGTTCTCTGACCATCACTTGGAGGGTGAAAATAGAGTTAAAGTTCTATGGCTATAAAAGAGTCACGGTTCTCGACCACATCAGGTTATTGAAATAATGTCTGTAAGGGCTTCATCGCCTTGCAGTGAGAGCAAAAGGAGAGACACTAATGTTTAGTACAATACTTGGAAAGACACCCTCCAAAGAGTGAATGTAGGCCAGGTTAATCAAATAACTTTAAATTCTGGTGTTTTCATTTTGATTATTTTTTACACTTTATTTTTTACAATTATATGTGTGTTTGAAAATCTAATTTATTTTGTTATGAAATTTGCTTATTTCTACATCTACTGTGTGGATTATTGTGTGTGGGTGTGAAAAGTTTATAAAGGATTTTTTCCCTAATTTTTTTTTTAAACTTCCAAATCACCCCCCTCTTGGTTAGCCTCGAGCTAGTTCATCAAGGTTTAACGACTTCATGAACTCTCAAGCGGTATCTGAGTATGATTCAAAAATTAAGTTTTAAATAACTTTTAAAAAGAGATCAATGGCTAACTTTGAAAATCATAATACTATGGAAGGATATTCAATCACACGACCACCTTTATTTGACTATATTCTTTTTAATTTTTGAAAAATTTGTATGTCTAATATCTTGCAATCTATCGATTATTGCATGTGGTTGTTTGTTCCGAAAAGATATTATGCACATTCACATTTAGTAAATGGTGTTAAACTTGAAATACCTTTTTTGAATGAATACAGATGATCGAGATTTTACCCAACTTAATGTTAAATGCCTAAACTATTTCTTTTGTGTTTTGAAATCTAAAGATTACATGCATTTATATACTTGTACTACTGGTAAGAAAATTTGGGATAGATTATGCATATCATATGAAGGAACAAAGGAATTAAAACAATATAAGATAAACATTATGCTTCATGATTATGATTTTATCTATGAAATCTCGTGAATCTTTTTCTAAAATGTATACTAAGTTTACTCAAATTTTTACTTCTCTCCATGTCTTAGGAAGAGAACTTACTAACTATGAGAATGTTAACAAGATTCTGTGTTATTTACCTTCTTCCTACGATGCAAAAAAATGTTATTATTATTGAATCTAAAGATCTGATTGTTTGCTCTATTAATAACTTACTTGGATCACTCATTGCCTACTAGCAAGGATGAGTTAAATATAGCTTTATGTTGGAAAAAATAGAAAGGAGAGAACTGTAGCCTTAATAGCTAATGATTCAGATAGATCTTTTGAAGAAGGAGAAGAAGATATCGCACTGATGATTCAATAGTTTAGAATCTTTTTAAAGAAAAAGCCAAAGTGTCATCAATAGTGGAGCAATGGTAAGAATTATAAAAATTCTAAAAGCTTCTTCTGATATTATATGTTATGAATGAAGGAAACTATGGTACTTGA
Organism: Dendrobium huoshanense; assembly: GCA_016618105.1. NCBI lineage: Eukaryota > Viridiplantae > Streptophyta > Magnoliopsida > Asparagales > Orchidaceae > Dendrobium > Dendrobium huoshanense. The sequence goes on along the minus strand of CM028351.1, from coordinate 33,681,816 downwards.
AGTATGATTGCCCAAATCTTAAAGTTTACCTGAGTAATGAGAAAGGTGAGGAAAAAGCTATTCAAGAAGGGAAATCAAAGAACCTAGAAGGCATTTCGAGCAGACTCTGCTTCAGACTCATTTGAAATTGAAGCAGAAGAGGAGATAGCCAAATATGAAGGTGAAGTTTCTGAAAAAAATTCATATTGCATATATGAAGCTCAAGCAAGTACAGGTAAGTTTTAAGTATGATTTTTCAAATATGTAGAAAGAGCATGAATGCATCCAAAAAGATCATTTTACTTTTGATAATAATCATATGACTTTATTAGATGATTTTGACTCTCTAAATTTGATTCATCTTGATTTAATTACTGAACTTGATTCCTTGAGAACATCACTTGTTGAATTAAAAAATTCATTCAAGGAATTAGAAACTCTTGCATGTAAATTAGATGGAAGTGAGTATGCATTGAAAATTAAAAAATTAATTCTTAAAATTCAAAACAAATCTTTACAAGTTCAATTAAAAGCTTACAAAGAAAACAAAACACCTCCAACAATTGCACAGTTTCATAATACACCATGACAACATGCATTTAAACCTAGGAAGAGGCACCATAATCCACATAAATTAGTAAATCCTTTTCCTAGAAATAGATGTTTCTCTTATCGCATGCTATGACACATCTCTTACAGTTGCACTATCCACTATAGAAAATTTTTGGTGTGGAAACCAAAATTGCATAATTCATAGCATAACATGTAAACATTTCATCCCACATTCCATAAGATGGAATCCAAACTTATTTGGGTTCCCAAATTTAATCACTGATGATTTTGCAGGGTTGCTCTAATAGAAGACCTCTTTAGAGCATGTGATGCCTAGATAGTGGATGTTCAAGGTAGATGACTGGGGATACAAATCAATTCATTTCACTAGAGGTTAGGGAAAGAGGCAAGGTGACTTAGAGATAACGCCACCAGGAGAGTGGTGGGCTCAGATATAATTGTCAACTAAAAAGATTTCCATATTTAAAATATTTTACTAGTAAATGGCTTAAAATATAACCTGCTTAGCATAAGCAAATATGTGATAAAGGCTTTAGCAATAAATTTTTATCTACCAACTACATGATAAGCTTAAATATTTATACTATGCTGCAAAAAAAAAAAAAGTTAATAATGTTTATTTGCTTATTTAAACTATATTGAATCTGCTGCTTCTCTTAGCCTAAAAACTATTGCTGATGAATCTTGGTTATCATATAAAATAGTGTTTTTTAAGATTAAAAAATCTTAGAAAAATCACCTATAAAGACTTAGTGAGAGGTATACCCAAACTTGAGTTCACTATCACATGTGTGATGCCTGTAAACTAGGAAAGCAAGTCAAATCTTCCTTCCACTCAATCAAGGACATTAACATTATTAAATCTTTAGAAGTCATTCATATGGATCTCTTTGGAGTCATTAGCACTACAAGCCTAGGAGGTATTATGAATTTGGATCAAAATACTTTGATTTTGATGATAACAAATATTATTATTTCTTTATTGATACTTTTATTGAATATCTATTTTATTTGCCCTGCTTACTAACCTTTGAGGTCCACAAGGATCAATGGCAATGCAAATCAGCTCAAGATCAGATAGATTAGGGTTGAGTCTGCTTGTAATTTTATATTAATGTATTTTTTACCTTTGTTAAGTAAATCTTGAATATGGTGAACCCTAAGCTAAGTAACCTTACAAATACACACTCAAGGGTGAAATTTATTGAGTTATGATTTTTTTCTATTTTTGACCAAATCACACTGGATGATATGAGATTATCTTAGATGATTAGTTAAAAATAGAAACCTTGATTAGGGAAATCAACAAATTAGAAGTGACTAAACTAATCGTACTGGATGATCCATATCATCATAGATGATAAGCTTAAATGATTAAAGAAGCCACCAATCATAATTTAGGTAATGTTTTAATTTTCAAATTTTGTTCTAATCATACAGGAATATCATGTATAATTTTTGGCAATCATACCTAAATTGAAGGGGTGATTAGGAGAGTAATTATGGTTAAATTATTCAATAAAATCGTATAGGTCGATCTATCATGATCATACTGGACAATTTAGTATATTTCATAGAATGATTCCCAATCGTCCAATATGAATAACTATAATTTTACTCTAATCATCCAAGAGGATCATCCTGGATGTCCCAAGATGTTTTTGGGATGATATGTAGAATGCCACATATCTTCTAATGTCATATTGTATGATCAACATGGTATTTTGAACTATTCATCTTGGATGATTGAAAGATCGTACTGGATGTTATGTATAAATAATTGTACTGATAGTACAAAGCAAAAGAGATCATCTTGGCTTATAAAGCTATTTTGTATTTACTGTACAGGTTGATCTGTAGATCATCCGGGATGATTAGTTGCGCATAATTGAATATTTGGGCTTCTTTTGGAGGCTCTCTATTTAAAGCAATGGTAATAACCCTTGGGTTAATCTTTTTTTTATGGAGTTGATCCAAGAGCTAGCTTAAAGAAGGAAGAGGGAGAGCTTGAGAGAGAGAGAGAGAGAGAGAGAGAGAGAGAGAGAGAGAGAGAGAGAGAGAGAGAGAGAGAGAGAGAGAGAGAGAGAGAGAGAGATCCTTGTGAGGGGGAGTTTGTGAGGTAATCACAAAGGTTGCTCTATGCAAGGTGTTCTTTATTTTCTTCGAGTTACTCCACTGGTTCCTTGATGGCTTTGGGGAGATCATTTTTAGCATTTGATCTAGGTTCTCTTCCTACTCTAGGAGGAAGTAAAAGGATTCTCAGGTTCTTTTCCTACTCTAGGGGGAGTAAAAGGATTCAAGGTCCTTTGTCTCACCATTTCGATGGAATGATTTTGTAAGGGATTCTCTGCTTTATTGGGGGAGAAAAATGAGAGTCACTTTTGTTTAGTGCAGTGCTTGGAGATGGAGTCTCCATGGAGTGTACATAGGTCAAATTTGATCGAACAACTATTCAATTTGGTGTGTTCTTTCTTATTATTTTTACCTCATTTTTGCACATTTTCGTGATTTATTTTGTTATTGAAGTATCTAGCTATAACATTTTATTGAAAATTAATTTTCTTCACACCAATAGTAATTTTTTTATTTTAAAATATTTAAAAAGTTTAAAAAGAATTTTATTTTAATTTAAGATTTTTTAAAACTACCAATTCACCCCTCATCTTGGTTAGCCTTATGACTAGTTCTTTAGGGTTTAACACCTCTCACGAACTTTCAGGAGGGAAATTCTTTCGGTATGTGACTTTTAATGATTACTTGAGGTTTACCTAGGTTATATTCCTATCACATAAAAGTGAATCATTTGAGAAATTCAAATCATTCTCTTCTTGGATTCAGAGGAAGCTAGGTTGTGAAATTTTGACAATTCATAGTGATTATCGTAGAGAATTTAAGAATTTGAAATTTGAATCTTACTATAAGGAGAAAGGGATAAATCATTATTTTTTAGATCCTAGAATCCCTCAGTAGAATGGGGTTGCTAAAAAAAATAATACTACTTAGGTAAAAACCCTTACAACCATGTTAGCTGAATACTAACTTCCAAAATACTTTTAGATAGAAGAGGAGAATAAAGCCTATTTTGTTCTTAATATGGATAATCTTAGATCCAAGCTAAATATGACACACTATGAAATTCTTAAGGGTAAGATACCCAGCCTCTCCTATGTTCAAGTCTTTGGATATAAAATGTTCACTCTAAATAATGGGAAATCTCTATTAAGAAAGTTTAACCCCATATCTGATGAAGAAGTATTCCTAGGGTACTCAAATATTAAAAAATCCTTTAAAGTTTTTAATAAAGGGACACTAGTGGTAGAGGAGACCACTCATGTTATATTTGATGAATCTGATATTTCTTGAGGGTCTAGGGTAATGAAGAAGAAGTTATAGAAAATATAAAGGAGTACAATATGCAAATATGGAGGAAATGGTAGAACCTAAAAATTCATTGCCAAGAGTATGTAAATATTCTTCAAACCATCCAAAAGAAGTGATCTTAGGAGACCCATCTGAGGGTGTTCAGACTAGTGGTGGACTTAGAAAAAAAGTAAGGCACTCTGCCTTTATCTTAATGATTGAACCCACCAACATTAATCAAGCCCTATATGATGAATTTTTGATCCTAGCCATGTAAGAAGAATTAAATCAATTTGTTAGAAATGATGTTTGGGAACTAGTTGGAAGACCTAATGACTAAATTATTATAAATGGGTTTTCAAAAATAAAATGAATAATTCTAGTGTTGTAGTTAGAAATAAAGCAAGATTAGTGGTTAAGATGTATAACCATATGAAAGGGATTAACTTTGAAGAGACATTTGCCCCTGTAGCTAGACTAGAAGCCATTAGGGTACTACTAGACTTTACCTAATTTAAGAAATTCAAATTATACAAAATGGATATCAAAAGTACCTTTATGAGGGATTTTTTTTTAAAAAAAACAGATAAATGAAAGAAATTTTGATTTTTCTTTGACTTCTCCCCAATCAAGAATCCTTCCTTACATTATCCAATCAAATAAGAATACAAGGAATTCTATTTTCATACAATATCTTAATTTAATTCTAAGTAATGATCAATTAATCTATATCTATTGTGTTGAATCCCAGCGACAGCATGTCCTATATTTCTTTAATGGTGTAATAAAAGAAGATGTGTATGTTGAATAAACCCGAGGTTTTCTTAATCATATGTTCAAATTAAAAAAGGCATTATATGGACTAAAATAAGTTCCTAGAGCATGGTATGAAAGACTAAGCACATTCCTACTAGGGAGATCCTTTGTTAAATGGAGCATAAACACCACCCTATTTTAGAAAAAGGTAGGAGGTGAACTACTCATTGTCCAAATTTATGTTAATGATATTCTATTTTGATCTTTTGATAAAAATCCATGTGATGAATTTTAAAAACAATGAGTAAGGAGTATGAGATGAGTGATGGGAGAATTGACTTTCTTTCTTAGATTTAGTTTATTGCAAAAGGATAATGAAATTTTCCTTTGTCAATTAAAATACATGAAAGGCATGCTTAAAAAATGTGAAATTCATAAACCCAAGCCAGTAAACACTCTCATGAGTTCCATTGTTTAGTTATATAAGGATTAAAATAGAAAATTAGTTGATCAGAAGAAATACATATAAATAAAGATCACTTTTTTACTTGACTACCAGTAGACTTGATATAATATTTAGTTTTTTTTTTAATTAAAACCCACAGAGGGGCCTACACGTTAATATAAAAAATAGGTTACAGAGTCCTTATGGGAGACCATCAGCTCACTAATGCTCTTTTGAGTTACAAAACAAAGGAAATGAAAGCCTACGAGCCAATTGTCTCCACTACACAAAATTATAAGGAATCCTAGTAACATTCTGAAGAAGCTGTAGCCAAGCATCCAAAAAAGAAAGATATAATGATTACAATTAAGTCCAATCCTTCTGTCAAAAAACTGGAAAGCATTCCTAATCAGCTCCACCTGCAAGGAAGAAAAGAAGCAAAAGAAAAAACTTCACCATAACAAGATATTAGTAGAATAATTGCCAAAAAAGGAGATGGTTCTAGAGAGATAGAAACAAAAAACAATATTTTTCCAAGTAGAACCAGTCTTAGAATTCGGACTAATAGAGCTCAGAATACTCTCATTAATACTAGCCTCATTATGAGAGTCCATAAGCCACTCAATACCACCAGGGGAGCCATCCCAAATCCCCACAGATAACTTCCACCAGCTCATCCTCAGAAAACCAAAAGCATAGGTGGGGTTAACCAGAAACCAAACAAATATAATAAAGGTAGACCACCACACCCAGCTAAACACATAGAACCAACAAACAAAGACAACAACAATTAAATTCTGGACAGCACAGCTCCCCCCAGCAACCCAGCAGAGAACCAGGAAAGGACTCGGGATAAGCCAAGGGCTAGAAAATAAGATAGAACCCAAATATAACCAGCAACAGCAATTAATAGACCCACCAAAATAAGATAAAATCCTTGCCAGAACCCCACCATTACCCCCAGCATCCAACCAAATAGGAGAGCAACACTGGGACCGACCTTCAGCAACAAAACCATAAAAATCAATTCTCCAGTCAAAATCCATAAAGACATTAGTTAAACAAAGAAAACCATCAATATGCTAGCCACCAATAACCCAAACTGGGGAGAACCAAGTGCTACAGCAACAACATAAAATACCCGAATGACAGGAAAGAAGCACAACCAATAGAGAAATAATACCAATCCAGCAATGCACCCCAACAACAAAAATGAAAATGAGGCTCCAGCCAATCCAACAGAGGATAGGATAACTAGAATATCTAAAGCTAACAAAACAAAAAGACCAAGGAGAATTAGGAAAGAACAAAAAAATCCCCAAGACCAACTGATATGCCCAAGATTGCTAGAACGATAAAAAGGCTCTAGCTGACACAAAATTCCAGGGAGAAAAGCAACCAGGATTTCCAAAACCTAGAAAAACAATCAAGTACTAACATAAGGAATACCACACTCATCCAGGTAAAGCAAGCCTTTAAGATGGCCAGGAATAGTTGTAGGAATAACATCAATAAAATAGTTAAAACTACAACCCTAATTAGCAAGCCAAGAGGCACAAGAATTACCTGCCTTACTAACATGGAAAAAAGATGAATTAATAAACAACAAAAGCCTTTTAATTTCCCTAACATGATAGAAGTTATTCGGGGAGCAACTCACCTCCTCCACATCCTGAAAGGAGGAATGTTCACTCCAGAGTTAACTTCAATATACAAATTAGTTAAATTAAGAGGAATGCATAACTGAATACCATATAGAATAGCCCTAATAAGAGTAGTAACAACATTACCTTTTTGAATCGGGCCTGCAAAGGAAACAATAAGATGGCCATTAGTATCCTGTATAAGGCCACCACAACCATCCACATAATAAGAGATAACACCATCAATATTCAATTTAAAGAAATTAGGAGGTGGCTTATTCCAATAGATAACATTAAGAGAAGAAGGACCATGCTCCCAATTAACCCCTAAAGTAGTACTAACATCATAACAGTTTTTAAAGCTCTTAATAGAAATCATGTTGACAGCCACTAGAGCTAAAATCTTATCCTTCACCCTTTGAATAACATTGAGATGGTTCATTTTCACTCTATTAAAAATGGAGATATTAGTCTCCAACCAAAGAAACCAAAGAATGAGGGAAGGTATAACAATGCGAATGTGACCTTTAGTATCAATAAACCAAGACTTAAGTAAAGAATAAAGAGAAAGATGGGCATTAAAGCAATTAAGCTGAAACATATCATCAAAATAAACCCACATTCTAACAACAACAGGGCTAGAAATAAAAACATGATGCATATTCTCCATGTGAAAACAACATTGACACTTAGAAGCTAAACTGAAACCCTTTTTATTGAGATTGTCCTCCGTAGGAATAAATATATGTAAAACTCTCCACATAAACAAAGAAACCATAGAAGAGATGCTCTTATGCCATATCTTAGAAAAAATATTGTCAATGTTGCGTTTCTCTCTAAAGGAGTGCCACACATTCTTAATGTGAAAACCACCCTCTTTGGATAAGTCACATAAAATAGTATCTTTAGAAGAAGTATTAATAGTAAGGTTTAAAATACAGTGAGTAATACAGTCATGAATCATACTAGAAAGTGTATCATAATCCCAACAACTCTCATTAAAGAAAAAGTTAACTTTAACAGATGTAGAAGAAGTAGAATTCAGAACAGAATCAATAGAATCCTTACCTAACCATGTATCTTGCAAAAAGAAAATGATACCTTCACCAAGCCCCCAAGAAATAAAGGGCTCCACCTCCCATTTGACCTTGCAAAGCCTTTTCCAAACTTTAGAGTCCCCATTCTTAGGAGAGATATTAGTCGGATGGTTACCCACACAATATTTATAGATCATAAAGTTAGCCCAAAGATTCTCTTTAGTGCGTAAATTATACCAAAGCTTAAAGGAGAAGGACTTAGCAAGGTCATGCAAAGTTTTGAAACCAAGACCACCTTCAGCCAAAACACCACAACACTTATCCTAAGCAACACAAGAAATTTTAGAAGAAGAGGAAGTACCTTTCTAAAAGAACTTGTTAATAAGCTTGTGAATCCTACTACAAATAGTATGAGTAGGAAAAATGATTTGAAACATATAAAAAGGTAAAGCACAAAGAACACTTTTAATCAGAGTCACTCTACCACCAAAACTAAGAAAGTTAGAATCCCAAGATGAGAGCTTATTCTGAATAGAAGTCATAAGATAAAATAGAGGAACACTAAGATACTTGATAGGCAAGTTAGCATGAGTAAAACCAGAAGCATCTTTAATAGATAAAATATGCTAATTAGAGATCCTCTTAGAAGCAATAAAGCAGCATTTATTTTTACTAAAAGAAAGACCTCTAACCATTTCAAAGAGATTGAAAACTCAATAATTTTATGAATTTTATTAATAGTCGCATTAGTAAAAATAATAAAGTCATCAGCAAAGCATAAATGAGATTTATTGAAGCCTCCCAAAGTTTTAAAGTAAAGACCAGGATTCAACTAAAATAAATTAAAGAGACCCTTAGACATAAACTCTGCCGCAATAATAAAAAGGGAAGGGGATTTAGGATCACTCTGCCTTAAGCCATGAGAAGACTTAAAGAAACCATGATTGGAGCCATTAAGAAGAATGGAAAACTAAACATTTTCAATATAATTTATAATAAGATTAATAAACACAGAGTTAAAGCCAAATATCTCAAACATAAAGTAAATTGAATTCCAATTAATATTGTCATAAGCCTTAGCAATATCAAGTTTCAAAATCACATTACCACCTCTAACCCAGACATCCAAATCTTGGCTTAATTCTTAAGCCAAAAGAATATTCTTAGTGATAGCCCTACATTTCATAAAACCCATTTGATAGGGAGAAATAATTTTAGGTAAATTTGAAGAAAGATGATTCAAAATAATTTTAGAAACTAATTTGTTGAAGAAAGTATATAAACTAATTGGACGAAAATCATTCCAAGTTTGAACAAAATTATTTTAAGGAATAAGCACTAAAGAGGAAGAAGTAAAATTTGGGGATAGGATTACCTGCAAAAAAATCCAAAATAGCAGAAAAATATCATTATGAATAATGTGCCAACATTTTTGAAAGAAAAGAGTCATGAAACCTTCTGGACTAGCCATCGAATCACTATTCATGCCCAACAAAGTTTCTTTAACCTCCTTAACAGAGGGAGGCCTAGAAAGAGAAGAAATATCCTCAAGCGATGAAGTTTGAAAATAAAGAGTGGTCCATAACCTGAACAGGATTGAAATCTTTATTAAATTGGTTTTGAAAATGAAGCACAAATATATTACCAATCTCAACAAAGTTATTAGAATAGTAGCCATCCTCCCATTGGATGTTGTTGATACTATTCTTAATCCTTTTTTCTCTTAGTTAAGGCATGGAAGTACTTAGTATTTTTATAACCCTCAACCAAGTGCTTAGCAGCAGCTTTCTGCTTCCAAAAAACCTCTTCCTGCTCTTGAAAGTTAAAAAAGATCATGTTTGGACTGTTTTAACAAAGAGAAATTAGCATCAGAAGGATAGGCCTGACATAAATTCTCATTAGAAGTAACACGTTGTTCAGCTCGTAAAATATTAGAAAAGATATTTCTGATCACAATGTGATTCCACCAATTCAGAACTTGCTTCAACCTCTTAAGTTTAAACAAAAGCCTTTTCATACCAAAAATAGAATTATCAGGATGTAAAGGAGCTTGCCAATTATAATTAACAACATTAAAAAATGAATTATTAAGTAACCACATATTTTGGAATTTGAAGTTAGAAGAGTCAGTACATTGTCTATTCTTAATGCTGATAAGCAGAGGAGAATGATCAGACAAAGTTCTACTCAGATGTTACACATTAATGAAATTAATAGAATTAATCTAAGAATCTTTAAAAAGCACACGATCAAGCCTTTGCCATAAGTGACCCCTATTCCAGGTAAAGTTATTGCCAACAAACCCAATATCAATCAAATTGTAAGACAAAATCATATTATTGAAATTAGACATAGAACGATAAGAAGGGGAAGACCCCCCAATTCGTTCAGAAGGGATAGTAATAGCATTAAATTCACCACCGACCAACCAAGGAAAATGACATATACTATAAAAATTTGAAAGCTGATCGCATAACAATTTTCTAGTGTAATGGGAAGAGGCAGCATAGACAAAAGATTCAAAACAATGAAAATTAAAAGCCTCCATTTTACAATGCTGACTTGAATAAAATCTCATATAACATCAATTTTAATAGGATTTTTTCAAAAAAACCTAGATTTTGTTAGCCACATTCACAGTAGCATGGTTAAAACCCAAAAAATGAGAGATACTAAGCAACCTAGAAGCAGGGATAAGGGGTTCTAGTGAGACAAGAATAGAAATATTATGAGCATGACATAAATTTTTAACACGAATCCTAGAAGATGGACAACCAATGCCCCTAACATTCCAAATAATTGTACTAAACATAAAGAAGTATTAATGAGAAGTATTCGAACAAGTATTTCTAAGTGGTTGTAAAGAGATATGCTTTGGCTTCCGCCCTCTTTTACTATAAAATTTAATAAAACTAGTATCATTATCATCATTTTCAAATCATCTAGTAGCAATATGCATTTCTTCTGTATCAGTAAGAGCATCACTATTATAATTAGAAGTTGAAGGAGTCTTACTATCATTTGAATGATCCTTGTGTAAATTAGGACACTCATCATCCATAAACCTACCATCATCCTCCAAATTATCAGTAGCCTTCATGATCGGTTCTTTAAAGCAGGTGGAATGTAATTGAGGATGATCCATGGACACAAATTCTCCATCCTCTAAAGCCATGTCATTCTTCTCACCTTCAATAACAACCAATTGATTATCAACATTAGTAACCTTCACAGATTTCTGAACAGTTACAGGATTAGGAACCATAATATCACTAGCATCAGAAATATTGTCGTTAACAATGCAAGAAAGAGATTTTTCAACATTAAGTAAAGAGTGGTCCACAATATTCTCGCAATCAGTAGAAGAAGCATTTAAAAGAACAACTTCCTGTTCTTGAGGCACATTGAAAGAATCATTTAAAATAACAGGTAGAGAGTCTTTCTTAGCTCCCACCAATGGATTATCTCACAAGGGGGAGTGGCTAGGGTTAATATCCACCAAAGGTATCAAATTAAGTTGAGAATCATTCATTGGAATAGTAGGATTAATTTTAGTAACTTTATCCCCATTAGATTGTTTCAAAGAATTCTTATCAGAATGCAGGTGAGGATGTTTCCAAAATCATTCGTTCAAAGCATTTCCATGCATTTTACAGAACGAGCAAAAGATAGGTAAATTTTCAAACTCAATTTTTGGAAATAGCCTTTGATTTTGGACCCAATCCAAATTTCTTTTAGATGTTTCTTAGAAACATCCAATTCAACCAACACCCTAGCAACTGATTGCCTCAAAATCGAACCAGTTCCTTGATTAGTCTATAAGGGATGGCTGAAGATAGAAGCCATACCAAAAAGAATTTGATGGTTAAAAAAATACAAATGAAAATTAAGAAATGATATCCAAACCAGAGCAATATGAGATTCCTCTATATCATCAAAATCCAGAGTCCATTTCAATAATCGTATTTGACACGCTTGAATATAATATGATCTCCAAGAAAACAATTTGACTATAGTTAAGGTCATTGACCAGTTGAATGGACAACATGCCTTTGATCAAGTATACCCAGATGAAATGACCCAGAGAGCTTAAGATTAATGAAAAACTTTTGAATGACATCAAGATTTACAAACTAAAGTTAAAGCATAATGAGCAGCCAGTTGATCCACCAACGAATCCTAAAAAAGAAGAGCTGGACAGCCCTTAAATGATGATTGAACAAAATTAAATATCGAAGATGATGAGGAAGATCTAGCGAGAGCCTCTTTGATAGAATGAGTTTTCCCCTCAAAACTAGAGGAAAAAATAGGGTTCCATAACGACGGGGTCGTTAACGCCCCGCTTGGAAAAATAAAGAGAAAAATAAACTTAAAACATGATAGAGATCCAGTTAAGAAGAATAACAAAAATTAATTGAAACCACAAAAAAACCAAGCCAGGAGGGCCAGAATCGAGCGCACGAAGAGGAGCCCTAAAATTGCCCAGAAATTGCCTCAGAGTAGGAGCTAGAGAGGCATTGAGATATGTTGATAATAATATTTAGTATTTTTCTTTGTGCTAGATTTTAGAACCCCTTGTAGTAAAATAGTTGAAATGAAATATGACTTCAAAATAAGTCCAACCTTTAACAGCTAAGGGGCCAGAAATGAAAACATGATGCATATTATCAACATGGTAACAACATTGCATTTATAAGGAAAGATAAAACCTCTTCTCCTCAGAATCTCATCTATAGGAATAATTTTATGTAAAATTATCCATATAAAAATAGAAACCATGGAAGGAATACTTTTATGCCATATCATATAAAAGAGCTTGGAAGTCCCATGTTTAGCTCTAAAGGAATGCCAAGCATATTTAACTCTAAAAATACCCATCTTTATTAAAAGCACAAAGCAACACATCCATCAAATTAATGTTCAGAGGGATCTTTAAAATAAGCTAAATAATGAAATTAGGAAGAACACTAGAAAGTTTCTCCAAATTCCAACCATTATTAGAAAAGAAGTAATCAACCTTCACAGAATCAATGGAGAAAGGATTTGTTAAAGAGTCAATCGACTGACCATTCAGCCATCGATCTTGCCAAAAGTAAATATTACCATTACGATGACCCCACAAAATAGAAGGCTTAAGATCCAATTTAATAGAGCAAAGATGCTATGAAAATTTAGAGTGGCCCTTACTAAAGCAACACATGGAGGGGTGTCTCCCCCCATAATACTTAGCAACCATAAAATTAGCCCAAAGACTCTCATTGGCCCAAAGATTGTACCAACGCTTGAAAGAAAAAGCATAGGCCAAATCAAAAATAGACTTACACCCTAAATCCCCTTCATGCAAAGTCCCACAATATTTATCCCAGGAAGACCAATGAATTTTAGAACTGTGCCCAAAACGTTTCCAAAAGAATTTATTAAAAATTCTATCAATCCTATTGCACATTGTGTTAGTAGGAAAAAGAGTTTAAGAACTATAAACAAGAATAGAATAAAGATCACTTTTAATAAAAATAAGGCGATCACCAAGTCTTAAAAAATTAGAATCCTAGGAAGAAAGTCTGTTCTGCACCACATAAATCAAATCATTAAACTGGAAAGACTTCTTTCTACCCTTATAAAAAGGAACTCCCAGATACTTTAAAGGCAAAAAACCATGAGTAGAACTAGTGATAATCTTTATAGACACCACACGATCAAAAGGAACTTTCTTAGCAACAATAAAATAAAACTTTTGCTTGTTAAAAGACAAACCACTAAACAATTCAAATTGGTTAAATAAACACACAATTCTATTAACCCTATTCATCGAGGCATTCATAAACACAATAAAATCATCAGCAAAATATAAATGCAAAATTTTAATGTCACCTAAAGTTCTAAAATAGAGACTAGGGCACTTATAAAAAAGATCAGCAAAACCTCTAGAAATGTACTCAGCAGCAATAATAAAGAGAGTAGGGGAAATAGGATCCCCTTTTCTTAGCCCATTGGAAGCCTTAAAAAAGACATGGTTGTCACCATTCATAATAATAGAAAAATAAGGGCTTTCAATGCAAATCTTGATGAGGTTGATGAAATTAAGATTAAAACCAAATAATTTCAAGATATTATAAATAAAAGTCCAATTAATATTATCATAAGCTTTAAAAATATCCAGTTTCAGAATCATATTACCACCTCTCACCTTGACATCCAAATCTTGACAAAATTCTTATGCCAATAGTATATTGTCAGCAATAACATGCCCTTTGATAAAGCCCATTTGAAAAGGGGAAATTAGCTTAGGCAATAAAATAGTAAGCCAACTCATCAAAATTTTAGAGAGTAGCTTATAAAAGATAGTACACAAACTAATAGGTCTAAAGTCATGCCAAGAATTCAAAAAAAAATTTCTTGGGAATAAGCACAATAGAAGTAGAAGAAAAAAAACTTAGGAATATGATTACTATTAAACAAACCAGTGATAACAGAAAAAAGATCATTATAAATAATATGCAACATTTTTTGAAAAAAATTTGTCGTGAAACCATCAGGACCAGCAACAGAATCGGCATTCATAAAAAAATAGTGTCCTGAACCTCCTCAAGAGAAGGAGATTTAGACTGGCCACAGTTATCCTCAAGCGAAATAAGACTAGGGATAATGGACGGATTGCCAATAGTAGAAGGGGAAAAGGTTTTATTGAGATGAATTTGAAAATAATGAAAATCAAAATTAGCAATTTTAGCATTATCCTAAATAACAAAGCCATTCTCATGAGTAATTTTAGGAATGCAATTAATAGTACATTTCTTTTTAACTAAAGCATTCAAATATTTTGTATTATTATCACCTTCAACTAATTGTTTGACAACTGCTTTTGCTTCCAAAATATTTCTTCATGAGCTTGTAATTTATAAAGCTCATCATTAGCTTCTTTAAGAAATAGTCATCACTTGGGTAAACAAAATGCCACTCAATCCTACCTCCAAAAACACTCAGCCACCCCACACAGCTAGCACAGATGTACAAAAAATTAGGTACACAAAAAAGGAAAATAGAATAGCCCACACACAGACATAAGAGCTCTAGGACGGAGTATCAATCCAACAAAAATGAAAAGTTGGGAGGCACATAAACCACTAGAAGGCCCCCAACTGGTCCCAACTCAAAAACCAATAACTAAATGACAAATATTCAAATAAATAGATAGGCCCCATAAACAACACATGAAAACCTTATGAACCCTAGCATCCCCACAATAGGACAAACTCGAAACAACATGAAAATAAAGAAAGAGCGTATTGCCCTAGTCACCAATATTGCTCCCATAGATACCCACAACTAAAAAACAAAGCCAGTAATAGGTCTCACAATAGCACATGAAGGTAGGAGAGCAATAAATTGGAAAACCTTCAGCAAATGAATAGGTGCAATCATAGGTCAAGCCCATCACCATAAAAAAACATAGAAACAATGAATATAAATGAATAAAGAAACCAAAATAAGGTCAAAAAACTGAAAAAAAAACCAACCATATAGAGGCAACCCCTAAACCAAAAAAGTCAAGAGCTACACCCATCATCCAGCAACCACATTAAATTCTAACATAGGGAAGACCAATTTTATTTAGCCTTAACAATCCTTTTAACGGAACAAATAGATTGGGAGCAAAAAATTCATTAAAACCATCCAAATCACACCCTAAGTTAGCAAAACACTCGGCAAAAGCATTCCCCTCCCTATATATATATATATATATATATATATATATATATATATATATATATATATATATATGAGAGAAGGAGTAGTTCATAAAGATCAACAACTATTTAATATCTCTCACTAAATAAAAATTATCAGAATTACACTCAATATCATTAACAATATTTAAATATTGAAAACTATAGTTGGAATCCACTTCAATACCAATATTATAAATGTCAAGAGAAATGAAAAGTTTAATCCCTTGAAGAATAGCCTAGAGGACGGTAAGGTTCACATCACAGGTCTGTAAGGGACCCAGAAAGCAATAATAGAAAATGCATGACTATCCCTAATAACCCCACCACATCCGTAGGTGGAACCAATGACAACACCATCAAGATTCAGCTCATCAAAATTATTAGAAGGTTTTAGCAAAAAATAAACCTCAATTTAAAAGAAGGATGATCATCCTCCAACTTGATACTTAAATCAACAACCACAAATAAGAAATTCCTAAAATTCATAACAAATAGAAGATTAATAGAAAAAAAACCCAGCACCTTATGTTTTACATTTTTAATAATCCTATGATGGTTCATACCAACACCATTAAAAAGAGAATTTTTTTATCCAACCATAAATACCATAAAATAAGAAGAAGAATAACATTTTTGATATGACCTTTAGACTTAAAAAACTAAGAGTTAAGAAAAGCATTAATAGATAATTTAGCATTGAAGCATATTAATTTAAAAATGTCATCAAAATAAATCTAAGTTTTAATAGCTAGAGGATCGAAGATAAAAATATGATGCATATTGTCCACATGGTAACAACATTAACACTTGGACAAATAAATAAAGCCTTTTTTATTTAAGTTATCATCAGTAGGAATGAACTTATGCAAAATTTTCCAAATGAAAATAGCCACAGTGGAAGGAATACTTTTATGCCAAATCATAGAAAAAATATAAGTAGCATCATTCTTAGATCTAAATGCATGTCAGTCATCCTTTAATTTAAAATTCCCATATTTGGACAAGTTGTATAATAATAAATCAACAAATTCATTATTAAGGGAGAGGTTCAAAATTTGTTAAATGATAGAGTTAGGAATAACATTAGCAAGCTTATAATCCCAACAGTTATCAGAGATAAAATTGTTCACCTTAACCGCTGTAGTGGAAGAAGTGTTAATAATGGAATCAATAGATTGATCCCCCAACCAACGATCTTGCCAGAAAAAATGTTCCCACCACCAAGACCCTAAGAGATGTGGGGCTCAACCACCCATTTAACTTTGTAAAGTCTCTGCCACACTTTAGAGTCACCTTTGTTAAAAAAAGCAAATAGTCGGTTAGTAAACATAAACTTAGCCCAGAGACTCACTTTGGCATGAAAAGTGTTCCACAACTTGAAAGAAAAAGCATATGCCAAATCGTACAAACTCTAGCAACCCAAGGCACCCTCATCCAACATAGCATAACACTTGTCCCAAGAAGACTATAGAATTTTAGAATTACTATTAACCCCTTTAAAAAAAAAGTTAAAAAAGTCTATCAATTCTATTTCAAACCGCATGGGTGTGTTGAAGAGTTTGGAAAATATAATCAGGAAGATAATAAATAACACTTTTAATAAGAACTAATATATCAATAAAACTTAGAAAATTAGCATTCCAGGATAAAAGGGTGTTCAACACGGAAGTAATCAAATCATCAAACAAAAAAGTTTTCTTTCTACATTTAAAAAATGGTAACCCAAGGTACTTAATAGGTAATTGACCTTGCACAAAACAAGTCAAACCTTTAATAGCCAAAATAAGGTCATTTGGCACTTTGTTGGAAATAATAAAATAACACTTCTGCTTATTCCAAGAGAGCCCACTAACCATTTCAAATTTTTGAAAGAAAACCATAAGTCTATTAATCTTATTTAAAGAAGCATTCATGAAAATAATAAAATAATCAACAAAACAAAAATGAGAAATAGGAAAACCACCATGGTTATACAATAGTGGACAGGGTGACTCTCAAATAGGTTGGCAAGACCTTTCGATAAATACTCAGCAGCAATGATGAAAAGGGCAGGGGAGATAGAATCACCCTATCTTAAGCCATGAGAGGATTTAAAGAAACCAATGCTTTTGCCATTCACAATAATTGATTAATAGGATCCTTCAATGTAGTTCCTGATAAGATTGATAAAACCTGAATGAAAACTAAACAAATGTATAATATTATAAAGAAAGTTACAATCAATATTGTCAGAAGCCTTAAAAAGATCAAGTTTCAAAATAATGTTGCCACCTCTCACCCTAACATCCAAGACATGACATAATTCTTGGGCTAAGAGAATATTATCAACAATACCCCACCCCTTGACAAAACCCATTTGAAAAGGAGATATACTTTTAGGAAGAATAAAGGTTAAATGAATCATAATAATTTTATATAGAAGCTTATTAAAAAAATGTGCAAATACTAATAGGTCTAAAATCATTCCAATTACTAACAAAGTTGCTTTTAGGGATGTGAACAATAGAAGTAAAAATAAACAATTTAGGAATAGTGTACAACAACAACAATAACATAAAGCCTTTATCCCACTATGTGGGGTCGGCTACATGAATCCTTTTTCTCTATTGTGTCCTATTACAAGTCAAATTCTTGTTTAAATCTAATAAAGAAAGGTCATTCCTAATATTTTTTAACCAAGTCTTTTTAAATCTACATCTACCTTTCTTAACATAATTAAAATCTAATACCTATACTCTCCTAACTAGTTCATCAGAAGGCTGCCAATTTATGTGACCAACCCATCTAAGGTGACTCTCTCTAATCTTATCTTATACTTGAGCTACTCCAACCCTTTCAAGAATATGCTCATTTTGTATCCTATCTTTATGGGTAAAGCCACTCATCCACCTGAGCATCCTCATCTCTGCCACACTTAACTTTGTATTATGCTTCTCTTTTAATGGCCAACATTCATCACCATAAAAAATTGCAGGCCTCACCACCATCTTATAGATTTTTCCCTTAAGTTTGAGGGGTACTTTTCTATCACACAACAAGCATGATGCTTTCCTCCACTTCAACCCCCCAACTTGAATTCTGCTAATAATATCCTCATATATTTCAATATCACTCTGAATAATAGATCCAAGATATCTAAAATGTGTACTCTTATTAATAACTTGATTGCCCAAAGTCACAATCCCATCACTAGGTCTATTACTACTAAAACTACACTCCATATATTTAATTTTAGATCTACTCAATCGAAAAACTTTAGACTCTTAGGTTGATCTCCATAATTCAAGTTTACCTTCAACTCCCTCTATAGTCTTATCAACAAGAAGAATATCATCAGCAAAAACATACACCAAGGTACATCCTCTTGAAAATGTATAGTGAGAACATCCATAATTAAAGCAAAAAGATATGGGCTTAAGGCTGATCCTTTATTTGAATATAAGCATTATTAACTCATTTCTTTTCAAGAACTCTCCTTAGAGCTTCTCTTGGAACTTTATCATATGCTATTTCTAAATCAATAAATATGAAATGTAGATACTCCTTATTTTATCTATATTTCTCCATCAAACCTCTTAGTAAATATATGGCTTCCATAGTCAACCTACCCGGCATGAATCCAAATTGATTTTGATAAAAATTAGTATCCTGCCACGACCTACATTCCATATCTCACTCCCATAAGGATGAAATATTAACTTAATTCCTCTATAATTTGTACAATCTTGTGCATCACCTTTATTCTTAAAAATAAGAATTAACAAACTCATTCTCCACTCATATGGCATTTTTTTAATCATTAAAATAGTATTAAAAAGTTTAGTAAGCCAAGAAATTCTTTCTTCTCCTTAGCATTTCCATGCCTTCATAGGAATATCAACAAGTCCAACAACTTTTCCACCCTTCATTTTCTTTAAAGTCTCTCTAACTTTGGTTTTACTAATACATCGATAAAAAAATAAATCTTTATTTTCATTTAGGGTGCTAAGGTCACTTCAGTCAATCTTATTTTCACAATCTTCATTAAAAAGTTTATAAAATATATAATCCACCTTTGTTGAATATCATCTTCTAAGAAAAGTATTTTTTGATCTTCATCCTTAATAATCTTCACTTGAACTAAATCCTTAATACTCATATCTCTTTGTTTGGCTAACTTATACATATATCTTTCTCTCTCCTTAGCATCTAATCTATTATATAAATCACTAAAAGCTAAGGTCTTTACATCATAACTTACTTTTTTAGGTTCCTTACGAGCCTTTGTATATCTTTCTCAATTATTAGAATTTTTAAAATTAAACCAATTTTTATAAAAAAATTTCTTATTTTTAATCTTTTCTTGCACATTTGGATTACACCACCAACTATTTTTGCTATTAGGAGCATTTTGTTTTGATACTCCAAGCACATGTTTTGCAATATTTTTAATATAACTAACCACTTTTTCCCACATAACATTAGCATCCTCATGCACAGACAAAAACTTAAGATATAAAATCTTACTCTCAAAAACATTTTTGTTAATATTCTTTAAATGCCCCCATCTAATCCAAGAATATTGTTTTACTTTATTTTTTATTTTTTGTCTCTTTATCTTAAAGTTCAAAACTAATAATTTTCCAAAACAATAGAATAAAGATCATTACTAATAATATGCCAAGATATCTAGAAAAACTTAGTGGTTAAACCATCTAGCCCAGCCACAGAGTCTCCATTCATGCTATAAACAATCTCTTTAATTTCCTCTAAAGGAGGTTTACGAAGGAAATCATTATCATCTTGAGAGATAAGATTAGGGATAATAGAAAATTTATCAATAATATGAGGAGTAAAATCCATATTGAGATGATTTTAAAAAAGTTGAACCATCAAAATTGCAATTTCCTCAGCATCCTTAGTGATAGAGCCATAATCATGATTAATTTTATGAATGAAGTTTTTGGCACATTTTCTTGTAACCAAAGCATGAAAATATTTGGTTTTATTGTCACCTTCAAAAAGGTGCTTCACAACCACTTTTTTGTTTCCAAAAGCTTCCTCCTAGATTTTTAATTTAAAGAGACAATCTTTAAGATCCCTCAGCAAAGTGAACTTTTCATCAGAAGGAAACAATTGATAACTAAGCTCAATAGTGTTCACTTTATCTTTAGAATTTAAAATATTGGTGAAAATATTTTTAAAAACATTATGATTCCACCAATTGATAATTTGCTTAAGTCTTTTCAGTTTAAACCAAAGTCTCTTCATTCTAAAGATAGAGTTATCCAGATGCAAGGGGGTATGCCAATTTTCCTGAAATAAGTTCAAAAAAGAATCATAAAGCAATCACATGTTTTAAAATATAAATTAAGGCACTTAACCCATATGCAAGGTCTTAAGGCTAATTAACATAAAAGAGAGTGGTTTGAAAGAGTGCTGCAAAAATGCTCAATATAAATAGAATTAAAGGAGTTAAGCCAAAAATCATTAAACTACAGCCGATCCAACTGTTGCCATAAATGACTGTGGTTCCAAATAAATTTGTTACCAGAGAAGCCAATGTCAACTAAATTATATTTAATAATCATATTATTGAAATACTCTATACAGTTATAGATAGGAATAGAACCCCTACTATGTTAAGAGGGATTATAAATAATATTAAAATATGCACCAATAAGCTATGGCAAATTATAAATACTATAGAAATTAGTGAGTTATTTCCATAATATTTTTCTATTATTATGAGAAGAGGCAGCATAAACAAAAGAGGCACAAGAAGTTAAATTTAAATAATCAAAATTATAATGCAGAACTTTAGGGAAATCTCCAATAACATCAAGCCAAATAGGATCCTTTAAAAACACCCAAATCTTATTGGCAGAATTTGAGACAATATGCTTAAAACCCAAAAATCTAGCAGTCCTAAGTTATTTAACATAAGTAGTAAGAGGTTCAAGCAAAGTAAGGATAGAAACATTACAAATAAGACATAAATTTTTGACTCTTAACCTTGAGAAAGGGAAACCAATACCCTTAGCATTCTAAATAATAGATTTAAATATAAAAAATGTGCTAATGACTTGTTTGCAAATGAGTGGTCCTAAGAGGTCGTAATATGATGTTCTTGCTTTTCCTACCTCTTCCATTTTGAGACTTGGCGTAACTGGTATCATTATAATCTTTGTCAAAATATTTAGCCACAATATCCATATCCTTCTTATTAGTAAAAGCACCACTATGATAAAGAGAGTTTGAAGGGAGCTTAATATCATTGTGCAGGACACCCACCTGCTTTAGTTCTTGAGGCAATTCACCCTCTTAAAAGATATAGCCATCCTCATTTTCTATAGTACTCATGAAAATATCAGCATTTCATTCCACCAAAATGAGTTAGCTATCCTCTTGCTCATTAATAATTGAAGGAGAAATCATAGTATTAGAACATATATTATTGAGCATTATATAGTCCATATCAAGAAATTTTTTGTTAAGAACATAAGGACTAATAAAAGATAATGTAATAATATTTTGATTACTAGTGATAGCCAACATTTGTTCATCCACATTTTCATGGCCAATAAGTAAGAAAGAGATAGGGTTAGTATTGTCTCCCTGAACAAAAAAAGATTCATCAACAATGGTGGAAGGAGGTACAATATGAGCAATGGAAGCGTATATTAGCTCCTCATTTTCCTGTGCTTTAGGACTATTTCATTCAACCACTCTACAGTTAGAATTCTCATTATCATAAGTAAATAAAATAATAGCATTCCCTTAAGATTGTTTGGTGGAATCCTTCTCCTTATAAAGATGATGATGCAACCTATAACATTCAAATAAACCATGGTCATACATTTTACAATGAGAATAAAAAATGTATAGGTTTTCAATCAAAATTTTGAAAATAACCATTCAACTCTGACCCAATCTAGATGCCATTAGGATATTTCTTATATATGTCTAACTCGACTAAAAAATGAGCCACAAACAGACGTGAGATAGAGGCGGTAGTTTGGTCTATTTATAGAGGCCTACCAAAAATTAATTCCATACCAAATAAAATTTGAGAATTAAAGAAATGAAGTCTCAGATTTGGGAAGGAAATCTACACAGGAGCGATAGGGGATTCCTCTTGAACATTAAAATTTGGGGTCCATTTAAGCAACCACATCTGACAAACTTGAATATAGTAGGTTCTCCTAGAAAAAATTTGGCTATTCTCAAGATCATTTGAGAGTTGAATTGTAATGTGTCTCTGATCAAGGAAACCGATATGAAAGAAAACTAAAAGTTTTAGATTAGCAAAAAATTTTCAAATCACATCAAGATTAGGTCACCGAAGAAGAAACTTGCCAACCAAAGTTAAAGTAAAAGGAGACGCTAACTAAGAAACCACAACATCATCAAACATCAAAGTAGGACACCCATTAAAAGAAGTTTTAACAAATTGTAGTTTACAACTTAAAGAAGAAGAACTAGCCAAAACATCCTTAAAGGATCTAGACTTCCCATCAAGAAATGAAGAAGATGAAGGGTTAGAAGATGACAGAGTCATCGTCTCCCAAAGCCAGAAAAATTGAAAAAAAACCACAAAATAAAGCACAAATAAAATGAAACCAACAAAAAGGAAACAAATCAAAGATAAAAAAGCAAAAAAAAAAAAAAACCCATGCCAGTGGGAAAATTGAGCCAATGAGAGGAAACCTTAGATTGCCACTGAGTCATAAGAGAGAGTGAGCAGAAAATAATTGTTAGGAATATTTGAACCTAAATCTGATGAAGGTGCTTCTTAGGTTATTATTTTATAGGTAAAGCTTATAGAATTAAAAAAAAAAAAAAAACAAAACAAACTATAGTGGTAGAGGAAACCACCAATATAGTATTTGATGAAGATGATAATTCTATTAAATATAAGTTAGTAGCAGAAAAAAAGATAGAGGCCACCAAAGGAATAGAATCTTATGACCTAGAAAATAAAGGAGAGCCTTAGGATTTATTAACTAGAGATTAAAGATAATCATGCAGTCATCGTAGGGAACTCATTTAGGGGATCTATATATAGGAGTTAGGACTAGGCATAAAGGACTAGGCATAAACTTAGGAAAAAGGTTAGCCATTTTGCTTTCATCTTCATGGTCGAACCCACTAATATGGATCAAGCCCAAATTTGATGAATTCTTGATCCTTGATATGTAATAAGAATTAAATAAATTTGTTAAGAATAATGCCAGGAATTGGTTAGTTGATATAAGGACTATAGTATTGAAGGAACTAAGGGGGTGTTCAAGAATAAGTTGAATGACTTTGGAGTAGTGATTAGGAATAAGGTTAGGATAGTAGCTATAGGGTATAATCAGATTGAAGGTATTAATTTTGAAGAAATGTTTTATCCTGTACCTAAGTTAGAGACCAGTATAGTTCTACTTCCATTGCTTTCTTTAGAGGCTTTAAATTGTATTTGATAGATGTTCGGTGTGCCTTTCTAAATGAACTTATCAAGGAATAATTTTATGTAGAACAACCCTCTAGATTTAAAAAATCCAACTTTTTCTAATCATGTTTATAAATTAAAAAATGCATGATATGGATTGAAGAAAGCATCTAGAGCTTGGTATAAGAGGCTTATCACATTTTTACTCGATATATTATTTGTTAAGAGTTGGGTAGAAACTGCTATGCTTCTAAGGAAAATAGGATATGAGTTACTTATTGATCAAATTTATATTGATGATATACTTTTTGGATCAACAAATAAAAATCTTTGTGATGAATTTCAAAAATAAGGAATGAAGAATTTAAGATAAGTATGATGGGAGAATTTGCTTATTTTCTTGGATTTAGTATAAAATAAGAAAATGATGGAACTTTCATTAGTGAAACTAACTATATTAAGGATATTCCAAAGAAATATGAGATGGAGATTGTAAAGGCAATAAATTCCCATAAGGTTTACCATTAAGTTAAAAAAGCATTCTAAGGGAAAATTATTAGATTAGAAGAACTGTAGGGGATAATAAAATCACTTTTGTATTTGACTACTTGTAGACCTGATATATTGTTTACTACATTTATCTGTTCTAGATTTGAAGCTACTCCCAACGAATCCTATATAACCACAGTTTAGAGAATTTTTAGATACCTTATAGGAACCCAAAACTTAGGTATCTTGTATCCTATACATATATCTTCGTTTGAAATCATAGGATATTCAGACTATGACTTTGAAGGATTTAGGGTGGATAGAAAAAGCACCTCATAATTCTATTAATTTATAGGAAAATTATTAGTCTCTTTGTCTAGTAGGAACAAAATTTTAGTAGGGCTATCCACTACTAAGGCTAAATATTTACATGTTAGAAGCTCTATTGCTCAAGTCTTATGATTGAAGCAATATATCATTGATCTTGGATTATCTGTAGGCACCATTTATATCAGGTGTGACAACACTAGTGCCATTTATATTTCTAAAATCTTAATCCAACACACCAAAACTAAACATATAGACTTAGGCACCATTTCTTTTGAGATCTTGTCGCCAATGGAGATATAAAACTGCATCATGTAGCTATTAAAGATAAATTTGCAGAAATTTTCACAATACACTCAAACTTTGAGACCTTTAACACTTTAAAGACTGGACTAGGTATTATTAGTATTTATGCTTGATACAGGGTGAAAGTGAAATCATTAATCATTTGTAATCATTTTCTTTTTATGTGCACGCAAATATATGTTATATTTTTTTATTTATGTTCATGTATTGTTTATTTTTTCCTTTATTAGTTTTTATTTATTTCTACTATATAGTTGTTCCTTGTTCATCAACACCACTCATTCTCTTAAAATTAAAAAAAAGAAGAAGAAAATTTAAAATTTGCTCACGTTGTACTGCATGATTAACACAACTCATAACAACCTTGTTATTTGTTCCTCAAACACTTTTGTTTTGACCAATAATTCATGGTCTTATTGTATGATACCTTTTCCATGCTGTATAATTTATGGATCAACACTATTGGAAAAATTAATTGATCGATATGATATTCAAAATTAGCCTTTTGAATACATGTTCATACTGTACAATCAATTAGTCAACATTCATACTAGATGAATCCTTAGGATTTCCAGTTCTTTTGAAGATCATACCTGTATGATTGTGATTGTACTATATAATTTGAAGAAAAAATTTGATAGATCATCTATGTGGCTTAAATTCTTTTGAGCGTCTAGTACGAATATCAATCATGTTGTACAATCTGCTGAAATTTTATAAGTTGAAAGGGATTTCTATGATTTCACTCAATCCTTTTATTCCTTCTATTATTTTGACTTGTTCCTTCAACATTATTAATGGATGAAGAAAGCAAGAAAACTCATTTAACATAGGGTAGCTCTTCTCATTATCTTGAGGATGGCCATTTTCAAACTACTTAGGATAAAACTATCTATCACCACATCAAAAATGCCCAAATCACCCCATCTACACTCTTGAACCAACAAGCATTAAATTCTGTGATAATGAATCCATTTTCTTCCACCACTCTACACTTTGACGTCACCCTTGATGTTCCTTTCAACTTTGAATTCCTCTTCAAGTTCTTTGCAACCCTTAGGGTTAATGCCAAGTTTTCTATAATGCGATCTTATGTATATAGGAGACTTGTAGAGATAACCATAGAGGACCTAGCCCATTATCTCTGTATATCCACTAAAGGACATAAACCTCATTTATTGTCATTTAGGGGAGACTATGATTGGTCCACTCTAAACATTGTTATTTGAAAAGTCCCCTAAAATCAACAGTAACTGTTGCCACTTAGATTTTAAGATTATGTTTTATATCATGTATTATTGTTATGATTACTATTTCTCCTAACATACATTTGATATACGTTCTTTGTTTTATTTGAGTATACTAACATTTCAGGAAAATTATACTCTACTATTGAAGACTTCAAGATAGATTATCTTAAGGTTTCTTGTAATGAATTATATAACTTTTCTATTTTTCTTAATTCTGAGAGAGTGTGATTATAATTGGGTAATTATGCATACACATACTGGGGGAGTGAATCAATACTTTAAATTTTAAAACTAATCATACTTTATGATTTTCAAGTTATACTAGGCAGTTTTTTATGGTAGTTCCTCCACAATGATGTTAACCAAATCATCCCAGGAATTTTTTTATATTATTTATACTATACGATAATGTTTCATACACATGACTCATAAAGTATGAAATGGGTGCGTACCAGTTTGTCCTAAATAATCTAATCAATTTTTAAACTGATCGTAGTGTATGATGTTCGGTTCATACAGATGTCTCATAGAATACAAAATGGGTGCATACCAATTTGTCCCAAATGATCTCATCAATTTTAGAACTGATCATATTGTATGATGTTGGGTTTATACAAATGACTCACAAAGAACAAAATGGATGAATACCTATTCATCTCAAATGATGTCATCAATTTTTTAAACTGATCGTACTATACGATGCTAGATTTATACAGATGACTTACAAAGTATGAAATGTGGTTTTCCATATTCGTACCAAATGAAGCATGATTTGCTTAAACAGTTCATATTGTACGATGTATGGTTTGTACTAAAAATTTATAGTGTATGAAATGAGTTCGTATATAATCGTACAGGATGAATTTGTTCAATTTTGAACTATTCATATAGTATAATATTAGTATGTACAAATGACTGATGAGTATAAAATCAAGTTTGCATAAGATCATATAAGGAGTTTTAAACTATTTGTACATAAGAAGTACAATCTTACTTTATGATCTAGTACATTCAAGTTGAAATTTTTATTTTTATAGATGGTTTTTCTTGTCTTTCATATATAAGTGTTCTAAAAGTGACACTCTAGAGATCTTGCTGTGAACTTCTTTTGATAGTGGATAAGGAGAGTGTTTGGGAGAGAGTTTTAGGAGTGAAGAGCAAGATATATTTTAAGAGGAAATTTTGAGCGGATTCACTAGGTTACCGAAAGGTATAGATCTCTTATTTATTCTTCAAGATTCTTCCTATTTCCTTGAAGGCTCTTTAGAGAAGAATTTCAAAGAAGATAACTATTCTCTACCATCACCAAGAGAGTGAGAAAGGACATCGATACTCTTCCAGCACCTGGAGGGTTAGAAAGGATGTTGGTACTCTGCCATCACTAGGAGGGTGCAAAATAAAATTGGTACTTTGCCATCACTAGGAGGTTGAGAAAAGATGTTGGTACTCTCCTGCACCGGGTTGGTGGAAGAGAGGCATTGTAAGAGCCTCTCAACTTCACTGTGGGAGCAAAAGGGCTTCACTTTGATTTAGTGCAGTACCTGAAGGAGTATTCAAGGAGTTACGTATGTCGAGGTGGACTGAACTACTATAAAATTTGGTGTTATTCTATTATATTACTTTTACTACATTTTTATTTTCTATACTTGAATATTTGTGGTTGAAAAATCTTTTATGGTGGAAATCTCTCATTGAATCAAATATTTTAAATCAATTTTCTAAAATCCAAGATAATTTTTAAATTATCAATTCACCCACTCTTTGTTAGCCTTGGGGTAGTTTTATTAGGTCTAAAAACCTACTTGAAGATTCAAGTGGTATTAGAGCTTATTTCAAAAATTAATGTTTAGACAACTTTTTAAAAAATGATCATGGCTACTTTTGAAAATTGTAACACTCCTGAAAGATATTCATTAACTAGACAACCACTATTTAATAACATTTTTTTATACTTTTGGAAAACTCATATGTCTACTTTTCTAAAATCACTTGAATATCGCATGTGGATTTTAGTATAGGAAGATTACACTAGAACCACTAGACTTATTGATGGCATTAGGACTCAAAGATTTGTTACTGATTGAATATTAGAGGAAAAATAACTAGCTCAATTAAATGTAAAATGTTTAAATAATTTTTTCTATGCTCTAAAATTTGAGGACTATATATGTGTTTCAACTTGTAAAGAAATTCTGGATAGACTTTATATAACGTATGAAGGAACTAATGAGGTGAAACAATCCACATTGAACATTCTGTTACACGACTATGAACTTTTTGCATGAAAATGGAAAAAAGTTAATAAATTCCTACATTATTTACCTACTGCTTATAATGCAAAGATACCTACCATAATTAAGTTAAAAGACCTAAATGTTTATTCTATTAATAGTCTGCTTGGATCATTGATTGCTTACGGTAAAGGAGTTACTCAAAGATAAATTGATGCAGGTGATAAGCGGAAGGAGAGGAATAAAGCATTGAAAGTGGATGATTTAGAAAGTGATCAATCGCTACCTAAAAATAAGAAAAATATTGCACTCATGATGAGGCAATTCAAAAGCTTCTTGAGAAGAAAGCAACATAGATGTCAATAATGGAACAAAGCTAAGTTCCACAAGAATACAAAAGTTTCTAAGGACATATATTTTTATAAATACAGGAAGCCTGAACATATTAAATTTGATTCCCTGAATCACAAAGCTAAATGTAGCAAGGAGAAAGTTGATGAGAAAACTAATGTTAGGACTGAAAAAAAAAAAGACTGTAGAGAGCTTTCTAGGTTGATTCAGCTTTAGATTCCTCAGAAATAGAAGTATAAGAGGAAGTCACAAACTGTGCTTAACAGTAGACAAACTTGATCAGTTAGATCAAGAAAAGGTATGTGATTTATCCTATGATAAATTATTTAAGATTATGAGAAAATACATACTGCATATAAGAAACACAAAAAAATGTGAGCTAAACTGAACATAAAATATTTAAATTTACAAAAAGAACATAAAATCCTTAAGAATGATCTCACATCCATAAATAATAACCATATGAAATTATTGGGTGAATTTAATGATTTGAATAAGAAATATGATTTATTGAAAACATCCTATACTGATCTTGAGATTGTATATAAGGTGTTTATAGTTGAAGCAAATTGAAGAGTGAAAGTTTGTTAGGGATGTTAGGCCCTATGAACTAGTCTCGAGGCTAACCAAGAGGGGGAGGAGGGAATTGGTATTTTTAAAAAATTCTTTAAAACCAAGAACAAATATCACAAACTAAAGTCACCACGAAAAATTAAGTGTGGAAAATTAAAGCGTGGAAGTAGTAAAAAGAACACAATGGTTTATAGTGGTTCGGTCAACTTGACCTACATCGACTCCCTGGAGGCGCCCTCCGAGTATTGCACTACCAACGTGACTCTAATTTAGCCCCCACAGCTAGGCGGAGAAGCCCTTACAAAACACTCCTTTTTTCCACCCCCAGCAAGACAGAGAACCCAACTCCTTTTGCTTCCTTCTGAAGCAGGTAGAGAACCTCGATCGATCGCTGAAGCTTACCTCTCCCAACCCTTCCAAGGATAAGAGACTCTAGGGAAGAAGAAGTGGAATAATGCTTGAAGCATCCCTTGTGAACTCCCTCATAAGCTCCCCCTCACAAGATCCTCTTTCTCTCTCTCCCTCTCTTTCTCTCTCATTTAGGTGTTCTCAGGTCAAGATAGTAGCGAAAAAATATTCAAAAATGTTGAACAAGAGCTCTTAAATAGAAGAGCTTCAAAGGAGCTCAATAATTGCATGTTGCCAACTTAATCGTCCAGAACGATAATAATATCATCTTGTACAATCAGTTCAAAACACAGACCATCGGCCAGAACATCGCCCTGAAGATGATATGGAAGATTGAAAATTGGCTTGATCATCCAGGTCAATCTCACGATCGTCCCAGACGATTAGTTCAAATCAGAGGAAAATCATCCATAACATCACCTTGAATTCGAGTTGTCCGATCCTGATCGGCCAGGAGAAACTAAGGGTTTTGGAATATATCATCCTGGCCGATCTTGCAAATGTCTAGGATAATGTGATCGTATCAATCATCCTTAATTGTTTCCTTAATTGCCGGATCAATTTAGGCATAATTGTTCCATATTGTCCAGGCCGATCTCACGATCGTCCTGGCCGATTTCTAAAATTACAGAATACCTAAATTGATCATGGCGGTTATTTCTTTCTGTATTGAGCATATCATCCTGACCGATACAAGTATCGTCCAGGCCAATAAGTTAATTACGGCTACCTTAACTAAGAAATCCTGATTAGAACTTCTGTTTTGAACTCGATCGTCCAGGATGATAATAAGATCGTCCGGGATGATGTGAGTAAAAACAGAAATTCTAAATCTCTCAAGTGTGTGTGTGTGTTGGGTTACTTAACATCAGTCACTTCAAACATTTACAATTGACTCAAGAAAGGGAAAAAAGGAAAATTACAGATTGACTCAATCCTAATTTACCCAGTCTTGAGTTGATTCTAATTTCCGTCCAATCTTTGAGTCCTAAAAAGTCAGTAGAGGAAAGGCAGTCGTATTGTTTGCTATCATCAAAATCATAATTCATGAAACCAAATATGCAAAAATCTCCCCCTTTTTGATGATGGAAAATACTCCAACGATTATTTCAAAAATAGCAGTATAAAATAAAAATTCAGAATAAAAGTTCAAACTTACAAACCTACTAACATGCAACCCTACTACTCCCCCTTTTGACATCTCAAAAAAGAGGAGGAAAGCCAGAAATAAGGTAAATTTTTTTTTTAACCAAGGCATGAACAAGATGAAGAATTCCATGTGATTGATTTTAAAAATTTGTGAGCTAATGAATCAACATAAAAAAAAAAATCCATAAAACAGTATAATATCCAATCATGATTACCCTTAGCTCGGACTTTCTTTTAGGGTAGAATTGTCTTTGGAAATCAATGGCCTAACTCAAAAAATCAATTGGGTATGAGAAAAAAAGGATCCAATCATCACTCGGTTTTAGAAAAAATATCTTATAGAATAATGTACCAAAGTAAATTTGTTTTCAAATAGTGGAGGTCTAGTAATAGAATAACCCTCAGGTGTATTTTTGTTTCCAAACGTAGCCATCTATGTTAATCAAAAAGTAGTCTAAACTTATGATTTTGAAACAAAGATCTGATACCACTTGTTGGTAGTTGTTCAATAAGAATTAGGATGTTAAGCCTAATTAAATATCCCAAGGCTAACCAAGAGGGGGGGGGGGGTGAATTGGTAATTAAAAATTTTTAACCCACTTTGAAAATTTAATGAAAACAAAGTTTTAGTTTGTGAATTTTTCTATAAAACATTTTCACCCACAAAATTTTAAACACAAAAAGTAAATAAGCAGCAAAAAATAAATGACACTAGATTTATAGTGGTTCGGTCAAAACCATACCTACATCCACTCCCCAGAGGCACCCTCTGAGTATTGCACTAATACCAATGGCGACTCTCCTTTAGCACCCACAACAAGGCGGATAAGCCTTTACAAACTCTTTTCACCACTACCCGGTGCGGCAGAGAACCGTTCGTCCTTTCACACTCCCCCGATATTGGCAGAGAACCGTTCGTCCTTTCACACTATTCCCAGTGTTGGTAGAGTACCGTCGTCCTTTCACACCCTCCAAGTGTAGGCAGAGAACCCTTCATCCTTTCACACTCCTAGTGTGGGCAGAGAATCATTCGTCCTTTCACACTCTCCTAGTGTGGGCAGAGAACCCTCGGCTGTTCACACTTTCCAAGTGTCGGCAGAGAACTGGATCTTCTTTACAAGTTCAATCTAAAAGAAAAGAGAGAAGAGTGAAGTAATTTCAAACTTGAAAGTGGAAACACTTACCCTTAAGTACCAAGTGAAACCTTCACGCTCCAATGGCAAGAAATCTCCTTCAAATGGTCTCTCACACTCTCTCCTTGACTCTCTTCTCAATAGGCATGAAGATCAATGACCAAGAAGTATTATTTGCTGTTTAGAATAGCGTATTTATAGAAGAGACAAGAAAAACCATCTAAAAATGGCATATTTCAAGTTATGATGTACAAGATTGTCCCGTACGATCGAAAATCGTCCTGGACGATTTTGCTTAAAAGCCTTGAATTGAACTTGTTTGTATATGTGTACGAAATGATTTCGTACAAGCTGATCGTCCCGTACGAACCAAGTTTGTTAGGTACGAACGATTATAACAAGGTTGGTTCCAAAAACTGCAGAACGAATATAAAAAAACTGTCCTAAGTCGGTTATATCGTCTGGACGAAAATAGGTTCGTCTGGACAAAATTCTTACAGAGAGCAAATTGTCCTGTACGATAATTAATTTTGTCTGGACGAAATTCTTACAGAGAGCAAATCGTCCCGGACGATATTTAATTTCGTCCCAGATGAATAGGACTTAAAAAATTTTTCTATCCAGTTCCTATTCGTTCCATGTGATCTTAATTGGAGATAACTGTCTGATCATCTCATACGAACTGATATCGTCTAGTACGATCAGTATAAAATTTATATGATCTCCTTATGTGTGTGTGTATGTTTTTATTCACTCAATTACAATCACTCCCTCTCAATTAAAATGACATTTTTAAACTTCAAAATTCAAAATAATTTCTTACTGAATTTGATTTGAAGTCTTCATGTTTGAGAGTTTGATGCACCTGAAATGTTAGTACACACAAGAGAAAATACAAAACTTCTAAAAAATTGTTAGGAGATAACTACACAAAGAACAATAATATTTGGAATCATCAAAACTATACAAGTTGCAAGAATGTAAAACATACAAATAACAACTATCATTAACAATCTCCCCCTTTTTGATGATGGCAAAATAATTATTGTTTGTAGGATTTCTAATTTTAATAATCTCCTAAACTCCCCCTAAATTGATGAATACATAAAATTAAGGAGGCATTTTGAACTAAAGATCACAATTTTTATTTTTCAAAATTTTTATAACAAACAAACAAAACAAAACAAAAAAAATACAAGAACACAAAACAAATAAAACAAAAATACAAACAAACAATTTCTCTCCCATTTTTGACAGCAAGAAAAAGTGAAAAAGAAATAGACAAGAAATGTATGTAATCATATGAAATTCATTTGCTAATTTAATCTTGAAAGTGATTGATATAAGGTATGTAAATAAAATTAAAAACATTAGGCAAATCATAGAAATTCATAGAATTTAAAGAGTGATATAACATTGTAACTAAGAAGAATTTATCAAAGACATGATTCAATTTAGACATTGAGATAAAGAAAATCATTACAAGAAAGATGTATTAAAAATTGTATATTTCAAATTTCAATAAAAATATAAATGAACATAAGATTAATTTGAATTAAGAGATTAAAAGAATCTGGAAAGAAAAAAACTACCACATGTGCCGCTTTGCACATCTTTTTTAAATTTTTGGCATATTTTTGTGCCTTTTTCAAATTTTTGGCACATTTTTGTGCATCTTTTTACATTGGGCTTATTTTGTGCCTCTTTTTCACATTTGCGAACCTTTGTGCATTCCTTTTGATTTTTTGTACATTTGTAAAATTTTCAAGAGTAATTGAATTCTTTCCAAAGACAATAATCTAAAATTTTGAACTTTTCTAAGTGCATATATATGATTTGAAAAATGAAATACAAAATAAGAAAATATCTAGATTGCAATAATAATATTAAATATAATGTAGTCTAAATGAAAAACATGAAATTAAAAATTCTAATTAAAACAAGTTATAAACATAATTTAAATTTAGAAAGACTAGATTTTCTAATGAAATTAATCTTAATTTACAATCTAATTTTAGGCACAATTAAGATTAAAAAGACTAATGAAATTCATAAATATTAAACACATTTCAAAAACAATTCAAATCTAAAGCAAACATAATAAATATTGATATTAATAAAAAGATTACAATATCAATTCATAATATCAATACTAATACAAAAGGAAAATACACTGAACTTTCAAACAAACACAACTAAAACAAGATTGATACATGAAACATCTAGAAAATCAAATCCCAAATTTCTATTCTTCTTCTGGAGGAGGAGGAGGAACACCACCAAAGAAGTTGAAGTAGGAATTTATTAACATAACATTGGTATTAATTTCATGATCTTCATTCCTTATATTACCAATGTCCTATTGCTGCTGCTGAAGTTGAGCATCAATTTGATCAAATCGTTGATCAAAATAAGTCTCAAGTCTATCAAATCTCTCAATCAAATTCTGATAATTTGGTTGAGGTGCAGATGTTTGTGCTCCTTCTTCTTCTTCTTCTTCAAAATCACTGGCATGTGATTTCCCTTTGTCCTCCTTGAATATTTCTCTAAAAGAAGCATCGTTGTAGTAGAGCGGCTCTTCATACTCTTCATCAGGATGCACTAGATTGTATTTCTTTTCCAAGATAAACGTAACTAATTGACCTAATGCAATATTTCTTTTTCTTTTCTGATCAGCATGCCCAATTTCGGAAAGCCCAAAAAGATAGTCTAAGATAAGTTGGGCTTCATCAATAGGTTGATTTTCCATAATAAAAAATGTCATAATAGAAAGGAGTGGAGTAATATTGATTCTATCACAAGCTTTTGGAATAATAAAATATCTAAGAATGTGCTGGATGATTCGAGCATTTTTGGTCAGTCCAGAAATTCTAGCAATATGATAATCTAGGCTATTTCCTCTATTCACCCTATTGATTTCAAACCACTTGAAGGTGTTATTGTTCATAAGGGCGTGGGCTCTAAAACCTTCAGTTCTTAAGTTGAGAAAAGCACCAAAGTCATGCTTTGTGATTTCAACCTTATGTTTAAAAACAAAAGAACTGACAGAAGAGTGGTCGGAGTTGACTCATATTTGCTAGGAAGTAAAGGAAGGTCTGTTTGTTGTAAAGGTGGATAAGAGTTAGGATAAATTCAAATTGAGTGGAAGCAAAAAGATGCATTACCTTGAAGTTTATCTCACTCTAGATCAGAATGCGAGATGGAGTGATTTTTGCAGAGGCAAATCAAGGAAAGGATTCCTCATTTGCTTTTGAAAGAAAGTTCTCGAAAGGATTCCTATGGGGTTTCTTTGCTAAAACCTTTTGACGCTTGCTAGAGGAGGCCATTGTTGATCTAGAAACCGAAAGGGATTGAAAGAGATGTTTGGAAGTGTGATTGTTGAGTTAGAAAGCCATCTTATTTAAAGAAAATGATACGTTCGTCCTGGATAAAAAATGATCGTCCCGGACGAAAATTATCGCTTGTCTGGACGAAAACGTTCGTCCAAAATGTAACGGCTTTTCGTAATCAACACAACTTACGATACATCCTTTCGTAGAAACTTTTGACTTGACCGATCGTATAGTCGATCCATGTTTGTCGAGAAGATCACACTTGTGATCGTTTTAATGACAGTTTTAAAACCGTCCCCTACATTGAACATCCATGTTTTTCTTCCAGAAGAACTCCAGGTTCGTACAGATGAAGTTCATTAAAAACTACCTTATCCACTCACCCGTTTTCTCATTTTTCTGCACAGTTACTTAAAAATTTCATCCCGGACGATCTGAGGATTGTACATACGAACTTTAAAACTGAAAAAACTGTACGAATAATTTTTTTTAAATCTGACAGTTTCACGCATTCCAACACATCGTCCCGTACGCCAATTTTTTGTCCCGGACGATCTGCTTTCAAAATTTTTATTTTTATCAAAGCAAATAAAAATAAACACACAAAACAAAATGAACAACGAAAAAGTACAGACTCTAAATAAAAATTCACTTAAAAATAAACAAAAAATCACAAAATCACATAAAAACAAACTATGAAAAACAAAACATCAATGTTGCAAAAACATTTTTATTTAAGCATTTAAATCAATCACACCAAGCCTTGTTCTTAATGCTCTGAAAGTATCAAAGGCTAAAGGTTTTGTTAAAATGTCTGCAAGTTGATTTTTTCAGTAGAAACATGTGTAAGTTCAATTTCACCTTTTGAAATATGATCTCTTATGAAATGATGCCTTATGTCTATATGTTTGGTTCTTGAATGTTGAATAGGATTTTTAGAAATGCAAATAGCACTACTGTTATCATAATAAACTAGAATAGTGCCTATTGTTAATCCTAAGTCAATCAACTGTTGTTTCAACCAAAGTACTTGTGCCATACAACTTCCTAATGCAATGTATTCAGCTTCTGCAGTAGATAGGAAAACTAAGTTTTGTTTTCTACTGGACCAAGACACTAAAGAATTTCCTATAAATTGATATGTTCAAGAAGTGATTTTTCTATCCACCCTACAACCTGCAAAGTCAGAATCAGAATAACCAATTATTTCAAAGGAAGTACTAAACTTAGGATACCAAATTTCTAAGTTTTGAGTTCCTAATAGATATCTTAAAATCCTTTTCACTGCTGTCAAATATGATTCTTTTAGTTCTGATTGAAATCTAGCACTCAAGCAAACACTAAACATGATATCGGGTCGGCTAGCAGTCAAGTAAAGTAAAGATCCAATTATCCCTCTAAATTTCTTTTGATCAACAAATTTTCCCTTAGGGTCCTTATCCAACTGAACTGAGGAACTCATTGGTGTACTAACAGGTTTAGCATTGTCCATTTCATACTTTTTGAGGATGTCCTTAAGATATTTAGATTGACTAAGAAAAGTACCTTCCTCATTTTGCTTAATGCTAAAGCTTAGAAAGTAACTTAAATCTCCCAATAAACTCATTTCAAATTCACTACTCATTGTTTTAGAAAATTCATCACAAAGATTTTTATTTGAAGATCCAAATATGATATCATTCACATAAATTTGAACAATGAGCATGTCTTCTCCAAAATTCTTTTAAGTAAGAAAGTGCTCAACCTCTCATACCAAGCCCTAGGTGTCTGTTTCAATCCATATAATGCATTTTTTAACTTAAAAAACATAATTTGGGTATTTAAAATTTTCAAATCCAGGTGGTTGTTTTACATAAACATCTTCTTTTATTACCCCATTTAAAAAGGCACTCTTAACATCCATTTGAAACAATTTAAATCCTTTAAAACAGGCAAATACTAATAAAATCCTAATTTCTTCAAGTCTAGCTATAGGGGAAAAAATCTCTTCAAAATCAATCCATTCAATTTGATTATACCCCTTAGCGACTAATCTAGCCTTATTCCTAATGACTACTCCTGAGTCATTCATTTTATTTTTGAATACCCACTTAGTTCCAACTACACTTTGATCCTTTGGCCTTGATGTTAATTCCCAAACTTTATTTCTTACAAATTGATTCAACTCTTCCTGCATTGCCAAAATCCTAAATTCATCCAATAATGCTTGATCAATATTAGTGGGTTCAATTATTGAAATGAAGGCTGAATGATTGACTTCTTTGCTTAATCCATGCCTAGTCCTTACCCCCTCACTAGGTTCACCAATTATCAACTCCTTTGGGTGGTTTTTAGAAAATATCAAATCTCTAGGCAAAGGGTTTTCTATCTCCAAATTTTCTTCCAAATTTTCTTCCAATTTTATCTTTTCAATCTTTTGGGACTTATCCTCAATCTCATCTTCTTCAATTTTTGGCTTTTCAAAATTTCCAATTTCATCAAAAACAACATGTGCGGTCTCTTCAATTTTCAAAGTTCTTTTATTGAACACTCTAAAAGATTTTCCAACACTTGAGTATCCAATAAAAATTCCTTCATCTGATTTTGGATCAAATTTTCTTAAGGTAAATTTCCCATTATTATGAATGAACACCTTGCATCCAAAAACATGCAAATGACTCAAATTTGGTGTTCTACCTTTTAACAATTCATAGGGTGTTTTATTTAATTTTGATCTCACATTCACCCTATTCAGAACATAACATGCAGTGCTAACCGCCTCAGCCCAAAAATATTTTGGAAGTTAATATTCTGCTAACATTGCTCGGGCGGCTTCTATTAATGTTTTATTTTTCCTTTCTACTGCCCCATTCTGTTGAGGGGTTCTAGGTGCAGAAAAGTTGTGATCTATTCCATTTTCCTTACAAAAGTTCTCAAATTTTTCATTTTCAAATTCTCCTCCATGATCACTATGTATATTTATGATTTCACACCCAAGTTTTCTTTGAATCCAAGTTGCAAAGTTTCTAAATTCCTCAAATGATTCATTCTTATGAAATAGAAATCAAACCCAAGTGAATCTAGTGTAATCATCCACAATCACAAATCCATATACCTTTCCTCCTAGACTTTTTGTTTCAACTGGTTCAAAAAGATCCATATGTAAAATTTCTAAAGGTTTACTTATTCTAAGATCCTTATTGGTTTGAAAAGAGGACTTCACTTATTTACCTAATTGACATGCATCATAAAGGTGGTCCTTAATAAAGTCTAGTTTTGGTATTCCTCTCACTAAGTCTTTTTGGGTAATCCTCCTAAGATTTTTCATGCTAGAGTGACAAAGTCTCCTATGCCAAAGCCATGACTCATCAGATACAGTTTTCAAACAAAAAGCAGTAGGAGTATGAAAGAAATTCAAATCTAGCATATAGATATTGTTTACCCTTTTTCCGTTTAAAACATCTTTACTATTAAGGCTTAATATGCAGCTAGTAGGAAAAAATTTGACACAATACCCTTTATCACATAGCTGACTAATACTTAACAAGTTATGCTTTAAGCCTTCTACCAATAGCACATTTTCAATGAAAAAATTCTTAATATTACCAATTAGACTTGACCCAATCACCTTCCTTGTGGTGTTATCTCCAAGTATAACCTTGCCTCCACTCCTGGCTTCTAGCAAAATGAATTGTTTAAAATCTCCAGTCATATGCTTTGAACATCCGCTATCCAGGTACCATATGCTCTCACGAGGCCTTGTGTAAGAGCCATTCTGCAAAAATATCAAACGTTAGACTTGGGAACCCAAACTTGTTTGGGTTCACCTTTTGGCAATTTATAAAAAGTTGCATGAATGATATGTCTAGGGTTATGCATCTTAGGTTTCCACACCATATAATTTTTCATCCTTGAAGTACAGGTGTGTCCTATATGACCAATCAATCCACAAATATTGCATTTAACATTAGGAAAGGGTTTCCTAAGTCTTCTACCATTCATTTGATTTTTTAGGGATTGCATAAATTTAGGATACAAAATAGGATTAGTGAAATCTTCAAGTTTTGGAGGTATCCTATTATCATCGAGAGCTTTTATCTTCAAAATATAATATGAATTCATATCTTCCAAGATCCGATTTGTATAATTTGATCTATAAAGTTTGCTCTCCGATTCATCCTTAAAAATTTTAAAATCTTTCTCAAGTTTTTCAAAAGATGATTTATAATATTCAAGGTTCTTATTCAAGTCATCAAACTCATCAAGTAATTTCATGTGGTTGTTATCAATTAAAGCATAATCGTTCCTAAGGATTTCATGTTCCATTTTAAGATCTTCCAATTCCAAACAAAGGCTAGCATGCAATTTCTTTGTCTTCCTATATGCTTCATGCATGTGTTCAGAAACTTCAAAAAGTTCATCATATGTTAAGTCACATACCTCTTCTTGATCTGAATGATCAAGTATGTCTGCCATTAAGCACAAATTAATGACTTCCTCTTCTTTTTCTATCTCTGATTAATCTGAAGCTGAGTCCGCCCAGAAAAGCTCTTTGGAACTTCTTTTTGCCCTTTTTCACAAATGGTTTCTCCTCTACTTTCTCATTGCTAGGATTTGCTTTGAGTAATGGGCATTCAATCTTTATATGTCTAGGTTTCTTGCATTCATAGCAAATAACTTCATTAGAAAATTTTGCATTTCTATTGAACTTACCTCTATTCCGTTGTTGGCATCTCTTTTGCTTCCTCTTCAAAAAGCTTCTGAATTATCTAGTCATTAAAGCAATGTCATCTTCATCCTCAGGTTGTGAATTTTCATTTTCAGACTCTTTCACATTCAATGCTATATTCTTCTCCCTTCGTGGTTCACTTGCATCAATCTTTCTTTGGCTAACTCCTTGCTCGTAAGCAATTAGCGATTCATGAAGATTGTCAATGGAATATATGTTTAGATCTTTAGACTTTGTAATTACAGTAATTTTAGCATCATAAGTAGTAGGCAAGCATCGCAAAATTTTATTAACCATTTAAGCATTAGTTAATTCTGTACCTAAAGCATGCAAAGAGGTGACAATTTGTATGAATCTCGTGTACATTTCAGAAATTGATTCATTTGGTTTCATGCGAAACAATTCATAATCATGCAACAAGATATTAAGTGTAGATTGCTTAACCTCATTAGTCCCCTCATATGTTATACAAAGTCTATCCCATATGTCATTTCCACTTTTGCAAGTAGAAACCCGCATGTAATCTTCTGATTTTAAAACACAAAAGAAATTATTCAAACATTTAGCATTAAGTTGTGCTAAGTAACATTCTTCTATAATCCATTCAGTAACAGGTGTTTCAACTCTTACTCCATCAACTAATCTAGTTGGTTTAGTATACCCTTCCTGAACTAAAATCCACATGCGATAATCAATTGACTGTAAAAATGTAGACATGCGTGTTTTCCAAAAATCAAAAGGAATGTTTTCAAACAGTGGAGGTCTAGTAATACAATAACCCTCAGGTGTATTTCTTTTTCCAAATGTAGCCATCTACGTTAATCAAAAAGTAGTCTAAACTTATAATTTTGAAACAAAGCTATGATACCACTTGTTGGTAGTTGTTCAATAAGAATTAGGATGTCAAGCCTAATTAAATATCCCAAGGCTAACCAAGAGGGGGGGGGGGGGGTGAATTGGTAATTAAAAATTTTTAACCGTCTTTGAAAATTTAATGGAAACAAAGTTTTAGTTTGTGAATTTTTCTATAAAACTTTTTCAACCACAAAATTTTAAACAAAAAAAGTAATAAGCACCGAAAAATAAATGACACCAGATTTATAGTGGTTCGGTCAAAACCAGACCTACATCCACTCCCAAGAGCACCCTCTGAGTATTACACTAATACCAATAGTTACTCTCCTTTAGCACCCACAGAAGGCGGAGAAGCCTTTACAAACTCTTTTCACCACTACCCGGTGCGGCAGAGAACCATTCATCCTTTCACACTCCCCCGATGTCGGCAGAGAACCGTTCGTCCTTTCACACTATTCCCAATGTTGGCAGAGTACCATCGTCCTTTCATACCCTCCAAGTGTAGGCAAATAACCCTTCATCCTTTCACACTCTCCTAGTATGGGCAGAGAACCCTTCGTCCTTTTACACTCTCCTAGTGTGAGCAGAGAACCCTCGGCTGTTTACACTTTCCAAGTGTCGGCAGAGAACCAGATCTTCTTCCAAGATCTTCTTCACAAGTCCAATCTAAAAGAAAAGAGAGAAGAGTGAAGTAATTTCAAACTTGAAAGTGGAAACACTTACCCTTAAGTACCAAGTGAAACCTTTACGCTCCAATGGCAAGAAATCTCCTTCAATTGCTCTCTCACACTCTCTCCTTGACTCTCTTCTCAATAGGCTCGAAGATCAATGACCAAGAAGTATTATTTGTAGTTTAGAATAGCCTATTTATAGAAGAGACAAGAAAAACCATCTAAAAATGGCAGATTTCAAGTTATCATGTACAAGATCGTCTCGTACGGTCGAAAATCGTCCCGGACAATTTTACTTAAAAGACTTGAAACGAACCTATTTGTATATGTGTACAAAATGATTTCATACAAGCTGATTGTCTCGTACGAACCAAGTTCGTTCGGTACGAATGGTTATAACAAGGTTGGTCCCAAAAACTGCATAACGAATATAGAAAAACTGTCCTAAGTCGGTTATATCGTCTGGACAAAAATAGGTTCGTTTGGACAAAATTCTTACAAAGAGAAAATCGTCCTGTACTATAATTAATTTTGTCTGGACGAAATTCTTACAGAGAGCAAATCGTCCCGGACGATATTTAGTTTCGTCCCGGACGAATAGGACTTAGAAAATTTTTCTATCCAGTTCCTATTTGTTCCATGTAATCTTAATAGGAGATAACTGTCTGATCGTCTCGTATGAACTGATATCGTCCAGTACGATCAGTATAAAATTTATATGATCTCCTTATGTGTGTGTGTGTATGTTTTTATTCACTCAATTACAATCACTCCGTCTCAATTAAAATGAAATTTTTAAACTTCAAAATTCAAAAGAATTTCTTGCTGAATTTGATTTGAAGTCTTCATGTTTGAGAGTTTGATTCACCTGAAATGTTAGTACACACAAGAGCAAATACA
Source organism: Dendrobium huoshanense (assembly GCA_016618105.1). NCBI lineage: Eukaryota > Viridiplantae > Streptophyta > Magnoliopsida > Asparagales > Orchidaceae > Dendrobium > Dendrobium huoshanense. The sequence goes on along the minus strand of CM028351.1, from coordinate 33,639,194 downwards.
AAACTTCTAAAAAATTATTAGGAGATAAATACACAAAGAACAATAATATTTGGAATCATCAAAACTATACAAGTTGCAAGAATGTAAAACATGCAAATAGCAACTATCATTAACAAACCAATGACAAGGGTAACGAGGAATCTTATTGTGATAAAAAGATTTTGATCATTATAAAAACAAAATAGATTTGCTGTAGCAAGGTTAGAAAGGATCTTAATTTCATACTCCATTTGTTAATTTGAAATAGATTTTTGATTAGAAAAGAAAACCGTGCCACTAAAATAGGTTAGATAAAGGGACACAATCAACGATATATTTTTACCATTTAATAGATTAAGAGATGTAAAATATTGACTACAAATTTTCAAAAGCAAGGACAAGGCATACGATATCATTTCAGCGATGATTCTGAAATTTTTTTTTTAAAATGAAAGTAAAATAATCCAAACAAAAACTAACAGTAAAGCAAAAAGAAGAAAATAAAATAAAGAGCAAAAAGGAAAAGCAAATAAAAGAAATGAAAAAGTACAAAACCAAAAGAAACCAAGTAAAAGGTCAAGTTCATGCATTTATGTCAATCACACCCAATCTGGTCCTTAAAGAGAGCTAAAGGTGTCGAAGGCCAGTGGTTTAGTAAAGATGTCAGCCAGTTGATTCTCAGTTGTCACATGTTGTAACTCAATGTCTCCCTTAGTCACATGATCTCTATTAAAGTGATACGTAATGTCAATGTGCTTAGTCCTTAAATGTTGGATAGGATTCTTAGAGATGCATATGGCACTAGTGTTGTCACAAAAGATTGAGATGGTGCCTACAGGTAATCCTAAGTCCAATACCTATTATTTCAAGCAAAGGATTTGGGCCACACAACTTTCAAGAGCATTGTACTCAGCTTCAGTAGTGGAAAGTGCAACAGAGTTTTTCTTTCTATTAGACCATGAGACGAAATATTTCCCTATGAATTGACAAGTTCCTGAAGTGATTTTTCTATCCACCTTGCATCCTGCAAAATCAGAGTCAGAAAATCCAATAATCTCAAAAGAAGTGCTGTGCCTCGGATACCAAATCCCTAAGCTTTGGGTCCCCAAAAGGTATCTAAAAATTCTCTTAATAGAAGTCAAGTGGGATCCCTTGGGGTCAGCTTGAAACCTAGCACAAAGGCAAACACTAAACATAATATCAGGTCGGCTAGCAGTAAGGTAAAGCAAGGATCCAATCATGCCTCTGTACTTCTTCTGATCAACAGACTTACCACTTGGGTCCTTATCAAATGGAACACTAGAATTCATGGGAATATTAATTGGCTTAGCTTTATCCATCTCATACTTCTTCAAAATATCCTTAATGTATTTTATTTTATTTAGAAAGGTTCCATCATCTAATTGTTTTATGTTAAACCCCAAAAAGTAGGACAACTCTTCCATCAAACTCATCTCAAATTCTCTACTCATTGTTTTAGAGAACTCATCATAAAGTTTTTTATTAGAAGATCCAAAAAGTATATCATCCACATAAATCTAAACAATGAGCAAATCATCTCCAACTTTCCTAAGAAAAAGGGTGGTGTCTATGCTCCCCTTAACAAACTCCCTTTATAGTAAAAATGTGCTAAGCCTCTCATACCAAGCTCTTGGTGCCTGCTTTAACCCATACAAAGCCTTTTTTAATTTAAAAATATGATTTGGACATTGAGAATTCTCAAAACCTAGGGGTTATTCTACAAACACATCCTCTTTTATTTCCCCATTTAAAAATGTACTATTAACATCTATTTTTAAAAGCTTAAATCCTTTATAACAGGCAAAGGTTAATAGCACTCTAATAGATTCCAATCTAGCTACAGGGGCAAAAGTCTTCTCAAAGTCTATCCCATCTATTTGGTTATACCCCTTAGCCACTAATCTTGCTTTATTCCTAACCACCATTCCAGAATCATTCACCTTGTTCTTAAAGACCCATTTTGTTCCAACTACACTTTGTCCCTTAGGTCTTTCTACAAGCTCCCAAACATCATTCATAACAAATTGATTCAACTCCTCTTGCATGGCTAAAATCCAAAACTCATTAGTAAGGGCTTGGTTTATGTTGGTGGGTTCAATCATTGAGATAAAGGCAGAGTGGTTCACCTCCTTCCTAAGTCCATGTCTAGTCTTAACTCCATCAGAAGGGTCTCCTAAGATCAAATCCTTGGGGTGACTTGTAGAGTATCTCGAATCTCTAGGCAAGGTGTGAGAAGGTCCAACCCTTTCTTCCAAATCTATATTTTTTACTCCTTGGGTGACATCTCCTACTCCTTCAATGTTTTAGTGACCTATCCCCTTCTCCAAATTTTTTAATTTAATGGTAATCTCTCCAACATCATCATCATCCTCAACTTCAGGCTTTTTAGGATCAGACTCATCAAACACTATATGGGTAGTTTCTTCCAACATCAAAGTTCTTTTATTATACACCCTAAAAGACTTCCCAACACTAGAATATCCCAAGAACACTCCTTCATCAGATTTAGGATCAAAATTTCTCAAGTGAGACTTCCCATTATTGTGAATGAAAACCTTACAACCAAAGACATGAAGGTGGGAAAGAATGGGTATCCTACCCTTTAGGATCTCATAAGGTGTCTTATCTAATTTGACTCTAACATTCACCCTATTCAACACATAACAAGCCGTGTTAACGCTTCATCCCAAAAGTATTTTGGAAGTGAATACTTAGCAAGCATGGCTCTAGCAGCTTCCACCACGGTCCGGTTCTTTCTTTTAGCTACCCCATTCTGCTGAGGGGTCCTAGGAGCTGAGAAGTTGTGGCTAATCCCCTTGTCCTCACAAAAACCTCTAAATCTTTCATTCTCAAACTCTCCCCCATGGTCACTATGGATGGTCAAGATCTCACAACCTAGCTTTTTCTGAATCCAAGTAGAAAATGTTCTAAACTCCTCAAAAGACTCATGTTTATGTGAAAGAAATCTAGTCAAAGTGAACCTCGAGTAGTCATCAACAATCACCAAACCATATACTTTCCCTCCCAAGCTGGCAGTGCTAATGGGTCCAAACAAATCTATATGAAGGACTTCTAAAGGTCTAGAGGTGCTAATGTCCTTAATGTGGGGTGAAAGGTGGAGTGGACTTGTTTTCCTAGTTGGCAGGTATCACAAAGGTGGTCTTTTGAAAACTTGAGTTTGGGGACACCTCTAACTAGGTCTTTTTGGGTCACTTTCCTAAGGATTTTCATACTTGCATGACATAATCTCCGGTGCCACAACCATGAATCATCAACAACTGTTTTTAAGCAAAATGAAGCAGCGCATTCAATGTTATTTAAATCAAGCATGTAGACGTTGTTGATCATCTTTTCCTGCAAAATAGTATTGTTACTTAAACTTACAATGCATGAATTTGCAAAGAATTACACGATGAAGCCCTTGTCACAAAGTTGACTGATGCTGAACAGGTTGTGCTTTAATCCATCTACAAGTAAAACATTTTCAATCATAAGGTTCTTGGAATTACCAATTATACCTTAGCCTACCGCCTTCCTGGTGGTGTTGTCTCCAAGAGTAACTTTGCCTCCAGTCCTGGACTCCAGCAAAACAAATTAATTGGCATCACGAGTCATATGTCGAGAGCATCCATTGTCCAGGTATCACATACTCACACGAGGCCTTTTGTGAGAGCCCACCTAAAAAATTATCAAATGTCAGATATAGGAACCCAAACAGTTTTGGGTCCCTTCTTATGAAAAGTAGAATGCAATGCATGTGTAGTATGATGTAAATCATGCACCCTTAGTCTCCACACCCAACGTGTATTATGATGAATAGTGCAAGTGTGTGAGATGTGTCCTAGCATGCCACATGAAAAGAATCTAACACCTAGAAAAGGATTCCTTAAATGGTTTGAGTTATAATGCCTCCTCCTAGGTTTTAGCTTTTGATCAAGTGTTTGTGTCATCCTAGTTTTCTTAAATGTATCCAATTCATTTTGAATCCTCAAGTTAGTATTTTTTAAGGCATTATTATCAATCCTCAAAATTTTCTCCATCTCTTTAGAATTCTTAAAATCAGATTCAAGTGAGGTGTGTATGGCTTTTAGTGACTCATGCTCTTCAATTAATTCACAATACATTTTGTTTAACTCAACAAATTCATCAAGTAGAGTCATGTGATTTGAATCAATCGTAGAATGATCTTTGAGAATAACTTCATGCTCTTTTTGTAACTTCAAAAATTCCAATTTTAAGCTAGCATGTGTTTTCTTAAGTTTCCTATATGATGCATTAATTTTTTCAGAAACTTCAAGAAGTTTATCGTAGGAAAGTTCACATACCTCTTCTTGAACAAGATTATTGTTTGCCATTAAGCACAAGTTTGTTGTTTCATCTTCTGGTTCCGTCTTCGATCAATCTGATGCAGAATCTACCCAAAACGCCTTTTGAAGTCTTTTTTTATATTTTCTAAACTTGGATTTCTCCTCACACTTTTCCTTGCTTGTGTGCGTCTTAAGTGTAAGGCAATTAGCTTTCACATGTCCGGGCTTCCTGCATAACAAACCACATCAGACGATCCTTTAGGATATTTATTATCCTTACCTTTTCTCCAACTTTGATGATGCTTGTGTTTCTTCCTTAAAAAGTTTTTGAATTGCCTTGTGATTAAGGCAAAGTCATCGCTTTTAGACCCGGAAGAGTCAGAGTCTGATTTGTGTGCCTTCAGTGCCACTATTTTCTCTTTCTTTTTCTCACCTACATCAAGATTTCTTTGATTCACCCCTTGCTCGTAAGCAATGAGTGAGCCAAGTAAGTTATCAATTAAATATGTGTTTAAATCTTTAGATCCAGTTATAGCAGTGATTTTAGCATCAAAAGAGGAAGGCAAGCATCTTAAGATTTTGTTCACTTTTTCATAGTTTAAAAGTTCTCTTCCTAAGGCATGCAAAGAAGTTACAATTTGAGTAAACTGTGTATACATATCAGAAATTGTTTCAGAAGGTTTCATACAAAAACGTTCGTAGTCATGCAAGAGAATATTCAAACGAGATTGTTTCACTTCATTGGTTCCTTCATAAGTAATGCACAACCTATCCCAAATATCTTTTCCAGTAGAGTAAGTAGAAACACGCATATAATCCTTAGACTTTAAAGCACAGAAAAAATAGTTCAAACACTTCGCATTCAATTGAGCTAATTCTCTTTCATCGAAAGTCCATTCAGTTAAAGCAACTTCAGTTTTAATTCCATTAATTTCATGAGAAGGTAGAGAATATCCTTCTTTGATAAACATCCACATGTGATAATCCGTTGATTACAGAAAAGTAGATTTGTGGGTTTTCCAAAAATCAAAAGGAAGGTTATCAAACAAAGAAGGTCATGTAATAGAATATCCTTCAGTTGTATTATGATTCCCAAAGTTAGCCATGGATCAAAATTCAAAAAGTTTTCAAACTCAATTTTTATGAATCCCGCTCTGATACCACTTGAAAGTTCGTTAGGGATGTTAGGCCCTATGAACTAGTCCCGAGGCTAACCAAGAGAGGCTGGTGAATTGTTTTTTTTTTAAAATGCTTTAAAACTAAAAATAAATATCACATACCAAAGTCACCATAGAAAAATAAGTGCAAAAAGTTAAAGTGCAGAAGCAGTAAAAAGAACATAAGGGTTTATAATGGTTCGATCAACTTGACCTACATCCACTCACCAGAGCCGCCCTCCGAGTATTGCACTACCAACATGACTCTCCTTTAGCCCCCACAGCTAGGAAGAGAAGCCCTTACAAAATACCTCCTTTTTGCCACCCCCGGCAAGGCAGAGAACTCAACTCCTTTTGCTTCCTCTTGAAGCAGGCAGAGAACCTCGATCGATCGCTGAAGCTTACCTCTCCCACCCATTCCAAGGACAAGAGACTCTAGGGAAGAAGAAGTGGAATAATTCTTGGAGAAACCCTTGTGAACTCCCTCACAAGCTCCCCCTCACAAGATCCTCTCTCTCTCTCCTCTAGATTTTCTCAGGTCAAGACAACAGACAAAAGATATTCAAAAACATTGAATAAGAGCTCTTAAATTGAAGAGCTTCAAAGGAGCTCAATAATTGTAAGTTGCCGACTTTATCGTCTAAGATGATAATAATATCATCTTGTACAATCAGTTCAAAACATAGATGATCGGCCAGAACATCGCCCTGAAGATGATTTGGATGATTGAAAATTGGCTTGATCGTCTAGGCCGATCTCACGATCGTTCTGGATGATTAGTTCAAATCAGAGGAAAATCGTCCAGAGCATCGCCCTGAATTTGAGCTGTCCAATCTTGATCGGCCAGGAGCAACTAAGGGTTTTTGAATATATCATCCTGACCGATCCTGTAATCATCCAAGATGATGTGATCACATCAATCATCCTTAATTACTTCCAAAATTGTCGGATCAATTTAGGCATTATTGTGCCATATCGTCTAGGCCGATCTCACGATTGTCCTGGTCGATTTCTAAAAATACAAAATACCTAAATTGATTATGGAGGTTATTTATTTCTGTATTGAGTATATCATCCTGGCTGATACAAGTATCATCCTTGCTGATAAGTTAATTACGGCTGCCTAAAGCATGCAATGAGATCATAGTCTGAAGAGAGAATGTAGAATTTTGTTAACCTTTTCAAAGTTTGAAAGTTCTCTACCTAAAGCATGCAATGACATCATAATCTGAGTAAACCTAGTATACATATCTAAGATCATCTCTTAAGGTTTCATGTAGAAACATTCATAATCATGTATTAGTATATTTAACTTAGATTGCTTGACTTCAGTAGTACCTTCATATATAATGCATAATCTATCCCAAATTTCTTTGCAAGTAGTACATGTAGAGATTCTCATGCAATCGTTATAATTTAACGCATAGAAAAAACAATTCAAGCATTTAACATTTAGTTGAGCATTTACTTGTTCTATTCTATTCCATTCAATAAAAGGAATATCAATTTTAACTCCGTCTATAATACATGATGGTATATAATAACTAGTTTGAATCATATGCCACATTTGATAATCAATTAATTACAAGAAAGTAGACATTCAAAATTTCCAAAAATTAAAAGAAATATTTTCAAATAAAGGTGGTTGCCTAATTGAATAACCTTCCATAATGTTATGATTTCCAAAATGTGCCATGATCATTTTTCTCATGATTTTTTTAAAATACTATTTTTGAGACCTCGCTTTGATACCAATTGAAAGTGAGAGATGTGCAAAGAGGGGGGGGGGGGGGTGAATTAGATAATTTAAAAAAAATTTAAAAGAAAAGAAAAATCTTTTTATAAATTGATGTGAAAGCTAATTATATTCATAATAAAAAGATAGATTATCAATTTCACCCATGCAATTAATTGTAATAAAAATAAATATGGAAATAATAAAGAAAAGAACAAACCAGATTTATAGTGGTTCCATCAAAACTTGACCTACATCCACTCCCTGGAGGCACCCTCTAAGTATTCCTCTAAAACTTTAGTGATTCTCCTTTATCCCCCACAGCTAGGTTGAGAAGATCTTACAAAATAACTTTTACCTTTCCTAGTGCAACAGAGGAGCCTCGTCCTTTGACACCAAAGAGATCTTCTTCCCAAAACTTCCCTCAAGACAAAACTTGAATCCGATGATACTTAGGTTCAAGCTTACCAGAGCAACCGTGTAAAATCCCCTCCACACTCTCTTGAAATCCCCTCAAAGGATATTATCCCTCTCTTGAACTCCACCCTTTCCTCTCTCCCTTTCAAGTTCTCTCTTCAAGTTTTCTCCTAAAAAATGAAGCTTCAATGGCTGCCAAAGACCCTTACAAAGTCTTATGAAAAAGCTTAAATAGAGGGCCCAAAAAACCCCTAAAAATTCATTTTAATCATCAAAGATCATACAATACGATCACAAGATCATCTAGTACGTTGTGCAAAGTTTGACCTATTAGTACTATACGATCACCAGTTAGTACTGTACAAATAGTTCAATTTTCCTATCCATACTATACGATGTCTAGTTAGTATGGTACAAACATTTCAATAAAAATATAGTTCATCCAAAATGAAGCACGAGATGACCAAAATCATATCTATTGATCATACAATATGATCCAGTTCATACAGTATGATCAAAATTTCAAAAGTATGCTATTTAGATTAACTAATTGCAGGATTAAATTAGGCAATATTTTAAACATCGTATAGTATGACATGTTTATATAGTATGATTATAACAACTTTTGAAATTCAAAATTTTGTTTAATTTAATAGACGTCGGGCTTTCAAATTATAAAAGAAAGTCCAGTACGATGTGGTGATTGTACTGTATGATAAGTTATATTTTAAAAATATTTTTTTAGGAAAATAAAATATTTTAATTAATTTTTGTTACACCAGATTATACAGTACGATCCTGATCGTACAGTACGATGTACAAAAAATTAAAATATTTAAAATTATTTTTTGCTCCCTCTGTATATGTACATGATCATAAATCTAACATACATCATTACAAGGCTTGACTCAAGTAATAAAAATTACATGATCATTTAATATAACCAATTCTACATAATTTTGAGTCTTGAATCTTCAAAGAATGGTGCATGGTGTACCTAAAATATTAGTCAACACACAAATAAATATGCACTATAAATACTCAAAGAAATAAAAGATTAATCAATATTATTTGTTATCAAAATCATAAGCTAGGAAGCCCAAGTTGCAATAGTAAAAGGATTCCAGGTTCTCTATCTTCACTAAGAGAGAGAAAAAGGATTCAAGGTTCTCTGCCTCATTGGGATGGTGGAAAGAGTTTGTAAGGAATTTTTTGAATTATTATGGGAGAAAAAGGAAACTCGCAAAAGGTTTAGTGTATTACTTGGAGAGGGTGTCTTTAATGAGTGGATGTCGTTCAAGTTGCCTAAACCACTATAAATATTATGTTCTTTCTTATTACTTTTATGCATTATAATTTTTTCTCTTTAACTTTATGTGGTTGATTGTATGGTTAAAATATTTGATTTGTTTTATTAATTAGTTCCACATTAAGGGTTGATCTTCTTTGATTTAAAATATTTAAAAAGGTTTCAAATTTTTTTTCTTTTTGTTTAAGAATTTTTAAAACTACAAATTCACACCCTTATTGGTTAGCCTCATGCTTATTCATAAGGGCTTAATAACCCTAACAAACTTTTAAGTGGTATCAGAGCCAGGTTTATAAAATCAAGTTTTAGAAAACTTTTGAATTTTGATCCATGACTAACTTTGGAAATAGAAATACCACAAATTCAATCACTAGACCACATCTTTTTGATAATATACCATTTAATTTGTGGAAAACTCGCATGTCCACTTTTCTGCAATCAATTGATTATCATATTTGGATGCTTATTCAAGATGGTTATTCTGCATCATTTAAATTAACATATGGAGTTAAAACTAAAATACCTTTTTTTGGATGGACTATTGATGATAGAGATCTAGTATAATTGAATGCTAAATGTTGAACTTTTTTTTCGTGCCTTCAAATCTGAATATTATATCCATCTTTCCACTTGTTCTACTAGAAAAGAAATTTGGGATTGATTATGAATAGCATATGATGGTATATATGAACTTAAATAATCTAGGTTGAACATTCTTTTGCATGATTATGAACTTTTCTACATGAAACATATTGAATTAATTTCTAAAATATATACTAGGTTTACACAGATTGTTACATCCATGCATGCCTTAGGAATAAAACTCACAAATTATTAAAAACTTAACAAATTTTTTAGATATTTACATTCTTTCTATGATGCAAAAATTACTGCAATTATTGAATCGAAAAATCTGAATGTTTATTCAATTGGTAACTTACTTGGATCACTTATTGCTTATGAGTTAAAGGCAGCTCGATGCAGATGATAAGAAAAAGGAGAAAATTGTAGCCTTTACGGCTAATGATTCTGACATTGACTCTTCTGATTCTAAAAATGATGATATTGCTTTAATAACTTGGAAATTCATGAGATTCTTGAGAAAAAAGAAATAACATCATCATATTTGGAATAAAAGTAAGAATAATAGAAATTCTAAAGGGTATTATGATGTTATTTGTTTTGAATACAGGATGTCAGGGCATCTGAAGTCTTACTTCCCAACTCTGAAAGCTCACCCAAGCAAGGTGAAGGGTAAAGAAAAGCCTAAGTTTAGGAAGGATAAGAAATGTATCTAAAAGACATTCTGGGTAGACTCAACATTAGACTCCTCTGAAACTAAAGTTGAAGAGAATGTAACAATCCTCTATTTAGTGCGTGATGAACATCTTGATCACTTTAATCAAGAAGAGGTATGCGAGCTTACTTATAATCAATTACTTAAAATTTGTGAAAAATTTTATTGTTCATATAGAAAGCTCAAGATATTACATGCTAGTATCAAAATTGAATTTTTAAATCTATAAAAAGAGCATAAAATTCTAAGGAAATATCATTCCACTCTGGATAAAAATCATATGACTTTGTTGGATGAACTTGACTCATTGAATGCAGAGCATCTTGATTTAACCATTGAATATTATTCCTTGAAAAGTTTACATGTTGATATAGAAATGCATTTAATGACTTAGATACTCTTGCAACTAATTTAGATAGTAAGGAGCATACTTTGAAAATAGAAAATTCAATTCTTAAAGTGCAAATAAGTTTTTCGAAGCTAAATTAACTACTTTAAAAGAAAAAAAAATCACCCACAATGCTTGAGTTTCAGAATCCATCAGATCCACATGCATCATTAAACCTAGGAAGAGGCATAATAACCTGAATACATTAGTTAATCCTTTTACTGGTGTTAGATTTTTTTATTGTGGCATGTTAGGGCATATCTCCTACACTTGCACCATTCACCATAGTACACATTCGGTGTAGATACCTAAAGTTCAAAATTCACAGCATAGCATGCATGCATTTTATTCTTTTTTACATAAGATGGGACCCAAACCTATTTTATAGGGGTGCTCTCATAGAAGGACTCCTGAGAGCATGTAGTACCTAAATAATGGATGTTCAAGACATATAACTAGAGATGCAAATCAATTCATTTTGTTGGAGGCTAGGGAAGGAGGCAAGATAATACTTGGAGATGACACGACCACGAGAGTGGTTCGGTCAGGTATAATCAGAAACTCTAAAAATTTATCATTGAAAATCTTTTACTAGTTGATGGCTTGAATCATAACTTGCTCAACATCAGCTAGCTCTATGATAAAGGCTTTCAGCATAAATTTTTTATCAAACCATTGCATTATAAGCTTAAATAATAACATTATTTTGTAGAGAAAAAGGATCAACAATTTCAACATGGTTGATTTATATAATATTGAATGTACTATTTCACTTTACTTGCTGATAAATCTTAGTTGTGGCATAGAAGTTTGTGTCATGCTAGTAAGAAAAACCTTAGAAAGATCACCCAAAAAGACTTGTGAGAGGGCTACCCAAATTAGAGTTCACTAAGGATCAACTGTGTGATGCCTACTAGTTAGAAAAACTAGTCAAATCCTTTTTCCCCTCAATTAAAGACATTTCCACTAGCAAACCCTTAGAAGTCATATAGATGGATCTCTTTTGAGCCGTCAACACTGCAAGCTTAAGAGGAAAAGTCTTTGGGTATGTGATTGTTAATGATTACTTGAGGTTTAATTGGGTTAGATTTTTATCTCATAAAAGTGAATCATTCAAGGAGTTTAAGTCTATTTCCACTTGTATTCAGAAGAATCAAGGTTGTTAAATTGTGATAATTCATAATGATCATGGTGGAGAATTTGAGAGTGAAAAATTTGAATCCTTCTATAAGGAGCAAGGGATATATCATAATAGTTTTGGATTTAAAATGTTCATTCAGAATAATGGGAGGTTTGAACTAGGAAAGTTTGACCCAAAATATGATGGACTGTTTCTAAGTTACTCAAGTGTTTGGAAATCATATAAAGTCTTCAATAAAAGAATATCGATAGTTGAGGATACCTCTCATGTTATATTTAATGAATCTGATAATTCTGGTGGGTCTCGGGTAGAAGAAGAGGAGGTTGTAGAGGTCACCCAAGGATTGTAATTTGTAAATTTAGAGAAAAGGGTAGAACTTAAAAATACATTGTACAGAGAATGAAGATATTCTTCGTGTCATCCTAAAAAAAGATCTTAGGAACCCATCTGAAGGTGTTAGAGTTAGGTATGGACTTAGAAATGAGATAAACCACTTTACCTTCATTTCAATGATTAGAATTCGGGTTCTCCTTCAATTAATGCATTAAGGAATTTTGAGATAGAAGATATTATTGATGGAAAAAGAGGTGTTTCACATGAAATTGTTTTACCTCCTTCTGCAATCAGTTTAAATTTAAAAAAAAACTATTTTAAAGAACTATTTTTTCTAAAGATAATGGTTCTTCCAGTTCTAAGCATTTATTTTTCAAAGAACTTCAAGCCTTAGGACCGATGAAAGATCTTCCTAGAAGAAGGAAGCCTGATCTCAAAATGAGGAATGTTATGAGAGGTTCTTCTCAATCATCTCAATAAAATGCATGCTGGTTTTCTCTTTGCAATCATCAAAGTGGAAAGATACTTGAAGATGGAGCAATTGATCAAAGAATTTATCATATTTCTAGCTTTGGATTACAACTTTGGAAGCTGGAAAAAGCATCTGAAATACCTTTTGATATTATTCTTAGGTGTTTTACAAATGTCTTTGATAATTTGTAATTTCCTTTTATTTATCTTTTGTAGCTTCTTTTTCATTTCATTTTTTTATTTGTTTTTTAAACTTATTATAATTAGTTATGGGATTGATACTAGATCTTATTTTTTAAGTGGATGGGAACTCTGGGAAACTAACCAACCATCAGGTTGTTTAATATTTTGGTATCCTCTGCATCTCAATGGTTTTAAAATGGGAAACAGTGGGTTTCATTTCAAAAATAAAAAGTTTATTTTAAATAAATACACTTTCAATAAGGTTCCTTTTTTTTGGATCAAGGAGACATTAGTTTCTTCTTTCTAGCTTGTATTAGGTTGTTATTTCTTTCATTTTAATGCAATTTTTTGCATTTCTTCAAAAAAAAAAAAAAAAAAAAAAAATCTAAATCATGCCTTATCTGATGCATTCTGGATCTTAGTCCAACAAGAAGAATTGAATCAATTTATAAGAAATAATGTTTGGAAGCTAGCTGGAACAAAATGGGCTTAAGAAAATGAATGATTCTGTTATAATTGTGAGGAATAAAGTAAGATTGGTGGCTAAGGGGTATAATCAAATATAAGGGATTGATTTTGATAAAACTTTTGCACCTGTAGCTAGATTGGAAGCTATTAGAGTGCTACTAGCCTTTTCTTATTTTAAGGGATTCAAACTGTATCAAATAGATGTTGAGAGTGCCTTTATGAATAAGGTAATAATGGAATATATCTATGTTGAACAACCCCAGGCTTTTAAAAAACAATATTTCCCAATCATGTGTTCAAATTAAATAAAAGGCATTATATGGACTTAAACAAGCACCATGAATAAGAAAGTTCAACTAGGTTGTTAGACTTAATTGATTTTTCCCAAGGCTAACCCAGAGGGGGGGGGGGGGGGGGTGAATTGGTAATTTAAAAAATATTTTGGTAATTTAGAAAGTGATTTAGATATTTTTCACAATAATTAAGATTTTCTCAAATATATTTTCAACCATAAAAATTAAATGTACATAAAATGAAAATGCAGTAAAAATAAACACAGAAGAACACCAAATTTTATGGTGGTTTGGTCCAACTAGACCTACATCCACACTATGAAAACTCCTTCTTTATGTATTGCACTATACCAATGTGACTCTCTTTTTGGTCCTATAAGAAGGCAGATAAGCCCTTACAATAACCTCTCTTCTACCAAATCCCTACACGACAGAGTATCGACTCCCTTTCCTACCCTCATAGGTGATGGTAGAGTACCAACATCCTTTCTCACCATCCTGGTGATGGTAGAGTACCAACGTTCTTTCTCACCCTTCTGGTGATGCTAGAGTACCAAATTGTTTTCAATGATCTTCTCTCAAGAGTCTTCAAAGAAGTAGGGAAGAGATTTAGAGAACATACAACGAGAACCTCACCTTTGGTCAACCTTGTGAACCCTTCATAAATTTTACCTACAATATTTTTTGATCCTCACTCCTAAACATTCTCCCAAAACACTCTCTCTATCACTCCCAAGAGAAAATTCATGGAAGAGATAAGATAGTCTATTTTTAGTACTCTTATATATGAAAGATAAGAAAAATATCAAGAAAATTAAAAATTTCAAGTTAAACATACTTTGATCATACAGTATGATCATACTTCATACACATAAATAATTCAAAAAATCATGTACAATCCAATACAAAGCTATTTTCATACTCTGTCATAAATTTATATGAACTAACATCGTACACTACGAATAGTTCAAAATTGAACAAGTTCATCCAGTACGATCATGTGCGGACCCATTTTATACATTATGAATCATATGTACGTACTTCATTTTGTACAATACGATCCGTTTAACCAAATCATGCTTTTTTGGTATGAATATGGATGACCCCATTTAGTGCTGAGTGAGTGGTCTATACGAACCGCTCTTCGTACAGTACAATCATTTAAAAATATTAGGTGTTCGTACGAGATGATTTGGTACACACCCATTTCATACTATGGATGTTATCTATATGAAACTCATTTTGTACAGTACAAACACTTCAAAGGAAAATTTAGAAGGCATGTTTTCATTAACTTCATTCTGGAGGAACTGTTATGATGAATCATCCAGTATGATACAAGAATAATACAATGTGATTAGTTTAAAAAACTTTGTTTTTGACTCGCTCCCCCGGTTTGTGTGTGTGCACGATTACCCAATTACAATCACACATTCTTAGACTCAAGGAAAAAATAAAAAAAAAGTATATACTTCAATTATGAGAAACCCTTATTTAATTTGTTCTTAAAGTCTTCGATCGCTTGGAGTATAATTTCTCTAAAATGTTAGTACGCACAAACAACAGAAAAAAAATACATCTAATATATGTTAGGAGAAGTAATAATCAACATAATAATATTTTGGTATAATAAAAAACTCACATGATATTAAAATATAGTTTTAAAATCTAAGATGCAACAATCTCCCCATTTTTTATGAAAGCCAAATAATTATTGTTTGAGTTAACACTTAAAAACATTTTTTCTCCTAAGCTCCCCCTAAATGAATTACAAATTTAAAATATGGGATTCCAATGAAGTTCAAAAACATAATGACAAATTAAATAGAAACAAAACAAAAATAAAATATGCAGTAAACAAAAAGAAAAAAAAAAATAACGCACTACACATATCACAAAAATCGCAAAATCAAAACAATATCAAATAATAACTATTGACTCCCTCTTTTAACAACAACAAAAAGGGAAGTAATTCTTGAATGGATAAGTGTCTATGGATAAATCAAAAGTGTTGATAAAGAAGAAGATTTTAAAGTAATTACAAATACAAAATGAACTTCCAAATAATAAAAAATAAAATTTCAAATTTTAACCCTAAGAACAACTTAGAGAAGAAAAGTCAACCAGGTTAACTATTCGTTCTAGACATATCAAATAAAAATAATTATTACAGAAATGATGAAACGAAGATTAATTATATTCTAATTCAATAGCAAATATTATTATCAACTATAAGGATTTGTATTATGAGATAAAATAATAAAGGAAAGAATAGTATCAATTGGCGATATTGCACATCTTTTCAATTATTTATGACACACTTTGTGCATCTTTTTAATTTGGGCTAATTTTATGCCTCCTTTCACTTTGGTGAACTTTGTTATTCTTTTTAAATAAGTGGCACATTATTTTCATCTTATCAAGTTTGGCATGCTTTATGCATCTTTTTACATTTTTGGTCTTTCAAATATCAATAAATCTTAACACAAATTCTGATAATTAAAAAAAATAAATATATTAAAAAAGAAATAAAATATAAATAAGGAATCTATTTTACAATAATTATAGCAAAGTAATACTTGTCTATAGGAACATGAAATTGATCTTCTAATATACATCAAATCATAATGTAATTTAAAATTTTGAGAAATTAAATTTGCAAGGAAATTAATTTGTAGAGCAAAGTAATTTAAAATTTTATTCTAGAGATCAACTACATATGATTTATCTCTAAAACCTTAAGAAGTTCAAGAAGAGAGAATTCAACAGAAGTCAACAACATCCAAGTCAAAACATCATTTCATTAACATTTGTAATACATACTACTAATACAACATACATGAATCGAAAGAACCCCAATATAAAGAAACCAACACATGAAATCACTAGAAAACATAACAACAAGTATAACATCTTAACAACAAGTACAACACAGAAGTATCAACTAAAATCCAGAGGGACCTTGGCCTGGATGTGGTTGAGGTTTGAAGATTTTGAATTAGCTATTGATCTTACCTACATTAGTGTTGATCGAGTCAAATTTCCCATAGATACACCTTATGTCTTCATTATATTGCGCATCCAGTTGATTTAGATGATTCTCAATTTGATCAAAATGTTGATCAAAATAATATTCTAGTTTGTCAAAATGCTGGACCGATTATTGATTGAAATTTGGATTGGGTCTAGGTGCAGGTGTAGGTACTGGAGCTGGGGCTCCTTTTTCTCCAAAAGAATATTTCCTTCAGAACTTTTATCCCAACCAAAGAGCATATGAAAAGAGGCATCAGTAAAGAATGGGAAGTTCAGTGGGAGGTTTAGGATGGATTAGGTTGTACTTCTTCTCTAAGATATAAGTAATTTAGAGTCCTAAGACCACATTTTACTTCCTCTTATTGTTAGGAATTCCAGTATAAAATTTTTTGTATACATTCCATGATTAATTGGGCTTTGTCAAAGGGAGTTTCAATCATGATCAAGTATATGACAGTGGGTAAAAGGGAAGTCAGATTTATACAATCATCAGCTTTTGGAATTATAGAAGTTCTTAGGACATGCTGGATGATCCTGACATTCTAGTTAAGGGTATAGACACAAGAAAGATGGCTTACTTGTGTAACACCTCTAAGAGTTTGGTTTATTTTTGAGCAATCAAAAACTGCTCTAGAGGTTAAGGTGTGTGCATTCCCCTTGATTCCTATGGTGAAGGAAGTTGCCTAGATCTTCCTTAGTTATCTCAACTCACTGCTTCAAAAAATAAGAGGTCATCCTAATATGATCTTAGTTCATTTTCATGTTATCTAGGAATATTTGGAAAGTTTCTTTATGGTAAGCATACTTAAGGGTGAGAATAAAAGAAAACTCGGTTGAGGAAAAAAGTGTCATAATATAGAAGTTTATGTCACATTGAATAAGAAGTCGAGAGGGGGTTTTGGCTACAAAGTAACAATCAAAAGCTTCCTCATTTTCCTTGGAAAGAAAGTTCTCATCTCTTATAAAGTTAGAGGATGTTCCCTTAGAAGTATGAGGACGTTTGCTACTGCTGGCCATTCCTAACATTTGGACTTGAGATGGTTTGAAGTTTGTAAGTGATTATTAATAAAAACCATCAAATGCCTTTCAATTTAAGGAAAACTACCTATCATATAATACAAAATTTTGATCATATGCATAATTTTGAGTTTGTATGGGGAAAACATTATTTAGAATAATGAAAGGAAATGGCCAAAATTGAAACGACTTTTTGTAAAATGCCATTCCCAAGGAGTACTTTCATACAGGCTTTTTGACTAACCGATTATACAAATGAACACCTATCTGTTCAGGATGATAAGAATATTAAAGATCATTTTATGACGGTTAGGTTTGTCCACATAAGAAACTGACAACAGGATCATACAAAAGAAATACAATTTCATACGTATGATCAACCGTAAATTAATTGACTTTGAAAAATGTTTGTAGTTGAACAGAAAAAGGATCATACCGATGATGAAGACATTTAACAGTATGATATGCATTGAAAAAAAACTCAATTTCATGTGCTCAACTTCAAAAACGTACCATATACATGCTACATAATTCTTATAGTACAAAAATTTTTTGTACAGTATGAAGAAAATAATTAAAATAAGACACGATAAATAAAAAACTTTTTAAAAACCAATCACCTGAGATTCGATGACATGCAAAATTGAAAAACCAGACCAACAATACAATACAAACAAAAGAGAAACAATCACTACTAATGAAACAAATAAAAATAAATAAACAACTAAATATTTACTAATAAACAACCTAAGAAAATAAACAAACTAACAATACATAACAAATCCAATTTGTAGAATTTAATTTTAAGCATTAAGATCAATCATACCTAATCTCGTTCTTAAAGTGCTAAATGTGTCAAAAGCCAGTGCTTTTGTGAAAATGTTTGCAAGTTGATTCTCCATAGCAATATAATGTAATTCAATTTCTCCCTTAGCCACATGATCTCTAATGATATAATGACTTATATCTATATGCTTGGTTCTAAAATGTTGTGTATGATTGTTTGAAACACATATGACACTTGTATTATCACAAAAAATTGGAATAGTGCCCATTAAAAATCTTAAGTTTATCAATTATTATTTTGACCAAACAACATATGCCACATAACTACCTAAGGCAATGTAATGACAAGTTCAAGAAGTGATTTTTTGTTCAACCTACATCCTAAAAAAATATGAATCAAAATATCTAAAGATTTAAAAAGAAGAACTATTCTTAGGATACAAAAATCTTAGGTTTTGAGTTCCCAAAAGATATCTCAAATTTCTCTTAACAACATTCAGATGTGATTCTTTTTGAGTAGATTAAAATCTAACACACAAATAAATACTGAACATAATATCTGGTCTACTAGAAATCAAGTAAAGTATGGATCTAATTATTCCTCTAAATTTATTTTGATCAATAGATTTTGTCTTAGGACCTTTATCTAATTGCACAGATAAATCCATTGGTGTACTCATTGGTTTAGCATTATACATTTTATATTTCTTGAGGATGTCATTAATATACTGTGATTGACTAAGAAATGCCCTTCCTCATTTTTCTTTATGCTAAAACCAAGAAAATAACTCAAGTCTCCCATTAAACTCATTTCAAATTCATAACTCATTATTTTTGCAAATTATCACAGAGATTTTTATTGGTGGATCCAAACATAATATCATCAACATATGTTTGAACAAATAGTATTTCATTTTCTACTCTTTTTAAGAAGAGAGTGGTTTCCACACTTCCTTTAACAAATGATCTTTCTAATAAGAAAGTGTTTAACCTCTCATACTAAGCCCTAGGTGTCGATTTTAGTTTGCACAATGCCTTTTTCAATTTAAACACATGATTAAGGTATTTTGAATTTTCAAAACTTGAAGGTTACTCAATATAAACATCATCTAGTACCATCCAGTTAAGAAAGGCACTCTTAACATCCATTTGATATAATTTAAAACCTTTAAAATAGACAAAGGCTAGTAATACCTTTATCACTTCAAGTATGGCTACAGGGGCAAGTTTCTTCAAAATCAATCTGTTCTATTTGATTATACCCCTTGACCACCAATCTTGTCTTATTTCTAATCATAACACCTAAATCATTTTTTTTTATTTTTGAACACCCACTTAGTTCCAACAAAATTTTGATCCTTAGGACTTTCAATCAGTTCTCAAACATTATTTCTAACAAATTAACTTAATTCTTCATGCATGACCAAAATACAAAATTTATTCAAAAGCACTTGATTTATATTAGTGGGTTCAATTATTGATATAAAGGTAGGATGATTCACTTCTTTTCTAAGTCCAAGCCTAATTCAAACACCATCATTAGGTTCACCTAAAATTAATTCCTTAGGGAGATTCTTTAAAAAATTCCATTCTCTAGGTAAGGGGATTTCTATTTCAAAATTCTCTTCCAAATTTGCCTTTTTAATTCCTTGGGAGATATCTTCTTTATGATCTTTTTCCAACAATGGCTCTTCTCGAAATGCCAAATTCATCAAAATTTAAATGTGTGGTCTCCTTAACTTCCAAAGTTTCCTTGTTAAAAATCCTATAGGATTTGCCAACACTAGAATATCCTAAAAAAAATTCCTTCCTCCAATTTAGGATCAAAAGTTCCTAAAAGAGTTTTTCCATTATTATGAATGAACAACATGCATCCAAAACATGTAAATTTAAAAGATTAGGTTTTTTAATGTCAAGAAGTTCGTAGGATGTCTTATTCAACTTAGATCTAATGTTCACACTATTTAGAATATAACAAGCCATACTAACTACTTCAACCCAAAAATTTTTTGGAAGTAAATATTCTTCCAATATGGCTCTAACGACTTCTATCAAAGTTCTGTTCTTTGTTTTGACAATTCCATTATGCTGAGGGGTCCTTTTTTTTTTTTTTTGAAAATTGCAATAGCAAATGCATTAAAAGAAAGAAAGAAAAACAAGAAACAAACTAAAGCAAATGTTCACATTCCTTCTTCAATAGAGAACCTAGAGAAGAAGGGATGTTATCGAAAGAAAAACTATCAAAATAAAAGTTGTTTTCTAAAGCCATAGTAGCACACATGTCGGCTACTCTATTCCCATCCCTATGAATATGGTTGAATATTTCCTTATTGAAATTGGCTAAGAATAGGAGATTCTCCTCTATCCGGTTGAGGCTTTGCCACTTCGCCTTATTCAAAGAATCTTGAATGAATCTGATAATATTGATGTTATCACCTTCTAAGATGAGACCTTTATATTCAACCATCCACGATTGCAAGTATTTCCTGATTGAAGTCACTTCTGCAAGCTCAAGGTTTGCAATGTCCCAATGAATTCTTTTCTCCCCATAGGCCACCAATAATCTTCCTTGATCATCTCTAAAGCATCCTCCAATTCCAGCATTATAAGAAGGAAGGAGGGCAGCATCAACATTGATCTTTGTCCATCCTTGCGGTGGAGGGTGCCAATTAATTCAAAACTCCCGAGGGAGGTTAGCACCCCAGCTAGCAATGAGAGGATTAGAAGATAGAGAAGCCGTAGATAACACGTTTGCTGCGGTTGCCGAAACCGTCTTAGCACTCTTCCCATGAGCTACCCTCATTTCTTTTTTTCCAATTCCAGAACACAACATTGTAGTAAAGAATAGCAATATTAGGAGCTAACTTAGAAAGACATTTTAGCTCCACGAGACAATCCTCCAGTGAGTCAAAAATTGGAACAAAGATCCCCCATTCCTGAATTTTCCTCAGAATATCTTGTAAATGCTTACACTTAGCTGAGACGTGTGCCAGATCTTTAATTTCTTTACAGTCTCTAGCACATTGATCATCATTCATGATTTTTTTGAATTTTAAGAACTCATTAGTTGGGATAACACCTCTACTTAACCTCCACCAGAACACTTCCACCCTTGGCGTCATTTTAAGCTTTTTTAACTAAATGGTAAAACCAGAATCTGCTTCACTTGCTTGCTGGTTACTGCAATGTGTCTCATACGCCCTTGTTGTAATTGTCTTGCCTGATAAAGAATGAATTTCCTCCATGAGATCTTCAGGGACATCACTTTCAATCTTGATTTGTTCAATAACAGCAATCAGACTCTCATTGAAGAAACAGAGCAATTCCTCTGTTTTCCATGTTCCCGTCGGGTCAATGAAATGGTTGAGTTTTAAACCTTCCAATCCCAAGCAATCGGCAGTAATTGGCCAGTCCTTGAAGCTCTTATCTAATAACCATACATCATTAACCACATCAATACTTCTCCCATTAGCTATTCTCCACCTCAAAAGTTGTTTTAAGTATCTAGCACCTTCATTTAGTACTTTCCAAGCAATTGAAGTATTATTCTTGTACTGAGTTTTTCAGATTTTTTCTCCATACTTAGCTGAAATAATCCGTGAAAGTAAAGATTCAGGCCTTTGAATCATCCTCCACATTAATCTAGCTTTAAGTGGCCCTGCTCTTTCTACTGCCAAATGTAAATTCATCCCACCTTTGTCTTTAGATTTGCATAAAGTGCTCCATGAAACATAATGCATCCCCTTCGTACTGTTTTTCTTGTTCCAAATGAAATTTCTGCAACATTTATCAATCTAATGGAGAATTTTCTTAGGCACCATATTATGTGTTGAGTCAAAATTTGGAAGATATAGAAGTGATGTCTTCACCAGAGTTAGTTTCCCAGCCAAAGATAGGCATTTACTGCCCCAAGAGTTTAATTTCTGCAACACTTTATCAATGCGAAATTAAAAATCTGCTCTAACCGGTCTTCTAAGCAGTAGTTGAACACTTAAGTATTGTAGTTCTTCAACAGTTTTGAAGTTTAGAATTTTCTTTACTTTGGCCTTCTTATTTATTCTCATGGATTTACTAAAAAGTATTTGAGATTTTGTGTTGTTGACTTTTAAACCCGTCCAATTACAAAAAATTAAAATTATGCTTATCAATTTATTTGCCAACTTTTTGGAAGCATGAGAGAATATCAACACATCATCGGTGTATAGGAGATGACTGATTTTTTGAGATCTTTATGAAGTTTGAATTCCCACTTATTGACAATAATGAGCCATAGCTAAAGTAAACAATTGAGAGCATAAAATATAGAGATAAGGGGAGAGAGGTCAACCTTGACGAAAGCCATTTGCTGTATTGATCCACTTGGAAGCTTTACCATTAATGATGACAGAAAATCTGGCACTCTTTACACACTTCATGATTAGCACAATCATCTTTGCCAGCATGCTAAACAACTTCAGCACATGTTCTAAAGCATCCCAACTCATATTGTCATAAGCTTGCTCCATGTCTAGTTTGATCACCATAAAACCTTTTTTATTATTTGTGATTCTAAGCTTATGAAAAATGTCTTGAGCTATAAGGCAGTGATCCGACAATGAACGACCATTAATAAAAGCAGCTTGTTCCTTAGTGATACATTTGGAAATGCAATTCTTTATTCTATTCAAAATCATAGTAGCTACAATCTTGTAGGTAGTTTGACACAGGCTTATAGGTCTGAAATTGGACGGCAAGGTAGGATTTTTGATTTTTGGAATTAAGATTACCAACATATCCTTCCAATCCTTATGCATAGAACCAGTCTTAAAAAAACTGTCAATTTCCTTCCAAGTGTCTTCTTCCACAATTTTCCAAAAAAATTTGAAAAAAGATGTTGTAATACCATCTAATCTTGGAGACTTGTTGTTTCCTTGATTGAAAACTGCCTTTATCATCTCTTCTTTAGTAAAATCCTTATTTAAGAACTTCACATCTTCAACCGAAAGCTGAAGATTATTTGGAATTGAAGGCCATCCCGAGAGCTGACAGTTCCTTGATGCCCATTTCTTATTGTAAAACTCATAGAAGACCTCCTCAATTTGCCCAAAATCCTCAACTAACTAGCCATTCTCAGTTTTGATTTTCCAAATAAGGTTTCCATTCTTCTTTGTTGAGGCAAATTGATGAAAAAAATTGGAGTTCCTATCACCTTCTTGATGCCATTTGACTTTTACTCTTTGGTTCCACCACGTAGCTAATCTACCCAAAGTAACATTTAACTCATGCACCTTACTTCTAAGAAGCTTCAATTTATCATCAGTGAAGTTTTCATTGCTACTTTCTTCAATCTGTAGCTTTAAAATATCCTTCTTCAAGTCTTCTTTCAACAAGTTTAGTTCCTTGCACTTATTCTTATTCCAATAGTATAAAGCTTTCAAGGTTCTATTTAACTTCCTTTGTAGAATTTCTGCACTGGTACCATAATCTGATTTCATCCAAGCCTTCACAGCAATGTGCCAAACCGCAAGGTAAGATTTCCAGCTGTCTTCAAACCTGATGAATTTTGATTTCTAATTTTGAGGCTCCATCATATTGAAAACAATGGGAGCATAATCTGATGCAATTCTTGAGAGATGTATTACTTTGGACATAGGAATCTTTTGTAAGGCAATAGAATTAACTAAACATCAATCTAATATCTCCCAAATCCTTGAGTTTCCATCTTTGTTATTGCACCATGTGAACCTTGGACCCACATAACCAAGATCATAGAAATCGTTATTTGTAAGGAACATCTTTATCTCCTTAGGTCCACAAGAGAAATGGAACCTCTTTCCACCTTTCTTATCCTCTTTAGAGAGAAGGAAATTTAAATCCCCACCAATTAAAGCTGGAGAATTCCCCTGCATATAAGATTTAAGAGAATTCCAAAGATTTCTACGAGTTTGAACATCTTTGCCACCATAAACAGTAGCCACCTTCCAACTGCCTACAGTGTTGATATTCAAGTTTCCCATAACTACTTGTGTTGAAATTTCCACAGTTTCAAGAGAAGCCAAACTTCTTTTCAAAAGAACCAAAATGCCACCTGATGATCCAACTGCAGGTTGAAAAGAGTAGTCCCATTCTACTCCAATAATGGAATCAATATCATGCCTTTCAAAACAGGTAATCTTTGTTTCAGTAAGACCATCAAAGAAACAGTCATTGTCTTTAACAATCTCCCTAAGATATAGGGAGGCCTCCTTCTTTCTAGCCCCCCTACAGTTCCAGAAAATCAGAGATGCCATTATAAAATAATAGAGGAGTGGTCCCCTATCATTTTAAAATTCTTCTTATCTTCTTTCCTTTTCCTTTGAACAGCTTCCACCGGGCCTAGTGATCTTAATTATTTTGAAAGTTTTGCTTTTCCAGAGCTAGTCAAAGAGATCAATTGATCTGGCTTGATCTGAATATCAACAGTGGCTTTATTATTAACATCAGCAATCTCCAGAACTTTAGCGGTTTCACCAGGCTCGGTATTATTGAGACTATCCGATTTTTCCTTTACCAGGACTTCCCCTTCTTCAATCTCATCTTCTAATAATTGGAACTTATTCATACTCTTGAAACTTTCTGAAATAACCTGAGAATGAGCCTTTTCAGCCTCCTTTTCTTTCCACTTCATGATTTGCCATATATGCCAAAATTCCTTGTTTGTCTTGGAATTCTGCCTTATTTGTTTCCATTCTCTCCACAGGTTTATAAACCTGTTTAATAAGCCCTGTCATTTCTCCATATCTCCCATTATTCCTGAAATTTTTGCTTCTGTTATTTTTGAATTTGACATGAATCCACAGACCATACTCTGCTTTGCTATGCTTCTTATTGTCTTCAATTGCTCGATCCATTCTTGTCTTCATACTCTCCTCAGATTCACTCAAAGCAGCTTTCTTAGTTTGAATATCAGCATGTTCCTGACAAACACCACTATTGTGTCCCACTTTGCCGCATTGATAGCAGAGTGAAGTCAACTTTTCATATTCCACTTTCTGATAAGTTCTTCCATGGATACCCTCAATCAAGACTCCCAAAGGGAGTTTCTTTTCCAAGTCTACCCGAACACAACATCTCGCATATTCCATCTTTCCCCATTTAAACAAATTCCCATCCAAAAGCAAAGGAATTCCAATCATTGAAGCTATCATAGTGATGTTTTCCTCATACCAACAGCCAAGTGGCAAACCAGGGAATCTAATCCAAACTGGGGAAGAGATACCCTTAAGAGATTTAGTTGAGAACAAAGTCGTCCATCTATCCATTCCGATGATATGATTTCCAATATACCACGGTCCTCCATTTAAGATTTCTTCCATGGATTCAAAGCTTGTAAACGAACATAGAATCCAGTTATTACCCAGTGAGGTCATATGAAAACTTCCCACCTTACTCCACTGTTTCCTAAGTTCTTGGCTACAGACCGAAAATGGGACATTCTGTCCAAGAACTTTAATAACCAAGGATTTCTTTAAAATATTTGCATTAGCCATTTCTTTCACCTGGTTGAGTTTCACAGCCATTCAATCTTCCAACATCCTGGTAGAATTTGAATTGAAATTCAACTTGATATGTTGAGTTTCTTTCCATGCCGAGACAAAGTTATTCACTGGATTTGATTTTGACATCTTGTCATTGATCGGAATAGAATCTTCATCCTCTTTCTCATCAGATCTCTCATTATTTTTTTCCATCCCTTGTCTACTTGCATCTTCTTTCCTACCAGTAAACTCCTTGATATTGAGTTCCACATTAAAACCAGATGCAGATACGATCTCCTGATTCGTAACCAAATCACGGATCTCTTCAACCTCATTGATCAACTCCAATTGATCTTCAAGAATACCCTTGCCCTTACCTTCCAGAATTGGATCAGCCTTCAAAGGTGGTCAGAAACCTTCATTAATTATCAAGCTAGATGACTTCTTTTTCGAAACAAAATCTACATTCTGATCCTTGATTTGTCCAGAGAAATTCATGTGAACAATACACAAAGGCTTAGCCGGAAGGTTACCGCCGGTAATTCGCTGCCGGCGGTCGTGAACCACCATCAAACCGTTCGGAATCCTTCAGGCAGAAAGCCTATGAAAAGAAAATTTTTTAAAATAGGAAAGTTTCTCTCTTTAGAATCCCAGAGTTTATCTCTCTAGAATGCTGAGGGGTCTTAGGTGCTGAAAAATTATGATCAATTTCTTTCTCTCTATAATTATCTTCAAAATTTTTATTTTCATACCATCCTCCATGTTCACTTTGAATTGATAAAATTTTTAACCCTTATTTCCTATAAATCCAAGTAAAAAAGTTTTTTAATTTATCAAATTATTTAATTATATGAAATTAAAATTTAACCCAAGTGAATCTCAAAAATCATTAATGCTTACAAATCCAAAAACTTTGTCTCCTATACTTACAGTACTAACTGATCCAAAAAGATCCATGTGAATGATTTTTAGTGGTTTTCTAGTTCCAAGATCTTTAAATGCATGAAAGAAGGACATCACCTATTTTTGTAATTGACATTCCTCACACAGGTGATCCATAATGAAGTTTAGTTAGGTATTACTCTAACCAAATCATTCTAGGTAATCTTTCTAAGATTTTTCATGCTTGCTTGACAAACTCTTCTATGCCATAACCATTATTAATAAATAATTATTTTTAGTTAAAAAGTATTAGAAGATTTAGCAAAATATAAATCAAGTATATATATTTCTTTTACCCTATTTCCATATAGGACATCAATTCCATTTTGGCTTATTATACAGCTTGTAGGAAAAAAACTTAACAAAATAATCTTTATCGTAAAACTAGCTAATACTAAAAACTTTATGTTTTAAGCCTTTAACTAATAATACATTTTCAATGAAAAAATTATCCTTATTTCCAATCATACCTGAACTTACCACCTTCCTTGTGGTATTATCTCCCAATGTCACTTTGCCTCCATTCTTGGATTCCAGCGATATAAATTATGTTATGTCTCCAATCATATTCTTCCAACATCCAATGTCCAGGTACCAAATTCTTGCACGAGGACTTGTATGAGAGAATTTCTCCTCTTGATGCAACTGATCAAGCTTATCTTCCATTAAGCACATGTTTGTGACTTCTTCTTCTGCTTCTATTTCTGAGGAATTTGAAGTTGAGCCCACCATGAATGCTCTATATAGTCTCTTCTTACCCTACATAATATTAGTTTTCTCCTCAACTTTCTCCTTACTAGGATAGCTTTGAAATTCAGGCAATGGGATTTAATATGTCTTGGCTTACTACATTCATAACAAATCATGTCATTTGAAACTCTTGTAATTTTGTGAAACTTACCTTTATTCCACTGTTGACATCTTCGTTGCTTCATCCTAAGGAAACTTCTGAATTGCCTTATCAATAAGGCAATATCATCTTCATCCAAAGGCTGAGATAGATCATTTTGTGAGTCATCCACTTTCAACGTGATAATTTTCTCCTTCACTTCTCACCTACGTCAATCTGTCTTTGTGTCACTCCTTGATCATAAGCAATCAATGATCCAAAAAGATTGTCAATAGAATAACATTTAAGTCTTTTGACTCATTTATAGCAATTATCTTTGCATCACAAGTAGTAGATAAACAATGAAGAATTTTATTGACTTTCTAAGAATTTGTTAGTTCCCTACCTAAAGCATGCAATGAAATGATTATTTGTGTAAAGTGAGTATATATGTCAGTAATTAAATCATTTGGTTTCATGCAAAAGAGTTCATAATCATGTAATATAATATTTAATATAAACTTCATCACTTAATTAGATCCTTCATATTTTATGCAAAGTCTATCACAAATCTCTTTTCAAGATTTATAGGTTAAAACACACATATGATCCTTAGATTTTAGTGCACATAAAAAACTATTTAAACATTTAGTATTTAGCTGAGCTAGTTCTTTTTCCTCTACGGTCTAATCAGTAAATGGCATTTTAATCTTAATGCCATCAACAACTCTAGTAGGACTAGTGTAGCATTCTTATACTAAGATCCACATGCGATAATCAAGCGATTAAAGAAAAAGTAGACATTCAGGTTTTTGAAATGTTGAAAGGAATGTTATCAAATAGTGGTGTGGTCTAGTGATCGAATATCCTTTAAGAGTATTTAATTTTCCAAAAGTAGCCATAATCATTTTGAAAAAATTGTCTAAACCTTAATTCTTGAAATATGACTCTTATACCACTTGAAAGTTTGACTAGGTTGTTTGATCATTGAATTGTCCCAAGGCTAACCAAGAGGGGGGAATGAATTGGTAATTTAAAAAATCTCATGGTAATTTATAAAACCTATTTAGATATTTTGCATAATAATTAAGGTTTTCTTAAAGATAATTTTCAATCACAAAATTATATGTATAGAAAATAAAATGTAGTAAAAATAAACATAGAAGAACACAAAATTTTATAGTGGTTCGGTTAAACTAGACCTATGTCCACTCTCTTAAGATTCCTTCAGGTATTGCACTATACCAAAGTAATTCTCTTTTTGCTCCCACAGAAAGGTAGAGAAGCCTTTACAATAACCTCTCTTCCATCAAATCCCAATGTGGTAGAGTACCGACATCCTTTCTCACCCTTCGGGTGATGGCAGAGTACCAATGTCCTTTCTCACCCTCCTGGTGATGGAAGAGTACCAATGTGTTTTCTCACCCTCCTAATAATGGTAGAGTTTCGGATCTTCGCCAATGATCTTCTCTCAAAAATCATAAAAAAAGTAAGGCAAAGATTTGGAGAACATATAAAAAGATCCTCACCTTTGGGCAAACTTATGAACCCTTCACAATTTTCACTTGCAAGATCTCTCAATTCTTAGTCTCAAACACTCTCCCAAAACACTCTCTCTATCACTCCAAAGAGAAAATTCATAGAAGAGGCAAGATAATATGTTTTTAGGGCTATTATATATGAAAGATAACAAAAATTTGCTAGAAAACTAAAAATTTCAAGTTAAATGTACTTGGATTATATAGTATGATCGTACTTTGTATTTACAAATAGTTTAAAAAATCATATACTATCCTGTACAAACCTATTTTCATACTTTGTCATTTGTATGTATGAATTAACATTGTATAGTATGAACACTTCAAAATAGAATAAGTTCATCCAATACGATCCTGTACGAACCCATTTCATACACTGTGAATCATCTGTACGAGCTTCATTTCATATAATACAATCAGTTTAACCAAATCATGCTTTATTTGGTATGAATATGGATTACCCCATTTCATACACTGTGACTCATATATATGAACTGAACTTTCTAGATTGTGATTAGTTAAAAAAAATTTAGGTGTTCTTATGGGACAAACTGGTATGCACCCATTTTATACTCTAGATGTCATCAGTATGAAACTCATTTTGTATAATAGAAACACTTCAAAGGAAAAATTTTAAGGCATAATTTGATTAAATTTATTTTAGAATAATAATTATGTTAAATCATTCATAGGATTCAGGAATTGTACAAAACGATTAGATTAAAAAACATAGGTTTTGACTCACTCCCCTAGTTTGTGTTTGAACGGTTACCCAAATTTCAATCACACTCTCTCAGACTCAAGAAAAAAATAGAAAAAGTATAGACTTCAATTACAAGAAATTTTCAACTCAGTACTAGCAGGAGAGAGAAATTCCGTTTTTCCCATTGAAGTAGAATTTTGAAATTTCATCGTCGCGGTTTTTTTGTTCGATGCCATGTCATCGAAGGATCACCGGACTCAGGCTCCCGGAGTCTCTGTCAACCTCCGACATCCACCTCCATCATCACGGAAGATCTCACGACAATTTGATTAGTCTCCACCTGCTTTTGAAGACAAAGGGCATGAAAAGGAAAGTACGTTCTGGTTTAACAAAGGGCGGCCACTGATTATCAAGGAAGGACCTTACAAAGAAAAGAAGAAGTTTATTGACTGCAATGGCAAATGGAAACAAATTCTAATCGAAGATTATAATTCAAAGATTGCTAGTAAACAAGGAACAAATCTCCACAAAGACATTCTGATCCGAAAAGAGGATTGTACTCAAGCCTCTTGTAAGAATGCTGCTGAAGCTTCTAAGGAAGTTTGGAACGTTGATGATAAAGACAACCAGATTACTGATGATCTGGTTATAGAAAAAGTCAATTTGGCTTCTAAGGAACTTGAAGACAGAGACAAGGCTGATCGGTGCTCTGACCTTATCAAAGTTCGGGAATGTGATTCTAGAGATCTAGGGAATTGTATTCAAATAAGCAATGTTGAATGTTCCAATCCTGTTACTGAAAAATAGGAGCTGAATGCTTGGAAGAAGAAGGATAATATCAAAGTCTCTGATCTTAATTTTAGAAAAAATTTTGTGAATGAAGATGGAGCCGTAAAACTTCATGTGGAAAATGAATTTGAAAATTCAAACAGACTCAAGAAATCTCTGGTGATAAAGATATTTGGTAATAATATCATATTCAATGTCATTAGCATTGAGTTAAGGAAACAATGGTCCAGATTTGGAAAATTTCATCTAACCCAACTTGGTCTTGGATAGGTGCTTTGTGCCTTTGAGAATCAAGATTCTTTGGAAGAAATAATTGCTTCAGGTCCCTGGTATGTCAACAAAAACATAGTGGGCATGGACAGATGGTCAGCAGCTTTCTCACCAACTTCATTCAAAGGTCTTACAGCCCCAATTTGGATCCGTATGCCAAATCTTCCACTTCAATGCTGGGATGAAGTGAATGTTTGTAGAATTGCTTCCATTTTGGGAGTTCCTTATTTGATTGATGGCAACATGTTCCACTTCAATGCTGGGATGAAGTGGAACTGTTGGGAATATTTGGCTTAAAAAAATGCATCTGAATCAATTATCTCTAATTAGAAACAAGGAGATGCTATTACAAAATCCAATCCTAATGTAGAAATCTGCTGTGATGCAGTGGGTATCAGACCTGGAGATGTTTCTGAGGATAAAATTTAGGATACAACAAACAAATTTGAAATTCTAGGAATTGTAGCAGAGGAAGGTGAAATAATTGAGGAAAGTTTACAACAAAAGGAACATGAAGACATTCAGACAGAGATAGTTGATGTTGTTTCTAAAGTTTGTGAAGATATCCCTACAACTGTTAAGAAGAGAGGAACAAAGCAATTAAAAAATCTGGGACCAATCAGCCTTAAGACAAGGGGCAGGATAAATGAAGAAGAGGCTAAGGAGAAAGGGGGAATTTATTCCCCAATGATCCAAAAATGAATTCCATCCTTTTTTGGAATTATAGAGGAGCCAATAAAAAGAGGGCTTCTCTCTACCTCAATGAGGTGGTTAAAGATTAAAATGTTATTTTTGTTGGGCTTTTGGAGACTAAACTAGTCCTTATTGAGAATAAAGATGTGGAATCTTTGATTGGCAAGGGTTGGAATTTCAACTATGTTCTGTCTGCAGGTCTTTCTGGAGGCATCCTAGCTTTGTGGAGAAGCAGCCAAGCTAAATTCAAAATGATTGACTCTTCATCTCAATTCATTATAGGTGATTTAGATATCCTTAATAAGGGGATATGGAGAGTAGCTACTATATATGGCAGTAAAGATGTGTAAAGAAGACAAGATTGGTGTTAGAAGATTTCTTTGGAATGGCTTGGAAAAACACATCACCAATGATTGGCCATTGGTGATTGGTGGAGATTTCAATAGTCTTTTGGCTAAAGAAGACAAGATTGGTGGTAGGAAATTCACCTTCTTTTTGGTGCCGAGAGAGATGAAATACTTCATAACTTCCAATGATCTTCATGAGCAGAAGTTCATTGGTCCTAGACCGACCTGGAGCAATAACAAGAAAGGCTATGTTCGGATAATGGAAAGACTTGACCGAATTTTGGTCAATGCTATAGCTGTGAACTGTAATCAATATATGTTTGTTAAACATCTTTCCAGAATTACGTCTGGTAATAATCAACACTGCAAAAATATAAGTCTTCACATAAAGAAATTGAGTGATCCCTTCCTATTTCCATAGAGTGTACTTCATATAATGAAGCACCTATTATGAATAAACATGGAAAACTTATGGAGTAAATAATCATTTTACTAGAGAGAGAAAGCTCTATTTTTCAAATTCTTTTTTGGCGGGCTTTCCGCGGATGGAAATCTGACATCGAACGATCATTGGATGATCGTCGGCGGGTGATAACTGGTGGATATGGCTGCTCCACGGCCATCTGGACCTCCATGGGTCAATGGAAAAGGATCGTATGGTGTTGTAATTAGAGAAGGAGTCTTTCCAATTTGTCGTTAAGAACTTGTTGAAGGTAAGGGGAAGAAAGTTATAGAAGATGATTGTGAAATTCAAAAAGAAGGTGATTTCCAGAGTAATCCAGGTTTTGGTAAATTTGATTTCTCGGCTTCAAATAATATCAATTTGAGGGTGAAGAGTTATTCGGGTGTTCTTGATTCGTTCGGTGGACGGATTATTAAAAATGAATAAATCCTGAAGGAGGACAAAAGAATGGTAATTTGGCAGATCACTCTAAGAATCAGATGAAAGATGTAAATCTGATAAATAAGAATGTTGATTACTCTAAGCGAAATGGCATTGGGGAAGTGACAGATGCCTGGATGAAAATGAAGCCTATCAAAATCTCGATCAACAAAAAACAAATTGATTTCTCTGAAGATGGAATTGCTGTCAGGTTAAATACAGATAAGGAGGCATGGAATTCAAGAATTTTGAAAAATTCCATTGTGATTAAAGTTATGGGGAATAATGTGTCATTCCCGGTGTGTAGTGTAGAACTAAGGAGACAATGGAGCAAATATGGTGGTTTCCATTTGACGTAAATAGGGATGAACTGGATTCTGTGTTCATTCAAGTCGAGTGAGGTGGTCGATGAAATTCTGAATGGAGGTCCGTGGTATGTGAATGAGTGCATTGTGGGGATGGACAAGTGGACGCCTGCGTTTGATCCAAATTCTTTTAAGGGGATTTCTGCTCTAATTTGGATTAGATTACCGTGCTTACCTTTGTATTGCTGGGACGAAGACAATATTGCAAGAATTGCTTCATGTCTTGGATCGCCAATGTACCTTGACGGCAATACGTTTCACTGAAGCAAGCGTGAATTTGCTCGTGTTTGCGTCAGAATTGACTTGGAGAAAAAACTGCCAAATGGAATTTTGGTGGAAGGAATAGCTGGAAGATTTTTTTCAAATGGTGGAATATGAAAAAATCGATTTACTTTGCTACCAATGTGGTAAAGTGGGTCATGAGTCCAAAACATGTCCTGATAATGTGAAGATTGGTATCCAGGATCAATCTAAGAAGATGACTGACAAAGCTATAGGAGAAAGTTTAAAGCCTGCTGTTGAAGGTAATAATTCAATAATCAAGACTGAATATGGACCTTGGATACATGTCCAATTCAAAAATAGAAGATTCAGGAGGAATGCGATGGCAAGAAGAGCTGGAAATGTGAAGGGAAATAATGAGGAGAAAAGTGTTATCAGTAATCATCAGGTGGATACAGTTGAAACAATAACATGTGAAAATGAGAAGGGCAGGAATGAGATTAATGAACATGTTGAGATAGCTGAGGTGACTCTATTGAAAAATCCTGTTAATATGATGGATTGTATTGCTGTTGCTGAGAGATGTGAGACTCTTACAAACAACAGATTTGCTGCATTGATTGAGAAAGATGTGGATGAAGATAAAGAATTATATGATGAAGATGATAAAGCTATGGAAAGAAATGATGTTGTAATAGTTGTTGAAGATAATCGTAGTGCTTTGGGCTCTCAAATTAGTTTGGCCAAGGTCAAGTTAGCTAAGGAATTGAGATCCTTGGGACCGGTTGAACTAGACCATAAGAAGAAGAAAAAGGTTGGAAGGTTGAACCCCAACAGTGGGGAGAGATCTTCTCTACTTTTTTAAATGTCTTCCAATTTATTTTGGAATTGCAGGGGAGCAAGAAAAAGGGAGACTTCCTTGTATTTGAAAGAAGTTGTTAAGGAACATGGAGTATTTTTTGTTGGACTTATGGAGACAAAGTTATCCAGCATTTATAGAAAGGAGATTGATTATTTTATTGGCAGTGAGTGGGAGTTTTTTCACTATCCTGCTGTTGGTATCTCTGGTGTCATTCTAGTTCTTTGGAATAGCAAGATGGTGTCTTTTGATGTTATAGAAGCTACTTCGCAGGTGGTCATTGGTAATCTTTTAGTTCCCTCTTTAGGAACTTGGAGAATTGCTAGTGTGTATGGTAGTAGATGTTGCAAGGAGAGAAGTGAACTTTGGAAACATTTGGAAAAGCATTTGATGAATGACATTCCTTCTATTATAGGAGGAGACTTCAATTGTATTATCAACAAAGAAGATAAGAAAGGAGGGAAGAGGTTCTTGTTCTCTAAGGGACCTAGGGAGATGAAAGGTTTTATGATGAATGCTGATTTTCATGATGTAGGATTTGTGGGACAAAGATTCACTTGGTGTAACAACAAGGAGGGGACTTCTCGTATCTGGGAGAGGTTAGACAGGTGTATGGCTAATTCAATTGCTATTCAGAAAATTCCTTTAACAATTACTAGACATCTTATGAGATTGGCGTCTGATCATTGTCCAATTGTTATTAAGATGGATGAGAAGGTGCAGTTCAAGTAAAATTATATTAGATTTGAAGATACTTGGAGGTCATATCCAGCATCCAAGAGTATTGTTTTTCATTCTTGGAACAAGAAGGACTTGGGAGATGAATCTGTGATCCTTCAAAGGAAGCTTAGTCGCACTCTTAAAGCTTTATATTTTTGGAATAAGAACAAATACAGGGAATTAAATTCATTAAAGGAGAAGTTGAAAAAAGAGATACTTTAACTTCAAAACAAGGAAGCATTGGGAATAAATTGGTCGGTTGATGACCTGGAGGCTCTAAGAAGTAAAGTACATGAACTTATTGTCACATTGAAGAGGCTCTCTACTTGGTGGAATCAAAGGGCTAAGGCTAGGTGGCATGAAGAAGGTGATACAAATTCAAATTTGTTCCATAGTTATGCCCCAGCTAGAAGAAAAGGGAATAGAATAACTCAAATAAAAGATGAGCTAAACAATGTATTTGATGAAGATGAACAAATTGAAAGGGTTTTTACCAGTTTTTTTGGAAAAAAAATGGAAAAACAGGGATTGCAAAGTCTCGGATTGGCCTGCAGTTTTTGAATCACAGAAAATTTTTGATGAAGATGTGATGATTCTTAATGCAAAATTTTCTGTTTTGGAGTTACAAAACTCTGTTTTTCAGCAAGGCAACAACAAATCTCCTGGGCTAGATGGGGTTACTTACTCATTGTACAAAAGCTATTGGAGCATTGTATGGGATACTCTTTGGAAGGTTGTTAATAGATTTTTTAAATCCTGTCATATGCATAAGGAGTGGAAGAAGACTTTGATTATTCTGATTTCAATAATTTAAAATCCTATGACTCCATCTAACTATAGGCCTATTAGCCTTTGTCAAACCAACTATAAGATTGTGGCTACAATGCTTGTTAATAGATTGAAGAAGGTTATTTCAAAGTTGATTTCAGAAGAACAAGTGTCATTCGTTCATGGTAGATCTATTGTAGATCATTGTCTTTTGGCTCAAGAGGTATTTCACAAATTCAAAATCTCCAAGAATAAGAAGGGTTTGATGGCCATTAAACTTGACATGAAGCAAGCTTATGATAGTATGGGATAGACTTCTCTTCGGTATGTTTTTGATTGGTATGGTTTTCCTATTGCTTTTTCTAAACTTCTTATGGAATGTGTGGTAGATGTTAGTTTTTCTATAATTATCAATGGGAAGAATTCTAGTTGGATTGATGCTCATAGTGCGTTCCGTCAAGGATGCCCATTATCACCATACCTTTTCATCCTATGTGCTCAACTCTTATCAAATTCTATTATGCAAAGGGGACAAAAGCTTGGTATACAAATTTCTCCTAGAGGTCCTGTTGTTACACATCTATTGTACGCAGATGATGTTTTGATATTCTCTAATGCAAATGTGGAATTAGCAAAGAATTTGAAGAATATTGTGGAAGATTTTTGTAGGTGGACTGGGAAAAAAGTAAATGTTAACAAATCTCAAATGATGTTTGGGAAGGTTGTTAAATATTCTATGAAGAAAAAGATTGCTAAAGTTCTTGGTTTTAAAGTTGTTAAAGAAATGAAGTATTTGGGAGTTAAGATAGCTCTTAATAGAGTTAAAATGGCTGATTTTCAAGAAATTTTTTGCAATGTGATCGACAAACTCAATGCTTGGAGTAAGAAGTCCCTCTCTTTAGGTGGGAAGTTGATTCTTATAGATAGCTCTTTGTTATCTATGTCTAATTTTTTAGTAACTCATTCTATGGTACCCAAGAGGGTTTTATATGAGTTAGAGAAACTTTGTAGAAGTTTTCTTTGGCATAAAAATGAGGAAAGTAAAGGTATGCACTATGTGGCGTGGAAAGAAATTTGTAAACCAAGATGCTTTGGAGGATTGGGAGTACATTCCCCACTTGACAAAATTGGTTCACTTCGATCCAAGTTGGCTTGGAACTTATTCAGAAACCACAATCTTTGTTTCATCGTGTTATGGTAGTAAGATATGGAATTGATGTGATGAATGGTGCTCAAAGGAAAATCACTTCAAAAGCTTGGAAAATTCTAGTTGATGGTGGTAAATGCTTGAAGATGGCTGTTTGGTGGAGAATAGGGAAGGGTGATAAGGTTAATGTTCTAAATGATACATGGATACTTGATAGATGTTTCAACAGGTGGCCAACATTCATTGATTACATTTCAATTGATGGGGTTTATGTACATCATTTTATTCTTAGTAATGGCTTGTGGGATTACAATAAGTTACAGATTTTTTTTCACCCAAATTTGGTCCACTTGATCAGTCAAGTTCATATTGATTTTGAAGGTGAGGACCAGTTGGAATTGATGAAGAAATGCTCGGGGAAGACTGTTTCAGCATTGGTGTATGAGCATATTCTTATTAACAAATTTAATATGGAGGATACAGATTATTTTTCTTGGCTATAGAAATTGAAGCTTAAGAAAAAGGTAGAAGTGTTTTGGTGGAGATTGTGGAAGGCAGCCATTCCAACTAATCTTTTCTTGAAGAACTGTAATATTGCAAATGATGATTTGTGTCCTAGAGG
Source organism: Dendrobium huoshanense (assembly GCA_016618105.1). Classification (NCBI taxonomy): domain Eukaryota; kingdom Viridiplantae; phylum Streptophyta; class Magnoliopsida; order Asparagales; family Orchidaceae; genus Dendrobium; species Dendrobium huoshanense. The sequence goes on along the minus strand of CM028351.1, from coordinate 33,601,666 downwards.
TTGTAATGTAAGTGAAACTTACGAGCATATAATGGTGCATTGCAAACATATGACTGATGTTATAGCAAGAATGGTTGAATGTGGTATTCCTATCCCGGTTTTTAGTTCCCTTGACAGTTGTTTACAGGGATTAAAATGCATTGCACAGGAAAAATCTGGAATTGTACAGATTTATTGTAATATAGTTTACCATTCATGGAAGAATATGAATAATGTGAAACATGGGAAGGGTGCATTACCAAGTTCAGTGGTTGCTTCTAATGCTATGTTCACAGCCATTTAAAATTATGGTCCTCATCTTTCTTGCTGGGGTGCTAATCTCCTAAGGGAGTCTCAAAGTACTTGGTGCCCTCCACCGAAAGACTAGATCAAGATCAATGTTGATGCTTCTTTGCTTAAATCTAATGTGGCTGGAGTTGGTGGGGTCTTAAGAGATCACAAAGGCAGGTTTATAAGTGCTTTTGTAAAGAAGGGATCTAATTGGGATATTGCTCAATTGGAACTTGAAACTGTGTTTTCGGTTAGGGAATTTCTGATAAGCTGGATGCTGGAATGCAAAGGATTAATCATTGAAAATGATAGTGCCAATGTGATCAAATTCATTCAAGATTCATTAAAGAAGAATGAACGGTACGTTGATAGATGGCCTAATAATGATTTGTGCTTTCTTAATGATTTCAATAAAGTTGTTTTCCTCCATGCTAATACAAGATGTAATAAAGTAGCTAATTGTTATGCTACTTTAGCATTGGAGAAGAGTTTCTTTTTTGATAGTTTTGCTTTTGATCACATTCTTTCCTTGTTGTCTAGTTTAATCAAGGAAGAATGTGATCCTCTTATTACTTGTACGAACTAGTGATTTCAATTATTGCATTTTATTGCATTTCTTTCAAAAAAAAAAAAAAAAAAAGAATTGTGTCTGATCACTGTCCTATTCTCCTCAATACTTTAGTATTTTCTTCAAACAGTAAAAGAGCTATCAAATTTGAGGATGTGTGGGCTTCATATCCTGCATCTTTTGCTGTTGTAAAAAAAGCTTGGATGAGAAGAGACTCAGAATCTCCAGCTGATGTTATGAATTATAAGTTTAAGAGGACTCTCAAATCATTATTCATTTGGAATAAGGCTAAGTACAAAGAGTTGAATCATATGAAGGATTTGCTCAAAGAAGAAATTCTAATTCGTCAAACTAAAGAGTCTGAAGTTGGTATGCTTTCCATGGATGATTACTATATTCTGAAATTTAAAATAAATGAGCTTAACTCCACTTTGGCTCGGTTAAACACTTGGTGGAAACAATGATCCAAAGTTAAATGGATTGGTGAAGGAGATCAAAATTCCAAATTTTTTCACTCAATGGCTAGTGCTAGAAAAAACTGTAATCTCATTCATAGCATAAAGGATGACAATGGGATCACTGTGGAAAATCAGGACCAAATTGAAGACATTTTGTTACAATTCTTAAAGACAAGTGGCGTAATAGAAGATGTATACTTGAAGGTTGGCCGGATGTCAACTCTGTTCTAGATGAGGAAGATAAGAGCCAGTTAAACAGAGAATTTAGTTTTGAAGAAGTGGAAAATGCTATTAAAGATACCATGGAAGGATCTTCTCCAGGAGTTGATGGTATTTCTTATTCTTTTCTCAAAAATTTTTGGCCTATTATTAAAATCGATTTCTGGGAAGCTATGAGTAAATTTTTCAAAACTGCTAATATGAATGAGGATTGGAAGAGAACTTTGATTGTTCTGATTCCCAAAATTAACAATCCTATGTCTGCTAATAACTATAGGCCTATTAGTCTTTGTAACACGGTGTACAAAATTGCTTCCAAAGTTATTATTATCAGATTAAAATGTATTATTCTGAAATTAATCTCTCTTGAACAAGCTGCATTCATTAGAGGGAGATCTCTTCAAGACCACATTTTGATTGCTCATGAACTTATTCATAAATTCAGATTCTCTAAAGCTTCTAAAGGGCTAGTGTCTATTAAATTAGATATGGAACAATCATATGACTCAATGGGGTGGCCAACTCTTCAAAAAATTCATTGTTACTTTGGTTATCCTATTTTTTCTCAAAGGTTATTTTAGAATGTGTTCAAAATCCTGCATTCTCTATTTTAATTAATGGTACTCCTTGCAACTGGATCAAAGCTAGCTGTGGCTTTAGACAAGGGTGTCCCTTGTCTCCTTACCTTTTCATTTTATGTTCTCAGCTTCTTTCTAATGCTATAATAGAAAAGGATGATTTTGGTGTTCGAGTTAGCAGTAACAGCCCGAGAATTTCACACTTATTATACGCTGATGATATCATCTTCTTTGCTGAAGTTAAACTTAGAAATGTGAGAACAATAAAAGGTATTGTTAATAATTACCGTGGTTGGATGGGCCAAAAGATGAACATAAGCAAATCTGGTATGCTTTTTGGGAAAGCAGTCTCTAGCTTGAAGAAGAGAAAAATTAAAGACATCTTGGGGTTCAAAGAAGTGAAGGAACTCAGTTACATGGAAACTAAATTGGATTTAAAAAGGATGACTAAAGTGGATTTCCAATTCATATTGGACAAAATTCTGAAGAAGCTTAAGAATTGGGGTATAAAATTCATCTCATTAGCAGGAAAAATTACATTGGTTAAGTATGTAATTCTCTATATTCCCTCATTCCATTCAACTATTTCCTTAGTACCGATAACTATTCTTCAAGAAGTGGAGAAGCTTTGCAGAAATTTCATTTGGGATAAATCAAATGAAGTTCATGGATTGCACTATGTTAGCTGGAAAAAGATGTGTGATCCAGTGGAATTAGGCGGCAGAGGAATTCATTCTTTCTTGAGTAAAATGGGCCCTCTAAAAGCTAAACTAGCTTGGAAATATATGAAAGAAGATGATTCCTTATTGCATAACTATTTGTTTCCAAAATATGGTTCCTGTTGGGTTGCTGAAAATAGAAACAAATCAAATTCTGTTGCATGGAAAATTATGAAAGATGGAGGTAAATCCTTGAGAAATATTGTAAGATGGAATGTATCAAATGGTCACTCTATTGATGTTTTTGAAGACACCTGGATTTGGGACAAATGTTTAAACAAATGGCCTACATTTGTTAACTCTCAAGAAGAATCGACTGAAGCTTTTAGAGTGGAAAATTTAATTTCTGAAAATAAATGGAGTATTCCTGATCTTCAGAAATATTTCGGTAAGGAGGTGTTGGATTTAATCCGTAGGATTGATATCAATCCGGACCTGATTGAAGACCAATTTGAACTCATTCACATGGAATCTAGAAGAACTATTACTTCCATGGCTGCTGATCAAAATGCTAATAAATCAGATGAAATGGTTGAATGGAATTGGTTAAAAAAAGCAAATCTGTGTGCCAGAATTGATAATTTCTGGTGGAGAGTCTTAAACAATGCCTTGCCTACCAATGCTTTTTTATCTTACCGAAGAATACATAGGATATCTAACTGTCCTAGAGACTATAATGAGGAGGAGAATATTAGCCATCTTATTTGTAAATGTAAGAAGATTGTAGAAGTTATCAATCAACTGAATGAGTGGGGCTTTTTCATTCCTCTGTTCAAAAACAAAAATGAGATTTATAATTGGCTATCTTCTCAGAATGTATTTCTCTCTAACTTACTTTGCAATGCAGTTTATTTTACATGGAAGGACAGGAATGAAGTTGTGCATGGGAAGAAAGGGAGAAGTTCTTTTTATATAGCTACCGAAGCTGTTAGCTATACAGAAGTTCTCAATACTCCGAATTATATCAAAATGGGAAGGTTTAGTACCAATCAGCATTTGCTGTTTGAAAACCGTTGGTATTCTCCTCCTCCCAATTGGCTCAAGGTAAATGTAGATGCTACATTATTTCTTTTTTATAAAGGTGGTATTGGAGGAGTGGCCAGAGATCATAAAGGTAGATTTATAGCAGTTTATGGTATTTCTCAATTGCATTGGGATATTACTTATTTGGATTATCAAGCTATAGCTTCAGTCAAAGAGATGATCAAGGATCGGGTGCATGGAATTCAAGGCATTATCATTGAGAGTGACAATTTGAATGTTTTCAAGTTGATCCACAAATCTTTCAAGAAGGGAGGTCTAGGTATGGAAAAGTTTTCTTATGTGGATACTTTTAATTATGTTATTTTCAATCATGTCAATAGAGATTGTAATAAGTTAGCGGACTTATTTGCTAACTTTGCTATTTTTTCTTCTTTCTTTTGGGATGATTTAATCCTTGACAAGGTTCCTTCTTCATTTATCAACATTTTGAAGAAGGAATCTACTACTTGTATTCGTTAGGGACTTCTTTTGGTCCCTTTTTTTCTTTTATATAGAATTTTCTTTATGCTTCTTAGAAAAACAAAAATCTATCTTGAGGTCTTCGGCAGCTTGGAGTATGTTTTCTATGAAATATTAGTACACACAAACAATAAAAATAAAATATATCCAATATATGTTAGTAGAAATAGTAATCAATAAAATAATATTTTGGCATCATAAAAAACTCACATGATATAAAAATATAGTTTGGAAATCTAATATGTAATATGGTAGGTACGAATGGTTAAGCACATTCCTATTAGAAAGATCTTTTGTTAATGGGAGCGTAGATGCCACCCTTTTTCTGAAACATGTAAGAGATGAATTACTGATTGTTCAAATTTAGGTTGATGATATTTTATTTAGATCTCCTGATAAAAATATATGTGATGAATTCTTAAGAACAATGAGAAAGGAATTTGAAATGAATATAACCGGAGATTTGACTTACTTTTTAGGATTTAGCATAAGGTAGAAGGACAATGGGACTTTCTTTAGTCACTCAAAATATATTAAGGACATCCTTAAGAAATATGTGATGGATAAAGCCAAGCTAATCAACACTCCCATGAGTTCCATTGTTTAGTTAGACAAGGATTCAAATGGTAAATCTGTTGATTAAAAGAAGTACAAAGGTATAATTAGATCACTTCTTTATTTGACAGCTAGCAGACCTGATATTATGTTTAGTATTTATCTTTGTACTAGATTTCAGTCTGGTACTAAATATCTCACTTGACTACTGTTAAGAGAATTCTTTGGTATCACTTAGGAACCCATAACTTAGGAATCTGGTATCTTAGGAATATCACCTCTTTTGAAATCATATGATATTCTAATTCTAATTTTGCAGGATTCCAAGTTGATAGAAAAAGCACTTATGGAACTTGTTAATTTATAGGATAATCCTTAGTCTCCTGGTCCAGTATAAAATAGAACTCAGTTGCCCTGTCCACTGCTGAAGCTGAGTACATTACCTTAGGAAGTTGTGTGGCCCAAGCCCTATAATTGAAGCAACAAATTCTTGAATTAGAATTACCTATAGAAATAATTTCAACCTCTATGATAACACTAGTGCCATCTGCATTTCTAAGAACCCAATCCAACACTTCATGACCAAACCTATTGACATAAGATATCACTTCATTAGGTACCAGGTTACTAAATGAGACAGAGCTACACCATTTATCCACTCAAATCCAACTTGTTGATATCTTTACTAATCCACTGGCATTTGAAATTTTTAGTATCTTGAGAATGTGATTAGGTGTCATAGATATTATTGCTTAAAATCATTAGTTTCTATTTTATGATCTTTCTTTTTTTTGTTTGCATGTTTATTTTTGTTAATGTGCTTCTATTTTCCTTTTTTTATTTTTATATTATTTTTCTCTTTAGTTTTTTTAATCAATGGTTATTACTAGAATGACATAATCCTGAGATAGTCCAAGACTATCAGGTCAAATTCTATATATTATACTAGACAATCTTGTGATCGCCCAAGATGATATTTACTGCTAGAATTTATTTTTAGGGCTTTTCAAAGCTCTCTATTTAAGCTTTGTCAAGGCACTTGGTAAGTGTCATTGGCATCCATTATGTCATCATTTTTTTGAAGAAAACTTGAAGAGATAACTTGAAAGGGAGAGAGGAAATGGTGGAGTTTGAGAGAGGGAGAAGATCCTTGAAGGGGGTTTTAAGGGAGTGTGGAGGGGATTTCACATGGATACTCTAGCAAGCTTGCACCATAGTACCATCAGATTCAAGGTTCATCTTGAGGGATGTTTTGGGAAGAAGAATATCTCTTAGGTGTCAAAGGACCCGGCTACTCCACCGCACTAGGGAAGGTAGAAGTGATTTTGTAAGGGCTTCTCTGCCAAGCTGTGGGGTCTAAAGGAGAGTCACTAAAGGTTTAATGCAATACTCACAGGGTGCCTCTAACAAGTGAACGTAGGTCAAGTTGGACCAAACCACTATAAATATGGTGTGTTCTCTTTGATTATTTTCCACACCTCATTTTTACTGTAATTAACTACTTGTGTGAAATCTCTGATTCATCTTTTTATTATTGAATTAATTTGTTTCCACTACAAGATATAAAAAGAGTTTTCTTTTAGTTAAAGATGTTTTGAAATATCCAACTCACCCCCTCTCTTGGTTATCCTTGGGACTAGTTCATATGGGCTTAACACTCATCATAAACTTTTAAATTATTAACCTTCCTTGTATACCAAAAGCTCCTTCCATGTCCTTCATAGCACTCATCACCATCCAAAGCATAAGGAGGATGTGGGAGCAGAGGAAGAAGCTAATCTTGAACCTGTTTCTCTTTGACAGCAATCATAACTCATTTAATTGGTACAACATATTGATCTATGGGAAGCTAGATTTGAGTCTTATGTTATAGAGTAGCAGTAGCAACACACCTAGGACATAGATCATTTTGAGGAGTTCATAGCACAACAATAACATCATGCAGCTCATTTTATTGATTACCTGCTATATTAACAACAACAACATAGCTACAACATGGATTAGCTCCATGAGCAGTTCTCCTCTCTCCAACCTTTCTATCCACCACCGCAGCACCACCTCCTTCTAAGCAAAGTCCTTTGACTTTTAGTTTTTTTTTCTATTTTTGTTTAATTTTTCTAATATACTTTAATTATTTCTTTCTAGTGTTTTTAGTTCCTCCTTTTTATGATGATAAAAGGGGGAGTAGGTATGTTTGTAAAAGATTGTGCCTGAAAAAGTTGTTTTTACTTAGTGTTTAATATTATGTTCCTACTTAGTTATTTTGTTTATGTTATTCTATTTTTTTGTTTTACATAAAACTTTTTTTTCTTTTGTGACCTCCTCTATTTTTTAAAGAAACAAACTTAGTATTCTAATCATATCAGAAACCCAAATCATCCTGGCTGGAAGGGCTGATTTAAACTAATCATATAGGATCATCAGCATATTATTCTAGATGATCTTTTTTCGTAAGTTGAAAATTAGGGCTTTTTTGAATCTCTTCTATTTAAGCTTAAGTATTTATCCTTTGACATAATCTTTTGCTGAAGTTTTAACCTTAGGGAGCTTAAGAAGGAGAATTTATGAGGGGGTGTTTATGAGGCGAATCATAAAGGTTGCTCTAAGTAAGGATTTGTTCATCTTCTTCAAGCTTCATCCTTAGTAGCTTAGTGGCTCTAGGTAGTCGATCATCAGCATCAGGTTCTCTGCCTACTCTAGGAGGGAGTAAAAGGATTCTAGGTTCTCTTCCTTCACCAAGAGAGTGAAAAAAGATTCAAGGTTCTCTGCCGCACCAGAATGGTGGAAAGAATTTATAAGGGTTTCTTCACCTTTCTATGGAAGCAAAAAAAGAGTATGTGAAGGCTTAGTGCAATACTTGGAGAGGGTGTCTCCAAGGAGTGGATGTAGGTCAAGTTGACTGAACCACTATAAATCTTAGGTTTTTTCTTATTACATTTTACATTTTAATTTCTGCACTTTAATTTTCTTTGGTTGATTGTATGTTTAAAATCTCTAATTTGCTTTGTTTGATTTAAAATATTCCAAAAAGTTTCAAAAATATTTTTCTTCTTGTTTAAGAATTTTTAGAACTACAAATTCACCCCCGTCTTGGTTTGCCTTGGGCTAGTTCATAAGGGCTTAACAACCCCAATGAACTCTCACTAACTCTTGTAATGGCTACCAGTAATAAATCAACACAAACTTCCAAGGCCTCTTCATCTTATTCTAGTCAAGTTGATTAGAACATTCTTTCAAAGGGTAATGAAAGCCTACAATCATTTCTTTTAGGCAAAGATAACTCTGTCTCATCTCCTAATCCAAAGAGACATTAACTTTCCAAGTATGCCTCTTTTAGCCTTAATTCAAGTTTTATCATCTGATTTATACCTATCATCATGACACATTCCATTTTTTCTTCCAAACATGAGAGTGAATGTAGTTCATATATCTTTAAGCAGTGAGTAAAAATAACCATGGAAAAATTAGACACCTTCCTACATGTTAGGACTAAAGGGTTAGGGAGAAATGACCTCTAGATCTAATTTTGACTTGTCTGAAATTAACCAAATTTTTAGACATGTTGCCCAAGTTAATCACCTATCTCTTGTGTACACTATTAACCAAAATACTAGGATCATCCAGCATGTATTGAGATCTTCTATTATACTTAAAGTTGGTGATCATATCAACCTAACTCCTTTATTCTCTATAGTCACATACCTTATCATAACCAACACTCATATAGATTAATCTCAACTGATTATAGACTATATTAAAAAGCTTTTTGAATTGGACTTCCTCATAATAGGAGAAAAAATGTGGCTTTAGGGAATTTGGTAGCTTAAATTCTAGAAAAGAAGTATAACCTGATTCATCATGATCAACCTACTTAGCTTCTTATCTATTTTACCAATGCTTCATTCTGTTCACTTTTTAACTGAGACTAAGGAACTAAGGGAGAAGAATATGATAAAGAAGGAGCATCTAATCCAGCACCTGCACCTGCTTCTAGACCTGATAAGCATTTCTATCAAGAGATAGTCCAACATTTTGATAGACTAGAATCTCATTTAAATACATATTTTAATCAAATTTAGACTCACCTAAACTAGTAAGATGTGAAGTAAATGAAGACATGGGGTGGATTAGAGGACAAATAAACTCTGTCAACACTCAAGTAGCTACGATCAATAGCTACTTTATGATGTTAACCACTCCGCCACCTACAGACCAAGATCCCTAAGGATTTTAATAGTGATTTTTCTATTGTACTTGTTGTTGTGTTGTTTCTTTTGATCTCATGTGATGGCTTCACTTTATTATGTTTTTTTTTTTCTTTTTGTTATAATATATTGGTTGTGTATGCTACATGTGCTTAATGGAATGATGTTTTGTAATATGTTTAAATTATTCTTCTTAAATTGTTTTAAATTTTTTTATGGACTAATGAAATGTAGTTGATCTCTAGAATGAAATTTTAAAATACATTGGTCTACAAATTAATTTCCTTATGAAATTGAATTTCTCAAAATTTTAAATTAAATTATGGTTTGGTGTATATTAGAAGATCATCTTCATATTCTTATCAAAAAATATTTTTTAGCTATAATTGTTACAAAATAGATGTTTTTTTTTTATTTTATTTATACTTCAATGTGTATATTTTTGTTAATTATTGGAATTTGCTTTAAGATTTATTGATATTGGAAAGATAAAAAATGTAAAAAAAAATACAAAGCGTGTCAAAAATTGAAAAGATACACAAAATGTGCCACAAGTTTAAAAATATGTGCAATATTTTCCAAAGTGAAGAGAGGTATAAAATTAACCCAAACTGAAACGGCACACAAAGTATTCAAAAAATTAAAAAGATGTGCAATGTCGCCAATTGAAAGTTTCATATAGTCCTTTCCTTTATCTTTCAATCTCTTATACAATTCCATATAATCAACAATAATCTCCACTATTGAATTAGAAATGAATTAATCTTTATTTCATCATTTTTATTTGATATGTCTAGAAAGAATAGTGAACCTGTTTGACTTTTCTTATCTTAATTGTTCTTTGATTTAAAATATGAGAATTTCTTTTTGGTATTATGATGTTAATATTATTTTTGCAAATAGTTTAAAATCTTCTTCATCATCATCTATTTATTTTATCAATATAAACTTATTTTTTCAAGAGGTACTTCCCTTTTTGTTGCTGCCAAAAGGGGGAGTCATTACTTATTATTTGACGTGTGTATGATTATTCGTGAGATTATTTTTGTGTGATTTAATAATGTGTGTTTTGTTGTGTATGTTTGTTTTGTTTTTAAATCTTGTTGTTGTTTGTTATATTTTGTGTGAATTTTTTTTTATAATTTTTTTTAAGGTTTGTTATTGTTTTGATTTTAATTAGAATGCCTTATTTTTTAAATCAAGCATTCATTGAGGGGTGCTTAGAAGAAAATGACTTATAGTGTTAACTAAAAAAATAATTATTTTTCCATCATAAAAAGGGAGAGATTGTTGCAACTTAGATTTCAAGATTAAGTTTTATATCATGTGATTTTTTTATGATACCAAAATATTATTCTTATGATAATTATTTATCCTATTATATATTGGATATATCTTCATTATGGTGTTTGTATATACTAACATTGAAGGAAAATTATACTCCAGACTATCGAAGACTTCAAGATAGATTATATTAGGGTTTCTTGTAATGAAGTATGTAATTTTTCAATTTTTCTTTAGTCTGGGAGAGTATGATTATAATCGGATAACCGTGCGCACACACACTATGTGAGTGAGTTAAAAATTTAAATTTTAAAACTAATCATATTGTATAGTTTTTAAATCATACTAGATGATTTTTCATGTTAATTCCTCCAAAATGAAGTTAAATAAATCATGCATTGAAAATATTTTTGTACTGTTCATACTGTACGATAAATTTTTGTACAGATGACTCACAGAGTATGAATTAGGTGCATAACAGTTTGTCCCAAAAGATCTCATTAATTTTTTAACTAATCATACTATACGATGCTGGGTATGTATAGATGACTCACAGAGTATGAAATGGGTGTGTACCAATAATTCCAAGATGATATCATCAATTTTTTGAACTAATCGTACTATACGATGTTGGATTCATACAGACAACTCATAGAGTACGAAATGGGATCATCCACATTCGTACCAAATGAAGCATGATTTATTTAAATAGTTCATTCTATGAGATATATTGTTTGTTCAAATGGTTCATAGTGTATGAAATGAGTTCATACATAATCGTACCGGTCGAATTAGCTCAACATTAAACTATTCATACATTACGATGACAGTTCATATAGATGACTAATAGAGCACAAAATCAAGTTTGTATAAGAACATATATGTATTTTTTGAACTATTTGTACGAATAAAATGCAATTATACTATACAATCTAAGTATGTTAAAGTTGAAATTTTAGTTTGTAGAGGATTTTTGTTGTCTTTCATATATGTGTCCTAAAAAATGACACTCCAAAGATGTTGCTATAAATTTATTTTGAGAGTGGATAAGGAGAGTGTTTGGGAGAGAGTTTTAGGAGTGAAGAGTGAGACATCTTCTGAGAGAAAATTGAGAGGGGATTCAAAAGGTTGGTCAAAGGTAAGGATCTCTTATTTATTCTTCAGTATTCTCCCTACTTCCTTGAAGGCTCTTGAGAGAAGAATTTCAAAGAATATCACTATACTCTGCCATCACCAGGAGGGTGAGAAAGGACATTGATACTTTACCATGAGTAAGAGGGTTAGAAAGGATGTTGACACTCTGCCATCACCAGGAGGGTAAGAAAGGATGTTGGCACTCTACTACGTCGAGTTGGTGGAAGAGAGGTATTATAAGGGCTTCTCTTCCTTACTATGGGACCAAAAAGAGAGTCACTTTGTGTTAGTGCAATACATGAATAACGAATCTTCAGGGAGTATATGTAGGTCTAGCTAGACCAAACCACTATAAAATTTGATGTTCCTCTGTTATAGTACTTTTATTACATTTTTATTTTTTGTACTTTGATTTTTGTGGTTAAAAAATCTTATGTGGTGAAATTCTATCATTATATATCATGTATCTTAAATCTATTTTCTAAAATCCAAGAGAATTTTTAAATTATCAATTCACCCCCTCTTGGTTAGCCTTGGGATATTTTCATTAGGTCTAATAACCTACTCAAAATTGCATTAACCTCTTTTCCACTTTCTCAACCAGAATGTATGAATTATCTAGGATATTCTTATAACTTTAATTCCCCCTAAAGTTGGAGATTGAGTGAAATTCTCCCCACTCATATCCTTAGTCTCATATTTCATTATTTAAGATATCCAGTTTGATGAAGCTAATAAAATCATTAGCTATCTACAAAACCTCACTTTGATTTACCTTCTTTTTACAAGACCTAGCACTTACACCTGAATTCCAACCTCATTACTACATGATGTTGAATATGAGATTCATATTCAGCACTAGCAGGAGAAGCACAAGGTTGATATGACTATGTTTAGCGAGTAGTTTATCTCCATTCACCACTATTTCCAACAAACCTTACCACTGCCACTATCTGATATGGGGCCATCTTACTTCTATGATTGCATTTTGTTGCAGTTTGTCTTGGTGTCTTCTGTTAGCTTTTGTATTTGTGTTTCCATAGTTTTTGGTATTCCTCATTTTTATAATGTCAAAAGAGGGAGTAGTATTTAGTTGTAGTTATTCTTCCTTTATCTACTTAAGTGTATTCTTCCTGTGTTTATTTTTTTATTATTGTTAACATCAAAAAGATAATAAATAAAAAAATGAACCTACAATTTTTTAAATTCTTCACTTAATGAGGGGGAGCTTAGGAGGAAATATAATTAACTTACAATTTGAACCAAAAAGTATTTGTCATCATAAAAAGAGAGAGATGATTACAATCCAGCATCCCTAGCTTGCGCTTTTAATTAAAATAAATTGTATTGATTGAATTTTTATTTCTCCTAGAATTTGCATTGTATATTCATTTTTGTTTGTACTAACATTTAAGGTAGATCATACACCATTGAAGATCATCTAGAGCTGAATGTAATGTATTATAAGAATTTATACTTTTTAATTATTTAATTTTATATTTCTTGAATCTATGTCATGTATGGGTGTATGCTAATTTGGGGATCAAGCACCTACAAAAAGGGGAGTGAGAAAATGAATAGAAAACTTCTTTGAACTAATCATACTATACTATTTTATCATGCTGCATAATAAGACATCAAAAAAAAAAAATATTAGCTAATTTTGTAATCATACACTATGATTTAAATCAAATCAAAAATCCTATAAGCATTTCAAAATTTAGAAAGTAGTTTATTTTTTATTTTATAATTGATTATACTATACGATGTAGCTCGTATAGTATGATGTTTTTGAAATTTCACTAAATTAAATGCCCATGAACAGTCAAGTAAATTAAGGTTTAATTAATATGGAGGATTGTACTACATGATATCAATCACATTGAATAATTAGCAAAGATAATATTTATTCATCTAAAAGAATACCATGGATTAAATCATAAATTTTGAATTAATTTTAAAGTACAATCTAGATCATACCTAATGAGTGACAAAGTTGATTTATAATTGCCCTGGAAATTATCTAGTAAGAACTGAAGAACATTGAATGAATCTTACAATATGATTAGTATAAATAATATGAGTAGTTCATACAACAACAGTTCCATCATACTAGACACAGTAAGATTTTTAAACAATTTGTACAATACGAACATCGATAATACTATACAATAGAGTCGACATAATTAAAAATTTAGTTTTTTTGAAGCCTTGTAAAAAAACTTTCTCATTAGATTCTTAGAAAATTGTGTGTTATTGAAGAGATTCTGAGAGAGGGCTTTGTGAGTGAACTTAGAGCATTAGAGAATGAGAAGGTGAGGTTGTGTGAGAGGGAGAAGTGTGAGGCTATTCCAAATGGTTGCTCAAAGTAGGCTTGAACCTTTATTCCTCCTGTGACTTTATTGATTTCTTAGGGCTGTCCTAGAGAGAAAGACTTTAAGGTTAAAGATCGTTGGGTTATCTTCCTTCATCAGGAGGGTGAAAAGGATTGAAAGATACTCTGCCTTCATGAAAAGGGTATTTTTATTGGAATATTGGAAACTAAATTAGAAGCCTGGATAATAATGAAGTTAGAAGAATTATTGGAACTGACTTTTTTTTTTAAATTTTTGTGACAAGAGGAACTTCTGGAGGTATCTAGCTTTATGGAGAAGGGGAGTTTCTTCTTTTTCAATGATAAACACGTATAATCAATGTATTATGTGTAATTTAAAGTTTCCCAATAGTATTATTTGGACTATTTCTATAGTCTATGATAATAAGGATTGTCAAGAAAGAAGAAATATGTGCGAAATGAAAAAAATAATCCTTACATTTTTGGAGGGGACTTTAAATGTATTTTATCAAAGCAAGAAAAAAAGGAGCGAACAGATTTATTTTTTCTCAAGGTGCCCAAGAGTTGAAGGATTTTTTAACAAATAATGATTATCATGATATTGGTATTATTGGTCCAATATAAACTTTGTGAAATAATAAGGAAGGTCTTGGCAGAACATAGGAGAGAATAAATAGATTTTGTTCAAACTTAAAAGAATTGTTAAAGACCCCTATTTCTTTTATTAGACATATTCGTAGAGTTGCCTCTAATCATTGTCTTATTCTCCTTGATTTAATCAATTCATTATGTTTCTATAAAAAACTCATCATATTTGAGAATGTTTGGTGGTTCTCTTATGATGCATCTTTGTGTATTGTTAAAAATTCTTGGAATAAACTAGATTTTGGTTCTGCTGTTGATATTCTTCAAAGAATAGTCAAAATATCTCTTAGGAATCTTTTTTTTTGTAGTAAAAATAAGAAAAAAGAGCTGAGTAATCTTAAATATTTGTTGCAAAATGATATTCTTCTATTACAAGAAGAGGAAAGATGATTTGTAGGCCTTAATTTGAACAAGCTATTGGAACTTAGGAATAAGGTTCATGAGTTTAATATTACACTTGAAAGGCTTGCTACGTGGTGGAGGCAATGATCTAAGAAAAAATGGGTTGAGGAATTAGATCAAAACTCTAGATTTTTTCATTCTTATGCATTGGCTAGAAGAAATGGGAATTTGATTAATCAAAATTCTCTTTCTAATGTTGAAAATTTAGATTGATATTAAATCCATTCAATCAGCTTTTGAAATGTTTTTTTAGAAGAAATTGGGAAAAAGTATTCGCAATCTTAATGATTGGCCATTCTTTAATTCAGATCACAAGTAGAATCAAGAAATGATGAATTTGTTGGCAGTTGATTTTAACAAAAAGGAGCTTTCTTCAATAGTTATAAAGATGGAAAATAATAAATAACCTTGTGCAGATGGAGTAAAAGCTTATTTCTTAAAATTCTTTTTGAAAGTTTGTTAGGGATGTTAAGCCCTATAGAACTGGCCAAAGCTAATTTAAAAGAGAGAGGTGAATTGGAAAACTTTAAAACCAAAGATAAAACTAAAACCAATATCACCATATAGAAAACCAACGATGCGAAAATTAAAGTGCGGAATTAATAAAGAAAGAACACACCGGATTTATAGTGGTTCGGTAAAACCTTGACCTACGTCCACTCCTTGTAGGCACCCTCCAAGTATTGCACTTACACAAGTGTCTCTCCTTTTGCCCCCACAGCTAGGCGGAGAAGCCCTTACAAAATCACTTTGACCTCTCCCGGTGCGGCGGAGTTGTCGGGTCCTTTGACACCAAAGAGACTTCTTCTTTGGTGAACTTACCTCGAGACAAGCATTGAATCCGATGGTACTAAGGTGCGAGTTCGCCGGAGAAACCGTGTGGAACCCCCTCCACACTCCCTTGAGTCCCCCCTCACAGGATCTTCTCCCTCTCTCAAACTCCACCCTTTCCTCTCTCCCTTTCAAGCTCTCTCTTCAAGTTTCCCCCATAAGAACGAAGCTCCAATGGCTGCCAAAGACACTTACAAAAAGTGTTATGCCAAAGCTTAAATAGAAGCTCTCAAAATGAGCTCATTAATGCAAGTTGCCGACATTATCGTCCGGGTGATAGGTATATCGTCCTGGCCGATTAGTTCAAATTCAGCTCAACAGCCTGGGATGATTTGGGACGATCAGAAGAATATGGGTTACATCATTCTGGCCGATACTTCGATCGGCCTGGCCGATTAGTTTAAAACCGATTTCTATCGTCCTGATTATCGCCCTATTTTGGTGCTGGCCGATGTCAATCGTATAGGACATCGTCCCGGCTGATCAAATTATCATCCCGATCGATTAGATCATATCAATTAGTCATTAATGATTTCCAAATATAACCATATCAATTTAGGTATAATTGAGTTAGATCCTCCTGGATGATAGTAATATCGTCCTGGCCGATTGCCTAAAATAAAGAATACCTAAACTGCTTATGGCGGCTGATTTCTTTCTGAATTGAGAATATCATCCTGGCCGATACAGGTATCGTCCAAGCCGATCTGTTTAAGTGCTTATGATGGCTGCCTTAATGAGGATGCTCTAATTAGGGTTTTTGATTTTAGACCGATCGTCCAGGATTACTATCGTCCTGGCCGATGTTACCAAAAATAGAAATCATAAAGGGAAAAGAGAATTTCTACCAAGTTACAAAACATCAGGTGCCACACCAAATACAATAGACTCAAGAAAGGAAAAAAGGTACAAACTGACTCAATCCTAGTCTACCCAATCTTAAGCTGGTTCCAAGTTGCAGTCAGATCATGTGGACCTGAAACGTTAGTTCATAAGGCAATTGTAGAGAAATAAGAATTGTTTGCTATTATCCAAAACATGAACCATAGATCCGCAACAATCTCCACTTTTTTGATGATGGCAAACAATTTGAATTTTCAAAAAGGATTATTTTCTCCTAATCTCCCCCTCACTTGAATAACACTTTAAAAATAGGGAAGATAAAAAATATTTTTGTTGTTTTAAAATTTTTGAAAATAAAATAAAGGATAAATAAAAAATTCAACAATACGTTCTCCCACTTTGACATTATCAAAAAGAGAGAATGCATAGAAAACAAAATGAAGAAAAATATTCTTAAAATGAGAAAGTTACCACTTAGTTTTAATCAAAAACTTTAGTAGATTTAAATTGACAACACATATTCCAGTAAAGGTTAGAAATTCAAAATCCGATAATCCAAAACTCAAGTTCTTAAAAAAAGGCTCAAAAACTTTTTAATTCAATATCTAAATCATAAAATAAATTAGAGAAAGAAACAATCATTTTTCAAATACTCCTTCCATAAAATATATCTAATAGAAGATCAATGCACGAATTGTTGAATCAAGAATCAAAATTTTCAAAGTCAAGTATCGAAAGTATCAAGGGTTTTCTTAAGCTTTTTAAGAAGTATAAGAATGGTAAGCATTAACTTTTTGTGGGCTCATTTTATGCCTCTTAACAATTGGTTGGCGCAATGTGCATCTTTTGATACACTTTGTGTATTCTATATTTTTCAATTTGGCGCTTTACGCATCTTTTATTTTTGGCATCATTGGCCAATTTTTTTTTTTTAAATGATTCCTTTCTTAACTCTTAAAAACAAAGGAAAATCCATCTTAGTGACAAAGTGAATTTCTTGATTAAAAAATTATGAGTTAGATTCAACAACTTGCAAAAGATTCCTATGCGATAAATAAAACATAGGGAGAAAAAACAATTTGTTTCAAAAACTAATTTAAAAAGATTAAATAGATTTTAAATCAAAAGTAGGATAACCTCTTTTAGGAAATAGAGATTGAGAAAAGAAAATAATGAGTTTCCTTCCTTTGACTATTTAGAGAAGTCAAACAAAATTTACCAAAGATTTTAAAAAAATAGGAAGTAGATTTTTCATTTTTAGAACAGTGAGTGTGTATGTTGGATCAAAGAAAAATATGAATAAAAAAAAAATAAAAAGAAAACAAAAGAAAAACCAAAACCAACAAAAAGAAAGAGAAACACAAATAGCCCTTTTTAACCATTATCTCTTTCATGGTCCGATTCTTCAGACACCATGTCTGCCCATGAGATTTTTTGTTTTTTATTATTTTCCCAATTAAACTTTAGCTTTGCCTTGCCCTTTTCTTTTGCAGGGAGAATTCTTACATTAGGGCACGTATTCTTCATATGTCCAGGTTTCCTACATCGAAAGCAAACAATGTCAGAGGAAATATGGACATCCTTACCACTTTTACCTTTCTTCCACTTTTGCTTATGCATTGGTGAGCTTTGTGATTTGCATGACAATTCATTACTATCGTCACCAACTAAGCTTCCTCTTTCCGTATCTTCGACTTTTAGAATGATCGTTTCACCTGCATCCAAAAGTCTTTGACCCAACCCTTGCTCGTAGGCAATGAGTGAGCCAATCAAATTATCAATAGAATAATCATTCAAATATTTTGATTCACAAATAGCAACAACTTTAGCATCGAATTTTTCAAGTAAAACATGAAGAATTTTGTTAACTTTTTCAAAATTTGAAAAATCTTTTCCTAAGGCATGCAATGATATAGTAATTTGAATAAACCTTGTATACATGTCTAAAATTGTTTCAAAAGGTTTCATAGAAAACATTTCAAAATTATGCATTAAAATATTCAACATTGATTGCTTGATTTTATTAGAGCCTTCGTATATGGTGTGCAATTTATCCCAAACTTCCTTACCAGTAGTGCACGTGAAAATTAAAAAAAAATCATCAAAATTTAAAGCACAGAAAAAAAATTTAAAGATTTTGCATTTAATTGAGCATCCATTCGTTCATCCCTATTCCATTGATTAAAAGGAATATCAGTTTTAATTCCATTAACAATACGTGATGGTGATGAATAACCAGTTAAAATAATATGCCACATGCGAAAATCAATTGATTGCAAAAAAATAGACATGCGAATTTTCCAAAAATCAAATGTAATATTTTCAAACAATGGTGGTCTAGTGATTGAATATCTTTCCAAAAAAATACGATTAGAAATATTAGCCATGGATCGAAATTCAAAAGTTTTTAAAAATTTATTTTATGAAAATCGCTCTGATACCACTTGAAAGTGCTCAGATGACACTAGAAAGTGCTCTGATACCACTTGAAAGTTTGTTAGGGATGTTAAGCCCTATAGAACTGGCCCAAGCTAATTTAAAAGAGAGAGGTGAATTGAAAAACTTTAAAACCAAAGATAAAACTAAAACCAATATCACCACATAGAAAATCAATGATGCGGAAATTAAAGTGCGAAATTAATAAAGAAAGAACACACCGAATTTATAGTGGTTCGGTCAAACCTTGACCTACGTCCACTCCTTGGAGAAACCCTCCAAGTATTGCACTAACACAAGTGTCTCTCCTTTAGCCCCCACAGCTAGGCGGAGAAGCCATTACAAAATCACTTCGACCTCTCCGGTGCGGCGGAGTTGCCGGGTCCTTTGACACCAAAGAGACTTCTTCTTTGGTGAACTTACCTCGAGACAAGCCTTGAATCCGATGGTACTAAGGTGCGAGTTCGCCGGAGCAACCGTGTGGAACCCCCTCCACACTCCCTTGAGTCCCCCCTCACAGGATCTTCTCCCTCTCTCAAACTCCACCCTTTCCTCTCTCCCTTTCAAGCTCTCTCTTTAAGTTGCCCCCAAAAGAACGAAGCTCCAATGGCTGCCAAAGACACTTACAAAAAGTGTTATGCCAAAGCTTAAATAGAAGCTCTCAAAATGAGCTCATTAATGCAAGTTGCTGACATTATCATCCAGGCCGATAGGTATATCGTCCTGGCCGATTAGTTCAAATTCAGCTCAACGGCCTGGGACGATTTGGGATGATCAGAAGAAAATTGGTTACATCGTTCTGGCCGATACTTCGATCGGCCTGGCCGATTAGTTTAAACCCGATTTTTATCGTCCTGATCATCGCCCTATTTTGGTGCTGGCTGATGTCAATCGTACAGGACATCGTCCCTGCAGATCCATTTATCATCCCGGCCGATTGGATCGTATCAATCAGCCATTAATGATTTCCAAATATAACTAGATCAATTTAGGTATAATTGAGTTAGATCATCCTGGACGATAGTAATATCGTCCTGGCCGATTGCCTAAATAAAGAATACCTAAACTGCTTATGGCGGCTAATTTCTTTCTGAATTGAGAATATCATCCTGGCCGATACAGGTATCGTCCAGGCCGATCTGTTTAAGTGCTTATGATGGCTGCCTTAATGAGGATGCACTAATTAGGGTTTCTGATTTTAGACCGATCGTCCAGGATGATATTACTATCGTCCTGGCCGATGTTACCAAAAACAGAAATCATAAAGGGAAAAGAGAATTTCTACCAAGTTATAAAACATCAGGTGCCACACCAAATACAATAGACTCAAGAAAAGAAAAAGGTACAAACTGACTCAATCCTAGTCTACCCAATCTTAAGCTGGTTCCAAGTTGCAGTCAGATCATGTGGACCTGAAACGTTAGTTCATAAGGCAATTGTAGAGAAATAAGAATTGTTTGCTATTATCAAAAACATGAACCCTAGATCCGCAACACTTTTGGAATATTATTAAGGATGACTTGTGGAATAATGTTGTAGATAATTTCTTTTTATTGTGTACTATGTTTGATTAATAGAAAGAAACCTATATTATTTCCTAAAGTTCCTAATGCTTTAAAACTAACTAAATTCAGGCCTATTAGCTTATGTTAAACAATCTAAAAAATAGTTTATGGAATGATAAAAAATGAGTTGAAGATTTGTCTTCCAAAATTTTCATTAATAAATAATGGTTTAAAATCAGATTGGATAAAAGCTAAATGTGCTTTTCGTCAAGGTTGTCCAATATCTTCTTCTTTATTTACCTTTTGCTCAAAATTATTGTCTAAAACACATTTTTTAAAAGGAAGTGAGATTGCTATTAAATTAGCACCAAATTAAAATAAATCTCTCATCTTTTAAACAATGATGTTTTAATTGTTTAAAAAAATTTAATGTTTAATGCAAGTCTTGTTAATAGTATTCTGAAGGAATACTGCTGCTGGACGGGTCAGAGAGTAAATCAATCCAAATCCATGATTTTATTTGGCAAATATATTACTAGAAGGGGAAAACAAAAGCTAAGTTCAATTTGGGTGTCGTTCGGTAAAGAATATTAATTACTTGGGTGATAAGATGGCATTAAGAAGGATACAGGCTATTGATTATCAAAATGTATTGGAAAAAGCTATAGATAGATTAAACCCTTAGAGATCTCTATCTCTTTCTATGTTATAGATGATTTGGACAAGTTTCTTAAGAAATTTTTATGGCATAAGTAGAAAGGTAGAAATGGAATTCATTATATTTCTTGGGATGCTCTATGTACACCTTCTAATCAAGGTGGATTTGGAATTCAAGGTACTGCTCAAAGACAAGGATAGCTAAGAATTGGATTGCTAGGACCATCATTCAAAACCAAGAATCTTTTCTTAACCAAATGATTAAGGCTAAATATCATAATGAAACATGGAAAGAAGAAATTAAAAGAAGTTCATCTTTGGCTTAGCAAATTATAAAGGAAGGCACTCTTTTTCTTCATCATATCATCAGATGAAAGGTACGCAATGGTAATAACATAAATATAAATCAAGATATTTGGATTCTTGATAAAAGTTTAATCAAATGACATTCTTTATATAATACGATGGATCTTCATAATAAATTTTAGCCTTTTCTATTTGATGAAAAAGGAGTTTGGGATCTTTATAAGTTAAAGATGTTTTTGTTTTCTTATTAAATGAAAACAATATTCTAAATATTCCCATATTATCATATTATATTATGGATAAATTGGAACTTTTATTTTTAAATTAAGGAAAATCAATTATTGCTATGGATTTTGAAGTATCTCTAAAAGTTCATCAAGATATGAGAATTAATTCAAAATGGCTAAAAAATTTGAAGGTTAGTCTGAGAGAAATATTATTCTGATGGAGGCTTATAATTAATGCTCATCCTATGAATTCTTTGTTGTAGTATAGAAGATTATATGATAATATTGCTTACCCGAGAGATTGTGAATAAGTTGAAGACATCGATAATATTTCAGTTAATTGTAAAAGTTATTGGAAGTGATTCGATATGTTAAAAAATTGGTGTTTTTGTCTACCTAAATTCAATTCTTTTTTCCATTACTGAGTAATACGGAAAAGATAACAATTACAAATCCATGACTCATTCCTATTTATATTTATGTTGTCTATCATAATTGGAAAGAAAAAAAATATTTTCAAGCATGGTAAATTGGATCCATCTTTTTCTTTGACTGCATCACATATATTTTCACAATCAAATCAACCGCATGTTTATCCAAATCGCATAGCTAGGACATTAACCATCATGATATGTTGTTTAAGAATTGGTATCCACCTTCTACGGATTAGATCAAATTGAATGGAGATGCCGCTATTTTTCAATCTAACCTAGCAGGAATTTTTGGGGTGTTAAGGGATTATAAAGGGAAAGTTTTACTTGTTTATGATAAAAAGTTACTGCATTGGGATATTTAATTTTTGCAGCTGATTGCTATTTTTATTTCAAAAACACTATTCAAGAGTAGATGAGTGATAAGAAATACATTATTATTGAAGGAGAAAATAATAATATTATCAATTTGTTGAAGAATTCTGTTATGAATAATAAATGATTGAAGAAAGGAATTCAAAGTTTGGATTTTTCTTTTCTAGAAGTTTTCAAGAATGTAATATTTCAATAAGGCTCTAGAGATAGCAATAATGTGGCTGATTTTTGTTCACATTATGCCCTTTTAGGTGATATGTTTATGACTCTTTATAGTTAATAAGCTTCCTTCAAGTTTTGTTGACTTCATTAGGAAGGATTGTGATAGATTTTCTATCACTTAGTATCTTGTATCATTATTATGCATTAATGATATTTGTAGATCTTTAAAAAAATGGAGTATTTAGTTTATTATTGTAAATGATTTGGTAAATACGTGATTGGTGAGCTTTCCATTTTTATTTTAAACAAATTTGTAATGATAATTGGCATATATCTTTATCTCAATCTTCTTAGAAAATTTTAAATAATCTATATTATTCATCTGCTTAGGTGTCTAAAGGAGTGCAGAGTCCCATCTTAGTTGACAAAACATCTTCTAAAATAGAAGTAGGAAGCTTAAAAAATGAAGCTAAATTTAATATAATTGATTTTAAACAACTTTTAATGCCCTCTTAGATATAATATGACTCCATTAGTATTGAATGGTGCCTTGCACCATTGCTAAGTGCATCAAATACTCTTGCGAGGGGGTAGAGCATTGTATTAGAAGGGATTTGTAACCAATTTTAATTAATGAAGTCAACATATATTAAGACACTTCATAATATTTTCCAAAGAAGCACACTTAAAAAAAAATTAAAACTAGCTAAAGTAGAAGAAAAAGATAATAAATAAAAAGAAAAAGAAAAGAAAGAGAAATTAAAGAATTCTATTCTCAACTATGATGTTCGCAGATCACCTCCATCTTCTTTACAAAGAGGATGTAATGATCTATTAGAGGAGGTTAAGGATGATAAGATTAAATAGTAAATGAAAATCAAAATATGCAGATAAAGGTGTTTGTAATGTACATCAATTATGAATCCAGATTGAAGGAGAAATCATATGTGATTAATAAAAATCCACAAGATGTAGAACATAGGAATTATATAAAGTAGTCAAAGTTAAAATTTTTTGGAACCTGATAGTGGTGAGGACAAGGGCTAAATTTCTAAGGAAATTTATTTTAATACATCTAATATACAGAGGTTAAAGAAGTATGTGGAAAATATTACCTTAACCCATTGTCCCAAAGTGATGTGGAAAGGTTAGAAGTGAAAGACTCTCTTCCTTTAAACCTAGATACCAAAGCTAACATCTTTGTACCCTCTACCATCAAAACCATTGAAATTAATGTAACCCTTAAAAATCCATTTAATTAAGAAATAATAGAACAACCTTTTGACTAGTACTCAAATTGTGTAAACAAATTTGCTGAACACAATTTAACACTATCAGGGTTGCCTGGAGGTGAAGCTCAATAATTTAAATAGCTATGGAATAGAATAAACCATAAATATACATCAGGACTAAATATTAGCTTTTATATTTTATTTTCATTCAATGATGGTGAATATTGCTTAGTTACATCAAATAATCTAGAATCTAATAGTCATTTTTTAGTTAATGTTAAAGCTATTAATGAACTATATTTGAAACTTTAGATGATCTGGATGAATCTCAAGTTAGGGATGTATATCTAGAACTTAAAAGGAGAGATTAAATCTATGATTGATGATCTAAAAGAAATAAATCTAGGTACTAAATGAGACCATCTTTAAATCTTCATAAATTTTTATTGAATGAGGATCAAGTGAATAAAAAGATTGAAATAATATAACAATTCTAAAGATTACTTTTCATTGAGCTATGAAGAAAGTTTTGGATTATCTCCATACATTACATTTGTCAAGTTATTGATTTAATTCAGAATAAGCCTAATTTAATAAGAACCTCGATGGATGTGACTAACATTAAGCAACAAGTAATATCTTAGTTCAAAAGTTAATCGTTGTTTGCTTTTGTTACAATCTAGTATCCCGAGCTTTTGGTTTTGATGACAAAAAATATTATTAATTCAATATCCATTTCTCCTAGCATTTATATTGCATATTTGTTTTCTATGTATGCTAGCATTTTAGGTATGTTAAACATCATGCAAGAAGTTTGAAGGGACTCAAGAATGCGCAGAATATGATGATATTTTATAAGAGTTTTTTTTTTAATTTTTTTTAATTAAAACCGTAGAGGGGCCTACATGTTAATATAAAAAATAGGTTATAGAGTCCTTATGGGAGACCATTAGCTCACTAATGCTCTTATGAGCTACCAAATAAAGGAAATGAAAGCCTACGAGCTAATTGTTTCCACTACAAAAAATTATATGGAATCCTAGTAACATTCTAATGATGATATAGCCAAGCATCCAAAAAAGAAAAATATAATGATTACAATTAAGCCCAATCCTTCTGTCAAAAAACTAGAAAGCATTCCTAATCAGGTCCACCTATAAGGAAGAAAAGATGCAAAAGAAAAAACTATACCATAACAAGATATTAATAGAATAATTGCCAAAAAAGGAGATGGTGCTAGTAAAATAGAAACAAAAAACAAAATTGTTCCAAGTAGAACTAGACTTAGAATTCAGACTAATAGAGCTCAGAATACTCTCATTAATACTAGGCTCATTAGGAGAGTACACAAGCCACTCAATCCCACCAGGGGAGCCTTCCCAAATCCCCACAGATAACTTCCACTAGCTCATCCTCAGAAAACAAAAAGTATAAGACGGGTTAACAAAAAACCAAACAGATATAATAAAGACAGTCCACCGCACCCAGCTAAACAAATAGAACCAACAAACAAAGACAACAACAAATAAATTCGAGACAATACAGCTCCCTCCAACAATCCAACAGAGAACTAGGAAAGGACTCGGGATAAGCCAAGGACTAGAAAACAAGATAGAACCCAAATACAACCAACAATAGCAATTAACATACCCACCAAAATAAGATAAAATCCCAGCCAGAACCCCACAATTACCCCCAACATCCAACCAGATAGGAGAGCAACACTAGGACATACCTTCAGCAATAAATCCATACAAATTATTTCTCCAATCAAAATCCAAAAATATATTAGTTAAATAGGGAAAGCCATCAATATGCCAGCCACCAATAACCCAAACTGGGGAGAATTAAGTGCTACAGTAGCAGCACATAATACCCCAACAATAGGAAAGAGGCACAGCCAATAGATAAATAGTACCAATCCAGCAATGCACCCCAACAACAAAAACAAAAGTGAGGCTCCAGCCAAACCAACAAAGGATAGGATAATCATAAGAGCTCATGCTAACAAAACAAAAACAACAAGGAGAATTAGGAAACAACAAAAAAAATATCCAAGACCAACTGATAAGTCCAAGATTGCCAGAATGACAAAAAGGCCCAACTGACACAAAATTCTAGGGAGAAAAGCAACCAGGACTTCCAAAACCCAGAAAAACAATCAAGTACTAACATAAAGAGTACCACACTCATCTAGGTAAAACAAACCTTTAAGATGGTAAGGAATAGTAGAAGGAATAACATCAATAAAAAATTCAAGACTATAACCCCAATTAGCAAGCCAAGAGGAACAAGACTTATCATCCTTACTAACATGGCAAAAAGATAAATTAATAAACAACAAAAGCTTTTTAATTTCCCTAACATGATAGAAGTTATTCGAGGAGCAACGCACCTCCTCCACATCCTAAAAAGGAGTAATGTTCACTCTAGAGTCAACTTCAATATACAGATTTGTTAAATTAAGAGGAATGCATAACTAAATACCATATAGAATAGCCCTAATAAGAGCTGTAACAACATTACTTTTTGAACTCGGCTGGCAAAGGCAATAATAAGATGTCCATTAGTATCCCGAATAAAGCCACCACAACAATCCACAGAATCAGAGATAACACCATCAACATTCAATTTAAAGAAATTAGGAGGAGGCTTATTCCAATTGATAACATTAAGAGAAGAAGGACCATGCTCCCAATTAACCAGTAAAGTAGTGCTTAAATCATAACCGTTTTTTAAGCTCTTAATAGAAATCAATTTAACAACCACCAAACCTAAAATCTTATCCTTCACCCTTTGAATAACATTGAGATGGTTCATTTTCACTCCATTAAAATTGGAGTTATTCCTCTCCAACCAATAAAAACAAAGAATGAGAGAAGGTATATCATTGCGAATGTGACCTTTAGTATCAATAAACCATGAGTTAAGTAAAGAATAAAGAGAAAGATGGGTATTAAAACAATTAAGCTGAAACATATCATCAAAATAAACCCACATTCTAACAGCCACAGGGACAAAAAAAAAAAAAAAAAAAAACATGATGCATATTCTCCATGTGAAAATAGCATTGACACTTAAAAGCTAAACTAAAACCCTTTTTAATGAGATTGTCCTCCGTAGGAATAAATCCATGTTAAACTCTCCACACAAACACAAAAATTATGGAAGGGATGCTCTTATACCATATCTTAGAGAAATATTGTCAATGTTGCCTTTCTCTCTAAAGGAGTGCCACACATTCTTAAGGTGCAAACCACCATCTTTAGATAAGTCAATAAAATAAGATCTTTGGAAGAAGTATTAATAGGAAGGTTTAAAATATGGTGAGTAATACAGTCAGGAATCATACTAAAAAGTTTATCATAATCCTAACAACTCTCATGAAAGAAAAAAGTTAACTTTAACAGATGCAAAAGAAGAAGAATTCGGAATAGAATCAATAGAATCTTTACCTAACCATTTATCTTCCCAAAAGAAAATGTTACCTTCACCAAGCCCCCAAGAAATAAAGGGCTCCACCTCCCATTTGACCTTGCAAAGCCTTTTCCAAACTTTAGAGTCCCCATTCTTAGGAGAGATATTAGTCGAATAGTTACCCACGCAATATTTAGAGATCATAAAGTTAGACCAAAGATTCTCTTTAGTGCGAAATTATACCAACGCTTAAAGGACAAGGCCTTAGCAAGGCCATGTTAAGTTTTTCAACCAAGACCACCTTCAGCCAAAACACCACAACACTTATCCTAAGCAGCCCAAGAAATTTTAGAAGAAGGGGAAGCACCTTTCCAAAAGAACTTGTTAATAAGCTTGTGATCCTACTACAAATAGTATGAGTAGGAAAAATAGTTTGAAACATGTAAATAGGTAAAATACAAAGAACACTTTTAATCAGAGTCACCATACCACCAAAACTAAGAAAGTTAGATTCACAAGATGAGAGCTTTTTCTGAACAGAAGCAATAAGATCATCAAATAAAAAAGTCTATCTTTTGCCCTTAAATAGAGGAACACCAAGATACTTGATAGGCAAGTTAGCATGAGTAAAACCAGTAGCATCCTTAATAGCTAAAATATTCTCATTGGAGATCCTCTTAGAAGCAATAAAGCAGCATTTATTTTTACTAAAAGAAAGGCCACTAACCATTTCAAAAAGATTGAAAAAGTCCATAATTTTATGAATTCTATTAATAGTTGCATTAGTAAAAACAATAATGTCATAAGCAAAGCATAAATGAGATATATTGAAGCCTCCCAAAGTTCTAAAGTAAAGACCAGGATTCATCTGAAATAAGCTAGAGAGACCCCTAAACATAAACTCAGACGCAATAATAAAAGGGCAGGGGAATTCAGATCACCCATCCTTAAGCCATGAGAAGACTTGAAGAAACCATGATTGGAGCCATTAAGAATGATGAAAAAATAAACATTTTCAATACAGTTCTTAATAAGATTAATAAACACAGAGTTAAAGCCAAAAATCTCAAGCATAAAGTAAATGAAATTCCAATTAATATTATCATAAGCCTTAGCAATATCAAGTTTTAAAATCACAATACCACCTCTATCCCAGACATCCAAATCTTGGCTTAATTCTCGAGTCAAAAGAATATTCTCAGTGATAGCCCTACCTTTCACAAAATCCATTTTATAGGGAGAAATAATTTTAGGTAAAATCAAAGAAAGATGATTTGAAATAATTTTAGAAACCAATTTTCTGAAGAAAGTATATAAACAAATAGGATGGAAATCATTCCAAGTTTGAACAAAATTATTTTTAGAAATAAGCACTAACAAGGAAGAAGTAAAAAATTTGGGGATAGGATTACCAGCAAAAAATCCAAATTAGCAGAAAAAATATCATTATGAATAATGTGCCAATAATTTTGAAAGAAAAGAGTCATAAAACCATTAGGACCTACCATCGAATCTCTATTCTAGCCCAACAAAGTTTCTTTAACCTCCTCAACAGCGGGAGGCCTATAAAGAGAAGCATTATCCTCAAGGGATAGAAGTTAGGGAATAAAAGAGTGATCCATAACTTGAATATGATTGAAATATTTATTAAAATGGTTTTCAAAATTAAGCACAACTAAATTAGTAATCTCAACAAAGTTGTTAGAATATGATCCATCCTCCTTTTGGATGTTGTTAATACTATTCTTAATCCTTTTTTTCTTAGTTAAAGCATGAAATTACTTAGTATTGTTACCATCCTCAACCAAGTGCTTAGCAGTAGCTTTCTGGTTCCAAAAGATCTCTACCTACGCTTGAAAGTTAAAAAGATCAAGTTTGCATTACTTTAATAAAAAAAAATTAGCATCAGAAGGATCAGCCTAACATAAATTCTCATTAGAAGTAACACATTATTCAGCTTGTAAAATATTAGAAAAGATATTTCTGAACACATTGTGATTCCACCAATTCAAAACTTGCTTCAACCTCTTAAACTTAAACCAAAGCCTTTTCATACCAAAAATAGAATTGTTAAAATAGTTGCTATTTGCATGCTTTACATTTTTGCAACTTATATAGTTTTGATGATTCCAAACATTATTGTTCAAATGTGTAGTTATCTCCTAACAATTTTAGAAGATTTGTATTTGCTCTTGTGTGTACTAACATTTCAGGAAAATTAGACTCCAGACTACTTTGAAAGTAAGTGATTGTAATTGAGAGAATAAAAACATACACACACACATAAGGAGATCATATTTAAGTTATACTGATCGTACGGGATGATATCAGATTGTACGGGACGATCAGATAGTTATCTCCTATTGAGCACATAGAACGAATAGGAACTGGCTTGAAAAATTTTTTAAGTCTTATTCGTCCGGGACGAATTAAATTATCGTCCAGGACAATCTGGTCTCTGTAAAATTTTTGTCCAGACGAAATTAATTATCATCAAAAAATGAGTTGCTCTCTGTAAAATTTTCGTCCAGACAAATTTAATTATCGTCCAGGACGATCTGGTCTCTATAAAATTTTCGTCAAGACAAAATTAATTATCATCAGAAAACGAGTTGCTCTCTGTAAAATTTTCGTCCAAACGAAATTAATTATCGTCCAGGATGATCTCGTCTCTATAAAATTTTTGTCCAGATGAAATTAATTATCGTCAGAAAACGATCTGCTCTCTATAAAAATTTTGTCCTGACGAACCAATTTTCGTCCAGACGATTAACCGACTTAGAACAGTTTTCAACAATTTTCTAGACCGACCTAGTAATAACCGTTCATACCGGACGAACTTAGTTCGTACGGGACGATCAGTGTGTACGAAGACATTTCATACACATATACAAATAGGGTCGTTTCAAAGCGTTTAAGTAAAATAGTCCAAGGCGATCCACGATCGTACAGGAAGATCCACTGCGTACAGAATTGAAAACTTGCAGTTTTTGGACGATTTTTCTTGTCTTTTGAATAAATAGTCCAAATTACACTGCCACCAAATCTTTTTGTCATTTGATCTTCGTGCCTCTTGAGAGAATAGCAAAGGAGAGAGTGTGAGAGTGCATTCAAAGGAGGATTCCTACCACTGGAGCGTGAAGGCTTCACTTGGAGTTCAAAGGTAAGAATCTCTACTTGTGAATTGAGATTACTTCACTCTTTTCTTTCTTCCTTCTAGATTTCTTGTGAGAAGATCTGCCAAGAAGATCTGGTTCGCTGCCGACACTTGGAGAGTGTGAATAGCCGAAAGGATCGCTTCCTACACTTGGAGAGTGTGAACAGCTGTAGGGTTCTCTGCCCACACTAGGAGAGTGTGAAAGGACGGTAGGGTTCTCTGCCCACATTAGGAGAGTGTGAAAGGACGGAAGGGTTCTCTGCCCACACTAGGAGAGTGTGAAAGGACGGATGGTTCTCTTCCAATATTGGGGATTGTGTCAAAGGACGACAGTTCTCTACCAACACTAGGGATTGTGTAAAAGGACGACGGTTCTCTGCCGCACCGGGTAGTGGTGAAAAGAGTGTGTTGTAAAGGCTTCTCCGCCTTGCTGTGGGCGCAAAAGGAGAGTCACATTGTGGTATTAGTGCAATACTCGGAGGGTGCCTCCGGGGAGTGGATGTAGGTCTGGTTATAGACCAAACCACTATAAATCTGGTGTAATTTACTTTACAGTTTTTACGTTTCCGCATTTTATTTTTTAAGTCTTAAAAACTCTGTGGTTGAAAAAGTTTTTCTACAAAACTTAAAAAAAACAATTTTTATTTCGGTTCAACATAATTTTAAATGAGGGCTTAAAATTTTTGAACTACCAATTCACCCCCTCTTGGTAGCCTTTGGGACATTAACTTAGGCTTAACAACCTAATTACTAGACTCAACAAGTGGTATCAGAGCATCGTTTCAAAATCATAAGTTTGAAATACTTTTTGATTAACGTAGATGGTTACATTTGTAAACCAAAACACACCTGAGGGTTACTCTATCACTAGACCTCCACTGTTTGACAATATTTCTTTTGATTTTTGGAAAACATGTATGTCTACTTTCTTACAGTCACTTGATTATCGCATGTGGATGTTAGTCCAAGAAGGTTACACAAAACCAACTAGATTAGTTGATGGAGTTAGGGTAGAAACACCTTATACAGATTGGACTATAGAAGAACGTGACTTAACACAATTAAATGCCAAATGTTTAAATAGTTTCATTTGTACTTTAAAATCTGAAGACTACATGCGGGTTTCCACTTGCAAAAGTGGAAAGGACATATGGGATAGACTTTGTATAACTTATAAAGGGACAAATGAGGTTAAGCAATCAAGACTCAATATCTTGTTACATGACTATGATTTGTTTTGCATGAAACCAAATGAATCTATTTCAGACATGTACACAAGATTCACACAAATTGTCACTTCTTTGCACGCACTTGGTAGGGAATTAACTAATGCTGAAATGGTTAATAAAATTCTTCAATGTTTACCTACTGCTTATGATGCTAAAATTATTGCAATTACAGAGTCTAAAGATCTCAACATTTACTCCATTGACAATCTTCTTGGTTCACTCATTGCTTATGAGCAAGGAGTAAGTCAAAGAAAGATTGATGCAGGTGAACCACAAAAGGAAAAGAATATTGCACTGAAACTGGAAGAGTCAGAGAGTGAACACTCACAACCTGAGGATGAAGATGATATTGCATTGATGACTAGACAATTCATAAGCTTTTTAAAGTGGAAGTAGAAGAGATGCCAGCAATGGAATAGAGGTAAGTATAACAAGAATGGCAAGGTTTCTAATGAAGTGATTTGTTATGAATGCAGGAAACTAGGTCATATCAAGACTGATTGCCCAAAACTCAAAGCCACTCCTAGCAAGGAGAAGGTAGAGGAAAAACTAATGGAAAAGAAGGGCAAGAAGAAGTTTCAAAGAGCTTTCTGGGCGGACTCAGCTTCAGATTCATCTGAGACTGAAAAAGTAGAAGAAGTCACCAACCTTTGCTTGATGGCAGATAATGTTGATCAATTAGATCAAGAAGAGGTATGTGACTTAACTTATGATGAATTATTTAAAGTTTCTGAACACATGCATTATGCATATAGGAAAATGAAAAAGATGCATGCTAGTGTAAGTTTTGAATTTGAAGAGCTTAAGAAGGAACATGAAATCCTTAGGAAAGATCATGCATTAATAGATAACAACCACATGAAACTTCTTGATGAATATGATGACTTGAATAAGAATTTTGAGAATTTAAAATCATCCTATGTTGAACTTGAAAAAGAATTTAAGAATTTTAAGGATGAATCTGAGAGCAAGACATATAGAATCAATTATACCAATCGAATCTTGGAAGATATGAATTCATTTTACAAACTCACAATAAGAGCTCTCAAGGATAATAGGAACCCCCCTAAACTTGAAGATTTTACAAATCCTAAATATTATCCTAAATTCATGAAATCTCTTAGAAGATAATCATATGGAAGAAAACATAGGAATATTTTTCCTAATGTTAAATGTAATAATTGTGGATTTTTGGGACATATATCTCACACCTGCACTTTAAAAATGAAAACTAATTTGGTGTGGAGAACTAAGATGCATAAACCTAGACATATTATATATGCATCTGATTATAAATTTCATAAAGGTGAACCCAAACCTGTTTGGGTTCCCAGGTCTAACATTTGAGAATTTTGAAGGAGTGCTCTCACACAAGACCTCATGAGAGCATATGGTACCTGGACAGTAGATGTTCAAAGCATATGACTGGAGATACTACTCAATTCATAATGCTAGAAGCCAGGAGTGGAGGCAAGGTTACACTTGGAGATAATACCACAAAGAAAGTTGTTGGATCAGGTATGATTGGAAATTTGAAAAACTTTTTCATAGACAATGTGTTATTAGTTGAAGGCTTAAAACATAATTTGTTAAGCATAAGTCAGCTATGTGATAAGGGCTATAATGTAAAATTTTTACCTACTAGCTGCATAATAAGCCTAAATGGGAAAAATGTTTTAAATGGAAAAAGGGTAAACAATGTTTACATGCTAGATTTAAATTGTATTCAATCTTCTACTGCTTTTTGTTTGAAAACTGTTTCTGATGAATCATGGCTTTGGCATATGAGACTTTATCATTCTAGTATGAAAAATCTTAGAAGAATTACCTAAAAGAACTTAGTAAGAGGTATACAAAAACTATACTTTACTAAGGACCACCTTTGTGATGCATGACAATTAGGAAAACAAGTTAAGCCCTCTTTTAAGTCCAATAAAGATCTTAGGACCAGTAAACCTTTAGAAATTCTTCACATGGAACTTTTTGGACCTGTAGAAACTGTAAGTTTAGGAGGGAAGGTATACGGATTTATTATAGTGGAAGATTTCTCAAGATTCATTTGGGTTAGATTTCTTTTTCATAAGAGTGAATCGTTTGAGGAATTCAGAAATTTTTCTACTTGGATTCAAAGAAAACTAGGGAGTGAAATAATTTCTATACAAAGTGATCATGGAGGAGAATTTGAAAATGAATGATTTGAAAATTTCTGTAAAGAAAAAGGGATTGATCACAATTTTTCTGCACCTAGAACCCCTCAACAAAATGGGGTAGTTGAAAGGAAAAATAGAACATTAATAGAAGTCACCTGAGCAATATTGGCATAATACTCACTTCCTAGATATTTTTGGGCTGAGACGGTTAGCACTGCATGTTATTTTCTGAATAGGGTGAATGTGAGATCAAATTTGAATAAAACACCCTATGAGTTGCTAAAAGGTAGAACACCTAATTTGTCTCATTTGAATGTATTTGGTTGCAAGGTGTTCATACATAATAATGGAAAATCTGCCTTAGAAAAATTTGATCCAAAATCAGATGAAGGAATTCTTGTTGGATATTCAAGTGTTGGAAAATCTTATAGGGTATTCAACAAAAGAACCTTAGTCATTGAAGAAACCACACATGTTGTGTTTGATGAATCTGGAAATTTGGAAGAGCCAAATGTTGTTAAAGAAGAGATTGAAGAAAACTCCCAAAAGATTGATAGATAAATTTGGAAGAAAATGTGGAAGAAATTTTGGAAAGAGAAAATCTTTTGACTAGATATTTGAGATTTTCTAAAAACCACCCAAATGAATTGATTATAGGTGAACCAAGTGAGGGTGTTAGAGCTAGGTGTGGATTAAGAAGTCAATCATTCAGCCATTATTTCAACTATTGAACCCACTAACATTGATCAAGCACTTTCTGATGAATTTTGGATATTGGCCATGCAAGAAGAGTTAAATCAATTTGTAAGAAATAAAGTTTGGGAATTAACTACAAGGCCAAAAGATCAAAGTATTGTTGGAACCAAGTGGGTATTCAAAAATAAAATGAATGACTCAGGAGTAGTCATTAGAAATAAGACTAGATTAGATGCTAAGGGGTATAATCAAATTGAAGGAATTAATTTTGAGGAGACTTTTGCCCCTGTAGCTAGAATTGAATCAATTAGGGTTTTACTAGCCTTTGCCTGTTTTAAAGGTTTTAAATTGTTTCAAATGGATGTCAAGAGTGCCTTTTTAAATGGGGTAATTGAGGAAGATGTTTTTGTAGAACAACCTCTAGGTTTTGAAAATTCTAAATACCCAAATCATGTTTTCAAGTTAAAAAAGCATTATATGGATTGAAACAGGCACCTAGGGCTTGGTATGAGAGGTTGAGCACCTTCCTACTTGAAAGATCTTTTGAAAAAGGAAGTGTGGATACAACTCTCTTTTTAAGAAAATTTGGAAAGGATATACTTATTGTTAAATTTTATGTGGATTACATCATCATTGGATCTTCAAATAAAAATCTTTGTGATGATTTTTCTAAAATAATGAGTAGTGAATTTGAAATGAGTCTAATGGGAGATTTAAATTACTTTCTAGGATTTAGCATTAAGCAACTTGAGGAAGGTACATTTCTTAATCAAACTAAATATATTAAGGACATCCTCAAAAAATATGAAATGGATAATGCTAAACCTGTTAGTACACCAATGAGTTCCTCAGTTCAGTTGGATAAGAACCTTAAGGGAAAATCTATTAATCAAAAGAAATTTTGAGGGATAATTGGATCTTTACTTTACTTGACTGCTAGCCGACCAGATATTATGTTCAGTGTTTGCTTATGTGCTAGATTTCAATCAGATCCAAAAGAATCACATTTGACAGCAGTGAAAAGAATTTTATGATATTTACTAGGAACTCAAAACTTAGAGATTTGGTATCCTAAGTTTAGCTCTTCATTTGAAATTATTGGTTACTCAGATTCTGACTTTGCAGGCTGTAGAGTGGATAGAAAAAGCACTTCTGGAACATGTCAATTCATTGGAAATTCATTAGTTTCATGGTCTAGTAGAAAACAAAATTCAGTGGCACTATCTACTGCAGAAGCAGAATACATTGCATTAGGAAGTTGTGTGGCACAAGTACTTTGGTTAAAATAGCAGTTGATTGATTTAGGATTATCTATAGGAACTATTCCAATTTATTTTGACAATACTAGTGCTATTTGCATTTCCAAAAATCCTATTCAACATTCTAGAACCAAACACATTGACATAAGGCATCATTTCATAAGGGATCATGTATCCAAGGGAGAAATTGAACTCACACATGTTTCAACTGAAAATCAACTTGCAGACATTTTTACAAAACCTTTAGCCTTTGATACCTTCAGTACATTAAGAACAAGGCTTGGTGTTATTGATTTGAATGCTTAAATAAAAATGTTTTTGCAACATTGATATTTATGTTTTCTTAGTTTATTTGTCTTTGATTTTTGTTTTGAATTTTGTGATTTTTGAGTGTTTTGATTGAGTTTATTTTAGAGTCTGTGGTTTTATCTTTATTTTCTGTGTTTTGAATGTTTTGTTTGTTTTTCTTTAATAAAAAATTCAAAAATCCAAAAATGTGTGGAAATCGTCCGGGATGAAAATTTTCGTACTGGACGATGTGTGTTAAATTCAGTTTGCGTGATATGAAACGTTTTTTAGAGCAGTTTTTAATGTAGTTCGTCTGTACGATCAAATGATCGTCCAGGAAGAAATATTTAGTTTGTCTTTATTAAAAAGTTCAGTATATTTTCTTAGTTGTTTTAATATTATGAAATGAATATGTAATCATTTTCATTAATATCAATGCATGTTGTACTTGAATCAAATTTGGTTTGTTTTTGGAATGTGGTTAATTTTTATGAATTTCATTAGTCTTATTTAATCTTAATTGTGCTTAAATTAGATTATAATTTGAGATGAATTATATTAGAAAATCTAGTCTTTCTAAATTTAAAAGTTGTTTATAACTTGTTATAATTAGAACTTTTAAATTCATGTGTATTCATTTAGACTACATAAAAGTTAATATTATTATTGCAATATAGATGTTTTCTTATTTTGTATTTTTATGCTTAAGTGATATTTATGCACTTAGAAATATTTGAAATTTTAGATTATTGATTTTGGAAAGATTTGGTCTCAATTACTCTTGAAAATTGTACAAAGAGTACAAAAATCAAAAGGAATGCGCAAAGGTTCACAAATATGAAAAAGAGGCACAAAATTAGCCCAATGTCAAAAGATGCACAAAAATGTGCCCAAAATTTTGAAAAAGATGCGCAAAGCGCCACATTTGGTAATTCTCTTCTTTCCAAATTCTTTCAATCTCTTAATTCAAATTGATCTTATGTTCATTTATATTCTATTGAACTTTGAAATATAGAATTTTTATACATCTCTCTTGTAATGATTTTTTATATTCAAATGTCTAAATTGAATCATGTTTTTGATAAATTCTTCTTACTTACAATGTTATATCACTTCTTAAATTTTATGAATTTCTATGATTGACCTAATGTTATTAGTTTTAGATTGCATACCTTATGACAATCACCATTTAGATTAAATTTTTAAATGAATTTCATATAATTACTTACATTTCTTGTCTATTTTTTCTTCACTTTTTGTTGTTGTCAAAAAGGGGGAGAAATTATTGTATTTGTATGTTTTTGTTTTTATTGTGTTTGTATGTTTTGTTTTGTTTTAATTATTTTGTTTGCATTTTGTTTTTGTGTTTAACTTTGTAATTTTGTTAAAAAAATT
The DNA here is from genome assembly GCA_016618105.1 of Dendrobium huoshanense. Lineage (NCBI taxonomy): Eukaryota > Viridiplantae > Streptophyta > Magnoliopsida > Asparagales > Orchidaceae > Dendrobium > Dendrobium huoshanense. Next base: position 33,564,195 of record CM028351.1, on the reverse strand, counting down.
TTTTTGAAAAAACAAAAATTTTGTTCTTTGGTTCAAAATGCATCCTTATTTTCATGTATTCATCAATTCAGGGGGAGTTTAGGAGATTTGTTTAAATTGAAATCATACAAACAATAATTGTTTTTGCCATCATCAAAAAGGGGGAGATTGTTAAAATAGTTGCTATTTGCATGCTTTACATTTTTGCAACTTGTACAGTTTTGATGATACCAAACATTATTGTTCAAATGTGTAGTTATCTCCTAACAATTTTAGAAGATTTGTATTTGCTCTTGTGTGTAATAACATTTTAGAAAAATCAGACTCCAGACTACTTTGAAAGGGAGTGATTGTAATTGAGTGAATAAAAACATACACACACACACATAAGGAGATCATATTTAAGTTATACTGATCGTACGGGACGATATCAGATCGTACGGGATGATCAGACAGTTATCTCCTATTGAGCACATAGAACAAATTGGAACTGGCTTAAAATTTTCGTCCAGACGAAATTAATTATCGTCAGAAAATGAGTTGCTCTCTTTAAAATTTTTGTCTAGACGAAATTAATTATCGTCCAGGACGATCTGGTCTCTGTAAAATTTTCGTCCAGACAAAATTAATTATCGTGAGAAAACAAGTTGCTCTCTGTAAAATTTTAGTCCAGACAAAATTAATTATCGTCCAGGATGATCTGGTCTCTGTAAAATTTTCATCCATACGAAATTAATTATCGTCAGAAAACGATCTGCTCTCTGTAAAAATTTCGTCCAGACGAACCAATTTTTGTCCAGGCGATTAACCGACTTAGAATGATTTTCAACAGTTTTCTAGACCGACCTAGTTCGTACCGGACGAACTTAGTTCGTACGGGACGATCAATGTGTACGAAGACATTTCATACACATATACAAATAGAGTCGTTTCAAAGCGTTTAAGTAAAATCGTCCAAGATGATCCACGATCGAACAGGACGATCCACTGCGTACAGAATTTAAAACTTGCAGTTTTTGGATGGTTTTTCTTATCTTTTGAATAAATAGTCCAAATTAGATTACCACCAAATCTTTTTGTCATTTGATCTTCCTGCCTCTTGAGAGAATAGCAAAGGAGAGAGTGTGAGAGTGCATTCAAAGGAGGATTCCTACCACTGGAGCGTGAAGGCTTCACTTGGAGTTCAAAGGTAAGAATCACTACTTGTGAATTGGGATTACTTCACTCTTTTCTTTCTTCCTTCTAGATTTCTTGTGAGAAGATCTGTCAAGAAGATCCAGTTCGCTGCCGACACTTGGAGAGTGTGAATAGCCGAAAGGATCGCTTCCTACACTTGGAGAGTGTGAACAGCTGTAGGGTTCTCTGCCCACACTAGGAGAGTGTGAAAGGACGGTAGGGTTCTCTGCCCACACTAGGAGAGTGCGAAAGGACGGAAGGGTTCTCTGCCCACACTAGGAGAGTGTGAAAGGACGGAAGGGTTCTCTGCCCACACTAGGAGAGTGTGAAAGGACGGATGGTTCTCTGCCAACACTGGGGATTGTGTAAAAGGACGATGGTTCTCTGCCAACACTGGGGATTATGTAAAAGGATGACGGTTCTCTGCCGCACCGGGTAGTGGTGAAAAGAGTGTGTTATAAAGGCTTCTCTGCCTTGCTGTGGGTGTAAAAGGAGAGTCAGTTTGTGGTATTAGTGCAATACTCGAAGGGTGCCTCCGGGGAGTGGATGTAGGTCTGGTTATAGACCAAACCACTATAAATCTGGTGTCATTTACTTTACAGTTTTTACGTTTCCGCATTTTATTTTTTAAGTCTTAAAAACTCTGTGGTTGAAAATGTTTTTCTACAAAACTTAAAAGAAATAATTTTTATTTCGGCTCAACATAATTTTAAAAGAGGGCTTAAAATTTTTAAACTACCAATTCACCCCCCTCTTGGTAGCCTTTGGGACATTAACTTAGGCTTAACAACCTAATTACTAGACTCAACAAGAATTATTAGGATGTAAAGGAGCTTGCTAGTTATAATTAACAACAATAAAAAAGGAATTATTAAGTAACCACTTATTTTGGAATCTAAAGTGAGAAGAGGTAGTACATTGTCGATTCTTAATGTTGATAAGCAGAGGAGAATGATTAGATGAAGTTCTACTCAGATGCTGCACATTAGTAAAATTAATGGAATTAATCCAAGAATCATTAAAAAGCACACGATCAAGCCTTTACTATAAGTGATCCCAATTCTAGGTAAAGTTATTGCCAACAAATCAAATATCAATCAAATTGCAAGACAAAATCATATTATTGAAATCAGACATAGAACAATAAGAAGGGGAAGACCCCCCAATCCGTTTAGAAGGGGTAGTGATAGCATTAAAGTCACCACCAACCAAACAAGGCAAATCATATATATTATGAAAATTCAAAAGCTGATCCCATAATAATTTTCTAGTGTAAAGGCAAGAGGCAGCATAGACAAAAGAAGCACATCAATGAAAATTAGAAGCCTCAATTTTATAATGCATTACTCAAATAAAATCTCTTATAACATAAATTTTAAAATGAATTTTCCAAAAAACCCAGATTTTTTTAGCCACATTCACAGTGGCATGGTTAAAAACAAAAAAATGAGAGGTCCTAAGCAACCTAGAAGCGGGGAAAATGGGTTCCAGTAAGATAAGAATAGAAATATTTTGAACACGATATAAATTTTTAACACGAATCCTAGAAGACAGACAACCAATGCCCCTAACATTCCAAATAAAAGTACTAAACATAAAGAAGTATTAATGAGAAGTATTCAAATGGGTACTTCTAGAAATGTTTCTAGGTGGTTGTAAAGAGATATGCTTTGGCTTTCGCCCTATTTTACTATGAAATTTAATAAAACTAGTATCATTATCATCCTTGATAAAACATCTAGCAGCAATATGCTTTTCCTCAGTATCAGTAAGAGCATCACTATTATAATTAGAAGTTGAAGGAGTCCTACTATCATTTGAATGATTCCTGTGTAAATTAGAACACTCATCCTCTATAAACCCACCATCATCCTCCCAATTGTCAATAGCCTTCATGATCGACTCTTTAAAGCAGGTGGAAGGTAATTGACAGTGATCCATGGACACAAATTCTCCTTCCTCTAAAGCCATGTCATTCTTCTCACCTTCAATAACAACCAATTGATCATCAACATTAGTAACCTTCATGGATTCTTGAACAATTACAGGATTAGGAACCATAATATCACTAGCATTAGAAATATTGTGGTTAATAATGTAAGAAAGAGATTTTTCAACATTAAGTAAAGCATGGTCCATAATATTCTCGCAATCAGTAGAAGAAGCATTTAAAAGAACAACATCCTGTTCTTGAGGTACATTGAAAGAGTCATTTAAAATAATAGGTAGAGAATTTTTCTCACCTCCCACCAACGGATTCTCATGCAGAGGGGAGTGGCTAGGGTTAATATCCACCAATGGTATCAAGTTAAGTTGAGGATCATTTATTGGAACAGTATGATCAATTTCAATAACTTTATCCCCATTTGATTGTTTCAAAGAATTTTTATCAGAATGCAAGTGAGGATGTTTCCGAAGACATTCGTTCAAAGCATGTCCTTGCATTTTATAGAAAGAGCAAAAGATAGGTAAATTTTCAAAATCAATTTTTTTGGAAATAGACTTTGATTTTGGACCCAATCTAAATTTCATTTGGATATTTCTTAGAAACATCTAATTCAACCAACACCCTAGCAACTGATGGCCTCGAAACTGAAGTAGTTGTTTGATCAGTTGGTAAGGGGAGACCGAAGATAGAAGCCATACCAAAAAGAATTTGATGGTTAAAAAAATGCAAATGCAAATTAGGAAATGATATCCAAACTGGAGCAATAGGAGATTCTTCCCTAACGTCAAAATCTGGATTCCATTTCACTAACAACATTTGACACACTTGAATATAATATGATCTTTTAAAAAAATTTGACTATAGTCAATATCATTGACCAGTTGAATCGCAACATGACTTTAATCAAGCAAACCCACATGAAACAAACTAGAGAGCTTAAGATTGACAAAAAACTTTTGAATGACATTAAGATTAGGCCTTCTCAAGACAAATTAACCAACAAAAGTTAAAGCTTAAGGAGCAACCTGTTGATCCACCACCGAATCATAAAAAAGAAGAGCCAGACAGCCCTTAAATGACGACTGAACAAACTTAAATCTTGAAGATGATGAGGAAGATCCAGCGAGAGCCTCTTTGAAAGAACGTGTTTTCTCCTCAAATCTAGAGGAAGAAATAGGGTTCATTGATGACAAGGTCATCATCGTCTCGCTTGAAAAAATAAAGAGAAAAACAAACTCAAAACATGATAGAGATCTAGTTAAGAAAAATCACAAAAATTAATCAAAACCACAAAAAATCCAAGCCAGGAGGCCTAGAATTGAGCGCACGGAGAGGAGCTCTAAAATTACCCTGAAATCGCCTCAGAGCAAGAGCTAGAGAGACGTTGGAAGTTTTTTTTTTTTAATTTTTACTTTTGTATTCCATGCCATGTTAGGGTGTATACTAGTTTAGTGTTTGTGCACACATACACTGGGTGTGAGAAAATAAATTTTTAAAATTATGAACTAAACGTATAGTATAATCTAAATTATACTATATAATAAGTTATTCATAAAATTATTTAAAATGTCTAATCATGTAATTAATTCTTTTAAGAAATTCATACTATATAAAACATGATCATATTGTATGATCTATTTATTTTGAAAACCCTAACCACAAAATCAAATTTAAATAATTTTAATTTTTTATTTTGCACTATTTGCAATATAAGAATCACTTCGTGCTATACGATATTTGAAAACTTATGTTAATCCCCATAAATAGTCATTCAAATTAGAGCTTCATTAATATGGTAAATTGTACTATATGATGTTAATTAAATGTTATGATTGAAAAAGAAAATATATACTCATCAAGGAGATCATTCTAGTTGAAATATTAGTTTTTGAATTAATCATAAAGCTTGATGTCAATTGTACTGGTTGACTGGTTAGGATGATTTTGAACATCCAGGAGACCATCCTATAAGATCTTAAGACAAGTAATCTAATCATATTATACAATCTTAGATCATACTATATGATTAATATACTATACTTGAACAATTCTTTTTATGAATGTTTCATCGTACTGAATGAACTTGAATTTTTAAACTAATCATACTATATAATATTTGATTAACTTGTATGAATAGAGTCGATATAATTGAATTTTTAAGTTTTTTAAGCCTTGTATAAAACATTTCTTTTAGTGTTTTAAAATGTTCTTTGGTTGATAAAGGGATTCTAAGAGAGACCTTTGTGAGCTCTTAGTGCATAAGACAAGAAGATGGTGAAGTTGTGAGAGTGGGAGGAGTGGGAGAGGATTATGCATAGTTTTTCTAAGAAAGCTTGTACATTTCTTCCTCTTGTTGCTTTGTTGGTCTCTTGGTGTTGCCCAAGGGAGAAAGGTTACAAGGCTGAAGGCTTAGGCTCTTTGCCTTTATCAAGAGAGTGAATAAGGATTCTAGGTTCACTACCTTCACTTGGAGGGTGAAAAAGCTTTTAGGTACTCTGCCATCACCAGGAAGGTGAAAAAGATTTTAGTACTCTGCCTCACCAAGTTGGTGGAAGAGAGTGTGTAAGGGATTCTTCTCCTTAATATGGGAGATAAAGGATAGATATTAAAAGTTTTAGTTCAATACCCATAGAGGAGGACTTTGGGAGTGGACATATGTAAAGTTTTTTCCGAACAACTATAAAATCTGGTGTGTTCATCCTTCGGTTTTCACTTTATTTTTCTTGCATCTTAATTTCTTGCTTGTTTATTATTCCTACAATTCTCTATTTTGATTATTAAGCTTTGGTTGTTTTAATTATTTTCATTATAAAAATTAAAGGAGAAAAAAATTATATTTATTTTATTAAGTTCTTTCTCTTGTATTTGTGCTTTTTTAAAAAAATCAAAAAGGTCTTTTTTAGAATAATTTTAAATAACCAATTCAGCCCGTCTTGGTGTTCCTAAGGTAGTTTAACTAGTTTTATCCACCTCTCTTGAACTTTTAATTAGTATCAGATCGGGTCTCAAAATTGGTGATTTAAAAACTTTGAGAAAAGATCAAATGGAATATGTTGGGAACAAAAACACTACAGAGGGTTATTCAATAAATTGTCCTTCATTATTTGACCACATACTATTTAACTTTAAAAATTTGCATTTCTATATTTTTGTAATCTATTAACTATTGCATGTAGCTCATGAATCAAATAGGATATTCACCTCCATCTCCGATTATTAACACATTAAGGAAGAATTTTTTTTTAATGAATGGAGCTATAAGGATAAATACTTTGCATAACTAAGTCCTAAATGTTTAAACTATTTATTTTGTGAACTTAAATCAAAAGAATATACGAGTGTCTCTACCTTTTCCAATGACAAGGATATATGGGATAGGTTGGGCATCAATTATGAGGGAACTAGTGAAATTAAACAGTCTCATTTAAATACTTTGTTGCATGATTCAAAAATCTTTCACATGAAACATAATGATTCTATCTCAGTCATGTACACTAGGTTTATGTAGATAGTGACATCACTACATGCTCTACGAAAAGAACTATCAAACTCTGAGAAGGTCAATAAATTTATGTATTATCTACCTAGTAGCTACAATAAAAAATTTATTTATATAAGATAATTTAAATATTTAAATGTGTATTCTATTGATAATTTTCTTGGCTCACTCATTACCTACAAGCAAAGAGTGAGTCAAATATTGCTTGATGCAAGTGACAGGAAGAAGGACAAAATCTTGGAAATAAAAGCTAATAATTCTGAAAGTGATAGCTTTGTAGCTGAAGGAGATGATGAAATAATAATAATGACCTAGTAAGTCAAAATATTTTGAAGACAAAAGAAAAATGTTATCAATAATAGAACAAAAGTAAACAATGTAGAAATGTTAAAGTTTCATTTGACCCCATTTATTTTGAATGCAAGAAACTAGGAAATTTAAAATCTGAATGCCCTTGCTAAAAAGCTCATACAAATAATGAAAAAGGACTGGGAGAAGTCAAACTTTAGAATGGTGAAGAAAAGAATGTAGTTGGTTATTTGGGTAGACTCCAACGCAAATTCCTTATAACATGAAGCATAGAAGGAGGTAACAAATTTATGTTATACCCTTGCATGATAGAGTCGCCTATGCCAAAGCAGATGGTCTTGATCACTCTGATTAATATAGACATGGGAACTAACCTATGATGATTTATTTTCTATATCTAAAAAAATGCATGAATAATATAGGAAACTAAAGAAACTCCATGCTAAATTGAACTTGAAATTTTATGAACTAAAAAAAGGGCATAATAGTTATAGCACTGAGCACTTTTATTTTCATAAAGAGCAGGCTACTCTACTTGATGAGTATGATAATATTAATAAGAAGAATATTTAGTTAATTAAATCACATAATTCTTTAAAATTTGAGCATAATGAGTTGGAAAATCATAAGAATAATTAGGAACACTTGCATATAAACTAGACCATAGTGAGTATGCATTAAAACTTGAAGTTGATATCTTTAAATGTGCAAATTAATTCTTTAGAAAGAAAGTTCATGCACATCAAAATAATGAACCACCACTTGCACTGTTATAACCCCAAAGAACAATATGAATCTCACATCCCTAGAAAGATATATTATGACTCACCAAGGTAAGATAATCCATTTACAGGTGTTACGAGTTACACTTGTGGCATGGTATGATTCATAGCCCAGTCTTGCACTATATACCATAAAACACATCTTGTGTAAAGGACTAAACTAAATACATCACAGCATAACATGCATGTCAGTAAAGGTGAAACCAAATTGGTTTCCCAAATCTAAGCTTTGATTGACTTTGTAAGGGTGATCTTATAGAAGACCCAGTTAGAGCATGTGGTACTTAGATAGCTGATACTCAAGACACATGACTCAAGGTTTAAATAAATTCATCACACTAGAAGAAAAAGGGAGGAGGCAAGGTAATAGTGGGAGATAACAACTCATGTAAAGTTTTGGGTTCATTTATGATTAGTAACTCTATAAATTTTATAATTGAAAATATTTTTCTAGTAAATGATCTGAAACACAATTTGCTTAGTATTAGCCAATTGTGTGATAAAAGTTTTGATGTTAAATTTCTCTACACTAAGTGCTTAATTAACTTAAATGGAAACATCATTTTAGAGAGTAAAAAATTAATAATGTTTATATACTTAATTTGAATTATGTATATTATTCAAATTCATTGTGTTTAAAATATGTTGTTGATGAATACTAGCCATGACATAGATGACTATTTCATAGAAGCATAAAAAACCTAGGAAGATTGGATAGAAAGACCTAATTAGGGCATAAACAAGCTAGCTCTATGGACCACCTTTGTGATGTCTGCTAACTAAGAAAAATTTAAATCATCATTTTATTCAATTAAGGATATCATCACCTATAGGCCATTAAAAATCCTGCATATGGACTTATTTAGGCCCTTTAAAACAGCTGGCTTGAGAGTGAATAACATAAGGGTATGTAATTATTGATAATTTCACTAGGTTCACATGGGTTAGTTTGTTATCTCATAAGAGTGAACCATTTGAGGAGTTTAGAATGTTCTCCACATGGATTTAACAAAAATTATGATATAAAATATCAACTATCCATAATAATCATGGTGGAGAATTTGAGAATAAAGCCATAATTGAGTTGATTATCACGCGATGCAATGGCTCTTTGCTCCTTTAGCGATTTTGAGGTGATCTAGGGCTTTCATTCTTGATCTATCGCCTCTTCATTCCTGGCATGGATTTTGTGTGTTTTTATGCTCTATTTTTTCTTTGGTGTTTATTTCATCTTATTTTCTCTTTATATTTTTTTGTTGTGTATTTGGGTTTTGTGGTATTTGGAAGATGACGACTTCGTCATCATCTATACCTCTGCCTGCTATGCTTTCAAATGAAAAGTCCAGATTGTTTAACAAGGTTTTGGCTAGCTCTTCTTAACTTCCACAAAATTTTAGTTCATTCATACTTGCTTTAAAGGTTTTCCAGCTTTGATGTTTGATGACTCTGTGGTTTTGATGCTGGCTACTCCTTTTTCTCTTATGTGGGTTGGCAAGTACATGTCCTTTGTAATTTTTTTATTAATTTGAAATTTTCTGATTCATTTCAAGTTGGTTTATTGGATTCCAGTCATATAACGATTCAAATGAACAATGATCTGGACTATAGTCGTATTTTATCTAAGAGGTCTTATTATATTTGGGGTATTCAAATGAGATTACTCAAATGGACATTTGAATTTGATGTTCATGAGGAATCTCCCATTTTCCCTATGTGGATATCTTTCCGAAGCCTCTAATTGCATTACTTTAATTCCCAAATCTTATTTGATTTGCTTCCATTTTTGGTAGGCCTTTGCAAACTGACCAAGCTACGATGTCCATCTCTTGGCCATCTATAGCCCGTATTTTAGTTGAATTAGATATCTCAAAGAAACACCCTAATGTGATTTGGATTGGTTTGGAACTGAATGGTTATGTCCAAAATGTTGAATTTTAAAACTTACATATTTTTTGCTCTCATTGTAAGATACATGGACATAAATTATTGTATGCTATAGGTTACAGCCACATCTTCGGATGGAGAAGGAATCTTCTAAGCAATCCCATAGAAGTAAATTATCATCGGTTTACCTTGATAATGTGACTCCTAATCTTAATGGAAATATGGGTAATGTTCGTCAAGTGCAAGATAACATTGATGAATCCTTACAACTGGATTCTACTCATGTTGAGCTGAACAATCCTAATGGTGATAATCTGATTAATGTTTAGGATGTTAATCTTAACTCTATCTCTTCTTTACCTGCTATTTATCAAAATGTGAATGAACAAAGTTTTGCTACCAATCTAAATAATGGCTCATCCTCTTATAATGCTCCTCCTGAGTTTAACAAGAATTTTCCTCATATGGAGACTGGGTCATTAAAAAATAATTATGCTAATAAGGAGCTTTCTCGATCAACTATGAATGTTCAGGAGAGTGAAAAAACCAGAGTGGTGAAGCATAACAATGGTAATGAAGTGATGATACCATTATTAAAGATGATGTTTTCTATTAGGAAGGTGAAGCAGTTTGGCATGATTAATGAAAGTAAGCTTCCATTGAATTATGAACATCAAAGTGATTCTTTTACTAACAAAGAGGATATGGATATGATGGCTAAATGTTTTGCTAGAGATAATAAAGATACTAGTTTTTTCCAAGGTTCATAGTTGGAGAGGTAGGAAGCAAAAGAACTTCATTTTACAACCTCCTAGAAACACCTATTCTCATGCTTCTTATTAATCTCTTATCTTTAATAGTTAATGTTATTATTTGGAATGTTAGAGGAATTGATTTTCCTTCATCTAAGTTAAAATTTAAAAACTTATATCGTATGTATAATGTTTCTATCCTTGTTTTATTTGAGCCACTTATTTCCTCTGATAAGTTTCTTGGTACGGCTAAATTTTTGGGATTTAAATATGCTATTTAGAATGTGGCCAATAAAATTTAGGTTTTTGGAAGGATCATATTCGGATAGTTATTATTGGTGAATTTACTCAAGTTATTTATTGTAGTATTGGAAATTCTAATTTTCAATTTTATGCTTCTTTTATTTATGCTGCTTCTACCTGTTATACTAAAAAATTGTTATGGGATCAAATCATTCACTTTTATAGTATTTGTAACTTACCCTGGATTGTTGTAGGAGATTTTAATAATATCTCTAACCCTTCTGAGTGCGTAGGGGGCTCTCTCCTTATCTATGAACTTATGGAGGATTTTAATAATATGATTATGGATTGTAACTTAATTTATATTGGTTTGCTGGTAATAAATTCTCTTGGAATTGTGGGCATTTATGACAAAAGGCTGGATCGGGTGTTATTTAATGATTGTAGGCTTAATTCCTTTGAGTCAACCGCTATTGAGCATCTTAGCAGGACTCTCTCTTATCATTCTCCCCTGCTTATTAGAATTACTACTAGATCTATGGACGTTTATTCTCAATTTAGGTTTCAAAACATGTAGTTGCTTAATGATTCTTTTATGGACTTAGTTCAGGAAAATTGGCATACTCCTTTACATCCAGATAACCCTATTTTTGGTATGAGAAGATTTTGGTTTAAGCTAAAAAAGGATTAAGCAAGTTTCAAAACGGTGGAATTATAATGTTTTTAAGAATCTTTTCTCCAACGTTTTAAATGCTAAAGAAAAAAGTTTATACTTGTGAGACTCAATGTCAACTGGTGCCTTCTGATGATAATTTTAGTTTATTGAGAGAGGCTAAAGATTGCCTTTATGAATTACAAACTCAAGAGGAAATTTTTTTGAAACAAAAAGCTATTGCTAAACAATACAAAATATTTTCATTCTTTATTTAAGAGGAAACATACTATTAGTTTTATTCATAAAATTAATTATGTTGATGGTTCTATTTTTGAGGATGGTGTTGAAATTTCTAATTTAGCTTTTCAGCATTTCCAAAATAATCTTAATAAGGTATTTAGTCCAACTATTATTGACAATCCTTCTATCACCTCTAACCTTATTTCTCAAGATGTTAATATTTTTCTTTCTAAATCTCAATCTTTTGAGGAGGTTAAAGAGATTATTTTTGGTATGAATGGTGATTCGTTTACTGGGCCGGATGGTTTCATGACTAAGTTTTTTTAAAAAACTTGGCATATTATTAGTAATGATCTTTTCCTGACTTTTATTGATTTATTTGCTCGTAATTCTATTCCTAAGTTTTTTACTTCTACGTCTATTATTCTTATCCCATAAAATAACTCTGTTTGTAATTGGAATACTTTTAGACCTATTAGTTTATGCACTTTTTCTTTATAAACTACTTTCTAAAATACTGATGTATTATTTAACAATGTTTTTGCCTAAAATTATCTCTCCTTCTCAAATGGGTTATGTTAAAGGACGTGCAATTGCTAATAATATCTTTTTGGCTCAACAATTTTGTCAAGATCTGCATATCAAGGTTAGATGTGGTATTATGATTTTGAAAGTTGATATTGCCAAGGCTGATGATAACATTGATTTGAATTTTATTTACAATATTATGGTTAGAGGTGGTAATATGATTTTGGCTTTGGCTTAGATTTTATCAATCTTATTAAACATTACATTGAAGGCCCCTACTTTTCTATCATTGTTAATGGTAAGAGCAATGGTTTTTTTAAAGCTTCCCATAGGCTGAGACAGGGTGATCGTATTTCTCCTTCCCTCTTCATTATTGTTGTTGAGTACCTTTCTAAAGGTCCTGCCAATCTTTTTTAGAATTATCCTAGCCTCTATTTTAGAACCTTGGGTGGCTTTCCTATCTTTCATTTATGTTTTGCTGATAACTTTATTATTTTTATGAATGTTATTAATAAGATTAACAGACTCATGAGGATTTTTCACCAATTTGAAATTGTTAGTGGTCTTGCTCTGAATAAGCATAAGTGTTGTTTTATTTCTTCCAAAAAAGTCCCTCATGACTGTATTGTGGCTATTAAGAATTTAACTAGTTTTTTTCATGGCCTTTTACCTATGAAGTATATTGGGGTGACTCTTTTTAAGGGTAAAAAGAAAAAAATTCTTTTTGATGATTTAATTACTGCTGTGAAGAACAATCTTTTGTCTTGGAATTCTAATATTTTTTAGTTTTTGAGGTCGGTCAATTCTCATTAAAAGTGTTCTTTATTCTTTGCCTATTTATTATTTTTAAAACTTTGCTTCTTACTTAAGTTGTTTGTAACAGGATTGACAGGATTTTCAATAAATTTTTATTTGAAAGGGCCTAGTAGCAATTCTAAAATTAACTTTTCCTATTGGGACAAATGCTGTGGTGCTTTAGATGAAAGGGTCTTGGGGTGTAAGACTATGAATGATTTGTCATATGCTTTCTCTTTCAAGTTATGGTACAACTTTCATGATAATATGAGCCTTTGGGCTACTTTTATGGTTACCAAATATTATGAGGGTAAACATCTGACTACATGCTGGTCTAGTAAAGGTGACTCTAAAGTGTGGTTGCATCTTTGCAAAGTTTTTTTGTTTAAAGGAAACCAACAGAGGGGCCAACGCGTTGATTAAAATCAAAATTACAAGGTCCTTAAAGGGACCTCGAGCTTTGCTACTGCTCAAACAAGCTACAATCAAAACAACAAAAAATCCTAAAAGCTCAAGGTCCCTACTACGACAAAATACAAAATATGCTAGAAACAATCTACGATGCACAAGGAGGGGCACCCAAAAAATAGGAAAGAAATAGATACAAACTTTTAGCACTAGCTTCCTGATCCAAAATTGGAAAGCAAAGACCTGCAAAAAAAAGAACCTCCGACTAGTCAACAAAAAGCTCCACCGGCAAAAATAAGGTATTTCAAAAGGAAATGCTACACCACCACACAAAGTAGGATAAATAATCACAAAAGTATAAAAAATAGATAGGAAAATAGGTAATGCAATGAAAAATGTGCCAAGTGAAGCTAATCATGGAATTAAGCCTTAAAGAGCTCAGAATGAAATTATTTGCCTCATTTGGAACATCAACAAGCCACTCAATCCTACCTTCATGGAAACCAAAAACGCACTTAATAAAGCCTAGCCAGCCAATCCAAGAACCAACATAAGGAAAAAAGCACAGCTGAGTGATATAACCCTTACCAAAGCCCAAAATAATCAACCAAAAGCTGCGAGAATACAGACAACATAACATCCCAACAAAATACAACCACCAACACTCCATTTTAAAGTTCTAGCCAGCACTAGAAGGATGCCCACAATAACCAAAAAATAGACTAATAGAGCATAGAAGAAAAATCAAACTAGGCAACCCGAGCTAGGGAAATTATAGGCACAATCGAGAATAACTATAGGTAATAAACCACAAAATAGCTATAGCCATATAAGAGGAAGGCTCAGCTATCTCCCCACTGTTACCCCCAGCACCAAAAAATTTGAAGGTTGAAGAGCAATAATGGGACAAACCATCAACAAAATAACCAGTAAGATCATAGCTCAAGTCAAAATTCACAATAAAATTAGCTAAACTAGAAAACACAAAATGATATTTGTAATAAATCATATGGTAACCAACGATAGAGACACCAATACAGACAAGAAGAAACACATAATAGTACCAAGGAATGAAAGAAAAAATAAGCCAACACCAAAAGACTAGCAATAACAATAACCACAAAAATAGCCAACTGGTCAAGACACCCCCAAAAAAACCACAAAAGATCACCTCCTTCACAACACTGAAAAACAAGCCATCAAAATTAATGCTCCAAGAAAGCCAAATAACCAACCCCCAGTAGGCTAAAAAAAAGAACCAACAAACCCACAAAGATAGCAAGATCATATAGTGCATTATCCAGTGCAAGTGGAACAACCAGAGCAGCAACCAAAAGCCAAAACAGTTATATATAAACATAAGGAACCCCCACACACCTCAAGCTTAAGCAGCCCACGAAGAGGAGCAGGACTATTATACCAAATAAAGTCAGAAACACCATTGAGATCCCAACCCCACCTAGCTAACCAAGTAGTAGAGGCATTACCATCCTAATTAATATGATGAAAAGATTAGTTTAAAAGCAACAAATGTTGTTTAATATCTCTAATTTGATAAAAAAAATATTTGGGTTGCAACACAAATCCACATCAGAAAGAAGAGGAAGAAAGTTGAAACCATAATTAACTTTAATATACAGGTTAAAAACATTAAGAGAGATGCACAATTGAGTACCATATAAATTAGCTCTATGGATAGTAGTATGATAATCACCATTGTGCAGTGGCCCCACAAAGCCAACAATGAGGCAGCCAGTACTATCCCTAAAAACCCCACCATAACAAACAACAGCATCAAAAACCATAACATCAATATTTAATTTAAAGAAGTTACTAGGGGGCTTGTTCTAATGAATAGTATGAACAACAGAAGGAACACTTTCCCTGTTACACCCTAAGACATTAAACATAAATTAGCAATTTTTAAAATTCTTAATAAATATCAAATTGACAGCCAAAAGAGCAACAACCTTATATTTAACTTTTTGAATGACATTATGGTGGAACATCCTAACACCATTGAAAAGGGAGTTATTCCTTTCCAACCAAAGAAACATATAATGAGGGAAGGAATAAGGTCAAAAATGTGGCCTTTAGAATTACTAAACAAACATTTAAGTAAGGATTTAAGGGAAAGATGAGAATTAAAGCAATTTAACTGAAATAATCATCAAAGTAAACCCATGGTCTGACAGCCACAGGACCAAACAAAAATACATGATGCATATTCTTTATTCTACATCTTTGCAAAGTCAAATGGGTTGTTGAGCCCTTTATTTATTGGGGCCTTGGTGGTGGTAATATTTTCTTTTGAAAGGATCGTTGGTTTGGGCGACAATATGTTAATTCTATTATAAATACCGCTTCCAATGTGACTATGAAAGAGAATTATTTCTTTACTAATAATTTTTGGGATTATGAGAAACTTTCTAGTGTTCTTCCTGATTCTATCATTTAGCAAATTTTGACTCTTTTTCTGAACACTAATTCTAGTTATGTTATATTATGTGCTTTAACTTAAGATGGTTGCTTTAGATTAAAGCATGATTGGCATTCCTTTAGATCCAAGCATAAGGTTTTCAATATTTTCTATATGATATTGCATAATAGTATTCCTATCACGGTTGCTACTTTTGTTTGGAGAATCTTACATAAGTTTATTCCTATGGATGATAATTTAATTAGAAGGAGCTTTATCCTTCCATCTAAGTGGTAATGTTGTTATCATATGGATAATATGCATCATGCTTTTCTTTATGGTCCTTTAGCTATTAAAACTTGGTCTTATTTTGACGACATTTGCCATCTAAATTATTTTAATGCCAAATTATCTATTAAAGCTATTCTTAATTATTAGTATATTAAGTCCGAAGGTCATACTAGAAATGTCATTCCTTCCCTTATCTTATGATATTTATGGTTGGATAGGAATAATTCTCATTTCAAAGGTGTGGTTATGAACAACTATAGAATTATTTAAAATATGAAAGATAAGGTCGTGGCTCTTTATTCCGCTAAGTTAATTTCTATCATGAACTTCAAAAATTATTTTTCTATTGTGGCTAATTTAGATCATAAGTTGGAGGTGGATAATCTTTATAAAGATCTTAGGTTTATTTATTGGACTAAGCCCCTTATTAACTCTTATAACTTGAATGTGGATGTCACTATTATAGATTCTAATGTGGGTTTTGGTGGAGTCATCAGAGATTCTCATGGTAATTTTTTTAGGCTTTTGTTGGTCCTTTATTTAATTGTGGTGTTAATTCTGCTACTACTTCTATTATTCATGGCTTAATACTTTTTTTTTCTCTTAATCTCACAAATATTGTTTTTGAGGTTGGTTCTAATTATTCCTTACATTCTTTTAACACTGTGGATGATACAATTTGTTCTTCTACCATGTTTTATATGATGAGTGATATTAAAAATTTATTGACCCTTTTGAATTGCTCTTTTTTGTTTTCCTAAAGGATGGTAATGCATGTGCTAATTGGACTCCTTGGAGGGGGTGTGGCTTGGATTGAATGGATGGTTTCTAAGCTTATAACATTCATACTCATTTGAAAGGCCTTTTAAGATTGAATAAAATTTGTTTACCTTATATTTAATTTTAATGGTGGTGCTTATGTTGGTTTCTTGCTGGTTGTCTGGCTGGTTCTCTATTTTGTTGCCTTGTCTGTTGGTTCTTGATTCGTGAGTGGCCGAGCTTGATGCTTGGTTTCTTGGATCATCTTACTGTTGCCTTGATTTGGTTGAGGCATTTTGTGTATTTCTGTGGTTGTTTCTATAATAATGTTAGCGGCCCTATTTTTAGTTTCTATTTGGGGGTATTTTGGTGCCTGTTGG
Source organism: Dendrobium huoshanense (assembly GCA_016618105.1). Lineage (NCBI taxonomy): Eukaryota > Viridiplantae > Streptophyta > Magnoliopsida > Asparagales > Orchidaceae > Dendrobium > Dendrobium huoshanense. Next base: position 33,547,148 of record CM028351.1, on the reverse strand, counting down.
GTGTCAGTTTTCTGGAAAATTTGGTTGCCTTGTGCGGGGTTGTTGGCTTGTTCTTAGGAGTTTGTTGTTAAGGCCCATCAATTTTCTTGGGCCTAGTTGGTTGCCTATATCACTTACCCTTACAACTTTCATTTGTGGTTCTATTGCGGTCTCTTGAGCTATGTTGTTTACATTATCTTGTACTTTTGGATCTTAGTTTTTCTTGGTGCTTGTTATTTCTAGCCTGGGCTATCATAAGGTAGGTTTTTGGATGGGTGGCATGGCTCTGTCTTCTTATCTCTCTTTTATGTTGAGGTAGTTTAGTGTTATGGAGCTTATGTCCTTTTATTTGTATTTGATTTGGTTAATTACAGGGTGGTCTCCCCTTTGTCCACTTTGCTTAAGTGTTGGTGGTTATTGGTCATATTATTGGTTCTTTCATCTTATTATCTATTGCTATTAATTATATTATTTCTTTCCTGTGTATTATCCTTTTTTTACAGAATGTGCTTAGTGCAGGTGATCGTTGTGATGATCTTTTGGTGTGGAAGCTTGAGCTGATTTTAATTTTTTTTTTTCCTCTTTTTTTGGTGCTCATTCTTGTGCACCATAGAATATACCTAGGTTTCTTTGTAATTTTTCTTAGTAGGGAACTCGAGGTCTTAGATTTTTTTGAATTTCTTTTTGTAGCTCTTCTGAGCATTAGTGTGCTTAAGATCCCTTTAATAATGCGTAGGCCCCTCCATGGGCTTCTCTTAAGAAAATGGTGGAGAATTTGAGAATAATAAGTTTGGATCATATTATAAGGAGTTGGGAATAAAACATAACTTTTCTACCCCTAAGACCCTTCAAAATAGGATGAGTTAGTTGAAAAAAAGAATAGAAACTCAGCAAAAGTTACTACTGTTATGTTAGTCGAATATTTCTTGTTATGTGTTGAATTGATCCAAACTCAGTAAGACACTATATGAGATAATTAAGGGTGAAATACCCAATCCTTCTAATTTTCATGTCTTTATAGGTAGATGTTTTGTTCTCATTAATGGTAAATCTCCTATAGGGAACTTTGATCCAAAATATTATGAAGGAGTCTTCCTAAGTTACTCTTATGTAGGTAAAGCCAATAAGATCATTAATATAAGGACCTTAGTGGTAGAGGAGTCCCCAATGTTGCATTCCAGAATCTGATAAAAAATTTTAGCCTAGACTAGAAAAAGAAGAAGAAGAAGAGGTACATGTTACCAAATGAGTAGAATCCAATCTCATAAAAAATAGAGAAAAGACTTTGGAGCAATTACTTATAGAATTGAGACATTCATCTAGTCAACCGAGAGAACTTATCTTAGGAGATCCGTTTATAATATTTAAGATTAGGCATGGACTTTGAAAAGAGGTTAGCCTTTCTACGTACATTTCAATGGTAAAATCCACTAGTATAATTTAAGCCCTATCAATTAAATTCTCGATCCTAGCAATGCAATCATAATTAAACCAATTTGTTTGGAATGATGTATGGGAATTTGTTTGTAGACCTAAGGACCAAAGTTTTGTAGGACCTACATTGGTATTCAAGAATAAGATGAATAACTCTTACATAGTGATTAGGAATAAGCCTAGATTAGTAGCTATGGGGTACAATCTAATTGAAGGTATTAATTTTGAGGAGACTTTTGCCCCTGTAGTTAGATGAGAAGCAATTAGGGTTATATTTTTGCTTATTTTAGAGTCTTAAAATTATATCAAATGAATGTTAAAAGTACCTTTCTAAATGGGATAATTAAGATGCATATATAGAACACTCTGGATTTTAAAATTTAACTTTTCCCAATCATGTTTATAAATTAAAAAGGCATTACAGTGGTTGAACAAAGCTCTTAAAGCTTTCTATGAGAGGATTAACATATTTCTCCGTGATATATATTTTATTAAGTGTATTATAGATACAACACTATTCCTAAAGAAAATAGGCTTTGATTTACTCATTATTCAAATTTATGTGGATGATATAATATTTGGGTCTAAAGATGAAAATCTTTGTGATGAATTCTCAAAATTATGAGTAAAATATTTGAGATGAGTATGACTAAAAAGCTTAAATACTTCCTCAAATTTAGTGTGAAGTATAGAGATGATGAAACATTAATTAGTCAAACTAAATTCATCAAAGAATTTTTAAAAAGATGAGATAGAAGGTGCTAAGGAAATAAACACATATGTGAGATATACAATTCAATTAGAAAAGGATTAAAATGGAAAATTAGTAGATCATAAGAAGTATAAGAGGATAATATGATAACATATATATTTGACTAATAACAGAATTGAAATAATATTTAGTGTTTGTCTTTGCGCTAGATTTCAAGCTGATCATAAGGAATCCCATATAACTGGAGTTAAAAGAATTTTTAGGAACCTTTTGTGAAACCCAAATTTAGGTATCTAGTATCATAGACATATCTCTTCCTTTGAAATCATAAGATATTTGTACTCAGGTTTTATAGTGTGTAGGTTAGATAGAAAATGCATCTCATGAATATGTCAATTCATATGATAACTATTATTTTCTTGGCACATTATGAAGCTAAATTTGGTAGCCCTATCTACCATTGAGGTACAATATATTGCTATAGAAAGTTGTGTTCCCCAGGCTTATGAACAAAACAACATATCCTAGACCTTGGACTATCTTTTGCCCCAATTCATATCTTATGCAATAAAGCTAGTGCCATTTGTATTTCTGAAAATCCAAATAAAATCTAGTGTACTATGTATATAGATATTAAATATCATTTCGTAAGAGATCATGTAGCTAAGGGAGATATAAAACTGCATCATATAGCCACTAAAAATTATTTGGCAGACATTTTTACCAACACCTAAACTATGATCCCTTTAGCACATTGAGGACTAGGCTACGTATTATTGATATTCATGCTTTATTATGGATAGAGTGAAATTAATAACTTATGTAGAATGAGTTTTTGTGTTATTTTATTTTTTTATTTATTTAATTAATTAATTTTTATTATTGCTCTTTTATTTTGTGTGTTTAATAAGTTTATTTAGTAACTATTCACCAATCTTCAATCACCAAGATATTTTTAAAACATGGAAAAAAATTTACTAACATCAAATTTTATGAACCTTATACATACTGTACGATCTACTTTTGTACTGTGTGAATCTCATTTGTATTGTATGATCTTTGTAAGTCTGCACATCCTCATAACTCATGAAATCAACATCCTTTATTTGACCAAGAATTAGTGATCCTACAGTACAATGACCACTATCATACTATATGAATATATATTTTTATAGGATGATTTGTTAGTTAAAAATTTATCCAAATGACTCCTCAAGGTAGCCACTTTTTTGAAAATCATCTAGGATGATCATGATCATACTGTATGATATGATTACCTTTCTAACATTCATTCAGTAGATTTAATTTTGCTTGATCATGCTGTATGATCTAAACCATTCAGTATAATGTACTGAAAACTTTATAAATTTGATGGGATTTAATGGGTTTTATGAACTCAACTTGAACTTCCTTTCATTCAATTAAGCTTTAATCCTCAATCTTCTAAAAGGCTGGAGGTAATGAGCTAGCACATCTCCTTTAAAAGTCTTCCTTTCATCATCCTATAGATGACAAGTTTCAAACTATAGAAGACATGACTGCATATCGCTTCAGAACTACTCATATCATACATGCTTATCTCCTAAACTAGCCTGCCATCAATTTTGAGGTCATAATTCCATTTACTTATACTACCATAAACTTTCCCATTACCCTATATTTTCTTCTAAATTCTTAACTCCTCTTTGAGATCTTTACTAGTCTTAGGGTGAATGCAGAATACTCTGTCATGTCCTCATAAGTCTATAAGCGGCATATAGAAATCACTAAAGAGGATCTAGCCCAATACCTAAACTTATGAAATGAATGGCCTAAATCGTTCTTTCTCTCATCTAGGCGTAACTATGATTGGACTGTTATCAACCTCACCAATTATGATCAACCCTTAAATTACCACCAACCCTTAGTTTATTCTTTAAACCAAAATATTTGAGTAATCCATCACATCCTTAGAATGTCAGTCCTTCATAAGAATGGGTATATGATCATTATTACTTCCCCCCTATATTTGGATTTACATTTCATTATATCAGACACACACAAGGGGAGAGAGTTTAAAATGAAATTAAAATTTTCTTTTTTAAATCGTTTCATATTGTATGATGCCAGTTCATACAAATGACTAATAGCTTACGAGATTAGCATCATACAAGATTGTCTAGACAAATTTTAACTATTCATATAAATGATTTCAGTATCATACAAATGACTAACAATGAACATAATTAGTTTCATACCAGGTCATCTAGTTGAATTTTAACTATTTATAAAGAATATCTCAATGTATGAGATTAGCTTCGTTCAAGATCATCCATACAAAATTTAATTATTTATACATATGATCTCAATATCATAAAGATGACTGATAGTGTAAGAGATTTCCTTTATACCAGATCATCCAGATGAATTTTAACTATTTATATAAATGATCTCAATATAATCTAAATGACTGACTTTGTATGAGATAAGCTTCGTACCAGATTGGTAAGACGAACTTTAACTAGTCATTCAGATAATTGATAGTATATAAAATAGTGTTCATATCATATCTTCCTATGATTTTTTAACTATTTGTACAAATGATCCACAGTCATATTATACAATCTGACTCATTTTCACTTTGAAAATTTTAGTTTATGGATAATTTTTCTTGTCTTTCATATGTAAGGGTCCTAAAACCTGACACTCAATCTGATCTTACTGTGAATTTACCTTAAGAGTGGATAAGGGGAGTGTTTGAGAGAGTGCTTTGGGAGTGAAGAGTAAGAGATCTTACAAGAGGAAATTATGAGGGGATTCACAAAGTTGCTGAAAGGTAAGAATCTCTTGTTTGTTCTTTAAAATTATGCCCTACTTCCTTGAAGGCTCTTGAGAGAAGATTTTCAAAGAATATTATGAGTACTTTGCCATCATTAGGAGGGTGAAAAAGAATGTTGGTACTCTGTAATCACCAGATGGTGAGAAAGGACATTGGTACTCTGCCATAACACGAAGGGTGAGAAAGGATGTTAGTACTCTTTCATCACCAGGAGGGTAAGAAAGGACATTGGTACTCTATCACATCGGGTTAGTAGAAGAGAGGTTTGGTAACGGATTCTCTACCTTACTGTGGAAGCAAAAGGATATTTACTTATGTTTAGTGCAATACCCAAAGAAGGAGTCTCCTAGGAGATGATGCAGGTCTTGTTGGATAAAACCACTATAAAGTTTAGTGTTCTTCTCTTCTTTTAATTTAAATTGCATTTTAATTTTTTGTACTTTATTTTTATTGTGGTTTAAAAATATTTTGTGAAAATCTATTTCTACAAATAACTATATACTTCAGAATCACTGAGTAAAATTTCTTAAAATAAATTTCTAAAATCTAAGAGATTTTTTAAATTGCAAAAAGCACCCCCCCCCCCCCCCTTCGTTAGCCTTGGGACAATTCATCTTGGTCTAACAACCTACACGAACTTTCAAGTGGTAGTAGAGCATATTTAAAAAATTAAAGTTTAAACTACTTAAAAGAAAAAAAATTATGGAAACTTTTGGAAATTAAAACACTCCTAAAGGATATTCAATCACTAGACTACCACTATTTGATATCATTCCTTTTGATTTTTTGAAAACTTGCATGTTTACTTTTATGTAATCACTTAACTATTGCATGTGGATTTTAGTACAGGAAGGTTACATTTGTCCCACTAGACTTGTTGATGGCATTAGGATTGAAACATTGTTTACTGGTTGTACATTAGATAAAAAAAGACTTAGCTTAGTTAAATGCAAAATGTTTAAATAATTTTTTATTGCCCTCAACTCTGAAGACTATATACATGTTTCAACCTATAAAACTGGAAAAGAAATTTTGGATAGATTTTGCATAATGTATGATGGAACTAATGAGGTGAAAAAATCCAAATTGAACATTCTCATACATGACTATGAACTTTTTTTCATAAAACTGAATGAGTCAATCACTAACACGTATACGCATTTTATATAGATAATTACCTCATTGCATAATTTAGGTAGAGAACTAATGAATTTAGAAAAGTTAATAAAATCCTAAATTATTTACCTGCACCTTATGATGCAAAGATAACTGCCATAATTGACTCAAAAGACCTAAATGTTTATTCTATTGATAATATGCTTGGATCACATATTGCTTATGAGTAAGAAGTGACTCAAAGATAAATTGATGCATGTGACAAGTGGAAGGAATAGAATATTCCGTTGAAAGTGGATGATTCTGAAAGTGTTTAAAGATGAAGCGAAGCAAAGAGAACATGAATTGAGAGTTGACAATGCTATTTTAGAAAGTGCAAACTCATATCTTAAAAAAAAATAGAAAGCTTTTAAAAAAAGTAAGACACCCTCTACACTAGAAAAATTTTCCAATCTTGATCAGAAGCATACAATTTCAAAACCTAGGAAAAGATATTATAACTCACATAGATTGTTAAATCCTTTTTCCTTGTGTTAAATGTTTTTTATGTAGAATGATATGACAATCTCCCACACTTACACAATTCATAGTAGAACACATCTAGTATGGAGACCTAAGATGCATGAATCACAGCATATCAAACATGCATCTAAGGTATCATTATCAAGAGGTGAACTCAAATTCATTTAGATTCCCAAGTTTAATGTTTGATCATTACATAGAAATATTCTCATATAAGTCCTCATGTGACTATTTAGAACTTGGTAAGTGGACGTTCAAAACATATAATTGGAGATGCAACTCAATTCATATCAGTGGATGTCAGGAATAGAGGCAAAGTGATAATGGGAGACAATATCGTTAGGAGAGTGGTAGGTACATGTATGATATGAAATAAGAACAATTCCTTTTTTTGAGAATGTTTTATTAGTTGAAGACTTAAAACATAACTTGTTAAGTATTAGTCGGTGTCATGATAAGGGTTTTACATTAAATTTTTACCTTCAAGCTGCATTATTACCAAAAATAGAATTGATATGTTGTATGGAAATAGGATAAATAATGATTATATACCTAATTTAAATTTTGTTAAATCTTAAAATGCTTTTTATCTAAAAACTATCACTGATGAATCATAGTTATGACATAGAAGACTTTGTCATGCAAGTTTGAAAAATTATAGGAAGATTACCCATAATTAATTATTTAGAGGAATACCTAAATTAAACTTCATTAAGGATCACATGTATGATGCTTATCAATTAGGAAAAAATGTTATGTCCTCCTTTAATTCAATTAAGGATCTTAAAAGTAACAAACAAATGGAAGTTTTACACATGGATCTTTTTGGATCATTTAGAACTAAATGTCTAGGAGGAAATGTTTTTGGGTATGCAATTATTAATTATTATTTAAGATTCACTTAGATTAGATTTTTATCACATAAGAGTGAATAATTTGATAAATTTATAAATTATCTACTTAGATTCAGAGAAAACCTAGATGTAAAATTATTAAAATTCAATGTGATCAAAGAAGGGGTTTTGAAAATGAAAATTTTGAATCTTTTTGTAAAGAACAAGGAATAGATCATAACTTTTCAGCACATAGGATCCCTCAGTAAAATGGGGTTGTTGAAAGAAAAAATAGATCTTTGATAAATGCCTCTAGAGATATGTTGGCTGAATATTCACATCCGTAATATTTTTGGGTTGATGCACTTAGTATGCCTTATTATATTCTGAATAGGGTGAACATTAGATCTAAGCTAAACATGACACCCTATGAATTTATTTAGGGGAGAACACCTAATCTTTCACATTTACATGTTTTTGGATGTAAGGTGTTTATTCATAATAATGGTAAAAGTCATTTAAGAAAACTTGATCCTAAAATTGATGAAGGAATTTTTCTAGGATATTTTAGTGTTGTCAAGTCCTATAGAGTTTTTAATAAGAGGATTTTGGTAGTTAAGGAGACCACACATATAGTTTTTGATGAATTTGATATTTTTGAATAGCTAAGGTTAGAGGAAGAACATATTGAAGATATCTCCCAAGGAATTAGAAAAATTAAAAGTTTGATATGGATTTTAAGACCTTATGAACTAGTTCCAAGGCTAACAAAGAGGGGGGGTGAATTAGTATTTAAAATATAAACACAACCAAAACAAGATTTACCATAAGAGAAATGAAGTGCAGAAATTAAATGCAAAAAAATAATAAAAAAGAACACAATAGATTTATAGTGGTTTGGTCGAACTTGACCTACATCCACTCCTCAGAGGCACCCTCCGAGTATTGTACTAAATATTTAGTGTCTCTCATTTAGCCCTCATAGCTAGGTGGAGAAGCCCTTACAAAATAACTTCCACCTTCTTCGGTGTGGCAGAGTAGCCGGGTCCTTTGACACCAAAGAGATCTTCTTCTTCCCAAAACTTCTCTTAAGATGAACCTTGAATCTGATGGTATTAAGGTGCGAGCTCGGCGGAGCAATCATGTGAAACCCCCTCCAAGGATCTTCTCCCTTTCTCAAACTCCACCCTATCCTCTCTCCCTTTCAAGTTCTCTCTTTAAGTTTCCACGAGAAGAACGAAGCTTCAATGGCTACCAAAGATACTAACTTATATAAATAAGAGGTATTAAATAGAAGAGCTCCAAATTTAATCTTAATTGCAATAAACTGATATTAGCTTCCGGATGATATTCATATCATCCTGTATGATTAGTTCAAATCATTGAACATCATCTAAAATATCACCCTGATTGCATGTTTGGATGATGGAAAAGTAAACTAATCATCCAGGATGATCTCACGATTATTCAGGATGATTAATACAAATGAGAACATATAATCCAGAGTGTCACCCTGGTTGGATCCAGGCCAATTATGAATCATCTAGGAAGAACTAATGTTTCTTAATTGATTGTCCTGATCGATCCTACGATCGTCCAGGTCGATATGATCTAACAATCAAATCTTAATTGGTTTCCTTAATTACCATATTAATATAGGCATAATTGCACTACATCATCCTGGACGATGTCCTGGATAATGTCAAAATATAATACATGCCTAAATAGATCTAGTGGCTGATTCTTTCTAATTCTAGTCTATCATCCCGTATGATAAAAAAATCATCCAGGATGATTTGTTTAATTGCAGCTACTTTAACCAGGATGCCCTAATCAGGGTTTTTATTTTTGACTGATCATCCAGGATGATTTTTGGATCATCCTTACCGATGTGATCAAAAAAAGAAAACTCTAAAAAAATCATAATTTTTTTCCAAGTGTGTGTGTGCAAGGTTACAAAGCAAGCATACACCCTTATAGGACATGACTCAAGAAATTAAAAAATACACCAATGAATATTACAAATAAAACTTGATCAACCAAACCTTGAGCCTTGAATGGTGCATCATAATCCTAAAAAGTTAGTATACACAAAAACAAAAATTTATTGTAAATACAGGTAGACAACAAAAAGTGAGCCACAATATTTGTTATCATTAAAAACATAAACTCGTAAACTCGAGTTACAAAAAAATAAATCTTGAAAAGAAGGTTAAAATAAAGAATACATTGCCTAGAGAATGTAAATTTTCTAAAGGTGATCCTAAATAATTGATTTAAGGTGAACCATGTGACGGTGTTAGAACTAGGCATGGACTTAACAAAAAAGTGAACTACACTGCCTTTATTTCAATGATTGAGCCCACTAATATAAATTAAGTTCTTTATGATGAATTTAAAAATTTTTCCTTGATAGAAGAATTGAATCAATTTATTGGAAATGATGTTTGGAATTGTTTGAAAAGCCTAAAGATCAAAGTGTTATTGGAATTAAGTGGGTGTTAAGAATTAAAAAAAATGATTCAAGTGTAGTGGTTAGAAATAAGGTAAGATTGGTGGTCAAGGGTAAAATTAAATAGAAAAAAATGATTTTGAAGAAACTTTTTCCCCTATAACCAAACTTGATGTGATAAGGGTATTACTAGCCTTTACCTTTTTAAAAGGTTTTAAATTGATTCAAATGGATGTTAAGAGTAACTTTTTTAATGGGGTGATATAATAGAATATTTATGTTATGCAACCTCCATGTTTTTAAAATTAAAAATTTTCTAATCATGTGTTTAAATTGAAAAAGCCATTGTATGGATTAAAACAGACATTTACAACTTGGTATGAGAGGCTAAACACATACCCACTAGAAAGATCTTTAATTATAGGAAGGGTGGACAACACTCTATTATTTAAAAGGTAGGAGATGACATACTCATTATTCAAATTTATGTTGATGATATCTTGCTTGGCTCCACCAATAAAAAAGTTTGTGATGATTTTTCAAAAATAATGAGCAATGAATTTGAAATGAGTTTGGTGAGAGATTTGACTTACTTAGTTGGTTTTAGCATAAAATAAAGGAGATAGATCATTTTTTATCTAGTAAAAATATATTAAGGACACCTTCAAGAAATATGAAATGGATTCTGCTAAACAAATGAGTACACCCATATGGTCCTTAATGTAATTAGATAAGGACTCTAAAAGAAAATCTTTTGATCAAAAGAAATTTAGAGAAAAATTGGATCATTACTTTACTTAACTGCTAGATGACCAGATATCAGATTTAGTATTTATTTATGTGCAAGATTTCAAACTGATCCAAAAAAATCACATTTGTCTGCTGTTAAAAGAATTATACGATATATTTTGGGAACACAAAACTTAGGGATATGGTATTCAAGAAATAACTTTTCTTTTGAAATATTTATATATTTTGATTCATATTTTATAGGATATAAGGTTGATCAGAAAAGTACTATTGGAACTTATCAATTCATTAAAAACTCTTTAGTTTATTTGTTTAGTAAAAAATAAAATTCAGCAGCCCTTTCTACTGGTAAAGCTAAATACATTGTCTTAGGTAGTTGTGTCACACAGATTCTTTGGTTGAAATAATAAGTTATTGATTTAAGATTTTCTATTTGCACTATTCCAATTTTTTATGATAATGCAAGTTCCATATGAAAGTGCTCTGATGACACCAAAAAGTTTGTTAGGGATGTTAGGCCCTATGAACTGGCCAAAGGCTAATTAAAAGAGAGAGGTGAATCGGTACATAAAACAAACACAATCTTAAAATCAAGATCAAGATTCACCACAATGAAAAACCAAAGTGCAAAAATTAAATGCGGAAGTAATAAAGGAAAGAACACACCATATTTGTAGTGGTTTGGCCAAACTTTGACCTACGTCCACTCCTTGGAGGCACCCTCCAAATATTGCACTAAATTAAGTGTCTCTCCTTTAACCCCCACAGCTAGGCGGAAAAGCCCTTACAAAACCACTTCCACCTTCCCCGATGCGGCAGAGTAGACGATTCCTTTGACACGAAAGAGATCTTCTTCTTTGGTGAACTTCCCTCAAGACAAGCCTTGAATCTGACGGTATTAAAGTGCAAGCCTACCGGAGTAACTGTGTGGAATCCCCCTCCACACTCCCTTGAGTCCCCCCTCACAGGATCTTCTCCCTCTCAGACTTCACCCGTTCCTCACTCCCTTTCAAGCCCTCTCTTCAAGTTCCCCCCAATAGAACGAAGCTTTAACGGCTGCCAAAGACTCTCTTCATGAGAAAGAAAGAGGTCTTTAAATAGATTTACAAAACCAACATTATCGTCCAGGCCGATCAGCATAAATTATGTTCAATCAGCTCGATCGGTTAGGGATAATTAGACAATTTTTGGTCATATCATCAAGGCCGATAGGATATCATCCTGGATGATTAGTTAAAATATGAAAAAAGAAATTTTGAACATCGCCCTGAAAAGAAGCTGGCTGATGTCAAATCATCCTATCCGATCCTGAGATTGGCCCGGACAATTTAATCGTGCAAATCACCATTAATTACTTTCCTTGATTGCCATATTTATTTAAGAAAAATTGTACTGGATCGACCAGGCTGATCCTGATAGCCAGGTAGATCCACTAGGACGATGTCCAAAAATAGGTAATTCCTAAATAGATCTGGCGGCAGATTCTTTCTTAATTGAGCTTATCATCCTAGCTCATACAAAATCATCCAGGATGACTTGTTTAATGACTGTTGCCTTAACAAGGATGATTCCCTAATCAGGGTTTCTATTTTTTAACTGATCGTCCAGGATAATATAAATATCGTCCCAAACAATGTTACCAAAAATAGTAAACTCTAGATAACAGTCAGAAATTCTTCCAAGGTGTTTGTGTGCAAAGTTACATAGCATCAAGAGTCGCACAAATACAAAAGACTCAAGAAAGTAAAAAATGTACAAATAGGCTCAGACCTAGTCTACCCAATCTTGAGCTGATTCTAAATTGCAGTCTTGATCCTGTGAACCTGAAATGTCGGTAGATAAGGCAGTCGTAGAGAAATAAGAGTGTTTGCTATCATCAAAATCATAAACTATGAAAATAGAACCGTAACAATCTCCCCCTTTTTGATGATGGAAAATATTACTATTTGAATTTGCAAAAAACATTTTCGCCTAATCTCCCCCCTCACTAGAATAAAACTTTTAAAAAAAGGGGAGAAAAAAATTTGTTATTTTTAATTTTTTTGAACTGAAAAATACAAAAAAAGATACAAATTCAACAGTATGTTATCCCCCTTTGACATTATCAAAAAGAGAAGGGACACAAACAATAAAAATGATTAAAAGATAAAAATGATCCCTGATCTAGTGTACAAAACAAATATTCATAAAATGAAAAAGTTACCTCTTGATTTTAATCAAAAATTTAATAGAATTGTATTTATAATGTATAGCCCAGAAAATGTTAGAAATTTAGAATTTGATAATCCAAACGCAAGTTCTTTAAAAGGCTAAAAAACTTTTTAATTCAATATCTAAATCAAGGAAAAAATTAAAGAAAGAAACAATCATTTTTTCAAAACTCCTTCCAAAAAATATATCTAATAGAAGAGTAAAGCACGAATTGTTGAATCAGGAATCATGATTTTCAAAATCATGTATAAAAAATATCAAGGGTTTTCTTAAGCTTTGGATAAAACAGGAAAGGTAAGCATACTCCTTGTGGGCTCATTTTATGCCTCTTGTCAGTATTTTTGGTGCACTTTGTGCATCTTTTTCTTCTAATACACTTTGTGTATCTTTCTCAATTTGGCATCATTGCGTATCTTTTGATTTGATGTCATTGGCCACTTTTTTGATTTGGCATCATTGGCCCTTTTTTTAATTTTTTAATATGCTATCTTTCTAAAATTTTTAAAATAAAAGTAAACCCATTCTATTGACATAACAAACTTTTTGATTAGAAAAATTATAAGGTAGAATCAACAACTTGTAAAAGATTCCTATGCAATAGATAAAATATAGGGAGATGAAAAAAAGTTCAGTTTTAAAATCTAATTTAAAATATGATGAAGATTTTAAATCAGAAGTAGAATAACCTCTTTTAGGAAATAGAGATTGAGAGTCAAAATTATGAATTTCCTTCCTTTGCCTGTTTTTAGAGAAGTCAAACACAATTTTCATAAGAATTCAAGAAAAAATAGGAGGTAGGTTTTTCATTTTTAGAAAGGTGACGTGTGTGTTAGATCAGAAATGACACATAAAATATTTAACAAAAAAAATAAAATAAAATAAAAAAGAAAATCACAAAAATAAAAGAACAAACAAAACATGCAAATATAAACATACAAACAAAGATTTAAGCATCATCTTGCTCCTAATCAGATGGTTCAGAAGCAAGGTCAGCCCAAGAATTTTTTTGCTTTTCATTATTTTCCCAGTTTATAATTTTCTGTGCTTTACCATTTTCTATTGCAGGAAGAATTCTCAAATTAGGGAACTGACTTTTCATATGTCCAGGCTTCCTACATCCAAAGCAAATAACGTTAGAAGAAATATTAACATTCTTACCATTTTTACCTTTATTCCACTTTTGTTGATGCTTATGCTTTGGTGAGCTTTTTGATTTGCTTGTTAAGTCATATTTTTCATCACCAACTAAGCTACCTTTTTCCGTATCTTCAGCTTTTAACACTCAGCTTTTAACACTATCGTTTTACCTGCATCCAAAAGTTCTTTGACCCAAACTTTGCTCGTAGGCAATGAGTAAGCCAATCAAATTATCAATAGAATATTCATTCAAATCTTTTGATTCACAAATGACAACAACTTTAGCATCAAACTTATTTAGTAGACAATGAAAAATTTTATTGACTTTTTCAAATTTTGAAATTTCTTTACCTAAAGCATGCAATGATGTCACAATTTGAATAAACCTAGTATACATGTCTAAGATCATTTCATAAGGTTTTATGGAAAACATTTCATAATCATGCATTAACACATTCAACTTGGATTGCTTGATTTCACTAGTGCCTTTGTATATGGTGTGCAGTTTATCCAAAATTTCCTTACCAGTAGTGCACGTGGATACTAACATAAAATCTTCAGAATTTAAAGCACAGAAAAAATAATTTAAAGATTTTTCATTCAATTGAGCATTGATTTATTCATCCCTATTCCATTGATTTAAAGGAATATTAGTTTTAACTCCATCTAAAACTCGTGATGGTAATGAATAACAAGTTAAAATCATATGCCACATACAAAAATTAATCGATTATAAGAAAGTAGACATGCAAAATTTCCAAAAATAAAAAATAAAGGTGGTCTGGGGATTGAATAACCTTCCGCAATATTACGATTACCAAAATTAGCCATAAATCAAAAAATTCAAAAGATTTCAAAAACTTATTTTATGAATCTTGCTCTGATACCACTTGAAAGTGCTCTTATAGCACTAAAAAGTTTGTTAGGGATGTTAGGCCCTATGAATCGGCCCAAGGCTAATTAAAATAGTTAGGTGAATCAGAACATAAAAGAAACACAATCTTAAAATCAAGATCAAGATTCACCACAATGAAAAACCAAAGTGCAGAAATTAAATGCGAAAGTAATAAAGGAAAGACAACACCAGATTTATAGTGGTTCGGTCAAACTTTGACCTACGTCCACTCCTTGGTGGCACCCTCCAAGTATTGCACTAAATTAAGTCTCTCCTTTAGCCCCCACAGCTAGGCGGAGAAGCCCTTAAAAAATTACTTCCACCTTCCCCTGTGCGGCAGAGTAGATGGGTCCTTTTACACCAAGGAGATCTTCTTCTTTGGTGAACTTTCCTCAAAACAAGCCTTGAATCCGACGGTATTAAGGTGGAAGCCTGCCGGAGTAACTGTGTGGAATCCCCCACCACACTCCCTTGAGTCCCCCTCACAGGATCTTCTCCCTCCCAGACTTCACCAGTTCCTCACTCCCTTTCAAGCTCTTTCTTCAAGTTCCCCCCAAAAGAACGAAGCTATAATGGCTGCCAAAGACTCTCTTCATGAGAAAGAAATATGTCTTTAAATAGATTTGCAAAACTGACATTATCGTCCAGGCCGATATAAATATCAGCCGGGTTAATCAGCATAAATTATGTTCAAACAGCCCAGTCGGTTAGGGATAATTAGACAATTTTTGGTCATATTGTCCAGGCCAATAGGATATCATTCTGGATGATTAGTTCAAATATGAAGAAACTCATCCTGAACATCGCCATGAAAAGAAGCTGACCGATGTCAAATCATCCCGGCCGATCCTGAGATCGGCTCGGACGATGTGATCATACAAATCACCATTAATTGCATTTCTTGATTGCCAGATTTATTTAAGAAAAATTGTGCTGGATCGGCCAAGCCGATCCTAATAGGCTAGGCCGATCCACCGGGACGATGTCCAAAAATAAGTAATTCCTAAATAGATCCGGCGGCAGATTCTTTCTGAATTGACCCCATCGTCCTGGCCGACACAAAATCATCCAGGATGATGTGTTTAATGATCGCTGCCTCAACAAGGATGATGCCATAATCAAGGTTTCTATTTTTGAATTGAGCATCTAAGACGATTTAAATATCATCCCGGATGATGTTACCAAAAACAGTAAACTCTTGGTAATAGTAAGAAATTCTTCCAAGGTGTATGTGTGTAAAGTTACATAGCATCAGGAGTCACACCAAATACAAAAGATTCAAGAAAGGAAAAAAATGTACAAACAGACTCAGACCTAGTCTACCCAATCTTGAGCGGATTCCAAATTGCAGTCTTGATCTTGTGAACCTGAAATGTTAGTAGATAAGGCATTCATAGAGAAATAAGAGTATTTGCTATCATCAAAATCATAAACCATGAAAATAGATCCACAACACCATATGCATTCTAAATAATCCTATTTAACATTATATAATCAAGCATATAGATATAAGACATCACTTCATTAGAGATCATGTGTCTAAAGGAGAAATTGAGCTACATCATGTAGCTACTAAAAATTAAATTATAGACATTTTCACAAAATCACATGCATTTGAAATGTAGATTGGGTGTGATTGATATTCATGCTTAAAAATTATAATTCTGCAAATTGGATCTGTAATGTATTTATAGTATGATGATGTTTTATTTTTTTTTTAATTTTTTTTTTTATTTCGTTGATGTTTGATTGTTTCTTTATTTTGTGTTTGTTTTCTATTTGTACTATTTTCATTTTCTTCTTTGCATCTCATGGACCTTATGTGATTTTGTTTAGAAGAGCTTTATTTATCATATCTTAAGTTACATTTCTATTCATATTGTATGAACCACTTTCGCATTGTCTGAATTTATTAGATTGTACATGATAATTTTCTTGAGTTGAGCAGATGAAAATGAGATTTTTGTAAGCATATCATACTGTAAAATGATGTCATCATCTGTACCATCCATTAATTTTCATATGTACGAATGGAACAAATTTTTTCCAATGATAGTTATTTTCAATGATCGTACTTAAAAAATCACAATTTGTCTTTATGATTTATTATCAGGTTGCATTTAGATGATCTCAATTGTTTGGTACAAAAATTATTACTGATCATCCCAGACGAATACATGTTCATCTATACGATCGATTTGGTCAAAAATTCAGACGATACGACTGCTCAACAATTATGTATTAAAAAATGTCATTTCATCATATTAACTATTTTGGTTGTTTCCATTCGGACGTATGAAAATATTTTTCATCCAGTACAAAATTAAAATTGTATGTATGAACCTCATATCGTATTGTAAGATTTCTCCATATTTCATTAAATTAAAGACCATGCTTTGAATTTTTCATCTTCCTTTCTCTTTCAAACTTTCTTGTACTCAATCATTTAAAAGATGGCAACTAGTAGCAAGCGTGCTAGGCATTCTAAGGGTTCTTCATATCGGTCCAATCAACCAGATCAAAATTTTCTCTCTAGAGAGAATGATGAAGCATACCAGTAATACTTTGAAATAAAGACGACTCCATCTCATCTTCTCATTCAAGAAGACATCAACTTTGCTTTAATGCCCCTTTTTACTTCACCAAATTTGCCTTCATTCTCACTTTGATCCATGCCATTCATTATGATACCTTATGTTATTTTCTTGCTAATATTAGAATGTGCTAGAACCACACAGTCATGTCTTCTTTTGTTCTTGGCCAAAGGGTAGAGATAAGTAATGCAGATTTGGGCATATATTTACACCTTAGAATTGAGGGTGTTAGAGCTCACACTATGACATAAAGAGAGGATTTTGACTAGTCCACTATAATTCAAACCCTTAGAGGAATGCCTTTAGTAAATCACTTACCTCTTGTATACACTCTAAATCAAAATGCTAGGAACATCCAGCATGTGTTGAGAACTTCAATTATTCCTAAAGCTGGTGATTGTATAAACCTTACTCCTTTACTTTCCATAGTCGCTTATATTTTAATGTTGTACACTTTGATTGATGAAGCCCAGTTGATTCTAGTTTACATCAATAAACTAATAGAAAATATACTTCTTTCCACTAGAAGGAAGAAGAATGTGGCTTTAGGACATCTAATTGCTTATATCCATGAGAAGAAGTACATCCTAATTCATCCTGATCACCCAAACAATTTGCCAATCTTCTTTTTTTTTTTTTGTTGAGAAAATGCAAAGTTGCATTAGAAATTAAAAGAAACAAGCTAATACAAACTAGAAAATAAAATAAACTAAAAGATCCTTGATCAAGAGAAAAAGGATCCTTATTGAAAGCATTTTGTTATTATTAAACCTATTAATTTGAAATGGAACCCACTGTTTCCTATTTTGAAACCGTTGAGATGCAGGGGATACCAATAATTTGAAACAACCCGAGGGTTGGTTAGTATCCCAGAGTTCCCATCTGGTTCAAGAATAGGATCTAGTAACGATCCCATAAACAAATATAGTAAGTTTAAATAACAAACATCCAAAAATAAAAAAAAATAGCTAATAAAGAAAATAAAATTACAAAAAGGTAAGACAATCTAAAATCACCTATGAAAAACAATTGTAGGTATTTTAGATGTCTTTTCCAAATATCCATTCTGTAATACCAAGAAATAAAAATGGAAAATTCTTTGATTAGAATTTCCAATTTAATGTCTCTTCTGGCTTTGTAGGTTGCACTAAAATTTTTGGGTCTCATAAACCTTGAAATGTTTGAGAAGAACCTTGTGATCAGTAATCCTTCTTCTATTTTTTTCTTTCATTGGTCCTAGCTCTTTTAGTTCTTTGAATAGCTTGTGTTTAGAGCTGGAAGAAACTAGCTCTAACGAAGAACCTTTTTTATTTTTTACTAAAATAGTTTTTTTGAACTTCAAAATGATTGTGGAAGATGGAGAGATGGTATTAGAAAGGCCATCTCTTATTGTATTATTATCAGCAATAATACCTGAATTCTTTGCATCCTTAGAAGGAGTAAAACCCGTCTTCTCTTCCTCTAACATTTCCTCAATAGCCTCTAACGTTTGTGGGATTTAAAATTCAAAATTTCCCTCTATGCCCGATTGAATAACAGCAGTTTATTTGTCTGAACTTGTTGGAGTAAAATTCGGCTTCAGCTCCTCAACTGCCTTATCTGCTTCCATGATTTGTGGGAATTCAAATTTTGATTTTTGAAATTCCAAAATTTCAGGCAAGTTGTGTTGAACATCGGTAGACTTTAACACAATAGCAGGAATCATCAAATCAACTTTAGAATTTACATCTCTAATTTCAGTAATCAATGAATCTATTTGGTTGTGTTCAAAATTTGTAATTTGAGCTATATTCGGCTCAACCAACATATTTGAATTTATGCTAACTGCAACTTCATCTCCTCCCTTGATTTCAGCAGTTTTTCCTTTTGGATTTTGTACTGTCTTCAATGGCCGGTGATCTGAATTTCGACGAGCTGGTTGAAATTCTGCTCCTTGATTTGAATGATAATTCATCTTAATACTTTTTGTCTTTGTATGAGGTTTGAATTTGACATGCATCCAAGGACCGTAAGATATATCTTCAACTAATGAATTTTCTTTGTGAACTTCCTTTTCATTTAATTCCAGATTTTAAAAAACCTTTGGACATACCACATCTTTATGTCCAATTCTTCCACATTTGAAACAAATTGAAGATAAATTCTCAAATTCAAATTTCTGATAAAATTTGCCATGAATTCCTTCAACAAAAATACCACTAGGGAGTTTCAAGTTCAATTTAACCCGAACACATGCTCTAGCGAATTCCCTCCTCCCCCATCTAAACATGTTTCCATCCAATAATAATGGAGTACCTATACTCGAAATAATTCTCGTAATGTTGGTTTCATCCCAGTAGTGCAACGGCAAGTGGGGAAGACGAACCCAATTCGGAGAAGAAATTCCATCTAAGGAATGAGGAGAAAAATTGGGAGTCCATTTATCTAGCCCAATGACAAAACCTCTCACGTACCAAGGGCCTCCATTGAGAACTTCCTCCATTGCCTCTTGAGTTTGAAAGGAGCACAAGAACAAATCTAATCAAAGTGAAGTAATGTGAAATCCTCCAAATTTAACCAATTGCTTCCTCAATTCAAAAGCACAATTTGATAAGGGTAAGTTTTTGCAAAGGATCTTCACTACCAATGAATTTCTAAGAACATGAACATTGGATTTTTCATTTTCCAAGTCAAGTTTAACCACACTAGCATCTATACTTCCTTCATGAATTTTATTTGAATTAATTTTAATGTGTGGTTTTCTAATCCACACATTAGTATTATTCAAATTGTGGTTGGTTTCACTAGAGGTGGAAGCCTCCAAATCATTAGCTCTAGGGATCAAAACCAGCAAGGTTGAGCAAGACTTACTTTTCAAATCCACCAAAATTTCTTTTCCTTTACCGTTCTCCATCAAAGATGTTTTCTTAGAAGCACACCCTCCATCTCTAATCAGTAGAGGAGAGTTAAAAAAACTAGGAAAGCTACGATTGAATGTAAAACTACCTTTCGTATCCAACAAAGTTATACGCATAGTAGATCTAAGGGAATTTGTGTTCCGGTCATCCAAGGATGACCGGCCACCATCCTCCATTTACAAGGAATGCAGCCAATCATCTTTACTAATGCTTATTTTTATTCTCTTTTCATCGAGATTAGTGAGATGAAGAAGATGAGATGGGAGAAGAAGAAGAGGCTCCAGCACATTACATGCACCTGCTCCTCGACCTGAGCAGCATTTCTATCATGAAATGTACTAGAGGTTTGAGCGACTTGAGTCTCACTTTGATCAATCACTTATTCATATTAAGACTTGCCTAGACTAGTATGATGCAATATATAATGAATATTTAGGTTGGATTAGTGGCAGTTTGATTCGATCTACACTAAAGTAGCTACCATCAAAAACTACTTTATGATGTTCACCCCTCTTTAGCCACCTCCAAATCAAGATCCTCCAGCATATTAGTTTTCATTTTTTTGCTATAGTTGATCTATGTTTTTAATTTTTTTAGTTTTCAAGTAATGGCTTTTAGATGTTTAAATAATTTTCTTAGATGTATTTGAATTTGTATCTTGAGTTTGTGTTAAAAAAAAATGGAATGATATTTGGTTCTATTTTGAGTTTAATCTTCTTGATTTATTTTAACTTTCTATAGAATAATAAAAAATAGTTGATCTATAGAATGAAATTTTAAAATATATTGCTCTACAAACTAATTTCCATGTAAAATTTAATTTCTCAAAATTTTAAATTAAATTATTGTTAGATTTAAATTAGAAGCTCAATTTCATGTTCCTACAGATAAATATTATTTAACAATAATTATATAAAGGAGATGTCTATTTTTTTATTTTCATATTGAATGTGTTTATTTTTGTTAATTATTAGATTGTTTAAGATGTATAGATATTGGAAAGACCAAAAATATAAAAAGATGCACAAAGTGTGTCAAGCTTGAAAAGATACATAAAATGTGTCACAAGTTTAAAAGATTGGTAATGTTTTCCAAAACTAAAAAAATACACAAAATTAGCCCAAATTGAAAAGATGCACAAAGCGGGCCAAAATTTGAAAAGATGTGCAATGACGCCAATCAAAAGTATCATACAGTTCTTTCCTTTATCTCTCAATTTATTGCACAAATCTGTATAATCAATAGTAAACTAAACTTTTGAATTTGTACTAATTAATCTTTATTTCATAATTTTTGCAATAATTATTTTATTTTATAGATCTAAAATGAACAGTGAACCTGGTTGACTTTTTCTTTTCTTAATTGTTCTTTGATTTAAAAAATGATACTTTATTTTTGCATTAGAATGTTAATGTTGTCTTTACAGACAATTTAAAATCCTATTCTTCATCATCTATTTTATTTGTCAATATCAACTTACAATTTCAATGGTTACTTCCCTTTTTGCTGTTGTCAAAAGAAGGAGTCATTTGTTATTATTTTTTTGTTCGATTGAACTAATCAGTGTGTGTTTTCTTTTTTTGATTGAAATAATCGTGTATGTTTTGAGTGTGTTTCATTTTTGTGTTTTTCATGTGTTTTATTTTTAAAATCATTTTGGCTTCTAATTTCTTTTTGGTCTTATATTTTTTTTAGAAATCCCTTATTTTTAATTGATAGTTCGTTGAGGGGGGGCTTAGAAGAAAAAAGATTTTTAGTTTTAATTCAAACAATAATTATTTTCCAATCATTAAAAAGGGGAAATAGTTGCAACTTAGAATTCACGATTGAGTTTTGTTAACAAAACCTTATTGTTATGATTGTTATTTCTCTTAACGTACATCAGATTTATTTCTGTTTGTTTTGTGTGTACTAATATTTCAGAGAAATCATACTCCACACTATTGAAGACTTCAAAATATAGTAGAATAAAATTTCATATAATATATTTTTTTTATTTTCTTGAGTCTAAGAGTGTGTTATTATAATTGGGTAAATTTGCACACGCACAGGGGGAGAGAGTTTAAATTGAAATTTAATAATTCTTTTTTAAACCCTTTCATATTGTATAATGTCAGTTCATACAAACGACTGATAGTGTTCAAGATTAGCTTCATACCAGATCATCCAGATGAATTTTAACTATTCATATAGACAATCTCAATATCATATAGATGATTGATAGTCTATGAGATTAGCTTTATACTAGTTCATCCAAATGAATTTTAAATATTCGTACAGACGATCTCAATATCATTCAAACGACTAACAATTTATAATAGTAGCTTTGTACCAGAATGTCCAGATGAATTTTAATTATTCACATAGATGATCTCAATATTATATAGAAGACTAACAGTGTATGAGATTAGATTCATACTAGATCATCCTGATGAATTTTAAATGTTCAAATAGATGATTTTAATATCATTTAGACAACTAATAATGTATAAGATAAGCTTCATAATTGATCGTCCAAATGAACTTTAACTATTCGTACAGATGATCTATAAATCATACAGATGACCCATAGTGTACAAAATAGTGTTTTTACCATATCGTCCTATGATTTTTAAATTTTTGTATAGATGATCCACGATTATACTATATGAACTGACTCATTTCCACTTAGAAAAACAAAATTCATGGACAATTTTTCTTATCTTTTGTATATAAGGTTCCTAAAAACTTACACTCAATCTAATCTTGCTATGAATTTCTCTTAAGAGTGGATCAGAAAAGCATTTGAGAGAGTGTTTTTGGGATTGAAGAGTAAGAGATTTTGTAAGAGGAAATTGTGATGGGATTTACAAGGTTGCCCAAAGGTGAGGATCTCTTGTTTGTTCTTCAAAATTCTGCCCTACTTTTTTGAAGGATCTTAAGAGAATATTTTCAAAGAAGATCACCTAAAAATCCTGTTAACCCCGCTCCTGTGTTCAGGCATTTTATAGGCAAATTTAGGGTTCCTTCTTATCCCCTTCCTCTCTTCGCACCTAGAGTTGATAGTTTAGTTTTTTCATGAATTTTTCCTCCTTGTTGGCTTCCTCGATATTTCTAGAGCTTTGTTTTGAGATTTTTGTTACTTTTTTTTTGTTATGAGAGATGACGTTGGGCCAACTCTGTCTTTTTTTCCTGATGGGAAAACTCGTTCCTTTAAGGAAGTTTTGGAGGGTTCTTCTTCATCTTCTGCTAGGCTTTATTTTGTTCACACTTCCTTTAAGGGATGTTCGCATATGATGTTTGATGATTTGATGGTATCGCAACTTACTGTGCCTTTTTCTCTTACCTTAGTTGGAAATTTTTTTCTTTGTAGGCTAAACTTAATGTGATTCAAAAATTTTCATTAACCATAAATTATTTGGTTCCTTTCATATTGGTTTGCTCATTCCACATCATATAGTGATAGAACTTACCAGCGATCTTAATTTTAGTCACATTTTCTCAAGGACATCATATTATATGCAAGCTTGTCAAATTAGATTACTTAAATGGACATCATATTTTTATGTGTGTGAGGAATCTCCTATAGTTCTTGTGTGGATCTCATTCCCGAATTTACTCCTTCATTTTTTTTAACTATTAGATTTTATTTGGTTTGGCTTCATTTTTTGGTAGGCCTTTACAAACTAACCATGCTACTGTGTCTATCTCTAGGCCTGCTATAGCTCGTGTTTTTGTTGAGTTGGATATTTCTAAAAAATATCTAAATGAGATTTGGATAGTTTTGGAATTGAAAGGTTATTTCCAAAAGGTGGAAATTGAAAACCTACCCATTTTGTTCTCATTGTAAGATGCATCATCATAGGGTTAATGAGTGTTTTAGGTTGCATCCTCATATCTGTAAGGAGAAGGTTTCAACCAAATCTATGCATAGAATTGATGGACCTTCTATTGATGTTGATATTGTTGTTCCTAATCTAATGGTTGAGGGAAATGTTTCTAATTTACATTTTGAAGCTCAAGATGTGGATGAGCAATGGCCGGATATTACTATTAATCAAATTATTTTCCCATCTTCAACTATGATTTAATATGTTACTAATAATAACTTAACTGATATGTATTTGATGATGGTTAAGAATAACTATTCTAATATGGTTTCTAATTAATCTATTATTATTACTCAGGATGAAGGCCAAGGTGGCATGGTGGAAGGTAATGTTGGCAAATATAAATCGATTGTGGAGGATGGGTATAACTTTGAGGGAGATGCATCGCAATAGGAGGTTTGACAGGAACGTTTGAATGATGATAGTCAGATTTTCTTAAAATTTCCCTCTCATAATGATGCTTTTACTAATACTAAGGATATGGATATTATGGCAAAATGCTTTGCTAAAGATGATAATGATACTAGTTATATTAAGTTTCATAGTAAGAGAAGCAGGAAGAAATAGAATATCATACTATAATCTCCTAGGACCACCTGCTTGCATACTTCTAATTAATTTTATTTTTTTTATGCTTAATTCTGTTATTTGGAATTTTAGGTTCATTGGTTGCCCCCCTTCTAAATTACGAGTTAAGATTTTATGCCATGTTCACAATGTTTTTATTCTTGTTTAGCTTGAGCCTTTTATTTCTTCTACTAAGTTGATTAGCACCTCTCAGTTTTTGGGTTTTAAATATGTTATTTCGAATGTGGCTAATAAGAATTGGATTTTATGAAAGGTTCCTATTATAATTGATGTTATTGGTGACTTTACTCAAGTGATGCACTATAATGTGGAGATTTTTAATTTTAATTGTTGTGCTTCTTTTGTTTATGCTGCTTCTACCCGTAATAATAGGAAATTACTTCGGGA
Source organism: Dendrobium huoshanense (assembly GCA_016618105.1). NCBI lineage: Eukaryota > Viridiplantae > Streptophyta > Magnoliopsida > Asparagales > Orchidaceae > Dendrobium > Dendrobium huoshanense. The sequence continues at coordinate 33,521,954 of CM028351.1, read as the reverse complement.
TCAACACATAAATTTTCATAGTATTTACAATTTAACCTAGCTTGTTGGTGGTTAATTTAATGAAATTACTAATCCTTCTAAGAGGATACGAGGCTCTTCCCCTTCTTATCGGTCTATGGAGGATTTTATTAACATGATTTTGGATTGTAATTTAATTGATATTGGTTTTTCTGGTAATAATTTCAGTTTTAATAGGGGTCACTTATGGAAACATTTGGACCAAGTTATTTTTAATGATTCTTTTCTTAACTCTTTTAGCTCTGTTAATGATGAGCATCTTATTAGGACTCTTTATGACCACTCCCCTTTATTAATTAGCCTTAACTTTAGATAATTTAATAATTCTCCTCAATTTAGATTTTAAAACATGTGGTTATTTCATGACTCTTTTTAGATGTTGTTCAGAATAATTGGCAAACTCTGTTACATCTGGATAATTCTAGCTTTGGCATGAAGAGACTTTGGTTTAAGTTGAAAAGGATTAAGCAAGTTTTAAATTGGTGGAACCATAGTGTTTTTAAATACCTCTTTCCAATATTTTGAAAGAGGACCACCAAGTGGACACATTTGAATCTACAAGTCAAGTTGATCCTTATGGATCTAATTTCATTTTATTAAGAAATGCTAAAGATGGGCTTTTCAAATTACAAGCACAGGAGGACATTTTTTGGAAACAAAAAGCTATTATTAAGCACCTGGTTGAAAGCGATAATAACACTAAATATTTTCATGCATTGGACAAGAGGAAAAAGGGCTAAAAATTGTATTAAATAAATATCAATGGGAGGGTGGTTCTATCACAAAGAATACTGTAGAAATTGCTAATTTAGTTATTCAGCATTTTCAAAACTATCTCAATAAGAATTTTAGTCCGGCTTAGATTGATAATCATTCCTTTATTCCTAGCCTTATATCCCAAGAGCAGAATGAGCCTCTTTCTAAACCTCCTACTTTTAAGGAGGTTAAAGAGACTCTTTTGGGTATGAATAGTTACTATATGGCTAGGCTAGATGGTATTACCATTATGTTTCTTCATAAATCTTGGCACATTATTAATAATGATATTTTTTTGCTATTTTGGATTTCTTTGTTGGTAATTTTATCCCTAAGTTTTTTACTTCTACTTTTATTGTGCTTATTCCCAAAAATAATTCTGTTAGTACTTGGAATGATTTTAGATCTATTAGTCTTTGTACCTTCTTTAAGAAATTTATTTCTAAAATTCTCATGAATCATCTTACTTCTATTTTACCTATAATTATCTCTCCTTCTCAGATGGCCAATTACTGATAATATTTTGTTGGCTGAGGAAATTCGCCAAGACCTCGATGTTAGGGTGAGAGGGGGTAATTTGATTTTGAACTTAGATATTGCCAAGGCTTATAATAATATTGATTGAAACTTTATTTATAATATTTTGTATCTCTTTGATTTTAATTCAGTTTTTATTAAGCTTATTAAAAATTGTATTGAAGGTGTTTATTTTTTTACTTGTAATGGTTATTTTAAATCCTCTCATGGATTAAGACTAGGTGACCCTATTTCTCCTGCTATTTTCATTATTATTGCTAAATTCTTATCTAGGAGCCTTACCAATCTTTTTGAGAATGCTTCGAGTCTTTACTTTAGAATGTTAGGTGGTTTTCCCATATCTCATTTTTGTTTTGCTGATGACTTTATTATTTTTACAAATGCATATGTTAAAAGGATTCATAAACTTATGGATTTTTTTTATGAAATTGAAATTATTAGTGGCTTATCTCTTAATAAAAACAAAATCTATTTTATTGATTCTAAGAGAATTCCCAATGATCGTATTCTAGCCATTAAAGAATTAACTGGTTTTATGCATGGTCAATTACCCACTAAGTATCTTGGAGTCCCTCTTTTAAGGGTAAAAAGAAAACTTTTTCTTTTTGATGATCTTATTACCTCTATTCATAATAAACTTTTATCTTGGGATTCTAATTTTCTGAGTTTTGGTGGTAGAGTTATTCTTGTCAAAAGTGTTCTTTGCTCTTTGTCGATTCATATTTTTTCAAACTATTCTTCCAACTCAAACAGTTTGTAATAGAGTGCATAAACTTATCAATAATTGTTTTTTGGAAAGGTACTTCTACTAACTCCAAAATTACTTGGGCTGCTTGGGATAAATTTTGTGGTGTTTTGGATGAAGGGGGTTTAGGTTGTAAAAGTATGAATGATTTTTCTTATGTCTTTTCTTATAAATTATGGTATAATTTTCATGCTAAAGTGAGCCTTTGGGCTAATTTTATATTTGCTAAGTACTTTGTTGGTAGGCACCCAACTACTTGTCATTTTAATCAAGGTGATTCTAAAGTGTGGTAGAGGCTTAGCAAGGTTAAATGAGTTATTGAGCCGTTCATTTCATGGGGACTTAATGAAGTTAATGTTTTCTTTTAACATGATCGTTGGTTGGGAAAACAGATCGTTGACTCCATTATGAAGTCTTCCTCCATTACGGCTATTAAGGTTAACTCTCTTTACAAAAAATTGTTGGGACTATGAGAAACTTTCTAATGTTATTCCTTATTTTATTATTCATCAAATTCTTAATTTGCTTATCAATACTGCATCTAATGTTATTATCTTACGTGAATTGTTTAAAGATGGTGGTTTTAACTTAGAGAATGCTTGACATGCTTTTAGATCTAGATAGAATATTGATAATATTTTTTACAATTTAGCTTAAAAGTATACCTTCTACTGTGATTATTTTTGTTTGGACAATCTTGCATAAATTCATTCCAATGGATGATAATCTCATCAAAAGAGGTCTTATTTTCCATCTAAGGGCCAATTTTATTACCATATGGAGAATATGAATCATGTTTTTATTTTTGACCCTATTGTTACTAAAACTTGGATTTATTTTGATGACATGTTTCAATTGAACTACTTTAATGCTCATTTGTCCCTTAATTCTATGCTTAATGCTTGGTTCATTAAGTATAAAGGCCACATCATAACTGTTATTCCTTCCCCCATATTATGGTATTTATGGTTGGAGAGGAATAATTCTCTCCTTAATGGTGTTCGTATGAATCATTATAAGGTTATCCAGAATATGAAGGATAAAGTCTTGGCTCTTGTCTCTGTTAAATTGCTATTTTTTAAGAATTTTAAAAATTATTCTTTTGTTGGTTTTGCTTTAGGTCTTAGTTTGGATTGTGATCCTATTGCTAAAGAGTCTAGAATTATTTATTAGACCATAGCCACCATAAATTTCTATAAGCTAAATGTGAATGGTGATAGTATTGATTCATCCATAGGTTGTGGTGGGGCTATTAGAGATAGTCATGTTAGTCTTATTATGGCCTTTGCTGGTCCTTTACAGAATGGTGATGTTTTTTATGCTACCACCTTGGCTATTCTTTATGGTCTAAGGATATTTATTTCTCTTAACTTAACTAATATTTTTATTAAGGTTAATTATGATTATAATTTCCAATTCTTAAATTTTAGTGATGATACATGGTTCAATCTTGATCTATTTTATCAGGTGAGGGAGATTGAGAATCTATTGATTTTTGTTGAATTATTTGTTCTATCATATTTGTTAAGATAATAATGCTTGTGCTACCTGGCTTACTAATTGGGGTTGTGGTTTTGAGTATTTTTCTATTTTATTGGGTCTAACATTTCGGTGGCTTTGAAAGTTCTTCTTAGACTTGATTTTATTGGTGTACCCTATGTTAGAATTTAAGGTGTTAGCTTGGTCGGATTCTTCTTGTTTATTCTCTTTGGGAGCTTTTTCATTGCCTGCTTTTTGGATGCACTGCGTGGGGTTTTGGTGCTTTCTATTATTGTTCTTTTGTCTCATTGGTTTTAATATTTCTCGGTTTGGCCTAGTTCTTTCCATTTTTCTGCTGGTTTTTTGTGTGGGGTTTTGTTTGAACTTCTCGTTTTCTGGGAGCTATAATGCCTACTTTTGGATGTCAAGTTCGATTGCTTCTATGGTTGTTCTAGGGTTCGTAAGGTCTCCATACTATTACCTCTCTTCCAATTAGTTTATGGTGCCTACTTTCTATTGGTTTTCTTCATAGCTGTATATATTGGTGATTTTATGTGTTTCCAATGCCCTTATGCCTAGTGGGGACTGACTTTTCTCCGAAGGCTATTGGGTTTAATGTCTACTTCAACCCTTATATTGTCAATGGTTGTGACCTATTCTTTTCTTATTTTGTTCTGGTGTTTTTCAACTGTTGTTGGTCTTCTTCTATGGCTTTGTTCATTTTAGCTGAGATTTATATAGATATGGTCTTGAGCTATGATTACAATGATTATTTTGCTGAAAGTTATCCTAATTATTTCTCTTCTACCTTCAGGTGTCCATTTTGTTTAGTTAGGGGTATATATGGGAACTTTATTAGGATTTGGGGCAATTTTGGTTTTGTTCCTGGTTTTTAGGTTTTGGGATTATTTTGTTTGTCTCATGTGGTCTTTGGAGCCTTTCTTGTTATCTGAATTACCTTTTTTTGGTGGATGGTTTGGGGCCCTATTTAGGGCTGGTTGTTGGTGTTATCTTGGAACCTTTGTGCTAGTCTTCAGTGAGCCTAGACTACTATAATTCAGGGTTATTTGATAGGGAGTTTTTTATTGGGTTGTTGGAAGGATTGAGCACTATTTTGGACTTGTTGTTGGTGTTATCTTGGGACCTTTGTGGTAGTCTTCAGTGATCCTAGATTACTATAGTTGGGGTTGTTTGATAGGGTGTTTTTGATTGGGTTTGGTGGAAGAATTAAGTGGCATGTGGACTACGAAAGATATGGTTGTTGGTTTCATTTTATCCATAGCTCTATCAGTCTATATCTTTTTTTAGGTTTTATGTGGTGGAATGGTTGGGCCAACTTATTTTTTCTCATGATTGTCCCAATTTCTTTTTATTCTGGCTTTCGTATTTTATGCATTGTGGTATGCCTATCCTAGAACATTTTTTTAGACTTATGAAGAACTTTGCTAATTTTGGGTGGAAGCATTATTAGCTTGTCTATGGGTGTTTTTATGATTGGAAATCCTTTATTTGTCCTGCTTTAAATTTAGTTAACTTTCTATGTTACTTCTATACTTTTTTATGATCTAGTTTTTTGTTTTGCAGCCTCTTTGATTCTCAGGTAGATATGCTTATGGCTGTGATTAAGGATTTTTGCAGAAAGATAGTGCTTCAATTCCCTATATATATCTTTCTTTTTTAATGTTTGTCAATAGCATCATTAGCGTGTTACTAAACTATCTTGTATTTTATCTTAGTGGGGATTATCGACTCATAGGGTTTCTTTTGATTTGTTTTGTAACTTGTATCAGCATTAGAGAGCTAACATTCCCCTTAAAGGATCTTGTAATCGCTTTTATTATTTAACGCATAGGCCCCTCCATGGGTTTTAACAAATAAAAAGAATTTTAAAAAAGATCACAATACTCGGCCATCACTAGGAGGGTGAGAAAGGATGTTGGTACTCTGTCATCACCAATAGTGTGAGAAAGGATATTAGTACTCTGCCATCACCAGAAGGTTGTGAAAGGATGTTGGTACTCTATCATCACTAGAAGGGTGATTCAGAATATCTGTACTCTGTCACATCAAGTTTGTGGAATAGAGGTTTAGTAAGGGCTTCTCTACCTTGAGAAAGGATGTTGGTACTCTGTCATTACCAATAGTGTGAGAAAGGATATTAGTACTCTGCCATCACTAGAAGATTAAGAAAGGATGTTGGTACTCTGTCATCACTAGAAGGGTGATTAAGGAAATCGGTACTCTGTCACATCAGGTTTGTGGAATAGAGGTTTTGTAAGGGCTTCTCTACCTTGCTATGGGAGCAAAAGGAGAGTCACTTGTGTTTAGTGCAATGCATAGAGAAGGAGTCTCCAAAGAGTGTACGTATGTCTAGTTGGACTGAACCACTATAAAATTTGGTGTTCTTATGTTCTTTTACTTTTTAATGCTTTTTTATTTTCTATTTTTTTTTATTATTATTGTGGTTGAAAAATATTTTGTGGAAATCTATTTCTATAAACAACTACATACTTCAGGATCAATAAGTAAAATTTCTTAAAACAGTTTTTCTAAAATCAAAGATATTTTTTAAATTAAGAATTCACTCTCCTCTTGGTTAGCCTTAGGTTAGTTCAATTTGATCTAACAACCTGCATGAACTTTCATCTTTTCTTGGCAACTTTGGGAAAATGATCCAATTGTAATGTAAGATTTTGATAAAGAATGCGGAGATCTTCTTGCACCACCACTAGATCCAGCACTCACGCCTACAATAGCTCTTGTAGTATCCCAGTACAATATATACAATACGATTATAGAAGGTTTTACCAAATTTAATACTAGGATCACTTTGGATGTTAATAAGTGGCACCAATAGTTATAGCAGTAGTAAGAGGTTGTTAGGGTGTGGTTTACTGAGTAATTTTCTTCTCTAAGTTAGTTCTTTTTTCCACCACCACCACCACCTGATCAGGGACATCCTACTTTTAAGAACATGTCTTTGTTGTGCTTTAAGTAGGTATCTTCTGGTAGTATTACTATTTCATGCTTGTATTTATTTTTGTTTTGTCATTTCTTCTTTTTTGAGATGTCATATGCGAGAGTAGTGTTTGGTTGTAGCTCATTCTTATTTTATTTTGGTTATATGTTTATATATATATATACATATATAATGTTTCGTTTTGTTTCTTTCTAGTTTCTATTTTATTAAAATAATAATAATAATAATAATAATAATAATTAACTCAATTTTATTCAAAAATATTATCATCATTAAAAATGGAGAGAATGTTATAATCTATGATCCTGAGCTTGTTATTTTGATGATCACACACATTATTGATTCAATATTTATTTCTCATAGCATTTATATTGCATATTTGTATTTTGTGTGTACTAACATTTTACGTACGTCTTACACCATGTAAGAAGTTTTAGGAACTAAGATTGGGTAGAATATAATAATGTTTTGTGAGAGTTTGTAGTTTCGTTTTGTTGAGTCCAAGCTATGTAAAGGTGTATGTTGATTTGGCACCCCTAAACACACACACTGGGAGTGAGATAAAAAAATTTAAAAGTATTAAACAAATCATATTGTATGATCTAGATCATACTATATGATTTGTTATTCATAAAATAAGTTAAAAGATCTAATCATGTCATCAATTTTTTTAAACAAATGATATTGCACAAAACATGATCATATTATATGATCTGTTTAATCTGAAAATTGTACCCCTAATACAATTAAAGTAAATATTTTTAATTTTTTTGTTTTGTAGCTTTTATACTGTATAAATCACTTTGTAATGTATAGATTTTATAAACATACTTAAATTAATCGTAATGATTAGTCAATCAAATTAAGCTATAATTAGTAAAGAAAATAGTGTCTTACGATGTTAATTATATAGTGTGATAGGCAGGGATATAATCTGATCATCCTAGATATCATTTCGAATAAAACTTTAGTTTTTGATCAGGATGATAGGTTGGGATGATTTTGATCATCCAAATGATAATCTTGTACGATCTTAAGATAGATAAACTAATCATACTGTAAGATCTATATATCACAGAGTATGATTAAAATATAAAACTTGAATTGTTTATCCTACAACTATTCTATCATACTCAACAAACTCTAGTCTTTTAACTAATCATACTCTATGATCTTCGATCATACCATATAAATAGAGTTAGTATAATTGAATTTTTATGTTTCTTTTGGGGCCTTGTTTAAAATCTTTTATATTAGTATTTTGAAATGTTCTTTAGTTGTTGAAAGGGTTCAGAGAGAGAGATTTCTGAGGTTTTAGAGCATTAGAAAAGGAGAATATGAATTTGTTAGAGATAAAGAGGTAGTGTGAGGGGATTCCACATGGTTGCTCCAAGCAAGCTTGCAGCTTGATTCCTCCAAAGGCTTTATTTGTTACATGGGGTTGCTCTATGAATAAAGGATTCAATGAAGAAGACCTAAGATTCCTTCCTTCACTAGAAGGGTGAAAAAGGATTTTAGGTTCACTGCCTTCATTTAGACGATTAAAAATCTTTGAGGTCTCTCCCTTCACCAGAAGGGTGAAAAAGCTTCTAATACTCTATCACACCAGGTTGGTTGAAGCTTCTAGTACTATATCACCTGGCTATGGGAGGAGAGACACTAAATTGTTTAGTGTAATACCTAGATTGGAGGACGCTAGAGAGTGGACGTAAGTCAACTTTAAACTGAATCACTATAAAATATGGTGTGCACATTCTATATTATTTCCACTTTATTTTTCATGCATCTTAATTTCTTACTCGTTTATTATTTCTACAAATATACATTCTTATTATCAAGCTTTTGTTTTTTTAATTTTTTTTGTTACAAAAATTAAAGCAGAAAAAGTTTCATTATTTTTATTAAATTGTTTTGCATGTATTTGTTTTTAATTTGAGGGTTAGTTTGAGAAAAAAATTTAAATAACCAACTCAGTCAATTTCCCCCCCCCCCCCCCCCCCCAACACACGCACACACACCGTCTAGGTGTGTATAGGACTCTTTGATGAGGTTTAACCACCTCTCTTGAACTTTTATCTGTACTAGGTAGGAGAAATATCGAACCTTGCTAGCTAGCATTTTTCCTATCCAAAAAAGAAATGATCAAATTTGAGTCAACATTGATTATTGAGATCTAAATAAATCTTGTACTAAAGATAAGTTCTCTCCAGTTATGCTACAACTTAGTATTGATATTGCTTCCTGGCTGATGATATTTTTCATTTTCTATGGATCATCTGGGTAAAATAATATAAATTGGCTCGAGAATATGAAAATTATACAGCTTTCAGAACACTTATAGGAGTTTATTATTATTAAGTCATGTAATTAAATATAAAAAATATTGAGGCAACCTGTATGGGAGAAATGATAAGGATATTTTATGAACTAAACCACTAATAGGTGGAATGTTATGTTGATGATCTAGTCATTAAAAGTCTCAAAATAGATGGTCATTTATATGATCTAAGAATCATTTTCCAAAAATTATGTCAACATAACTTGAAAATAAAACCATAAAAGTGTTCTTTTGGCATCACTTCAGGGATGTTTTAAGGTTTTGTTGTTCAAAAATGAGGAATTAAAATAGATCCTAATAAAATTTAAGATATAATAGAAATGCATCAATCTAAAATCTTACTCAATTTAGACATTTCTTTGGCCAATTTCCATACCTTAAGAGATTTCTATAAAATATTTCAAGAAGATGTTAACCATTTTCAACTTTGTGTAAGAAAGATGGTCACTTCCAATGAGATAAAAATTGCTTGAAAGCATTCTATAATATAAAATAATACATAACAAATCCTGCTGTCTTGTCTACTCCCATTCCATGGAAATAGCTAATTCTAAATCCTATAACATGTTGACCTCATTTTTGTATGAGGTCACTAAGGCCCTTCCAAACTCCAAATTAATTCTAGATCCTAGGATCCACTCTAGAACTTAGGATTCTTTCCTAGAGCCAGATCTTAGGGCCTACTCTAGAGCCTAGGATTCCCTTAGATCCTAGATCTTAGAACTCTTCTAGATCTTAGGACCACTCCAACTTCAAATCAATCCCCACCCTTGATCAACCTCAACCTTAAATCAATTCCTACATTTGATCAACTTCAACTTCAATTTGATTCCTACCTTTGATAAATTTAAATCTCAAACTTCATTCAACTCAAATTCAAATTAATTCAAGTTTCAAACATATCGAAACTTTGATCCAATCAATTTGACAATCCAACCTTCAACTTAGACTTTGATCCAAGCTTCAATCTAGCCTTGACCCCATCCATTCATTAACAATCACCACATTATTTTAAATGATTTGGATACTTCAATACTAATCATTCAAACTTGAAATCCATTCCAAATCCAGAAATCCAAACTCAAATTCAAAGCCTTAAGGTCTTGTCCTAAAGACCCTTTTCAAAGAATTTTCAAACATTTCAAAACCCAGTCAAATGGTCTCTGATTCAGGGTCTATCACTTGAAAAGTCATAAGACATGTCTCTAGAGGTTACCCTCCAACTTTGAGCTCATTCTGAGGTCTCTAACCCCAGAATCTGAATTAAAATCCAAAGGCTGTAAAACCTTCAAATATTTACAGCCTATGCCACTGAACCAAACCCCTTTTGATCTTGACCTTGGAACCCTTATCAAAGCCTCCAATCACTTTCAGACTCTTGATTTTAACCCACTGAGTAGTAAACTGCATTTTTCAGAACCATTTTTGACCCTAGTTGACCAATGGGCAAAAATTGACCAAAATACCCCTATGGGGCTCAAATAGGGATTTCAAACCAAATGAACTCCAAATTGAATGCAACCACCTCCAACAAGTTTCAAATGTCATTTCAAATCTTTTGAACCTATTCCCAACCCCTGGGTCAACCTGGTTGACCAAGTCAACATGTTTGACCAAAGAGGCCCTTTAAGGGTCCAAACATGTGTTTTGACCCAAATGACCTCTCTAGGCCATCCAACCACTTCCATTGGTCTTAAAATATCATTACAAACCTGTTGAGCCCAAACCAAGACCCTGGGTCAACCTGGTTGACCAAGTCAACCTAGGTTGACCAAACAGGCCCTTAAGGGCTCAAATAGGGATTTTGATCAAATTGACCTCCCCAGACCTAGAGACCACCCTCAATGGTCTCCAAATACCTTTTCAAACTTGTCCAGCCCAGACTCACCCACTAGGTCAACCTAGTTGACCCAGTCAACATGGTTTGACCCAATGAACCCTTAAGGTTTCAAATGAACCATTTCAACCCGTTTAACCACATCAATATCTTCAAACCCTTAAAATCATTCTATTCAAAGCCTTGAACATTTCTAAACCTATTTTGAGCTCAATCCAACTTGGTTTGACTAAGTCAACCCTCAATTCTAGGTCAAAGCTTGATGGTGTTTGCTCCTATTTCTACCAACCCTTGATTTTGACTTTTGACCCTTGATTGAATTACTCCAAATATCCCTCTACCTCCTCAAGTGCCACATCATCAATTTTGACCTGGTTGACTGGTCAAATCAAGTCAACAAAGCCTTAAATCCCTCTTTGAAATGGTCAAACCCCCTCTAAATCTCAAGTATCTCCTCTTCAAGCTTTGGGATTTGCTTAGTCAGCAAGAGAGTAACCCTCCCATGCCACCTCAGCAGCCATTGACCAGTTGACTGGTCAAAATGGTCAAGACCCCCTTAAAACCTCTTCTTCATGGTCAAAGCCCTATTAAACCTCTTTTTCTCCCTATATCACATGCCTAAGCTCCCCTTTTTGCTTTCTTTCCCTGATTAACCCCTGCTTAAGCTGCTCTAAGGGGTTGGTTTAGGCAATTTAGGCAATGTCTCCTCTCACTCATCCCAAGCCGCCCAATGGAAGCAAGGCTTGTCCAGCCTTTGAGGCAGCCTTCTAGCTGTCCCAGGGACATGTGGCACCATCTAGGGAGCTCATGCATCAATCCCAGCCATCCAATCCAGCCCAGGCCATTTGAATAGGGGAAAAGATGACTTTTGAAGCCATTAGATCAAGGCAACTTCTCTCACTCGCCTTAGCCTCCCAGAGAGAGTTCTTTGTTCGTTTTAGATCCTTAGGGCCTCCTCAACCTTTCCACTACAAAATCCAAGTGGTTGCACGTCATCGGCGGTGAGTTCTCCAGCGAGTCCACCACCTAATCCGTCCCAAGCTCATAGCGGTCGATCCAGGCGTGTTCGGGCTCTTTTTCGTGCTAGGGATCTTCACTTGGACAGTCTACAAGCTCATCAATCCAGAAATTTTGAAGATCTAACGGTATAATCTCTTAAAATCTTAGATCTAGTTCACTTTAGATGGATTTAATTAGCTTTATTTGTAGAGTGTTTTAGGCAAAACGAATCTTTCCCCACTGTTTTTGTTCATGTCTTCTTCTTGAGCCTAAAATTTCAAGTGGTTTCATCCACCCGATCGAGAGAACGAGCCCAAAGACGTTTCCTAGGGTGTTTTTCGTATTAGGGTTCAGGTGTACATTTTCTGGACCGTTGATCGCTCGATCAACGGTCCAGATCGAGTCATTCCACCGTTTGATTCGGCCGTGTACTTGATCCTTTGTTCGGTCGCCCGTCCGATAAGATCTAGACCGCCCGTTCCTAATAGCGGGATGAATCTCCCACCGTCGGATCTCGTTCTGCTGAGATCGAACGCGGGATTCGATCTCGTCCGTTGGATCGAATCAGCAAAATATCCAACGGCGTCCGCTGATCGCTGACGTGGTTAAGTGAAACCGCGTGAAGCGTTTTGCTGCTGACGCGTGGCCAACCGTCGCCGCCAATGATTGGCGGCGTCGCATATTAATCTCGTGGCTCCCGTTGTGCCACGTCGCCCCGCCGTTTTCCTGGCTCGATCGGACGGACTCCATTGAGCCATGTGTCCCGCCGACGCCGCCAGAGCCGTTAATTAATTAAAAATTAGTTTTTAATCAGTTTTAAATCCAGAGAGTTTAAAAAAATTATATAAAATCAAATATAAATCAGAAAAATCTATATAATATATCAAACTCTTTAGTTTTTCAAGATCTTTAATTTAAAAATAAAATTACTTTAAAATAGGCTATATATTTTGAGTAATTTCAAATATTGATTATATGAGTATTTTAATTATTATTTAGGTAAAATAAATTCAAATACTTTCAAAATCTTTTTAGAGGAATGTTTTAACCTACTTTTTTTTTAACCTCTAGAAAAATTTTCAGAGTCATTTAAGTAAATTTTGACATTAATTTGAGTTATATGATTATTTTAATAGTTTATTTATATTTAATTAAATGTTATAATAATTATTTTATAATAAAAAAAATCTTATTTTCAAATAACTCTAAGGTCAGTGGGTCTCTCAATCCTTAAAATTTTATTTTTTTTTATAATATTTTCAATTATTTCATCTTAAAATATATATATATTTACATATATATGTATTTATATACTTATATATATATTTTAAAAATCTACTTTAAAATTATATATATTACATATATTTAATTCCTTAAGAGTTTGAGAGATCCCCTTTGAAATTTTAAGTATAGGTTGAATGTATGAATGGACTGCATAGGGGAAGGTGATTAATGGATAATTATACTCTAATTATTCATTAATCACAATCTAGTTATGTTATAAAAAAAAAAAAATCAATCTTTGCATGCTTAGGTTGTGCACACACCACTTAGCCTAGGCTCTCCTAGTTTTAAGGACTTGATTGTGCCATTTCATGTGCTTATTTATGCTTTGTTTAAGGGTTAGACAACACATTGATTTGAGCCCATTAAACTTAGTGTCATTAAGGACAATAATTAAGGATTTATGTAGAAAACTTAGAATATTTCCAATAATTAGGATTCACTTCCTCTTGAGTTGAAACTTCAAACATTTAAGCTTAGTGACATTCTCACCCTTAAAAAAAAAACTTTCACTGAATTTAGAAGTTATTAAGACCCTTAATCAAATTTCCTAAGTTTATACCCATAATTAAGTCCTAAGACTTCAAAATGTAATAAATCCATTTTAAATCCAAAAAATACATATAAACCCTCTAGCTGACGAGATTCAAGCCCTTAATCCATGAAAATTAAAAGCCCCTTAACTTGACAGCAATTCTGTAATTAATTTAATTTTAACTAAAAACCCACTTTTAATTAATATAATTAATTAATAATAATTAAAAAATCCCAAAATTTCCCAAACACTTGGGGATCCCTCCTTAGGTCATTTCTGACCTTTGGAGGTATTTTCAAGAAGTTGGGAAATTGTTCGAAGCAAAACCATAAAAAGGGTCATTAATTAAACAATTTCCAAATTCATTAAAATGCCAAAAACTTCAATAATTCATAACTAAAAAAAAAATATCTAAATCACCCAAACTCACTTGCATTCAACTCATAATGATGTCTAGTATTTATTAAAAATATCAAAGTTCCATAAAAGTATTAAAATCAAAAAGTCAACAAATTTGTCAAACCATGCTTAAAATCTAGTTCAAAACTTCAAACCTCCGTAATAAAATGCAGAAAAATCCGATTTCAACGTACTTACCTTCTAACCGATCATAGTAAGGCCTAGTATTTTAATAAAATATAAAAATTCCAAAATTTGAGCTTAATCAAAAATTCAACTTTTGACCCTTTAATTAAATGATTAAAATATTCAAAATTCATAAAAGCTCAAAATCGCTCTAAAACTCCAGAAAATATTGGTTTAATGCTTAAAACACTTAACAAATCCTTTAAAACACAACAACCACCCTATAGATGAAGTTTATCGGCTGGACTACTCCGGGCTGCGGGGCTAAGTGTCCTAAGGAGGCTGGTTCCTCGAGCCTGGTGGCACAACGCCACGAATGGATTCTAAGGGGTGTTAAATCTTAAAATAAATTAACCTTTAATTATTTAACATTTTAAAATCTCTAATTCAATTACATTAATTTGGTTTATCGGCTGGACTACTCCGGGCTGCGGGGCTAAGTGTCCTAAGGAGGCTAGTTTCTCGAGCCTGGTGGCACAACGCCACGAATCAAGTAATGGCAAACTTAAATTAATCAAACTTTAAAAATCAGTAACTAACTCATTTTTATATTAATCCACTCTTTTAATTCTAACCAATTTAAATAACTTAATCAACCCTAATTGCTACTGGGTAACCCAGGCCTACGAGGCTATTAGCTTAACCCCAAGGAAGGTGAAATAGACTTCACGGCCTCGGTGTGAAACAAAGGTAGTAATCAATTAATTTTTAAAATATGTTTAATTAAAATTCTTAATTTATTAATACTTAAATTTTAATCTAAATCCCCTTTTAAGCCTTAACAAACCCAGACTTTTAGACAACTTCAACTAATAACCTACTTTAGGATCTATCCTAGCCACACGACCTTTCTCACACACTTTAGATGATGTGCTAGGACAACCAACTCTAGGTCTAGGTTAGGCCGGTGTTTACTTTACTGCTGTGTGCCGAATTTTTCGTAGTTTTCACTGCATGTTGTGAATGAAATTGATTTGCTGTGTCTGTTTACTTTTTCTGTACTCTGTGGATGGATTGATGTGTTTGGCGACTAGACTACCCTTAGGTTAGGTACGATCTGGATGTTGACACAGTTTTCTGCAGGTGGCCACGCTCATGCAGGGCAATATAAAAAGGGGGAAAATCAAAAAAATGCATAAATATTATAAACTCTTTGCACAGGTGCTTCAGCTGTTAAAGCCCCCAAATCATAAAAAGAGCGTGGCCAGTGTGTTTACTTTCTTATCTGCTCATATACAACTGCTTGGGAATAACTGCTTTTTATATATTAATTGCTTAGGATAACCTTGCAGGTCAGTCAAGATTTTTTTTATTCTGATATCAATGTAATTTGTGTAAGTGTCAAGTGTTGTGAAAGTTGATTTTGAGTTGGGATACATAGATCCAAAGCTTGGATTCCAAAGAGGAAAGGATACCCCTTTAGAGAACACTCCTTTTCCATTTGGAAATCCAAATTTGGATCATACCTTTTCCTTACCCAAAGAGGAAAAAGTGGCCTTCCCCTTAAAGGAAGTGCCCCCTTATCCATTTGGGTAATTCACTACGAAGATTCCAAGAAGATTGAAGAAAATGAGTCCAAAGATGAACGAGATTGAAGATTTGAGGATTTGAAGATTGAGAGTATCCCACTCAAAATAGCTTGCGTCATTATTAGTCTTGAAATCCGGGTTGTTGTCAGTGGTGCCTATGGACATTTATTAATTAATTTATATTTGATGTGATGATTTGGTTGCATTTAGGATTACTTGTTTTTACTAGTTTTTTGGCGATTGTATGCCGCTTTTTGTTTTCGCCTGGATACGTGAGACTCGTGAGGGTGTGAAAGTTTTCTACTCATAACCTTAAAAGTCCAAAATTTTAGTGAGCCTAAATAACATTGAAAGTTAACGAATCTAGGGAATTAGCCGGGGATCGACCCCGGGGTCGCATGCATATTTCTGCACTTCTTCTTTCCTTGTTTTAGAACCTTCTCCGCCTGCGGGTAGAGTCCGGATAGTCTGACCTATGAGGACGAGGTGCCGGACCTGGGGAAGCCCAATCTTCTAAAAAAATTATTTTCTAAGCCTGTTTTTAAAGTTTCAAGCATACTTGATTTGGGAATTGTCGACTGGCATGCATTGCATTAGATACAAAATAAAAGAGTCAAAAATTTCAATTTCATCAGTTTTAGCATTTTAGCACCCAACATAAGTCAAAGGGGCCAAATAGGAGAATCTCTAGATGTCGGCCCCAACTCTCCAAAACTTTAAATATAACGTCCCTACCACTCTTTCATAAAAGACTAGATTCATATATTTTAAATCGATTAGGTGGTTAGCTGGTTCCCCAATCCAGGCCGGGGTAAGTCCAGATCTTGCACTGTATTAGTTAGGATCGGACGACTGTGGTCCAGTGTCCAAAATAGATTTAGGATCTAGGGCAGATCTTTGATTATAAGACCTTAAATTTCGAGAATATAGTCCCAAATTTCTAATAAAATACTTAACTCTAATTAAAGCTTCATTTTAATCCTAAAACATAAAGCTCAACACTTAGATTAAGTCGGGACACTTCTGGACGGTTCTGGAATCTTAAAGTGTCCCCTACCTCTCCTCCTTTAACTCCGTTAATAACTGCTCAATTTTGATCCATTCCTTTTTGAGTTTCTAAAATTCGTCTCTTTTTTTGATATCACTCCTAGAAAATCTAACAAAATTCTGCCACCATTTTAATCGGGAGTTTTCGTAGGAGATTTTATCTCCCTACGATGTAATTAACTACGAGGGCTTGCGCTCGTAGGAGATTTGGAACCCCACACACCTGATTTAAAAAAAAAATTAATTTCTAAAACTTTATTAGTTTTCTTTGGGAAAAGTTAAATAATGATCATCGTAGTTGCATTAGAAGAATTATCGTAAAATGGTGTCATTTCCCTTTGGGGAGATACATCCTTCTTCGATAAGGCTTTGTGAAAGTTCGATGGGGATGTTAAGCCCTATGAACTTAGTCCCAAACTAACCAAGAGGGGGGGTGAATTGGTATTTTAAAAACTTCGTTTTTAAACAAAGAAATAAAGTCACATAAACCAAATCACACCACGAAAATAATGCGGAATTAAACGTGCGGAAGCAAGAAAAGAAACACAGAGATTTATAGTGGTTCGGTCGACTCGACCTACGTCCACTCCTTGGAGGCACCCTCCAAGTATTGCACTAAACAAAAAGTGACTCTCCTTTAGCCCCCACGGCTAGGTGGAGAAACCCTCACAAGAACCTCCTTTTTGCCACCCCGGCAAGGCAGAGAACCTATCTCCTTTTGCTTCCTCCTGAAGCTGGCAGAGAACCAGAACCAAAAGCACAACTCCTTACCTCTACCGACCCTTCCACGGACGAGAAACTCTAGACGAAGACGACGCAGAGAGATCCTTGAAGCAACCCTTGTGAAACCCCTCACAAGCTCCCCCTCACAAGATCCTCTCTCTCTCTTCTCTCTCTCTTTCTCTCCTCAAGGTCTTCTCAGGTCAAGGCAGCAGCCAAAGGTCTTTAAAAATGTTGAACAAGAGCTCTTAAATAGAAGAGCTTCAAAAGAGCTCATTAATTGCAAGTTGCCGACTTTATCGTCCAGGCCGATCTGGACATCGGCCTGGCCGATCAGTACAAATTAATGAAGATCGGCCAGAGCATAGCCCTGGATGCAAGATTGGACGATTGAAAATTAGCTTGATCGTCCAGGCCGATCTCACGATCGTCCTGGCCGATCAGTTCAAATCAGACGAAAATCGTCCTGACAATAGCCCTGAATATGGGCTGGCCGATATTGATCGTCCTGAAGTAACTTAAGGTTTTTGACTAGATCGTCCGGGCCGATCCTGCGATCGTCCAGGACGATATGATCGTATCAATCATCCTTAATTACTTCCTTGATTTCCTGAACAATTATGGTATAATTTGTTAATATCGTCCAGGCCGATCCGAGGATCGTCCTGGCCGATAATTTAAAGATATGCTATACCATACTTGTCTATGGCGGCTACTTCTTTCTATTTTGAGCTTATCGGCCTGGCCGATACACGTATCGTCCAGGACGATCGGTTAACGTTGGCTACCTTAATCAAGAATCCTTAATTAGACTTTCTGTTTTAAGCTGATCGTCCAGGCCGATCAAAGATATCGTCCTGGCCGATAGGAGTAAAAACAGAATTTCTAATTCTCTCAAGTGTGTGTGTGAAGGGTTACAAAGTATCAGTCTTTTTGACTATTACAAGTGGACTCAAAAGGTAAAAACAAAAGTACAGACTGACTCAACCCTAACCCTACGCATTCCTGAACTTGGCTCCTTTTTTATTGTCCGATCGTCGATTCCTGAAAAGTTAGAAGCAACAAGCTGTCCAAGAAAAGCAGTGTTTGTCAATCATCAAAACATAAGACATGAAAAATAGATTTGCAACAATCTCCCCCTTTTTGATGATGACAAAACACAAGTAGGAAAAAAAAATTCATTAGAAAAACAAAATTACAACATCAACTTTTTCTTACCACATCCTATCCTACTCCCCCTTTTTGTCATCACAAAAAGAGAGTCCAGAAACAGTAAAAAAAAGAACAACAAACATCACGAAAGACTACTACAAAAAGATAAGAAACAATAACTCAAAGCACAAACTAAAAGAACGAGGGATCCTGATCATCAGATGGAGGAGGTGGAGGTGGCTGCTGAAAGTAGCTGGCAAGGGTAGTAAACTGAGCATTGAACCAGGCGATGTCCTGGTCATGCTGCTGCTGCTGATGAGTGAGAAAACTGTCAAAACGAGCTAAGTCCTCAGCACGGTGATGCTCGTAGCGGGCGATGTCCTCAGAGTGTTGCTGCTCTTGGGCAGCAACATATGCATCAAACCTGGTCTCCCAATGATCAAATCTCGCAATCAACTAATCTACCGGTGAATGTTGGTGGAGAGGGACAGGGTCAGGAAAGGGAGCTGGAGCGGGAGCCTCCTCCTCTCTAGCCTCCCGTGGTTCATCCGGGTGGAGACGAGTACTGTGCAGGGTGCTGAAGGAATTGTTTGAGTAGAAGAGAGTTGGGAAATCTGGTGGATTGGGATATTGAATTTTGTATTTGGTTTCAAGAACATAGGCTATGATATGTCCTAAGGCTAGATTTGGCTTTCTTCTGTGGTCTGGATCGCGAATTGTTGTTAGGTGATCAATGTAACGAAAAAATAGATCTGCAGTGTTAAATTCCCTATGTGCCATGATGTAGAAGGTAGTGAGGGAAAGTAGAGGGGTAATGTGGACACGGTCGCCGGCTTTTGGAATGACAGAGGTGCGAAGGACATGTTGGATTGTCCTAGCATCTCTGACTAAAGAGCTAGTCTCTCCAACATGGTAACGGGCATTGGTCTGGCGAAGAAAGTGGTTTGCCGTGGACCAGTCAAAATCAGGGTCAGGGGCAATAAGGTGCAGCTTATCTCCGGTGGTGGATAGCTGTAAAAGCTCAACACAGTCCTGATATGTGATTTCGACAGGGCGTCGATTCACATAGGAGGACAGGGCTGTGAATTTAGAGTTTATGCGGAGGTTTGCAAAGAATTCTAACAGGAACTCAAAATTGAAAGGAAAAACAAGGGACAGAATGAAACAAAAGGAAGTGTGTGCGAAGAGATCCATTACCGGGTAGGAAATGTGGGTCGGATTGATAATTCTGGAGACAGTAATTCCACATTCTTTATAGCGATGATAAGCAGCTTCATCTTCTGCTTCCCGGAAACGAGGGTCAACCCTTGCCCTCGAGGAACTTCCAGAGGTCTGACGGACGCGCTTCCCACCAGCCATATGAGAGAACTTTAAGCAGAAAATCAAAGGAGAAAGGATGAGGTGTGAGAAAACATGGCTGGATCGGCCTGAATTTAAAGAAACGTCCATATCGTCCTGGCCGATCGCGGAATCGTCCAAGCCGATATGTGTAAATAATTACGTACAGGCCGATTGGTCAAAAAGGCGGTCCAATCATCCGGGCCGATCAGATATCGGCCAGGCCGATTAGACACAGGCTATCGGCCCGAGGAGTCAGTCCGGACGACCGTTGAAAAAGCAGATCGTCCGGGCCGATTAGGTGTATCGTCCAGGACGATGCACAATAACTGATCGTACCGGCCGAAGTTAAAACGTTTTAAATGCTTGCCACGTGTATCGTCCAGGACGAACAGTGGATCGGCCCGGCCGATGGTCCAATAATGGATCGTCCGGGGCCGAATTTAAAGATAAAAACGTACTGACACGTGGATCGTCCGGGACGGTCCAGTGTATCGGCCAGGACGATGCACATAGAATGCATCGGCCAGACAAATAAACTATCGGCCAGGACTATCATCATGAGTTTTGATCAAATCGTCCAGGACGATAATGTATCGTCCAGGACGATGATTTTCATTAAGCACAGAAAAAGGTCAGTAGATGGATTTTGGAAAGAATTTGTCCTATCGGCCAGGACGATAGAAATATCGGCCAGGCCGATGTGACTTGAAATTGAAATCAAGAAAGGAATGGTGATGATCAAGACCCTCAAAAATAAAACAAAAGAAAAGACAGTCAAAGATACAAAAAAAATAAAAAAAAATAAAACAAACACCGAATATTTTTTTGGATTTTAATTTTTCTATTTTTTTTTTTGTTTTATGAAGGCATCATATGAGAATTCTTTTCTTGAATTTAAATTTTTGAAGTTTTTAGGAGATCAAGAGGTTTAACAAAATCCAATTAGAAGAAGGTAGAAAAACTGATTCCATTAACCCTAGATCGGACATTCTTCAGGGTACAAAAATCTCTTAAAAACAACAGAGTCCTAACTTGGAATAACACAAGAGGTTTTAAGAAGATCCAATCAAGACTTGTTAACTACTAAAGTATCTTATAAATAATAAACCAAAATAGTTTTTCTCAATCATGGAATTTGAAATCAAATCTTTGAACGTATCACATAATTAATGAGTTTTCTAAGTTTTAAGAGTTTTACCAAAGAGATGATAGCTTGCAATTAGTGGGCTAATTTTATGCCTCTTTTCACTTTTATTGGCTCTTTGAGCATCTTTTGATTTTTCATACACTTTTGTGTATATTGTTTTCTTTTCAATTTGGCTTCATTGGTCTCTTTCCTTTTTATCTCTTGCAAGCTAATAACTCTTTAATATACCCTTAAAGAAAAATACTTAGTTGTGAGTATATCCTCCAAATATTAGAGAATAGGAGCTCTCTCTCTAACATAGGGAAGAACAATCCACAACACAAAATCAAAATCACGTGATGACTACAATGGTAAGATTTCAAAAGCTTGAATGATATCAAAGCATTTTGACTATTATGCATAAGATGACTTAATGTAGCAAGATTAGAAGGATATCTTAAAAAGCCATTGGTTAAACTGAGTTTAGACTTTTTGTTTTATAGAAGAAAAATCATGCCACTAAACAAAGTCAGAAGAGGGAAAAACATCACCAGTTTACTCTCTTTAACCAATTTAGAAAAGCTAAACCCTATCAAAAGAAAAACTCCAATATTTAAAATCTTGAGAAGTTTCATTATATGGAATGCCAAAAATAAAGTCCAAAGTGAGCAAAGCAAAAGCAAAAATAAGCAAACTAAAGACAACAAAGAGTGAACACAAAAACTAAAAGATAAAAGTCACACAAAAACTAACGATTTCAAGCAAGTGATAAAACAACGGATTTTAGCAATTGAGCTGCAAGCCTCCTTATGTTCAGTTATCCTATGCTCCCACGAGGTCTTTGGTGAGAGCACTCCTGCAAGACTCAACAACAGTCAGTTTTAGGAACCCAAACAGATTTGGGCTCCTTCTTAGGAAATGTCTAGTGCAATGCAGATGTGGTATGTATTGAATCATGCATCTTAGGTCTCCATACCCAATGTGTATTGCGGTGAACTGTGCAAGTGTGTGAGATGTGTCCTAACATGCCACAAGAAAAACATTGGATTCCAGGAAAAGGTTTTCTTAAATGATTTGAGAAAAGATGCCTCTTCCTAGGTTTTGGCCTTTGATTAAGAGTTGGTGTCATCCTAGCTTTCTTACATATATCCAAATCATTTTGAATTCTCAAGTTAGTTCTTTTTAATGCATCATTCTCAATTCTCAAATTTTTCTCAATCTCTTTAGATTTCTTAAGATCATCATTAAGTGAGGTGTGTGAAGCTTCTAATGCATTACTTTTATCAATTAATTCCAAATGCTTCTTGTTTAATTCATCAAATTCATCAAGTAGAGCCATGTGATTTGAATCAATCGTTGCATGATCTTTGAGAAAAACTTCATGCTCTTTTTGTAGATTTGAATGTTCTAACTTTAGGCTAGCATGAGTTTTCTTAAGTTTTTTGTATGATGTATGGATTTTTTCACATATTTCAAACAATTCATCATAGGTTGGTTTACATACCTCTTCCTCATCACTTTGATTTTCTCCCATGAAACACAAGTTTGTAGTCTCTTCCTCTGGTTCAGTCTCAGAGGAATCAGTACCAGATTCTGCCCAGAAGCCTCTTTGGATTTTCTTTTTCTCTTTCCTAGACTTAGCTTTCTCCTCACCTTTTTCCTTTTCTTTGCTTGAATGATCTTGAAGTGTAGGACAATCGGCTCTTACATGTCCAGGTTTCCTGCATTCAAAATAAACAACATCAGAAGATCCTTTAATATGTTTATGATCCTTACCTTTTCTCCAACTTTGATGATGCTTTTGTTTCTTCCTTAGAAAGCTTTTGAATTGCCTTGTGATGAAGGCAACTCCATCGCTTTCAGACCCGGAAGATTCAGAATCCGATTTGTGTGCCTTCAATGCAATTGTTTTCTCCTTTTTCTTCTCACCTGTATCAAGATTTCTTTGATTCACCCCTTGCTCGTAAGCAATGAGTGAGCCAAGCAAGTTATCAATAGAATAGGTGTTTAAATCTTTAGATTCAGTAATTGCAGTAATTTTTGCATCATAGGATGAAGGCAAGCATCTCAAAATCTTGTTAACTTTTTCATAGTTCGAGAGTTCTTTTCCTAGTGCATGCAATGAGGTAGCAATCTGAGTAAACCTAGTGTACATGTCAGAAATTGATTCATGAGGTTTCATACAAAAAAGTTCGTAGTCATGCAAGAGAATGTTTAAACGGGATTGTTTAACTTCATTAGTGCCTTCATAAGTAATGCACAATTTATCCCAAATTTCTTTACCAGTTTTGCAAGTTGAAACACGCATGTAATCCTCAGATTTTAAAGCACAGAAAAAGCAATTCAAACATTTTGCATTCAATTGAGCTAAATCTCGTTCATCAAAAGTCCATTCGGTAAAAGCAACTTCAGTTTTAAAACCGTTAATTTCACGAGAAGGTGGAGAATAACCTTCTTGAATAAGCATCCACATGCGATAATCAGTAGATTGTAAAAAAGTTGACATGCGAGTTTTCCAGAAATCAAAAGGTAGGTTATCGAACAGAGGAGGTCGGGTAATAGAATACCCTTCCGTAGTGTTGCGATTCCCAAAGTTAGACATGGATCAAATTCAAAAAGTTTTTAAACTTTAATTTTCGAAACAAGCTCTGATACCACTTGAAAGTTCGATGGGGATGTTAAGCCCTATGAACTTAGTCCCAAACTAACCAAGAGGGGGGGTGAATTGGTATTTTAAAAACTTCGTTTTTAAACAAAGAAATAAAGTCACATAAACCAAATCACACCACGAAAATAATGCGGAATTAAACGTGCGGAAGCAAGAAAAGAAACACAGAGATTTATAGTGGTTCGGTCGACTCGACCTACGTCCACTCCTTGGAGGCACCCTCCAAGTATTGCACTAAACAAAAAGTGACTCTCCTTTAGCCCCCACGGCTAGGTGGAGAAACCCTCACAAGAACCTCCTTTTTGCCACCCCGGCAAGGCAGAGAACCTATCTCCTTTTGCTTCCTCCTGAAGCTGGCAGAGAACCAGAACCAAAAGCACAACTCCTTACCTCTACCGACCCTTCCACGGATGAGAAACTCTAGACGAAGACGACGCAGAGAGATCCTTGAAGCAACCCTTGTGAAACCCCTCACAAGCTCCCCCTCACAAGATCCTCTCTCTCTCTTCTCTCTCTCTTTCTCTCCTCAAGGTCTTCTCAGGTCAAGGCAGCAGCCAAAGGTCTTTAAAAACGTTGAACAAGAGCTCTTAAATAGAAGAGCTTCAAAAGAGCTCATTAATTGCAAGTTGCCGACTTTATCGTCCAGGCCGATCTGGACATCGGCCTGGCCGATCAGTACAAATTAATGAAGATCGGCCAGAGCATAGCCCTGGATGCAAGATTGGACGATTGAAAATTAGCTTGATCGTCCAGGTCGATCTCACGATCGTCCTGGCCGATCAGTTCAAATCAGACGAAAATTGTCCTGACAATAGCCCTGAATATGGGCTGGCCAATATTGATCGTCCTGAAGTAACTTAAGGTTTTTGACTAGATCGTCCGGGCCGATCCTGCGATCGTCCAGGACGATATGATCGTATCAATCATCCTTAATTACTTTCTTGATTTTCTGAACAATTATGGTATAATTTGTTAATATCGTCCAGGCCGATCCGAGGATCGTCCTGGCCGATAATTTAAAGATATGCTATACCATACTTGTCTATGGCGGCTACTTCTTTCTGTTTTGAGCTTATCGGCCTGGCCGATACACGTATCGTCCAGGACGATCGGTTAACGTTGGCTGCCTTAATCAAGAATCCTTAATTAGACTTTCTGTTTTAAGCTGATCGTCCAGGCCGATCAAAGATATCGTCCTGGCCGATAGGAGTAAAAACAGAATTTCTAATTCTCTCAAGTGTGTGTGTGAAGGGTTACAAAGTATCAGTCTTTTTGACTATTACAAGTGGACTCAAAAGGTAAAAACAAAAGTACAGACTGACTCAACCCTAACCCTACGCATTCCTGAACTTGGCTCCTTTTTGATTGTCCGATCGTCGATTCCTGAAAAGTTAGAAGCAACAAGCTGTCCAAGAAAAGCAGTGTTTGTCAATCATCAAAACATAAGACATGAAAAATAGATTTGCAACACTTTGGATGTGAATGCGACGATCATGTTTCTTGAATATTGTAATTGGGTATTTAGTTGAACTGTACTTTGCTCCCTCGGGACCATATAAAGTTCTCCTTAGAACCCAATCATGGTATTCAAGATGAGTTTACATAATTTTAAGTCTGAACACCGTTATGAAAGTTTATTTTCGTCCTTCGGGGTGATATACACTTTCTAACGAGTTGATTCGACCTTAGAATTAGAACTCAACTTTAATCTTAAAATCTACAAAGAAAACCAATATTTTCAAAACATGTTTTCAAAATTCCACCAACAAAAAATGGCACGCCCGGTGGGACCAAATTTCTCTTCCCATCTTTAATACTGGCAGAATTTCGTTTCATCGGTAGTTTCAACTATCATTTCTTCCGTTGGTCCCTTTACCCATTTCTTCCTTGGGAGAGTGTGGCCAACATCTAAAAAAAAAAAATATTAAAAGAGAGGTTGCACCTCCAAAATTGGCCTTATCTAGACTTTTATTCTGATTTTGACCTTCTGCCCCGGCATAGCCTGTGTGGCGACAGCGTCAAATCAGATCTTTGGATATCCTTTTGAATCTTATGGATTTATGGTCGATAAATTTCCCATTCAACATATAAATCCTTAAAATTGAAAAGAATTCAAATTTTTTGATTTCGGACATCCCAAATTACTTTAGTTTTAACCCCCCTCATCTCCCCTTTGATCTCCAGGGGTGGGGAGGGTTAGGCCATTCCTTTTACTTCGGTTCTCTCACAATTTCATAAGCCTTCGGGCAAAGGGAAACTCTGTCCATTATGTTTTGGAGTTTGTGAGAAAACCTCCCTTAAACCCTCCAAGACTCAAAATTTCTTCAAAATTCTCTTAAATTCGAAATTGTCATATGTTACCCCATACGTTCTCCTTGTGGGCTAACATATGTCAAGTTTTTTTTTAGAAAACTTTCTGGGCATGTGCTTAGTCTCTTCACCCTTTTAACATGTGTTAAGCAATATTCTTCACTGCTCGACACATGTTTGGGGGGGGGGGGGGTTGAGATATTCTTACAAGCCTCAATTTTCAAAAAAAATAATAATAATATATTTTTCACCACCCTTTTAAAGTAAATCTAATTTCAATACTTTCTTTAACTTTCAGAAAATCCCAAATGGCTGGCCAATTGATTTTCTCTTTTGACCGAGAGTTCCTCGACTGTTAATGACCAAGGGAGCACTATCATTTTTGGAATGAGATTTAGTACTCTTGAGCTCTCTATGGATGGACACCAGATTGTTAGTTTGGATGCCAGTAAGGAAATTCCCCCAGTGGTTGAGTTGATTGTGAGATCTGCACCCACCTTGCCAGTAGTTAGTGATGATCAGAAACAGTCTGAACCAGTTGTTGAGCCTCCCACTGAAGTCAAGTCTGTTTTTGAGGAGGGGTCTAGTTCTGGACTTAGCTTTGCCACTAAGAATCAGAAGAAAAACTATTTGAGGAGACTTAGAAAGAAGATCTCTAAGGCTAAGAGAGTTCTACCTTTTAAGACCTTAGCTCAAGTAGAACCTGAGGCTGTTGAGGAGCTACCTATTCCTGCTTCCTCTCCCCTCCTAAAGGGGAGTTGCTTTTACCCTCTGCTTCGGCTCAAGGGGAGGAGAGGGCAGCTAGGATAGCCCGTTCTCCACCATGCCCGGTTGACTACTCGACTAAGAAGACTCAGAAAGAAAATCATCTCCAGAAGACAAGGACTTTGAGAAACATAATTCATACCTGCGCTGCACAGTCTGGACAGACTATGGAGGAATATGTAAAACAATTGAAGGGAGTGATCTCACATCGCTTCCAAAATGAAGTGTTCAAGGAAGAAGTGTCTGAAGCAAAGAATTTGACCCCACAATTCGTCAGGAAAAATAAGAAGTATGTTAGACAGCCCGCTACTTCGGTACTGGTTGATGGCTATCACTGGGTGCCACGCCCTCCATCCTCCCAAACAGAGGGTATTGTGTTGACTGGGTCCAAGAGAGGCCACTATCCTGCTGGTAGACCCCCGGTACCCCCACATAAACTTATAAGATTGGCCTCAGTGATTATTAAGCCAAAGGAGGTTGAGATTCAAAAGTCTATAGATCTTAAGGGAAAAAGACCCAAATCTCTCGAAAAGAAATATGTGCCAAAGAGAACCAAGTTGGAGAGTCTGCCACCACCTCCTAGAACTTCTAAGTTCATTCTGCAGCTCCAACGAGTTTCAGCCAACCCTACTCCGGGTTCAGTTGACTTGATGGATGCCCAGACTAGTACCCCAGTTGTTACAGTTGACAGTCCTACCACAGCCAGTCTAACTCAAGATCCAATAGTCACCATCCCTGTTACCCCAGTTGATGATCCCCAAGGTCCGAGTGTCATTCCTAGGCCCCCTAGTCAGGTGTCTGAGGACCTTACCTTGCCAGATGTGGGAGCTATCACTTTACAAGCTCCTGCTTCTCCCCCTGAGGTATATGTCCCTCTCTTTGTAGAGGATGCTACTCTTCTGACTACCAGCTCTGGGGTAGTTGAAGAGGAGAGAATTGACCAGGATCTAGAAATGAAAGATGAACCAGTTATAAAGTCTCAACCAGATCCTAACCCAAAACTCACAGAAATCATTGCCCTCATGGATTCTGAAGAATTATTCGATATGGCTGAGTACAAAGGATACTTACCCCTTGATCCTAAGTCAATTAGGGATAGACCGGTCGAGGAGGTAGTTCAAGAAATAAGAAACATTTTGTTGAACAAAGAAGGAATGGCCTCCTTTGACCCTGATATGGATGATCTCCTTGGAGATGAAGATGATTATGTTGGTACCATTCATGTGGTCGAGATTAGAGGGTCTAATAAAGAAGCTGAGCCCAGCAAACGCCGATTTGCTAAAGATGATGATCCACATACTGTTGAGTCAGATTCAGATGAGTCTGTAAAAGCCAGAGATGAAGAGCACATAAAAAACTTGGAGACTCAACTCGCTAGCATGATGTCACAAGTTAGGGAGATGCAAGAAAAGTTGGATAAGTCACAGGAAGAGTCTCTTAAAATCCACCAGTCAGCTCGAGAGCTCACAGAAAAGGCCAAAAGGGCAGAATTTAGTTCCAGACCTCTCGAGTCACCACCTGTGACCCTTCCTTGTCCAGTAGAGGCACCTCCAGTTCACCCTGCAGTTTCCACCATTCCTCCAATCCTACCTTAGAAGGATATTAAGCAATTAATCGAGGACCAGGTAAGGGAGGCCTTAGCCCTTTCTCAAGGAACCGTGTCTATTTCAAAGGGTAGACCCTACCCCGAGGAATATGACTTAGTTCCTTACCCAAAGGGCTTTGTGCCACCAACTTATAAAGTTTTCACTGGTGTTGAAAATCCGAGACAGCATCTGGCCCACTTCCGAGCAAGTTGTTTCAATGTAGGAGGGTCAGATGCTCTACTATTTCACCAATTTGTAAGTAGAATATCCAGCATTGCTTTTGAATGGTACGCCGATCTGCCCAACGGTTCAGTAAGAACCTTTAGCGAGCTAGAAAACCTCTTTCTTAAGAGATTTTCTGGAGCGAAACAACGCACCACCGTGGGCGATCTCGTGGTTGAAAAGCAAAAGCCGGGAGAGTCTCTGGTTGAGTACATCTTGAGGTGGCGAAACCTCTCGATGAAGTGTGAACCCAAGTTGTAAGAGCAACATGCTATGGAGATTCTTTTGAAGAATATCCACGGCCCTGTTGCTTTTCTCCTGAAGGGTTTCACTATTAAAACTTTTGAAAAACTTCTTAATAAGGCTAGCAATTTGCAGGAAGAGGCTCCTAAGATGCCATTCTTATGAGAGCAGTCTGAAGATAGGAAGGGTCCTAAATTGGTGAAAACCTTTGAAAAGAAAGCTGTGGTCTCAGCAGTAGATAAAGGAAAGAGGTCAGTGGTTAGTCAGCCTAGCACTCCACTTCCACCACAGCCACTTCAGAAGCAGCCCTTTCAGATAGTTCCTCAGCATACTAGAGATCCCGCCTTCATCCCTTTTAGAGAGAGATTGGAAAAGCCATATCCATTTAAGAGGGAAGCAGTTAAGAAGATCTTCAGGAGTTTGTTAAAGAAACCAGATTTTCAGTTACCAGAGGCCAGGAGGCCTGAGGATGAGGGCAAGAAAGATGATCCCAAGTATTGCCCGTACCATAGGAAGCTTAGTCACCCTCTTGAGGACTGTGTTGTGTTCAAAGATTGGCTTGAGAGGAACTACACCCAAGGTAACATCATAATACCTAAGGAATACATGGTCGATCCAGAAAAGGCTTCAATTAAAACCATTTCAGGTAATCCTCTTAACTCTTTTTGTCTTGTTGAAGATGGTTGAGACATTGCTTTGTCCCGGGCACTTAAAAAGTCGATTAACAAGTCTTTTCGTCTTTCTCAACAGCTGACTACGATAGCCCAGGCCCTGGTGTGGAAGGTTAACCTGGACGCTTCGCAGAAGGATGTTGAGCCACTTCCCTCTCCAGTAGTCTTAGGAACTATTGAGAAAAATGTAAAAGAAAAGAAATTTGATTTTGTAGAGAGGAAGTGTGTAGATGAGAGATGTATTAAAATGGCGGATGGCGGTGTTAAAACCCTTTCCCCTCTTTTGTTATCTGACTTTTACTTTGCCCCGTCAAAGGCGAAGGGTCAAAAGATGAATAAAAAACATCCTTCTACTTCTGTCTTGATGATTGGCCATGAATCTCAAATGCAAATTGATGACTCTCCTGTTTTGAATCAAACTCCTAATCAAATAGATATTGAGGTTAATCAAACCGACCTTCCCGAATCGATTACTCAAGAAGATGTCGAATGTGAAGCCTTATCAGAAAGTGATTTCCCCCAATGTGATTTTCAGGGAAGTCCTATCGAGATAGAGTTTTCAGATTCTGACTCTCTTTTGGGAAATGACGATCCAATGCCTACAGTGAGTATAGACACCGCTCTGGTTTGCCCGCCTAAAGACATCGAGCAGGTGAAACTCCGTGGCGGTAAAGTCTTACCTCCTAGGTTGCCCCCTCAGGACAAAGGCAAGCAATCCTCATTCGAAAATCTAAATCCAGATTCCCCTCAGCAACCAGAATTTCCTTTAATTCCTCCGGGTTTCGAGTCTGTCGTTCTTAAGGTTGATTACAACGTCCTAGACCACCTTAGGAAGTTGCCAGCAAAATTAAGTATTTACGACGCCCTCCTTCTCTCCAAAGAAATGAGGGAGTCTTTAATTAAAGCACTTCTCGACCCCGAGATTTGCTTAACACAGTTGGCTGCAACTTCAGAAGGTGAGGCTCTCTACTTCAAAGAGGTCCCTGGGGTTACCTTTTCAGACGAAGATTTACTCTTGGGAACTGCCGACCACAACCGCCCCCTCTATATCACCATAGATGTGGGAAACTTCAAGTTATCAAGAGTCCTTGTTGATCCGGGTGCATCGGTCAACGTGATGAACATAAAGACTCTTGCTTACCTCAGAGTTGATACTAGCAAGCTTTCAACCGACAGGTTGGTGCTTCGTGGGTTCAACGAGAAGGGCGAGAGAGCTTTATGTTCAATCACTTTACTTCTAGAAATAGGAGGGTTAAAAACTGAAGCTAAATTTCATATAATTGATTCAACTACATCCTTTAACGCACTTCTAGGTAGACCTTGGATTCACGAATATAGAATGGTTCCATCTACCCTGCACCAATGCGTTAAGTATCAACGAGACGGCATTGAACATGTGATTAAGGGTGATTTGCAACCATTCTCAATTCAAGAAATTGGGATCTACGAAGATGTTGCGTATTTCATACCAAAAGGGTCCTCGTCCCGTTCTAAATTGGAGATCAAAATTGAGGAGAAAATGGTTGGACAAAAACTCGACCAAAAGAAGGAAAAAGATAAAAATATCAATCAAGAAATGACACAATCGAGTAGTGAAGACGACTCTGATATCGTTGTCCTTAGGCCTCCAAGCACATTACCTCAAAGAGGTGGGAGGATGGCTTTAAGGGCATGAGGTCGAGGTCGTGCTTCATTAGATAGGAGAGCAGCACCTGTGTATATTGATTTGGAATCAGATTCTGATGGTGAACTAGAAAGTCAAGGTACTGCCCTCTCTCTCGATTATCAGAACATAAATGCTCCTCCAAAATTTGATCTCACCTTAGACCAGGACAGTGACCCTGAGATAGATATTTCAAAAGTTAAAAGTGACGAGCCTGAATTAACAATGTATGAAAAGTGGCTCACTAGAAGGATTGAGGTCCTTTCTCTGACCCCACTATCGGCAGGCAGGGTTGTAGGGTTGGAAGTCAAAGTGGCCCCCAACTTGGATGGTGAAGTTAAGAAAGTCCAGAAATTCTTTCCTGGCTCCTCCTCCGCAAGGGACAAAGGTGATGTAACCCTTGAGGAGGCAGATTTTAATAAATTAATGGAATTACCATTCGGCTACTTCCCTGTTTGTGTAAAAAACACTTTTTCTAAAGGTTCTATACCATACCGATGGACTAAGGGTCAAGCTAGATACCACGAGAATATTTGGCGAATAAAAATAAATAAAAATCTAACAAGTGGTATTGGCTTTGGAACAGTTAGTTCATTCGATGATGATGAGTATTGCCTAATGATAACTTACCATCTCGATTCTCCAAATGTCCCTACAGATCCTCCTTATCCTCTAGATGGACTCTGTTTGGAGACTTTAGACGATCCCGATGATCTTCAAGTTCGGGATGCACCCCCTGAATTTGAAGAGGAAATTAAGTCGACAGTCGATGAGTTGAGAGAAATTAACCTGGGAAATGATGATGACCCCCGTCCGATTTTCATAAGTACTTTGTTGAGCGAGGGTGAAACCCAAGACTTAATCTAGTTATTATTCGAGTTCAGGGATTGCTTTGTCTGGTCATACGACGAAATACCAGGTTTGCCTGCTGAGGTAGCAGTTCACAAACTTGGGGTTCTGCATGATGCCATTCCTGTTAAACAAGCTCCTCAACGCATGCGCTTAGAGATTGAGCAACAAGTCATTTCTGAAGTTAAGAAATTGGCAGAACCCGGATTCATTCGAGAGGAACAATATCCCTCCTGGGTGGCCAGCGTCGTGCCAGTTTGAAAGAAAAATGGTCAAATTCGGATTTGTGTCGACTATAGGGATCTGAATAAGGCATGTCCTAAAGATGAGTTCCCTCTACCAATACCAGAACTCATGGTGGACATTGCCTCTTCACATGCTATTTTCTCATTCATGGATGGCTCATCGGGTTATAACCAAATCAAGATGGCCCCAGAAGATGAGAGAAATACTGCATTCAGAACCCCTATTAGAATCTTTTGTTATAAGGTAATGCCATTCGGCTTAAAGAATGTCGGAGCAACCTACCAACGGGCCATGACCCATATCTTTGACGACTTAATTCATAATCAAGTTGAATGTTATATTGATGATTTAGTTGTCAAGAGCAAGGTCAAAGAGGCTCACCTGTATGACTTAAGAGTTGTTTTCGAATGGTTGCGCCGCTACGATTTGAAAATGAACCCCTTGAAGTGCGCCTTCGGCGTCGCCTCGGGAAAATTCTTAGGATTCGTAGTGAGGCACCGCGGAATCGAGATCGATCCTGCTAAAATTGAAGCCATCTTAGATATGCCACCCCCTAAGAGCCTTACCCAGTTAAGGTCTCTACAAGGTAGATTGGCATATATAAGGAGGTTTATTTCTAATCTTTCCGGGAGATGTCAACCCTTTTCTGTCCTTGCGAAAAAAGACACTAAGTTCGTATGGGACGAGAAGTGTCAAAATGCTTTCGACGACATC
The DNA here is from genome assembly GCA_016618105.1 of Dendrobium huoshanense. Taxonomy (NCBI): domain Eukaryota; kingdom Viridiplantae; phylum Streptophyta; class Magnoliopsida; order Asparagales; family Orchidaceae; genus Dendrobium; species Dendrobium huoshanense. Next base: position 33,489,009 of record CM028351.1, on the reverse strand, counting down.
AAACAATACCTTTCTAATCCGCCAGTCTTGGCAGCACCGATTCCGGGAAAGCCGTTAATCCTCTACACTGCAGCCTTAGATGAGTCGTTAGGTGACCTGTTGGCTCAAGTTAACGACGAAGGGAAAAAGAATGCTCTCTATTACCTCAGTCGAAGACTCCTTCCTACTAAAATTCGATACCTGTCAATTGAGAAGCACTGTCTTGCTTTGGTTTTTGCAGCTCAGAAACTGAGGCATTACATGCTCTCACACTCAATCAGTTTGATTTCAAGAGTTAATCCTTTGCAATATCTTATGACCCGACCTACGTTGTCAGGACGCTTAGCTCGTTGGTCTATGATATTGCTACAATTTGAGATTACTTTCACTCCCCTTCGTGCTGTGAAAGGACAGGCTGTCGCCGATTTTCTGGTAGCACACCCGCTGCCGGCAGATTCTCCTCTAAACGATGACCTACCCGACGAACAAGTCATGAGTTTGAGGGAATCTGGCGAGGCCATCTGGGAATTATATTTTGATGGGGCAGCATCCTCTCGTAGGATTGCGACACAACAATCTGTAATTCCTGGAAAGGCTGGAGTCGGTCTAATTTTCATAACACCAGAAAAAGGAATGATGCATTTTTCCTACCACTTATCGGAGCCTTGCACAAACAACGAAGCTGAATACGAAGCTCTGATAACTGGTTTGGAACTTGCAATTCTAATGGAAATTAAAGAGCTTAAGATATTTGGAGATTCCAGTTGGTGATTAACCAAGTGGCTGGAACTTATAAAGTCTTGAATCTGAATCTCCTAAGATATCACCAATATACACTTCACTTGTTGGAACAAATTCCTACTGCTACTTTGTATAGGGTTCCCCGTGGTAGCAATTCCGCGGCAGATGCCTTAGCAAAACTCGCAAAGGAATTTGACTGTCCTGAGGGGGATTCCATTCCTATAGAGATTCAGGGTCGTAAAGCCCTCTCTCCTATAGATTTGGAACACATGAATAAGACTCCCCTTCAGATCCTTTCTGCCTCTTTGACAACCGACGAAGAAGGCGATTGGAGACGACCCTTAATCGATTACCTTAAAGAAGGGAAGCTTCCCCAGGATAAATAACTCTCCAACCAGATTAAGAAACGTGCCCTATCATACACACTAGTCAATGATCTGTTGTACCGTCGGTCTTTCGATCACATGTGGCTGCGCTGTTTGGACAAGCGAGAAGCCCTGAAGATTGTTAATGAAGTTCATTCAGGACTGTGCGGTGCACATCAATCGGGTCCAAAAATGAAATTAAAGATTAAAAGACTTGGATACTTATGGCCTACAATGATTGACGATTGCATGAATACTGCAAAGCACTGTCATCAATGTCAGGTCCATGGTGTGGTTTTACATCAACCTAATGTGTTACACCCTACGATAGCCTCGTGGCCCTTTGAAAGTTGGGGCACAGATATCATTGGGCCGATTGACCCTCCTTCCGCGAGAGGCCATCGTTTCATATTAGCAGTGACTGATTACTTTTCAAAGTGGGCAGAAGCAATTCCCCTACGCAACGTAACATCACACCATGTCTTAAAATTCTTTTGTGATCATATCGTATATCGATTCGGCGTACCTCGCAGAATCATATCCGGTCCGCATTCAAGTCTACAAAAATCAACAGTTTTGTAAGGCGCCATAATATTGATTGGAGATACTCGACGATCTACTACCCTCGGGCAAATGGATTGGCCGAGGCCTTCAACAAAACCTTGGTGCAAATTATTAAAAAGACCCTTGATGATAACAAACAACAGTGGGATGAGCGGTTGGTGGAAGCTTTGTGGGCTTATCGTACCACTTATAGAACCCCGACCCAATCCACCCCGTTTGCACTAGTGTACGGATCTGAGGCTGTTTTACCCTTGGAAATACAAATCCCTTCGCTCAGAATTGCAGTTCAGAGTCAAATTACAAATGAATAAAATGCGAAACTTTGAATGGAAGAACTCGAAGGCCTTGAAGAGCGACGTCTCCAAGCTCAACAAAGTTTAGAGTTGTATAAGTCCCGTATGGTTCAAGCCCATGATAAGCTAGTGTGACTTAGGACCTTCCAAGCAGGAGACTTGGTGTTGGTCCTTCGGAGGCCTATCTTGGCCCATCGGAAGTTGGGAGGAAAATTTGAACCTACGTGGGAAGGACCCTTCGTTATAGAGACTGTCTACGAAGGAGGCTCGTATCAGTTAGTAGATTGTAAAGGAAATCACCCAATGCTACCTGTTAATGGATATTTCCTTAAGAAATACTATGCTTGATGTAGCTCATTTTATAAATTAAAAAAATTTTCTTCTTATTTCGCAATCCAGTTCCTTCTTTTAAAAAAAAAAAAAAATCCCTTACTTTTAACGCTCTTTTCGCCTTCTCCTAAGGGCCGGATTGCTCCCTCCCTTAGGATCGTACCATTCGCTAGTGGTGGAGTACGCCCCTCGTGGCACCATCCTAGTTTGCCAGTTAATTTGCCTATTTGGAGTAAGTCTTCTATCAGCATTCTATAGGCCTAAGGTTGGGTGATGCCCTTCCTTAGACCCAAAGCTATGTATTCCCTACTTTGGTTTTCCAGTTGATCCGTCTACTAGGAGTAAGTCTTCTATCAGCATCCTGTAGACCTGAGGTTGGGTGATGCCCTTCCTCAGACCCAAAGTTAGGTATTCCCTACTTTGGTTTCCAGTTAATTTGCCTATTTGGAGTAAGTCTTCTATCAGCATCCTATAGGCCTAAGGTTGGGTGATGCCCTTCCTTAGACCCAAAGCTAGGTATTCCCTACTTTGATTTCCCAGTTGATCTGTCTACTAGGAGTAAGTCTTCTATCAGCATCCTGTAGGCCTAAGGTTGGGTGATGCCCTTCCTTAGACCCAAAGCTAGGTATTCCCTACTTTGGTTTCCAGTTAATTTGCCTATTTGGAGTAAGTCTTCTATCAGCATCTTATAGGCCTAAGGTTGGGTGATGCCCTTCCTTAGACCCAAAGCTAGGTATTCCCTACTTTGGTTTCCCAGTTGATCTGTCTACTAGGAGTAAGTCTTCTATCAGCATCCTGTAGGCCTAAGGTTGGGTGATGCCCTTCCTTAGACCCAAAGCTAGGTATTCCCTACTTGGGTTTCCAGTTAATTTGCCTATTTGGAGTAAGTCTTCTATCAGCATCCTATAGGCCTAAGGTTGGGTGATGCCCTTCCTTAGACCCAAAGCTAGGTATTCTCTACTTTGGTTTCCCAGTTGATCTGTCTACTAGGAGTAAGTCTTCTATCAGCATCCTGTAGACCTAAGATTGGGTGATGCCCTTCCTTAGACTCAAGGTTAGGTACTCCCTACTTTGGTTTATCCAGCTCTCCTATCCATTAGGGTAAGCCTTCTATCAGCATCCTATGGGCCTTAGGTGGGGTTATCCCCTGCCTTACACTTTTAAGATCCTACTCCTATTCGGTCAACGCCAATGTGTGCAGCAGAAGTCCCTTCTACCACACACATTGGGGGTCCATTTGTTGACCTCATTTTTGTATGAGGTCACTAAGGCCCTTCCAAACTCCAAATTAATTCTAGATCCTAGAATCCACTTTAGAACTTAGGATTCTTTCCTAGAGCCAGACCTTAGGGCCTACTCTAGAGCCTAGGATTCCCTTAGATCCTAGATCTTAGAACTCTTCTAGATCTTAGGACCACTCCAACTTCAAATCAATACCCACCCTTGATCAACCTCAACCTTAAATCAATTCCTACATTTGATCAACTCCAACTTCAATTTGATTCCTACCTTTGATCAATTTAAATCTCAAACTTCATTCAACTCAAATTCAAATTAATTCAAGTTTCAAACATATCCAAACTTTGATCCAATCAATTTGACAATCCAACCTTCAACTTAGACTTTGATCCAAGCTTCAATCTAGCCTTGACCTCATCCATTCATTAACAATCACCACATGATTGTAAATGATTTGGATACTTCAATACTAATCATTCAAACTTGAAATCCATTCCAAATCAAGAAATCCAAACTCAAATTCAAAGCCTTAAGGTCTTGTCCTAAAGACCCTTTTCAAAGAATTTTCAAACATTTCAAAACCCAGTCAAATGGTCTCTGATTCAGGGTCTATCACTTGCAAAGTGATAAGACATGTCTCTAGAGGTTACCCTCCAACTTTGAGCTAATTCTGAGGTCTCTAACCCCAGAATCTGAAAAAAAAATCCAAAGGCTGTAAAACTTCAAATATTTACAGCCTATGCCACTGAACCTAACCCCTTTTGATCTTGACCTCGGAACCCTTATCAAAGCCTCCAATCACTTTCAAACTCTTGATTTTAACCCACTGAGCAGTAAACTACATTTTTTAGAACCATTTTTGACCCTAGTTGACCAATGGGCCAAAATTGACCAAAATACCCCTATGGGGCTCAAATAGGGATTTCAAACCAAATGAACTCCAAATTGAATGCAACCACCTCCAACAAGTTTCAAATGTCATTTCAAATCTTTTGAACCTATTCCCAACCCCTGGGTCAACCTGGTTGACCAAGTCAACAGGTTTGACCCAAGGGCCCTTTAAGGGTCCAAACATGTGTTTTGACCCAAATGACCTCTCTAGGCCATCCAACCACTTCCATTGGTCTTAAAATATCATTTCAAACCTGTTGAGCCCAAACCCAGACCCTGGGTCAACCTGATTGACCAAGTCAACCTAGGTTGACCAAACAGGCCCTTAAGGGCTCAAATAGGGATTTTGATCAAATTGACCTCCTCAGACCTAGAGACCACCCTCAATGGTCTCCAAATACCTTTTCAAACTTGTCCAGCCCAGACTCACCCACTAGGTCAACCTAGTTGACCCAGTCAACATGGTTTGACCCAGTGAACCCTTAAGGTTTTAAATGAACCATTTCAACCCGTTTAACCACATCAATATCTTCAAACCCTTAAAATCATTCTATTCAAAGCCTTGAACATTTCTAAACCTATTTTGAGCTCAACCCAACTTGGTTTGACTAAGTCAACCCTCAATTCTAGGTCAAAGCTTGGTGGTGTTTGCTCCTATTCCTACCAAGCCTTGATTTTGACCTTTGACCCTTGATTGAATTACTCCAAATATCCCTCTACCTCCTCAAGTGCCACATCATCAATTTTGACCTGGTTGACTGGTCAAATAGTGTCAACAAAGCCTTAAATCCCTCTTTGAAATGGTCAAACCCCCTCTAAATCTCAAGTATCTCCTCTTCAAGCTTTGGGAATTGCTTAGTCAGCAAGAGAGTAACCCTCCCATGCCACCTCAGCAGCCATTGACCAGTTGACTGGTCAAAATGGTCAAGACCCCCTTAAAACCCCTTCTTCATGGTCAAAGCCCTACTAAACCTCTTTTTCTCCCTATATCACATGCCTAAGCTCCCCTTTTTTCTTTATTTCCCTGATTAACCCCTGCTTAAGCTGCTCTAAGGGGTTGGTTTAGGCAATTTAGGCAATGTCTCCTCTCACTCATCCCAAGCCGCCCAATGGAAGCAAGGCTTGTCCAGCCTTTGAGGCAGCCTTCTAGCTGTCCCAGGGACATGTGGCACCATTTAGGGAGCTCATACATCAATCCCAGCCATCCAATCCAGCCCAGGCCATTTGAATAGGGGAAAAGGTGACTTTTGAAGCCATTGGATCAAGGCAACTTCTCTCACTCGCCTTAGCCTCCCAGAGAGAGTTCTTTGTTCGTTTTAGATCCTCAGGGCCTCCTCTACCTTCCCACTACAAAATCCAAGTGGTTGCACGTCATTGGCGGCGAGTTCTCCGGCGAGTCCACCACCTAATCCGTCCCAAGCTCATAGCGGTCGATCCAGGCGTGTTCGAGCTCGTTTTCGTGCTAGGGATCTTCACTTGGACAGTCTACAAGCTCATCAATTAAGAAATTTTGAAGATCTAATGGTATAATCTCTTAAAATTTTAGATCTAGTTCACTTTAGATGGATTTAATTAGCTTTATTTGTAGAGTGTTTTAGGCAAAACGAATCTTTCCCCACTGTTTCTGTTCATGTCTTCTTCTTGAGCCTAAAATTTCAAGTGGTTTCATCCACCCGATCGAGAGAACAAGCCCAAAGACGTTTCCTAGGGCGTTTTTTGTATTAGGGTTCAGGTGTATGTTTTCTGGACCGTTGATCGCTCGATCAACGGTCCAGATCGAGTCATTTCGCCGTTTGATTTGGCCGTGTACTTGATCCTTCATTCGGTCGCCCATCCGGTGAGATCTAGACCGCCCGTTCCTAATAGCGGGATGAATCTCCCACTGTCGGATCTCGCTCCGCTGAGATCGAACGCGGGATTCGATCTCGTCCGTTGGATCGAATCAACGAAATATCCAACGGCGCCAGCTGATCGCTGACGTGGTTAAGTGAAACCGCGTAAAGCATTTTGCGGCTGACGCGTGGCCGACCGCCGCCGCTAATCATTGGCGCCGTCGCATATTAATCCCGCGGCTCCCGTTGTGCCACGTCGCCCCGCCGTTTTCCTGGCTCGATCGGACGGTCTCCATTGAGCCACGTGTCCCGCCGACGCCGCCAGAGCCGTTAATTAATTAAAATTAGTTTTTAATCAGTTTTAAATCCAGAGAGTTTAAAAAAATTATATAAAATCAAATATAAATCAGAAAAATCTATATAATATATCAAACTCTTCAGTTTTTCAAGATCTTTAATTTAAAAATAAAATTACTTTAAAATAGGCTATATATTTTGAGTAATTTCAAATATTGATTATATGATTATTTTAATTATTATTTAAGTAAAATAAATTCAAATACTTTCAAAATCTTTTTAGAGGAATGTTTTAACCTATTTTTTTTTTAACCTCCAGAAAAATTTTCAGAGTCATTTAAGTAAATTTTGACATTAATTTGAGTTATACGATTATTTTAAAAGTTTATTAATATTTAATTAAATGTTATAATAATTATTTTATAATAAAAAAAATCTTATTTTCAAATAACTCTAATGTCAGTGGGTCTCTCAATCCTTAAAATTTTATTTTTTTTATAATATTTTCAATTATTTCATCTTAAAATATATATATATTTACATATATATGTATTTATATACTTATATATATATTTTAAAAATCTACTTTAAAATTATATATATTACATATATTTAATTCCTTAAGAGTTTGAGAGATCCCCTTTGAAATTTTAAGTATAGGTTGAATGTATGAATGGACTGCATAGAGGAAGGTGATTAATGGATAATTATACTCTAATTATTCATTAATCACAATCTACTTATCTTAAAAAAAAAAATCAATCTTTGCATGCTTAGGTTGTGCACACACCACTTAGCCTAGGCTCTCCTAGTTTTAAGGACTTGATTGTGCCATTTCATGTGCTTATTTATGCTTTGTTTAAGGGTTAGACAACACATTGATTTGAGCCCATTAAACTTAGTGTCATTAAGGACAATAATTAAGGATTTATATAGAAATCTTAGAATATTTCCAATAATTAGGATTCACTTCCTCTTGAGTTGAAACTTCAAACATTTAAGCTTAGTGACATTCTTACCCTTAAAAAAAAAAACTTTCACTGAATTTAGAAGTTATTAAGACCCTTAATCAAATTTCCTAAGTTTATTTCCTAAGTTTATACCCTTAATTAAGTCCTAAGACTTCAAAATGTAATAAATCCATTTTAAATCCAAAAAATACATATAAACCCTCTAACTGACCAAATTCAAACCCTTAATCCATGAAAATTAAAAGCCCCTTAACTTGACAGCAATTCTGTAATTAATTTAATTTTAACTAAAAACCCACTTTTAATTAATATAATTAATTAATAATAATTAAAAAATCCCAAAATTTTCCAAACACTTGGGTATCCCTCCTTAGGTCATTTCTGACCTTTGGATGTGTTTTCAAGAAGTTGGGAATTTTTTCGAAGCAAAACCATAAAAAGGGCCATTAATTAAACAATTTCCAAATTCATTAAAATGCCCAAAACTTCAATAAATCATAACTAAATAAAAAAAAATCCAAATTACCCAAACTCACTTGCATTCAACTAATAATGATGTCTATTATTTATTAAAAATATCAAAGTTCCATAAAAGTATTAAAATCAAAAAGTCAACAAATTGGTCAAACCATGCTTAAAATCTAATTCAAAACTTCAAACCTCCGTAATAAAATGCAGAAAAATCCAATTTCAACGTACTTACCTTCTAACTGATCGTAGTAAGGCCTAGTATTTTAATAAAATATAAACATTCCATAATTTGAGCTTAATCAAAAATTCAACTTTTGACCCTTTAATTAAATGATTAAAATATTCAAAATTCATAAAAGCTCAAAATTGCTCTAAAACTCCAGAAAATATTGGTTTAATGCTTAAAACACTTAACAAATCCTCTAAAACACAACAACCACCCTAAAGATGAAGTTTATCAGCTGGACTACTCCGGGCTGCGGGGCTAAGTGTCCTAAGGAGGCTGGTTCCTCGAGCCTGGTGGCACAACGCCACGAATGGATTCTAAGGGGCGTTAAATCTTAAAATAAATTAACCTTTAATTATTTAACATTTTAAAATCTCTAATTCAATTACATTAATTTAGTTTATCGGCTGGACTACTCCGGGCTGCGGGGCTAAGTGTCCTAATGAGGCTGGTTCCTCGAGCCTGGTGGCACAACGCCACGAATCAAGTAATGGAAAACTTAAATTAATCAAACTTTAAAAATCAGTAACTAACTCATTTTTATATTAATCTACTCTTTTAATTCTAACCAATTTAAATAACTTAATCAACCCTGATTGCTACTGGGTAACCCAGGCCTACGAGGCTATTAGCTTAGCCCCAAGGAAGGTGAAATAGACTTCACGGCCTCGGTGTGACACAAAGGTAGTAATCAATTAATTTTTAAAATATGTTTAATTAAAATTCTTAATTTATTAATACTTAAATTTTAATCTAAATCCCCTTTTAAGCCTTAACAAACCCAGACTTTTAGACAACTTCAACTAATAACCTACTTTAGGATCTATCCCAGCCACATGACCTTTCTCACACACTTTAGATGATGTGCTAGGACAACCAACTCTAGGTCTAGGTTAGGCCGATGTTTACTTTACTGCTGTGTGCCGGATTTTTTGTAGTTTTCACTGCATGTTGTGAATGAAATTGCTTTGCTGTGTCTGCTTACTTTTTCTATACTCTGTGGATGGATTGATGTGTTTGGCGACTAGATTACCCTTAGGTTAGGTACGATCTGGATGTTGACACAGTTTTCTGCAGGTGGCCACGCTCATGTAGGGCAATATAAAAAGGGGGCAAATCAAAAAAATGCATAAATATTATAAACTCTTTGCACAGGTGCTTCAGCTGCTAAAGCCCCCAAATCATAAAAAGAGCGTGGCCAGTGTGTTTACTTTCTTATCTGCTCATATACAACTGCTTGGGAATAACTGCTTTTTATATATTAATTGCTTAGGATAACCTTACAGGTGAGTCTAGATTTTTTTTATTCTGATATCAATGTAATTTGTGTAAGTGTCAAGTGTTGTGAAAGTTGATTTTGAGTTGGGATACATAGATCCAAAGCTTGGATTCGAAAGAGGAAAGGATACCCCTTTAGGGAACACTCCTTTTCCATTTGGAAATCCAAATTTGGATCATACCTTTTCCTTACCCAAAGAGGAAAAAGTGGCCTTCCCCTTAAAGGAAGTGCCCTCTTATCCATTTCGGTAATTCACTACAAAGATTCCAAGAAGATTGAAGAAAAGGAGTCCAAAGAAGAACGAGATTGAAGATTTGAGGATTTGAAGATTGAGAGTATCCCACTCAAAATAGCTTGCGTCATTATTAGTCTTGAAATCAGGGTTGTTGTCAGTGGTGCCCGGCCACTTTACTTTCTGCAAAACTTTGGTTTGTAATAAGCAAGGCAATTCTGCCTATGGACATATATTAATTAATTTATATTTGATGTGATGATTTGATTGCCTTTAGGATTACTTGTTTTTACTAGTTTTTTGGCGATTGTATGCCGCTTTTTGTTTTCGCCTGGATACGTGAGACTCGTGAGGGTGTGAAAGTTTTCTACTCATAACCTTAAAAGTCTAAAATTTTAGTGAGTCTAAATAACATAGAAAGTTAACGAATGTAGGGAATTAGCCGGGGATCGACCCCGGGGTCGCATGCATATTTCTGCACTTCTTCTTTCCTTGTTTTAGACCCTTCCCCGCCTGCGGGTAGAGTCCGGATAGTCTGACCTATGAGGACGAGGTGCCGGACCTGGGGAAGCCCAGTCTTCTAAAAAAATTATTTTCTAAGCCTGTTTTTAAAGTTTCAAGCATACTTGATTTGGGAATTGTCGACTGGCATGCATTGCATTAGATACAAATTAAAAGAGTCAAAAATTTCAATTTCATTAGTTTTAGCATTTTAGCACCCAACATAAGTCAAAGGGGCCAAATAGGAGAATCTCTAGATGTCGGCCCCAACTCTCCAAAACTTTAAATATAACGTCCCTACCACTCTTTCATAAAAGACCGGATTCATATATTTTAAATCGATTAGGTGGTTAGCTGGCTCCCCAATCCAGGCCGGGGTAAGTCCAGATCTTGCACTGCATTAGTTAGGATCAGACGACTATGGTCCAGTGTCCCAAATAGATTTAGGATCTGGGGCAGATCTTTGATTATAAGACCCCAAATTTCGGGAATATAGTCCTAAATTTCTAATAAAATACTTAACTCTAATTAAAGCTTCATTTCAATGCTAATACATAAAGCCCAACACTTAGATTAAGTCGGGACACTTCCGGACGGTTCTGGAATCTTAAAGTGTCCCCAACCTCTCCTCCTTTAACTCCGTTAATAACTGCTCAATTTTGATCCATTCCCTTTTAAGTTTCTAAAATTCATCTCTTTTTTTGATATCACTCCTAGAAAATCTAACAAAATTCTTCCACCATTTTAATCGGGAGTTTTCGTAGGAGATTTTATCTCCCTACGATGTAATTAACTACGAGGGCTTGCGCTCGTAGGAGATTTGGAACCCCACACACCTGATTTAAAAAAATAATTAATTTCTAAAACTTTATTAGTTTTCTTTGGGAAAAGTTAAATAATGATCATCGTAGTTGCATTAGAAGAATTATCGTAGAATTGTGTCATTTCCCTTTGGGGAGATACATCCTTCTTCGATAAGGCTTTGGATGTGAATGCGACGATCATGTTTCTTGAATATTGTAATTGGGTATTTAGTTGAACTGTACTTTGCTCCCTCGGGACCATATAAAGTTCTCCTTAGAACCCAATCATGGTATTCAAGATGAGTTTACATAATTTTAAGTCTTAACACCGTTATGAAAGTTTATTTTTGTCCTTCGGGGTGATATACTCTTTCTAACGAGTTGATTCGACCTTAGAATTAGAACTCAACTTTAATCTTAAAATCCACAAAGAAAACCAATATTTTCAAAACATGTTTCCAAAATTCCACCAACATAACATTAAGTAAATTTCATGGCACTTTATTTTCCTAGTTTAATGAGAAAGGGAAAGAGAATTCAATTTATTTTTCTTTTTTAGTTTTTTATTTTTCTTTTCAATCAAGAATCAAATCTAAAAAAATATGTGGTAAGGTAGCTCTTATTTGTTCGAGTTAGGGCCAATAGCTATAAATTCTTCTTTCTCGATGGGAATAATAGACCTATCAAAGCCCAGTCTATTGACTTGGCATTCTTGCTGGAAGAAACCTCCTAAACCTCTTCCTTCTCATTTACTATTGGTAGAACATTCAAATAGGGAGGAAGGTGATGAGGGAAAACCTTCTATCTTAGTAAAGAAAATGTACTGAATACATATAAGGAAAGCAGTCGACTCATGCCTAGGCACAACAAAAGAAAAGGTGTGTTATTAACATAGATTTTCAAGAAAGTAAAATGTAGAAATTAAAGTGTGGTAAGAAAAAATTATAGTGGTTATGTCAAAATAGACCTACGTACACTACCCAGATTAATCATATTTGAGTATTGCACTAAATAACTTTAGTGTCACTCCTTTAGCTCCCATAGGAAGGTGGATAAGCCCATACAAAGAATTACTTCCACCATTGGAGTGGGAAAGAATTGATATATTTTTTACCATCTTTATGAGGCACAAAATAAAAATCCTTTTACCCTCCTAGACAGGTAGAGAATCTAAATCACTTCCACCCTCCTAATGAGGCAGAGATGCTTCAGTCCCTTTCACAAATATTGTGTAATGGGTTAGTCAGTCCCATTAACCCTAAGAGAATATCCTAAAGTTTCCCTCTAAAAACATTTTGAGACAAGGAGAATCTAGGTGAATGTTGGCTAGGGCAACCATATGTAGACTCTCTCACACTCCCTTGCACCCATAATGCACTTCTTTGTCTCACAACTTCACCTATCTCTCCCTTGCTATGGTTCTTTCTTCAAAACCTTACATTAAAAAGACTTAAGCCCCATAAATGGGAAAAACTCTTCTAAATGAAATAAGAGGTATGTAAATATAAGGCTCCAAAAAATAATAAATTTTAATTTAACTGACACTATTTGTACAATATAATCTATTAATAATCGAATACAATTAGTACAATTCATCTATAGTGTTGTAATGAGGGATAGCCTATAGGATGATAAGTTAAATTCTTTAATTAATTATAATGTATGAATTAATAGTAGTGCAATACATGTTTTGATAATGCTCGATGAGCCAAACTTTTTCAAGAGACTTCTCAGGTGATTCTTATAATATTATTTATTTAGGGAAATCAATTAGGTCTAATTAGATTATATAACAAACAAACATATTTAGGAAATTATTTAAAAGTTCATACTATATGAAATTATTTGTATGATATAAATAGTTTAAATATGGAAATTCAAATTGGCCTATTTCAGGCAAATTAGATTCAATGATGGGGTTTCTTATTATAGATGAATGTCCAATAGAATGTCTTATTTGTATTGTATGATTAGTTATATATATATATATATATATATATATATATATATATATATATATATATATTATATATGTGTGTGTGTGTGTGTGTGTCTCTGTGTGTGTGTGTGTGTGTGTGTGTGTGTAATTTAAAAAGACATTTTAATTCATTTTTGTATCAATATATCATACAGTACGATCAATATTTTACATAACATAATACAAAAAAAAATATTCCAGCCACTTTATTTGTGTGCGCATAGTTTCTAAGCTAACATACACCTTTTACAATACATTGACTCAGATAGAATAAAATATAGAATCTTACAAAGATTAATCCTGCAATACTAAGTCATGAGCTCTGATCCTTTGGCATTGTCTGGTAAACTTTCTACCAGAAATGTTACTATACACAGAAAAGATATGCAACAATGTTAAGTTGGAGAAACTGATCAACCATCGATAATGTTTGTAGTTATTAAAAAAAAAAGATCTTAGATTGCAACACATTTAAGTTTCATTTTTTGAAATTTTGGAAATTTCAACTAGTAAACACATGTTAATCCAACTAGGAAAGACCGTAAGGAAGTTTTAAAGGCCAATTTGCTCAAGTTTAATGGGGTTGTTTCATTTGATTGTAGTTTCAATAAATGAAAGTTTGACTGACTTTCTTTAACCATTTCTTGCGAGTTAACCTAGTCAACTCATGTTGAATGATCTTGGTTATGGTTTAGTTGTATTTAGGAGATCAAATAAAGTAGGCTTTATTAATGGTGAGGGCCAAATTAATCATATAAAAGGATTTGATCAAAGCTAAGCAAGTTTAACCAATTCTAATTTTATTTGATCGAGCCAACCATGACTTAATAGAGAATACCAGACTTGTCCAATCCATTAATTTCTATCATAAGTTAAGTTGAATTATGTCTTTTCGAATGATGTAGGCTAGAATGGTCAATGTAAATATTTGACCTATTGAGCCAATTTACCTAACTTAGATAGGTTGCCTAAGTCAACCCCTAGCACAGGGTGCTAAGGTTGATAACTTTAGTGCATGGAGCTCTAAGGTTGTATGTTTTAAAATGGTATGAGTTCAAATGGCCAGTGTCATAGATTGTATTCTTATATTTATAGGTTCGTTTGACATGCCAATGTAAGAGACCTTGGATTATTTTTTACTATAATATAAAATCCATGTAATACTATATTTATATAGTATAAACTTTGAGAAAGAATGTCATATATTTAGGGGTTGAATGACCTCAGTTAAAAATGAGATCAATAATGATTATTTTCATTTAATATTTTATTTAAAATTTGTACCAATATTTTAATGATGGCTTTAAACAATCCATTTGCCCAAGGGTTGTGGATTATTGAGTATCTTAAATCAATTTTATGACGTATTACTTTTTTTTTTGGCACTTTTAAAAGACAGACCATTATAAATAATACTTGAAGAGAAATGTTAAATTTATTTATAATATGATATGTAAGAAAAATTAAAATATATTGTAATTTAACATCTTAAAATAGAACGGCTTCAACCCATTTTTAGAAGCAATCATTTGCATCTAATATAAACTAAATATCTTTGGAGGATTATGGATAAAAAAAAGAAAGTATTTCCACATGGAAATTTTAAAAATGGTAGGAGGTAATTATAGGATATTGAACATTCACATTCATTAATCTTAGAAGCCCCATAGTTTCCCATCCATTTAATCTTTAATTTACTTTTTTGATTGGACTGGTGAGAGCTACACTATTTAATATGCACTTCTTCAATAATCTTTGTACTTTAGGTTTACTAAGATAGTGTAACAACATATGATCAAAAGTTTTTTCTTAAAGGATGTTATTAATAAAGGTGTAGGAAAAAGTTGATCTAACTAATTACTAATTTTTGTTGAGGGAGTTTCCTTTCTCGTAAGAAGCCAGTGAAGGGTTGTCACCCGTCCACCAATTCATTTTTTGCAGTAAGAATAATCTCACTTACTACTGTGAATTCTTTATTCACATATTCTGAATCTATGGGTGATAGAATGTTTTAGCCATGTACCTTTATCAAATTGGATTTATCTTCTAGATAGGCTATTTAAATTGCAATATTTGTTTGGGCATCTACTGAAGAATTTCTTTTATTTAGAATTTGATACAAATTCAGACTAAAAAATTTGTTCGAGGACCTTCATTGTATACTGATGGTATGGTATAGAATTTTCTTTTAAAGGTTTCTATGGCCCTATAACTTGATTGATAACCAATTGTAAATCTTTGAAGATCATAACTTCTTCAATTTCATTTAGTATTGTTATTTCTAATCTATATTTAAATGTGACATAATCATCTTTATCATTTATATAGGGTTTATATTAGTGATAAGAAAAATACATCAAGACTTTAGTTAGAGTTATAAATACTACTCTAACTCTAGATTTTTGTAGTATGATTTCTTGCAATCCTTTATCTTTTACATCATGTGGAACAAAAAAAAATATTAATTCTCAAGAAGTTTTTCCTTTATTTAAAAATTTGTAATCTACTAATTGAAAGTTTGTTAGGGATGTTAAGACCTATAGAACTGACCCAAGCTAACCAAGAGGGGGGGGGGGGTGAATTGGTATTTTTAAAAAATTCTTTTCACAAAGAGGTAAAATCTCATAAACTAAAATCACACCACAAGAAAAATAAGTGCGGAAGCAAGAAACAAGAACATAGAAATTTATAGTGGTTCGGACAACTCGCCTACGTCCACTCCCTGGAGGCACCCTCCAAGTATTGCACTACAATCGTGACTCTCCTTTAGCCCCCACAGCTAGACGGAGAAGCCTTTACAAAGAACCTCTTTTTGCACCCCGGCAAGGAAGGAAGAGAACCTATCTCCTTTTGCTTCCTCCTGAAGCTGGTAGAGAACCACTATCAATTGCTGAATCCTTACCTCTACCGACCCTTCCACGAATGAGAAACTCTAGATGAAAAAGAATCAGAGCGATCCTTGAAGCAACCCTTATGAATCCCCTCACAAGCTCCCCCTCACAAGATCCTCTCTCTCTCTCTCTCTCTATCTCTCTTTCTCCCTTTCTCTCCTCAAGGTCTTCTCAGGTTAAGGAAGCAGCAAAAGATATTCAAAAACGTTGAACAAGTGCTCTTAAATAGAAGAGCTTCAAAGGAGCTCATTAATTGCAAGTTGCCGACTATATCGTCCAGGACGATATGTAAATCGCCCTGGCCGATCAGTACAAATCTCAGAAGATCGGCCAGAGCATCTCCCTGAATGCAAACTAGACGATTGAAAATTGGCTTGATCATCCAGGACGATCTCACGATCGTCTAAGCCGACCAGTTCAAATCAGAGGAAAATCATCCAGAGCATCACCCTGAATTTGTGTTGGCCGATATTTATCGTCCAGAAGTAACTAAGGTTTTTGAATAGATCATCCTGGCCGATCCTGTGATCGTCTAGGACGATATGATAGTATCAATCATCCTTAATTACTTCCTTAATTTGTCTGATTAATTAAGGCATAATTGTGAATATCATCCAGGCCGATCCAAGATCGTCTGGACCGATTACCAAAAATTACATAATACCTTAATCGTTTATGGAGGTAATTTCTTTCTATTTTGAGCTTATCGTCCTGGCCGATACACGTATCGTCCAGGCCGATTTGCTAATGACGACTGCCTTAATTAAGAACCCCTTATTAGAATTTCTATTTTAAGCCAGATCGATCAGGACGATGTAAATATCGTCCTGACTGATTTAAGTAAAAATAGAATTTCTAAATCTCTCATGTGTGTGTGTGTAGAGTTACATTGCATTAGTCACACAAAAGATTACAATTGACTCAAGAGGGAAAAAAATAAAATTACAGACTGACTCAACCCTAATCTACCCCATCTTAAGCTGATTTCGATTTCCGTTCGATCTTTGAGTCCTGAAAAGTTAGTAGAAAAAGTTGTCGTAGTGAAGCAAGATATGTTTGCTATCATCAAAATCATAATCTAAAAACATGTTTGTAATAATCTCCCCCTTTTTGATGATGGAAAACACAAGTTGGAAAATCTCAGTAAAAATAACAATTCATTAAAATTTCAAAGTTACAAGCATTAACTTTTCCTACCACTTCCTACTCCCCTTTTTGTCATCACAAAAAGAAGGTCCTAGACACACATAGAGAAAATGGAAAAACACAATAGAAACTAAAATAACCTACAAGAGAAACTACAAAAAATAGAAAATAGAAAATAAAAACTAGAAAAATGAGGGATCATGATCATCAGATGGAGGTGGTGGAGGTGGCTGCTGAAAGTAGCCAGCTAGCATAGTAAACTGAGCATTGAACCAAGCGATGTCCTGGTCATGCTGCTGCTGCTGGTGAGTAATGTAGCTGTCAAAATGAGCTAAGTCCTCTGTGCGGTGCTGCTCGTAGCGAGCCATGTCCTCAGAATGTTGCTGCTCCTATGCAGCAACATAAGTGTCGAAGTGGGTCTCCCATCGATCAAACCTCTCCACTAACTGGTAAAGCTATGAGTGTTGTCGAAGAGGAGTATGATCAGGAACAGAAGCGGGAGCGAGAGCGGGAGCGAGAGCGGGAGCGGGAGCCTCCTCCTTCTCAGGCTCCCGAGGTTCCTCATCCCCTGGGTGGAGACGAGTACTGTGAAGGGTATTGAAGGAACTGTTTGAGTAGAAGAGAGTTGGGAGGTTGGGTGGAAAAGGATATTGAAATTGATATTTGGTTGGCTATGAGGTGTCCTAAAGCCAGATTGAGTTTCCTCTTATGACCTGGATCACGGATTATGGTTAAATGATCAATGTACCGAAAAATTAAGTCAGCAGTATTAAATTATCTATGTGCCATGATGTAAAAAGTAGTTAGAGAAAGTAGAGGAGTGATGTAGATTTGGTCCCCGTGTTTGGAATAATGGAGGTGCGAAGGACATGCTGAATTGTCCTAGCATCTTTGACTAAAGAGCTAGTCTCTCCAACATGAAAGGGTGCATTGGTCTGGCGAAGGAAATGGTTTGCCGTGGACCAGTCAAAATCAGGATCTGAAACGATTATGTGTAGCTTATCCACAGTGGCGGATAGCTGTAGAAGTTCAACACAGTCCTGATATGTGATTTAGACGGGGCGTCGATTCACATAGGAGGTTAGGATTGTGAAAGTAGAGTTTATGCAAAGATTTGTGAATAATTCATGTAGAAGCTCAGTATGAAAGGGAACTGTGAGAGAAAGAATAAAACAAAGAGAAGTATGAGCAAAGAGATCCATTACCAGATACAAAAGGTGGACAGGATTGATGAATATGGAGACAGTTATCTCACATTCTTTATATCCATGGTAAGCAGCTTCATCTTCTACCTCCCTGAAACGAGGGTCAATCCTAGCCCTCAAAAAACTTCCAGAAGTTTATCGGACAAGCTTCCCACCAGCCATAGCAAGAATCCAGTAAGAAAACATAAGAGAAGAAGAAGGTGGAGGTGAAAACAATGACTGGAATGACCTGAATTTAAAGAAACAGCCATATCGTCCAGGACGATCGCAGAATCGTCAAGGAAAATTTAGTTCAATTATTACGTACAGGACGATTGGTCAAAAAGTTAGTCCGATCGACCGTGCCGATCAGATATCTGCCAGGATGATTAGACACAGGCAATCGTCCCGAGGAGTTAAGTCGGATGGCCATTGAAAAAGTAGATTGTCTGGGTCGATTAGGTGTATCGTCCAGGACTATGCACAATAATTGATCGTACCAGCCGAAGTTAAAACGTTTTAAATCTGTGCCACATATATCATCCAGGATGAATAGTGGATTGGCCAAGACGATTGTCCAATAATGTATCGTCCGTGGTCAATTTTAAGGATTTAAACGTGCTGACATGTGGATCATCCAAGATGATCTAGTGTATCGGCCAGGACGATGACCATAAATGCATCGACCAGGATGAAAATGTTATCGGCCAAGATGATTAAAAGAGATTTCAACAGAGTTCGATCAGATCGTCTAGGACGATAAACTATCGTTCAGGACGAAGAGTTACAGTAAGCACAAAAAAGTTCAACAGATGGAATTTTGAAGAGAATTTGTCCTATCGTCCAGGATGATATAAGAATCGGCCAGGATGATGTGACAAGAAATTTGAATCCAAGGAAAAGATGTTGATGATCAAAGCCCTAAAAAATAAATGACTCACAATACACAGCTAAAAACAACAATAAAAGGCAAAAAAAACTAAAACAAAAAACGAAGCAAAGAAATATTTTTTTTTAATTTGTTTTTTTTACCAAAGTATCCATATGACAAATTTCTCAAATAATTCAATTTTAGAGATTCAAAAGATCAAAGAGTTAACAAGTCAAAATTTGAAAAAGGTAGAATATCCGATCTTGTTAATCCCTAGCTCAGACTTCTTTCAGGGCAATAATTATCCTTTTTAAAAACAAAAGGTCTAATTCAAAAAAACTTTACTGGGTAAAAGAAGATTCAATCAAAACTTGGTTACAAAGAAAATATCTTTTAAATAATATACCAAAGTAATTTGTCTCAATCATGAAATTTGAAATCAAGTCTTTGAAAGTATCAAATAACTAATGAGTTCTCTAAGTTTTAAGAGTTCAAAAAAAAGATAATAGCTTATATTTAGTGGGCTCATTTTATGCCTCTTGTATCTTTGATTTGGCTCTTTGAGCATCTTGATTTTTTATACACGTTTGTGTATATATATTTTTCATTTCAAATTTGCTTCATTTCCACTTTTCCTCTTAATTAATTTTTTCAAGCTAAGTTCTCTTTAACAAAACCCATAAAAAGAACCTTAGTTGTTAGTATATCCTCCAAATATTAGAGAATAGGAGCTCTCTCTCTAACATAGGGAAGAACAAGTCACAAAACAAAATCATAATCATGTGATAAATGCAATGGCAAGATTTAAATTAACTTGAAAGATATATAAGAACTTTGGATATTATGCACAAGATAGATTATTGTAACAAGATAAAAAGAATCTTAGTTTTAAAAACAAGTTGTTAATACGAGATAGACTTTTGCCTAGAAAAGAAAATTATGTCACTAAAAGAGATTAGAGAGAGGGAAACCATCAACGGTGTTTCTCCCTTTAACCGATTTAGATAAGATAATCAATGGCTTTAAATCTCCAAAATCAAATTTTTTTTTTTTTTAAAAATAATCATATAGAAAATCTAAACATAAAAGCAAAACGAAAACAAAACAATCTATAACAAAAGGCTAGCACATAAAAATAACACAAAACTAATTAAAAAATATTTCAAGAAATCATGAAGCAGCAAGTTTAAGCAATTATGATCTGCGAGTCTCCATATGTACAATAATCATATGCTCCTATGAGGACTTTGGTGAGAGCACACCTGCAAAACTCAACAACAGTCAGATTTAGGAACCCAACCTAGTTTGGGTCCCTTCTTAGGAAAAGTAGAATACAATGCAGGTGTAGTATGCTGTGAATCATGTACCTTTGGTCTCCACACCCAATGTGTACTACGGTGAACGATGCAAGTGTGTGAGATGTGTCCTAGCATGCCATAAGAAAAACATCTAACTCCAGAAAAAGGATTTCTTAAATGGTTTAAGTTATAATGCCTCTTCCTAGGTCTTGGCTTTTGATCAAGAGTAGGTGTCATCCAAGTTTTCTTAAGTGTATCCAATTCCTTCTTAATCCCAAGTTTGTATTTTTTAGAATATCATTCTTAACCCTCAAGTTTTTCTCTTTCTCTTTAGATTTCTTGAAATCAGATTGAAGAGAGGTGTGTGAAACTTTTAATGCTTCATTCTTATCAATTAATTCCGAGTGCTTTTTGTTCAATTCATCAAATTCATCAAGAAGAACCATGTGATTAGAATCAATCGTTGAATGATCTTTAAGAATAACTTCACACTCTTTTTGTGAATTTACAAGTTCCAATTTTAAGTTAGCATGAGTCTTCTTAAGTTTTTTGTATGATGTATGGATTTTCTCACAAATCTCAAACAATTCATCATAGGTTGGTTTACATACATCTTCCTCCTCACTTTGCTCAAGATGATCTTCCTCCATTAAGCATAGGTTTGTTGTCTCTTCCTCTGGTTCAGTCTCAGAGGAATCAGTACCAGATTCTACCAAGAATGCTTTTTGGACTCTCTTCTTGTCCTTCCTAAACTTAGGTTTTTCCTCGCCCTTTCCTTTACTTTGCTCGAGTGATCTTGAAGTGTAGGACAATCAGCTTTCACATGTTCATGCTTCCTGGATTCATAACAAACGACATCAGAAGATCCTTTAAAATATTTATGATCCTTACCTTTTCTCCAATGATGCTTTTTCTTCTTCTTTAGAAAGCTTTTAAATTGCCTTGTGATGAAGGCAACTTCATCGCTCTCAGACCCGGAAGAATCGGAGTTTGATTTGTGCGCCTTAAATGCAACTATGTTCTCCTTCTTCTTCTCACCTGCATAAAGATTTCTTTGATTCACCCCTTTCTCGTAAGCAATGAGTGAGCCAAGTAAGTTATCAATAGAAAAAGTATTCAAATCCTTAGATTCAGTGATTGCAGTGATTTTAGCATCACATGAAGAAGGAAAGCATCTCAAAATCTTGTTTACTTTTTCATAGTTTGAAAGTTCTCTTCCTAATGCATGCAGTGAAGTGACTATCTGTGTAAATCTAGAATACATGTCAGAAACAAATTCAGATGATTTCATACAAAAAAGTTCATAGTCATGCAAGAGAATATTCGAACGAGATAGTTTAACTTCATTGGTTCCTTCATAAGTGATACATAACCTATCCTAAATCTCTTTACCAGTTAAACAAGTAGAAACACGCATGTAATCCGCAAATTAAAATAGTACAAACATTTTGCTTTCAATTGGGCAAAATCTCTTTCAACAAAAATCCATTCAGTAAAAGCAATTTCAGTTTTAACACCATTGATTTCACGAGAATGTAGAGAATAACCTTCTTTGATAAGCATCTGTTGAATCTAGTAATTAGGTTGTTAAGCCTAAGTTAATGTCCCAAGGCTACCAAGAGGGGGGGTGAATTGGTAGTTTAAAATTTTAATCCCTCTTTGAAGATTAAGTTGAACCGAAATGAAAATTTTTCTTTTAAAGTTTTTCTAGAAAATATTTTTCAACCACAGAGTTGTTAAAAATTAAAATAAAATGCGAAAACATGAAAAACTGTAAATGACACAAGATTTATAGTGGTTCGGTCTATAACCAGACCTACATCCACTCATCAAAGGCACCCTCTGAGTATTGCACTAAAACCAATAGTGACTCTCCTTTTGCACCCACAACAAGGCGGAGAAGCCTTTACAACACACTCTTTTCACCACTACCCAGTGCGGCAGATAACCGTCGTCCTTTTACACAATCCCCAGTATTGGCAGAGAACCGTCCGACCTTTCACACTCTCCTAGTGTGGGCAGAGAACCCTTTCGTCCTTTCACACTCTCCTAGTGTGGGCAGAAAACCCTTCTGGCTGTCACACTCTCCAAGTGTAAAAAGCGATCCTTTCGGCTATTCACACTCTCCAAATGTCGGCAGCGAACCGGATCTCTTTGACTGATCTTCTCACAAGAAATCTAGAAGGAAGAAAGAAAAGAGTGAAGTAATCCCAATTCACAAGTAGAGATTCTTACCTTTGAACTCCAAGTGAAGCCTTCACGCTCCAATGGTAGGAATCCTCTTTTGAATGCACTCTTCCACTCTCTCCTTAGCTATTCTCTTAAGAGGCACAAATCAAATGACAAAAAGATTGGGTGGCAGTCTAATTTGGACTATATATATATAAAAGATAAGAAAAACTGCCCAAAAACTGCAAATTTTCAATTCTGTACGCAGTTGATCGTCCCGTACGATCGAGGATCATCCTGGACAATTTTACTTAAATGATTTAAAACGACCCTATTTGAATATGTGTACGAAATGTCTTCGTACACACTGATCGTCCCGTACAAAATAAGTTTGTCCGGTACGAACGGTTATTATATGGTCGGTCTAGAAAACTGCTGAAAACCGTTCCAAGTCGGTTAATCGTCTGGACAAAAATTTGTTCATTTGGACGAAATTTTTACAGAGAGCAGATCATTTTCTGACGATAATTAATTTTGTCTGGACGAAAATTTTACAGAGACCAGATTGTCCTGGACGATAATTAATTTCGTCTGGACAAATTTTTTATAGAGAGCAGATAATTTTCTGACGATAATTAATTTTGTCTGGACGAAAATTTACAGAGACCAGATCATCCTGGACGATAATAATTTCGTCCCGGACGAATAGGTCTTAGAAAATTTTTCAAGCCAGTTCCTATTCGTTCTATGTGCTCAATAGGAGATAACTGTCTGATCGTCCCGTACAATCTGATATCGTCCCGTATGATCAGTATAAAATTTTTATGATCTCCTTATGTGTGTGTGTATGATTTTATTCACTCAATTACAATCACTCCCTTTCAAATTTATTTCAAAGAAAAATACAAGCTTCAAAATCACAAAGTATCTCATATTGAATTTGATTTGAAGTTTTCGTAGTCTGGAGTCTGATTTTCCTGAAATGTTAGTACACACAAGAGCAAATACAAATCTTATAAAATTGTTAGGAGATAACTACACATTTGAACAATAATGTTTGGAATCATCAATATTATACAAGTTGCAAAAATGTAAGGCATGCAAATAGCAACTATTTTAACAATCTCCCCCTTTTTGATGATGGCAAAACAATTATTGTTTGTATGATTTCAATTTAATCAAATCTCCTAAACTCCCCTTGAATTGATGAATACATGAAAATAAGGAGGCATTTTGAACCACACAAAAAAATTTTGTTTTTCAAAAAAAAAAAAAAAAAAAAATTCAAAGTTAAACATAAAACCAAAATACAAACAAAAACAAAACATACAAACACAAGAATTTCTCCCCCTTTTTTACAACAACAAAAAGTGAAGAAGAAATAGACAAGAAATGTAAGTAATTATATGAAATTCATTTGAAAATTTAATCTAAATGGTGATTGTGATAAGTTATGCAATCTAAAACTAATAATATTAGGTCAATCATAGAAATTCATAAATTTAAGAAGTGATATAACATTGTAAGGAAGAAGAATTTATTAAAGACATGATTCAATTTAAACATTCTAATATAGAAAATCATTACAAGAGAGATGTATAAAAATTCTATATTTCAAAGTTCAATAGAATATAAATGAACATAAGATCAATTTGAATTAAGAGATTGAAAGAATTTGGAAATAAGAGAATTACCACATGTGGCGCTTTGCGCATCTTTTTCAAACTTTTTGAGCACATTTTTGTGCATCTTTTGACATTGGGCAAATTTTGTGCCTCTTTTTCATATTTGTGAATCTTTGCGCATTCCTTTTGATTTTTGTACTTTTTGTACAATTTTCAAGAGTAATTGAGACCAAATCTTTCCAAAATCAATAATCTAAAATTTCAAATATTTCTAAGTGCATAAATATCACTTTGAGAATAGAAATATAAAATAAGAAAACATCTATATTACAATAATAATATTAACTTTTATGTAGTCTAAATGAATAGACATGAATTTAAAAGTTCTAATTATAACAAGTTATAAACAACTTTTAAATTTAGAAAGAATAGATTTTCTAATGTAATTAATCTCAAATTACAATCTAATTTAAGCACAATTAAGATTAAATAATACTAATGAAATTCATAAAAATTAACCACATTCCAAAAACAAACCAAATTTGAATCAAGTACAACATGCATTGATATTAATGAAAAGGATTACATATTCTTTTCATAACATTAAAATAACTAAGAAAATACACTTAACTTTTTAATAAAGACAACTAAAACAATAAAAAAAAAACACTAACACAACAAAACATTTAAAACAAAACACTAGTACAACAAATACAATGAAATTCATCTCTTATTTTCTATTCTTCTGGAGGAGGAGGAGGAATGCCACTAAACAGATTGAAGTAGGAGGCCATTATCATAACATTGGTATTGATTTCATGAACTTCATTTCTGATAATACCAATGTCCTGTTGCTGCTGCAGGAGTTGAGCATCAATTTGATCAAATCTTTGATCAACATGAGTCTCAAGTCTGTCAAATTTCTCAATCAAATTATGATAATCTGATTGAGGTGCAGAAGTTTGCTCTCCTTCTTCTTCTTCTTCAGAAGCACTGGTTTTCTAAAATGTATGTAACTAAGTGTCCTAATGAGATGTTCCTTTTTCTCTTCTGCTCTGCATGTCCTATTTCTGAAAGCCTATAGAGATGATCTATGATAAGTTGGGCTTCATCGATAAGCTTACAATCCATAATCAAAAAGGTTAGAACAGAAAGAAGAGGGGTAATATTGATTCTATCACCAGCTTTGGGAATGATTGAAGATCGAAGAATATGCTGGATGATTCGAGCATTTCTGGTCATTCCTGAAACTCTAGCAATATGATATGTTAGGCCAATTTCTCTAATCACCCTATTGACTTGATACCATTCGAATTTGTTTTCACTCATTAGGGTGTGGGCTCGATATCGTTCAGTTCTTAAGTACAGAAAAGCACCTAAGTCGTGCTTGGTGATTTCAACTTTTTGTTTAAAAATAAAAGAACTTATGCAGGAGTGCTCGGAATTAAAACTCATGTTGGCTAGAAAGTAGAGAAATGTCTGTTTGTTGTAAATATGGATGAGAGAAAGAATGAATTGAAACAAGGTGGAGGCAAAAAGGTGCATTACCTTAAAGTTTATCTCATCTTGAATCAGAATGCGAGAAGGTGAGATTTTGGCAGAGGCAAAACGAGGAAAAGATTCCTCATTTACTTTTAACATGAAGTTTTTAGAGTTATTCCTGTGAGGTTTCTTAGCCAACACCTTTTGTCTTTTGCTTGAGGAGGCCATTGTCGATTTAAAGTCGAAAAAGATTGAAAGTGAAGTTTGGAGATGTGATTGTTGAGTTAGAAAGCCTTCATATTTAAAAAAAAAATGATACGTTCGTCCTGGATGAAAACAGTTCGTCCTGGATGAAAATTATCGTTCGTCTGGACGAAAAAAGTTCGTACAAACGATCCATTTCGTCCAAAATGAAACGACTTTTCGTAATCAACACAATTTACAATGCGTCCTTTCGTACAGACTTTTGACTTGACCGATCGTACAGACAAAAAAATTTTGTACAGACGATCAAGAGTTAATTCGTTTTAATGTCAGTTGAAAACCGTCCCCTACGATGAAACGACGTATGTTCGTCTGGACGAACAAAAAGTTCGTACGGACGAACTTCACATTTAAAACTGCCTTATCCACTCAACCGCTGCATTCAAACGTCCCGACATTTGAGAAAATAAATATTTCGTCCTAGACGATCAGTAGATCGTACAGACGAACTACATTAAAAACTGCTCTCAAAATGTTTCATATCACTCAAACTGAATTTAACACACATCGTCCAGTACGAAAAAGTTCGTTCCGGACGATTTCCACACAATTTTTGGATTTTTGAATTTTTTATTGAAGAAAAACAAACAAAACATTCAAAACACAGAAAACAAATGCAAAACCACAGACTCTTAAATAAACTCAATCAAAATACTCAAAAATCACAAAATTCAAAACAAAAAATCAAAGACAAATAAACTAAGAAAACATAAATATCAATGTTACAAAAACATTTTTATTTAAGCATTCAAATCAATAACACAAAGCCTTGTTCTTAATGTACTGAAGGTATCAAAGGCTAAAGGTTTTGTAAAAATGTCTGCAAGTTGATTTTCAGTTGAAACATGTGTGAGTTCAATTTCTCCCTTGGATACATGATCCCTTATGAAATGATGCCTTATGTCAATGTGTTTGGTTCTAGAATGTTGAATAGGATTTTTGGAAATGCAAATAGCACTAGTATTGTCACAATAAATTAGAATAGTGCTTATAGATAATCCTAAATCAATCAACTATTGTTTTAACCAAAGTACTTGTGCCACACAACTTCCTAATGCAATGTATTCTGCTTCTGCAGTAGATAGTGCCACTAAATTTTGTTTTCTACTAGACCATGTAACTAATGAATTTCTAATGAATTGACATGTTCCAGAAGTGCTTTTCCTATCCACTCTTCAGCCTGCAAAGTCAGAATCTGAGTAACCAATAATTTCAAATGAAGAGCTAAACTTAGGATACCAAATCCCTAAGTTTTGAGTTCATAGTAAATATCTTAATATCCTTTTCACTGCTGTCAAATGTGATTCTTTTGGATCTGATTGAAATCTAGCACATAAGCAAACCCTGAACTTAATATCTGGTCGGCTAGCAGTCAAGTAAAGTAAAGATCCAATTATCCCTCTAAATTTCTTTTGATCAACAGATTTTCCCTTAAGGTTCTTATCCAACTGAACTGAGGAACTCATTGGTGTACTAACAGGTTTAGCATTGTCCATTTTATATTTTTTTGAGGATATCCTTAATATATTTAGTTTGACTAAGGAATGTACCTTCCTCAAGTTGCTTAATGATAAATCCTAGAAAGTAATTTAAATCTTGCATTAGACTCATTTCAAATTCACTACTCATTGTTTTAGAAAAATCATCACAAAGATTTTTTTTTTGAAGATCCAAAGATGATGTCATCCACATAAATTTGAACAATAAGTATATCCTTTCCAATTTTCCTTAAAAAGAGAGTTGTATCCACACTACCTTTTTCAAAAGATCTTTCAAGTAGGATGGTGCTCAACCTCTCATACCAAGCCCTAGGTGCCTGTTTCAATCCATATAATGCCTTTTTTAACTTGAAAACATGATTTGGGTATTTAGAATTTTCAAAACCTAGAGGTTGTTCTACGAAAACATCTTCCTCAATTACCCCATTTAAAAAGGCACTCTTGACATCCATTTGAAATAATTTAAAACCTTTAAAACAGGCAAAGGCAAGTAAAATCCTAATTGCTTCAAGTCTAGCTACAGGGGTAAAAGTCTCCTCAAAATCAATTCCTTCAATTTGATTATACCCCTTAGCAATTAATCTAGCCTTATTTCTAATGACTACTCCTGAGTCATTCATTTTATTTTTGAACACCCACTTGGTTCCAAAAACACTTTGATCTTTTGGCCTTGTAGTTAATTCCCAAACTTTATTTCTTACAAATTGATTTAACTCTTTTTGCGTGGCCAATATCCAAAATTCATCAGAAAATGCTTGATCAATGTTAGTGGGTTCAATAGTTGAAATAAAGGCTGAATGATTGACTTCCTTGTTTAATCCACGCCTAGTTCTAACACCCTCACTTTGTTCACCTATAATCAATTACTTTGGGTGGTTTTTAGAAAATTTCAAATCTCTAGGCAAAGGGTTTTCTCTTTCCAAATTTTCTTCCACATTTTCTTCCAAATTTAATCTATCAATCTTTTTGGGTGTTTTCTTCAATTTCTTCTTCAACAACATTTGGCTCTTCCAAATTTCCACATTCATCAAATATAACATGTGTGGTTTCTTCAATGATTAAAGTTCTTTTGTTGAATACCCTATAAGATTTTCCAACACTTGAATATCCAACAAAAATTCCTTCATCTGATTTTGGAACAAATTTTCCTAAGGCAGATTTTCCATTATTATGTATGAACACCTTGCAACCAAATACATACAAATGAGACAAATTAGGTGTTCTACCTTTTAGCAACTCATAGGGTGTTTTATTCAAATTTGATCTTACATTCACCCTATTCAGAACATAGCATGCAGTGCTAACCGCCTCAGCCCAAAAATATCTAGGAAGCGAGTATTCTGCCAACATTGCTCGGGCGGCTTCTATTAATGTTATGCTTTTCCTTTCAACTACTCCATTTTGTTGAGGGGTTCTAGGTGCAGAAAAATTGTGATCAATCCTTTTTTCTTTACAGAAATTTTCAAATCTTTCATTTTCAAATTCTCCTCCATGATCACTTTGTATAGAAATTATTTCACTGCCTAGTTTCCTTTGAATCCAAGTAGAAAAATTTTTGAATTCCTCAAACGATTCACTCTTATGAAAAAGAAATCTAATCCAAGTGAATCTTGAGAAATCATCCACTATAACAAATCCGTATACCTTCCCTCCTAGACTTACAGTTCCTACAGGTCCAAAAAGATCCATGTGTAGAATTTCTAAATGTTTACTGGTTCTAAGATCTTTATTGGACTTAAAAGAGGACTTCACTTGTTTTCCTAATTGACATGCATCACAAAGGTGATCCTTAGTAAAGTCTAGTTTAGGTATACCTCTCACTAAGTTCTTTTGGGTAATTATCTTAAGGTTTTTCATACTAGAATGACAAAGTCTCCTATGCCAAAGCCATGATTCATCAGAAATAGTTTTCAAACAAAAAGCAATAGGAGATTGAATATAATTTAAATCTAGCATGTAGACATTGTTTACCCTTTTTCCATTTAAAACATTTTTCCCATTTAGGCTTATTATGCAGCTAGTAGGTAAAAATTTTACATTATAGCCCTTATCACATAGCTGACTTATGCTCAACAAATTATGTTTTAAGCCTTCAACTAATAACACATTATCTATGAAATTTTATTTCAAATTTCCAATCATACCTGATCCAACCACTTTCTTTGTGGTATTATCTCAAAGTGTAACCTTGCCTCCATTCCTAGCTTCCAGCGTTATGAATTGAGCAGTATCTCCAGTCATATGCTTTGAACATCCGCTATCCAGGTACCATATACTCTCACGAGGTCTTGTGTGAGAGTACACCTACAAAATTCTCAAATGTTAGACCTGGGAACCCAAACAAGTTTGGGTTCACCTTAATGAAATTTATAATCAGATGCATGTATGATATGTCTAGGTTTATGCGTCTTAGTTCTCCACACCAAATTAGTTTTCATCTTTAAAGTGCAGGTGTGAGATATATGTCCCAAAAATCCACAATTATTACATTTAACATTAGGAAAAATATTCCTATGTTTTCTTTCATATGATTGTCTTCTAAGGGATTTCATGAATTTAGGATAATATTTAGGATTTGTAAAATCTTCAAGTTTAGGGGGGTTTCTATTATCCTCGAGAGCTCTTATTGGGAGTTTGTAAAATGAATTCATATCTTCCAAGATTCGATTGGTATAATTGATTCTATATGTCTTGCTCTCAGATTCATCCTTAAAATTCTTAAATTCTTTTTCAAGTTCTGCATAGGATGATTTTAAATTCTCAAAATTTTTATTCAAGTCATCATATTCATCAAGTAGTTTCATGTGGTTGTTATCTATTAAAGCATGATCTTTCCTAAGGATTTCATGTTCCTTATTAAGCTCTTCCAATTCTAAACCTAAACTAGCATGCATCTTTTTTATTTTCCTATATGCATCATGCATGTGTTCAGAAACTTCAAACAATTCATCATAGGTTAAATCACATACCTCTTCTTGATCTGATTGTTCAACATTATCTACCATCAATCAAAGGTTGGTGACTTTTTCTTCTTTTTCAGTCTCAGATGAGTCTGAAGTTGAGTCCGCCCAGAAAGCTCTTTGAAACTTCTTCTTGCCCTTTTTTACCATTGGTTTCTCCTCTACCTTCTCCTTGCTAGGAGTGGCTTTGAGTTTTGGACAATCAGTCTTTATATGACCTGGTTTCCTGCATTCATAACAAATCACTTTATTAGAAACCTTGCCATTTCTATTATACTTACTTCTATTCCATTGCTGGCGTCTCTTCTGCTTCCTCTTTAAAAAGCTTCTGAATTGTCTAGTCATCAATGCAATATCATCTTCATCCTCAGGTTGTGAGTGTTCACTTTCTGACTCTTCCACATTTGGTGTAATATTCTTGTCCTTTCGTGGTTCACCTGGATCAATCTTTCTTTGACTTACTCCTTGCTCATAAGCAATGAGTGAACCAAGAAGATTGTCAATAGAATAAATGTTCAGATCTTTAGACTCTATAATTGTAGTAATTTTAGCATCATAAGCAGTAGGTAAACAACGAAGAATCTTATTGACCATTTCAGCATTAGTTAATTCCCTACCAAGTGCATGCAAAGAAGTAACAATTTGTGTGAATCTTGTGTACATGTCTGAAATAGATTCATTAAGTTTCATGCGAAATAATTCATAGTCATGTAACAAGATATTGAGTCTTGATTGCTTAACTTCATTTATCCCTTCATAAGTTATACAAAGTCTATCACATATGACTTTTCCGCTTTTGCAAGTGGAAACTCGCATGTAGTCTTAAGATTTTAAAGCACAAAAGAAACTATTTAAACATTTGGCATTTAATTATGCTAAGTCACGTTCTTCTATAGTCCAATCTGCATAAGGTGTTTCTACCCTAACTCCATCAACTAATCTAGTTAGTTTTGTGTAACCTTCCTAGACTAGCATCCACATGCGATAATCAAGTGACTGTAAGAAAGTAGACATGCATGTTTTCCAAAAATTAAAAGGAATATTGTCAAATAGTGGAGGTCTAGTGATAGAGTAACCCTCAGGTGTGTTTCGGTTTCTAAATGTAGCCATCTACGTTAATCAAAAAGTAGTTCAAACTTCTGATTTTGAAACGATGCTCTGATACCACTTGTTGAATCTAGTAATTAGGTTGTTAAGTCTAAGTTAATGTCCCAAGGCTACTAAGAGGGCGGGTGAATTGGTAGTTTAAAAATTTAATCCCTCTTTAAAGATTAAGTTGAACCGAAATAAAAATTTTTCTTTTAAAGTTTTTCTAGAAAATATTTTTCAACCACAGAGTTGTTAAAAATTATAATAAAATGTGGAAACATGAAAAACTGTAAATGACACCAGATTTATAGTGGTTCGGTCTATTACCAGACCTACATCCACTCCTCAGAGGCACCCTCTGAGTATTGCACTAAAACCAATAGTGACTCTCCTTTTGTACCCACAGCAAGGCGGAGAAGCCTTTACAACACACGCTTTTCAGCACTACCCGGTGCGGCAGAGAACCGTCATTCTTTTACACAATTCCCAGTGTTGGCAGAGAACTGTTTGTCCTTTCACACTCTCCTAGTGTGGGCAGAGAACCCTTTTGTCCTTTCACACTCTCCTAGTGTGGGCAGAGAAACCTTCTGACTGTTCACACTCTTCAAGTGTAGGAATCGATCCTTTTGGCTATTCACACTCTCTAAATGTCAGCAGCGAACCGGATCTCCTTGACTGATCTTCTCACAAGAAATCTAGAAGAAAGAAAGAAAAGAGTGAAGTAATCCGAATTCACAAGTAGAGATTCTTACCTTTGAACTCCAAGTGAAGCCTTCACGCTCCAATGGTAGGAATCCTCCTTTGAATGCACTCTTCCACTCTCTCCTTAGCTATTCTCTCAAGAGGCACGAAGATCAAATGATAAAAAGATTGGGTGGCAGTCTAATTTGGACTATATATACAAAAGACAAGAAAAACAGCCCAAAAACTGCAAATTTTCAATTCTGTATGCAGTTTATCGTCCCGTACGATCGAGGATCGTCCTGGACGATTTTACTTAAACAATTTAAAATGACCCTATTTGAATATGTGTACAAAATGTCTTCGTACACACTGATCGTCCCGTACGAAATAAGTTCATCCGGTACGAACGGTTATTACAAGGTCGGTCTAGAAAACTGCTGAAAACCGTTCTAAGTCGCTTAATCGTCTGGACGAAAATTGGTTCGTCTGGACGAAATTTTTACAGAGAGAAGATCATTTTTTGACGATAATTAATTTTGTCTGGACAAAAATTTTATAGAGACTAGATCGTCTTGGACGATAATTAATTTTGTTTGGATGAAATTTTTACAGAGAGAAGATCATTTTCTGACGATAATTAATTTCGTCTGGACAAAAATTTACAGAGACCAGATCATCCTGGACGATAATAATTTCGTCCTGGACGAATAGGACTTAGAAATTTTTTCAAGCCAGTTCCTATTCGTTCTATGTGCTCAATAGGAGATAACTGTCTGATCGTTCCGTACGATCTGGTATCGTCCCGTACGATCAGTATAAAATTTTTATGATCTCCTTATGTGTGTGTGTGTGATTTTATTCACTCAATTACAATCACTCCCTTTCAAATTTAATTCAAAGAAAAATACAAGCTTCAAAATCACAAAGTATCTCAAGTTGAATTTGATTTGAAGTTTTCGTAGTCTGGAGTCTGATTTTCCTGAAATGTTAGTACACACAAGAACAAATACAAATCTTCTAAAATTGTTAGGAGATAACTACACATTTGAACAATAATGTTTGGAATCATCAAAACTATACAAGTTGCAAAAATGTATGGCATGTAAATAGCAACTATTTTAACAGCATCTACATGCGATATTCAGTTGATTGTAAAAATGTTGACATGCGGGTTTTCCAGAAATCAAAAGGTAAGTTGTCAAACAAGGGAGGTCGTGTAATTGAATAACCTTCAGTAGTGTTTCTATTCCCAAAGTTAGCCATGGAATCGATTCAAAAGCTTTTAAAAACTTATTTTATGAAAGAAGCTCTGATACCACTTAAATATTTGTTAGGGTTGTTAAGCCCTATAGAATTGGCCCAAGCTAACCAAGAGGGTGGGGGGGTGAATTGGTATTTTTAAAAAATTCTTTTCACAAAGAGGTAAAATCTCATAAACTAAAATCACACCACAAGAAAAATAAGTGCGGAAATTAAAGTGCGGAAGCAAGAAACAAGAACATAAAAATTTATAGTGGTTCGATCAACTCGACCTACGTCCACTCCCCGGAGGTGCCCTCCGAGTATTGCACTATAATCGTGACTCTCCTTTAGCCCTCACAGCTAGGCGGAGAAGCCTTTGCAAAGAACCTCTTTTTGCCACCCCGGCAAGGCAGAGAACCTATCTCCTTTTACTTCCTCTTGAAGCTGGCAGAGAACCACTATCAGTTGTTGAATCCTTACCTCTACCAACCCTTCCACGGATGAGAAACTCTTGATGAAGAAGAAGCAGAGTGATACTTGAAGCAACCCTTGTAAATCCCCTCACAAGCTCCCCCTCACAAGATCCTCTCTCTATCTCTCTCTCTTTCTCTCCTCAAGGTCTTCTCAGGTGAAGGCAGCAGCAAAAGATGTTCAAAAACATTCTTAAATATAAGGGCTTCAAAGGAGCTCATTAATTACAAGTTGTCGACTATATCGTCCAGGACGAAATGTAAATTGTCCTGGCCGATCAGTACAAATCTCATATGATCGGCCAGAACATCGCCCTGAATGCAATCTGGATGATTGAAAATTGGCTTGATCGTCTTGTCCGATCTCATGATCGTCCAGGCCGATCAGTTCAAATCAGAGGAAAATCATCCAGAGCATCGTTCTGAATTTGTGCTGGCCGATATTTATCGTCCATAAGTAACTAAGATTTTTGAATAAATTGCCCTGGTTGATCCTGTAATCGTCCAGGGCGATATGATCGTATCAATCATCCTTAATTACTTCCTTGATTTGTCTGATTAATTATGGCATAATTGTGATTATCATCCAAGCCGATCCAAGAACGTCCTGGCCGATTACCAAAAATTACAGAATACCTTAACCATTTATGGTGATAATTTCTTTCTGTTTTGAGCTTATCGTCCTGGCCGATACACGTATCGTCCAATCTGATTTGCTAATGACGGTTGCCTTAATTAAGAACCCCTTATTAGAATTTTTGTTTTAAGCCACATCGTCTAGGACGATGTAAATATCGTCCTGGCCGATTTGAGTAAAAACATAATTTCTAAGTCTCTCATGTGCGTGTGTGTAGGGTTACTTTGCAGTAGTCACACCAATGATTATAATTAACTCAAGATGGAAAAATAATAAAATTACATACTGACTCAACCCTAATCTATCCCATCTTGAGATGATTCCGATTTTCGTTCGATCTTTGAGTCTTGAAAAGTCAGAAGAAAAAAGCAGTCATAGTAAAGTAATATATGTTTGCTATCATCAAAATCATAATCTAAAAACATGTTTGTAATAATCTCCCCCTTTTTGATGATGGCAAACACAAGTAGGAAAATCTCAGTAAAAATAGCAGTTCATTAAAATATCAAAGTTACAAGCATTAACTTTTCCTACCACATCCTACTCCCCCTTCTGTCATCAAAAAAAGAGGGTCCTAGACACACATAAAGAAAACAGAAAAAACACAAAAGAAACTAAAACAACCTACAAGAGAAATTACAAAAAATAGAAAATAGAAAACAAAAACTACAAAAACGAGGGATCATGATCATCAGATGGAGGTGGTGGAGGTGGCTACTTAAAGTATCCAGCTAGCGTAGTAAACTGAGCATTGAACCAGGGAATGTCCTGGTCATGCTGCTACTGCTGGTGAGTAATGTAGCTATCAAAATGGGTTAAGTCCTCTGTGCGGTGCTGCTCGTAGCGGGCCATGTCCTTAGAAAATTGCTGCCCCTGTGCAGCAACGTAAGCGTCGAAGCGGGTCTCCCATCGATCAAACCTCTCCACTAACTGGTCAAGTTGTGAGTGTTGTCGAAGAGGAGTAGGATTAGGAACAGGAGTGGGAGTGGGAGCCTCCTCCTCCTCAGCCCCCCAAGGTTCCTCTTCCCCTGGGTGGAGACAAGTACTGTGAAGTGTATTGAAGGAACTGTTTGAGTAGAAGAGAGTTGGGAGGTTGGGTGGAATAGGATATTGAAGTTGATATTTAGTTTCAAGGATATAGGCTATGAGGTGTCTTAAAGTTAGATTGGGTTTCCTCTTATGACCTGAATCGCAGATTGTGGTTAAATGATCAATGTACCGAAAAATTAAGTCAGTAGTATTAAATTCTCTATGTGCCATGATATAAAAAGTAGTCAGAGAAAGTAGATGAGTAATTTGGATTCGGTCCCCAGCTTTTGGAATAATGGAGGTGCGAAGGACATGTTGAATTGTCCTAGCATCTTTAACTAAAGAGCTAGTCTCTCCAACATGAAAGGGTGCATTGGTCTTGTGAAGGAAATGGTTTAGCGCGGACCAGTCATAATCATGATCTGAAATGATTATGTGCAGCTTATCCCCGATGGTGGATAGCTGTAGAAGTTCAACACAGTCCTGATATGTGATTTCGACGGGGCATCGATTCACATAAGAGGCCAGGGCTATGAAAGTAGGGTTTATGCGAAGATTTGCGAAGTATTCACATAGAAGCTCTGTATGAAAGGGAACAGCGAGAGAAAGAATGAAACAAAGAGAAGTATGAGCAAAGAGATCCATTACCAAATACGAAAGGTGGACATGATTGATGATTCTGGAGATAGTTATCCCATATTCTTTACATCGATGGTAAGCAAATTCATCTTCTGCCTCCCTAAAATGAGGGTCAATCCTAGCCCTCGAAGAACTTCCAAAAGTTTGTTGGACTCGCTTCCCACCATCCATAGCAAGAATTCAGTAAGAAAACACAAGAGAAGAAGAAGGTGGAGGTGAAAACAATGGCTGGAATGGCCAGAATTTAAAGAAACGGCCATATCGTCCAGGACGATCGCATAATCGTGCAGGATGATTTGGTTTAATTATTGTGTACAGGCCGATTGGTCAAAAAGTCGGTCCGATTGGCCGGGCCGATCAGATATTGGCCAGGAAGATTAGATACAGGCGATCGTCCCGAGGAGTCAAGCCGGACGACCGTTAAAAAAGTATATCATCCGGGCCGATTAGGTGTATCCTCCAGGACGATGCACAATAATTGATCATACCAGCTAAAGTTAAAACATTTTAAATCTGTGCCACGTGTATCGTCCAGGACGAGTAGTTGATCGGCCATGACGATTGTCCAACAATGGATCGTCCGGGCAAATTTTAAGGATTTAAACGTACTGACACGTGGATCGTCCAGGACGATCTAGTGTATCTGTCAGGACGATAACCATAAATGCATCGACCAGGAAGAAAATATTATCGGCCAAGATGATCAAAAGAGATCACAACATAGTTCAATCAGATCATCTAGGATGATAAACTATCATCCAGGACAAAGAGTTACAGTAAGCATTAAAAAGTTCAGCAGATGGAATTTTGAAGAGAATTTGTCCTATCGTCCAGGACGATAAAAGAATCGGCCAGGACGATGTGATAAGAAATTTGAATCCAAGGAAAATATGTTGATGATAAAAGCCCTCAAAAAGAAATGACTCACAATACACAGCTAAAAACAACAATAAAAGGCAAAAAAATAGAAACTAAAAAAGAAGGAAAGAAAAAAAATTTTGTTTTTGGTTTTTTTAATTTTTTTTTTTACCAAAGTATCCATATGACAAATTTCTCAAACAATTCAATTTTAGAGATTCAAAAGATCAAAGAGTTAACAAGTCAAAATATGAAAAAGGTAGAATATCAGATCTTGTTAATCCCTAGCTCAGACTTCTTTCAGGGCAATAATCATCATTTTTAAAAATAAAAGGTCTAACTCAGAAAAACTTTACTGGGTAAAAAGAAGATTCAATCAAAACTTGGTTACAAAGAAAATATCTTTTAAATAATATACCAAAATAATTTGTCTCAAACATGGAATTTGAAATCAAGCCTTTGAAAGTATCAAATAACAAATGAGTTCTATAAGTTTTAAGAGTTCAGAAAAGAGATAATAGCTTGTATTTAGTGGGCTCATTTTATGCCTCTTGTATCTTTGATTTGGCTCTTTGAGCATCTTGATTTTTGATACACATTTGTGTATATATATTTTTCATTTCAAATTTGCTTCTTTTTCACTTTCCCTCTTAATTGTTTTTTCAAGCTAAGTTCTCTTTAAAAAAACCCTTAAAAAGAACCTTAGTTGTGAGTATATCCTCCAAATATTAGAGAATAGAAGCTCTCTCTCTAACATAAGGAAGAACAAGTCACAAAACAAAATCATAATCATGTGATAAATGCAATGGCAAGATTTCAATTAACTTGAAAGATATATAAGAACTTTGTATATTATGTACAAGATAGATTATTGTAGCAAGATAAAAAGAAACTTAGTTTCAAAAACCAGTTGTTAATATGAGATAGACTTTTGTCTAGAAAAGAAAATTATGTCACTAAAAGAGGTTAGAGGGAGGGAAACTATCAATGGTGTTTCTTCCTTTAACCGATTTAGATATGATAATCAATGTCTTTAAATCTCCAAAATCAAAAAGTTTTTTTTTTAAAATAATCATATAGAAAATATAAACATAAAAGAAAAATGAAAACAAAACAATCTAGAACAAAAGGCTAACACATAAAAATAACACAAAACTAATTAAAAAACATTTCAAGAAATTATGAAGCAGCAAGTTTAAGCAATTATGAGCTGCAAGCCTCCATATATCCAATTATCTTATGCTCCTATGAGGTCTTTGGTGAGAGCACACCTACAAAACTCAACAACAGTCAGACTTAGGAACCCAACCTAGTTTGGGTCCCTTCTTAGGAAAAGTAGAATAAAATGCAGGTGTAGTATGCACTGAATCTTGTACCTTTGGTCTCCACACCCAATGTATACTACGCTGAATGATGCAAGTGTGTGAGATGTGTCCCAGCATGCCACAAGAAAAATATCTAACTCCAGGAAAAGGATTTCTTAAATGGTTTGAGTTATAATGCCTCTTCCTAGGTCTTGGATTTTTATCAAGAGTAGGTGTCATCCAAGTTTTCTTAAGTGTATCTAATTCCTTCTTAATCCCCAAGTTTGTATTTTTTAGAATATCATTCTTAACAGTCAAGTTTTTCTCTTTCTCTGTAGATTTCTTGAAATCGGATTGAAGAGAGGTGTCTGAAACTTTCAATGCTTCATTGTTATCAATTAAAATTTTTTTGGGTGATTTTTGTTTAAATCATCAAATTCATCAAGAAGAGCTATATGATTAGAATCAATCATTGAATGATCTTTAAGAATAACTTCATACTCTTTTTGTAAATTTACAAGTTCCAATTTTAAGTTAGCATGAGTCTTCTTAAGTTTTTTGTATGATGCATGGATTTTCTCACAAATCTCAAATAATTCATCATAGGTTGGTTTACATACCTCTTCCTCCTTAGTTTGCTCAAGATGATCTTCCCCCATTAAGCACAGGTTTGTTGTCTCTTCCTCTGGTTCAGTCTCACAGGAATCAGTATCAGATTCTGCCCATAACTCTTTTTGGACTCTCTTCTTGTCCTACCTAAACTTAGGTTTCTCCTCACCCTTTTTTTTCTTTGCTTGAGTGATCTTGAAGTGTAGGAAAATTGGCTTTCACATGTCCAGGATTTCTGGATTCATAACAAATGACATCAGAAGATCCTTTAGAATATTTATGATCTTTACCTTTTCTCCAATGATGCTTTTGCTTCTTTCTTAGAAAGCTTTTAAATTGCCTTGTGATGAAGGAAACCTCATCGCTCTCAGACCAGGAAGAATCAGAGTCAGATTTGTGCGCATTCAGTGCAACTATTTTCTCCTTCTTCTTCTCACCTGTATCAAGATTTCTTTGATTCACCCCTTGCTCATAAGCAATGAGTGAGCCAAGTAACTTATCAATAGAATAAGTGTTCAAATCTTTAGATTCAGTGATTGCAGTAATTTTAGCATCATATGACAAAGGCAAGCATCTCAAAATCTTATTTACTTTTTCAAAGTTTGAAATTTCTCTTCCTAATGTGAAGTGCCTATCTGTGTAAATCTAGTATACATGTCAGAAACAGATTCAGATGGTTTCAAATGAAAAAGTTCGTAGTCATGCAAGAGAATATTCAAACGAGATTGTTTCACTTCACTGGTTCCATTATAAGTGATACATAACCTATCACAAATCTCTTTACTAGTTGAACAAGTAGAAACACACATGTAATCCTCAGATTTTAAAGCACAGAAAAAATAGTTCAAACATTTTGCATTCAATTGGGCTAAATCTCTTTCATCAAAAATCCATTCAGTAAAAGCAATTTCAGTTTTAACACCATTGATTTCACGAGAAGGTGGAGAATAACCTTCTTTGATAAGCATCCAAATGAAATAATTAGTTGATGGTAAAAATGTTGACATGCGGGTTTTTCAGAAATTAAAAGGTAAGTTGTCAAACAAGGGAGGTCGTGTAATTGAATAACATTCAAAAGTGTTTCTATTCCCAAAGTTAGCCATGGATCCGATTCAAAAGCTTTTAAAAACTTATTTTATGAAAGAAGCTCTGATACCACTTGAAAGTTTGTTAGGGATGTTAATCCCTACAGAATTTTCCCAAGCTAACCAAGAGGGGGGGGGGGGTGAATTGGTATTTTTAAAAAATTCTATTCACAAAGAGGTAAAATCTCATAAACCAAAATCACACCACAAGAAAAATAAATGCAGAAATTAAAGTGCAGAAGCAAGAAATAAGCATAGAAATTTATAATGGTTCGGTCAACGCGACCTACATCCACTCCCCGGAGGCGCCCTCCGAGTATGGCACTACAATCGTGACTCTCCTTTATCCCCCAAAGCTAGGCGGAGAAGCCTTTATAAAGAACCTCTTTTTGCCACCCCGGCAAGGCAGAGAACCTATCTCCTTTTGCTTTCTCCTGAAGCTGGCAGAGAACCACTATTAGTTGCTGAATCCTTACCTCTACCGACCCTTCCACGGATGAGAAACTCTAGACGAAGAAGAAGCAGAGTGATCCTTGAAGCAACCCTTGTGAATCCCCTCACAAGCTCCCCTCACAAGATCCTCTCTCTCTCTCTCTCTCTCTCTCTCTCTCTCTCTCTCTCTCTCTCTCTCTCTCTCTCTCTCTCTCTCTCTCTCTCTCTCTCTCTCCTCAAGGTCTTCTCAGGTCAAGGAAGCATCAAAAGATGTTCAAAAATATTGAACAAGAGCTCTTAAATAGAAGAGCTTCAAAGGAGCTCATTAATTGCAAGTTGCCGACTATATCATCCAGGACGATATGTAAATCATCTTGGCCGATCAGTACAAATTTCAGAAGATCGGCCAGAGCATCGCCCTGAATGCAAACTGGAAGATTATAAATTGGCTTGATCGTCCAGGCTGATCTCACGGTCATCCAGGCTGATCAATTCAAATCAAAGGAAAATCGTCCAGAGCATCGCCCTGAATTTGTGCTGGCCGATATTTATCGTCGAGAAGTAACTAAGGTTTTTGAATAGATCGTCCTGGCCGATCCTGCGATCGTCCAGGATGATATGATTGTATCAATTATCCTTAATTACTTCCTTGATTTGTCTGATTAATTAAGGCATAATTGTGAATATCGTCCAGGCCGATTACCAAAAATTACATAATACCTTAATCGTTTATGGCGGCAATTTCTTTATGTTTTGAGCTTATCGTCCGGGACGATACACGTATCGTCCAGACTAATTTTCTAATGATGGTTGTCTTAATTAAAAACCCCTGATTAAAATTTCTATTTTAAGCCAGATCATCCAGGACGATGTAAATATCGTCCTGGCAGATTTGAGTAAAAACAAAATTTCTAAGTTTCTCATGTGTGTAGGGTTACTTTGCATTAGTCACACCAAAGATTACAATTCACTCAAGAGGGAAAAAAATAAAATTACAAACTGACTCAACTCTAATCTACCACATCTTGAGCTGATTCCGATTTCCGTTTGATCTTTGAGTCCTGAAAAGTCAGTAAAAAAAAAACTATCGTAGTGAAGCAAGATATGTTTGCTATCATCAAAATCATAATCTAAAAACATGTTTGTAACACTAATCAGATAAAAATAAAACTGTATAGGGTTATTGACCATTTGGCTAATCATACAGATAATGTTGGATGAGTCATGAGATATTGTAATAAATTAATCCATGAATTTAAATTATCTTTATTAGATAACATGTAATGCCTTAATTTTCAAGTAGCAAAGAGCAAGGACAATTTTTTTTTTCAATAGGTGAATAATTCTACTGGCCTTGAAGCAACAACCTATTCGATAATATAACACATTCTGTTTTTCTTCCATGTTAATTTGAGATAATATGGCTCCAAGATATATATTTAAAGAATTAGTATAGAAAAGAAGGATTTTCTGGTATAGTAGAAACATAAATTGGAGGTGTGATTTAGTATTATTTCATACTTTCAAATATCTTTTGACACTTTTCATCCAAATAAAAATAAACATCTTTCTTATATAAATCTTTGAACGATTTCCATTTTAAAGATAAATTTAAAATTAATCTTCTCCGATATGCTAAACAAGGGTGGGACTTAAGAAAATCACGTAAGAGAGAGAAAGTTAGAGAGAGAAGCTCCAGGATTTTGAACTAATTTTTCAAATTTGTTTCTTCTTCTTCACGTTGGCGGGTTTTTCGCTGAACATGAAGGATCGGCTATCAGCCACCTTTGATAGCCGAAATTTGTTTCCTGACTAAAATTATTTTTCTGTTTACGTCGTTCCAGTAAAGCCTATTATTTCTTCAAAACTTATTCAGACAAATGCTCCTCTAGTAATCAGAGAACTAATTGACGTTAAAATCCAATCGTCACCTCCAATTGCTGGTAAAGGCAAGCAGATTATGGAAGATACCAATCTGAATACTCTTCTTGGTGTTCATAAAATTAGGAATGTGGAATCATCTTCATCTGACATGAAGCTTTTTGTTAATAGGTTTGCTAATGCAAAACCTATTTTAGTTTTTGATGGTGCTCTGTCTGCTCAAAGGAAAATGGTTGGTCCATTAAATATTTGTGATATTGTTTCTGAGAATGGTTAAGATCATGTTTCTTCAGACGAAGCTCAAGTTGGAGTTAAAGGAATGATTAAGCAACATCCTGGAAAAACCTTGGTTGAAGCGTCCCTATATCAAGGTAAAAATGTTGAATGTTGAATCCTGTTTTACGGATGTTGGTTATGTTGTTAAGTTGTTTGAACCTAATGTTCAAGCAAATTTGATGAATCTTCAATTCTATGTTGTTGTGAAAGTTTTTGATAAATTTATTCCTATCCAAGTGATAGTGGAGGAGTTGAGACGTCAATGGTTGCAATTTGGAAAGTTTCATTTGACTGTTCTTGGCTCAGGCTAGCTACTTTGTACTTTTTTTACTACAAAATCAATGTAGAGTGACTTATCTGGTGGTCCTTGGTTTGTTGATGGCCACATTGTTGGACTTGATAGGTGGAATCCTTGTTTCAATCCGGATTCTCTCAAGGGACTTTAGTCTCCGATCTAGATCTTGATCTCTAACCATCCCCTCTACTATTAGGATGAAATCACTATGGCAAGAATAGCTTATATGATTGGTAAACCTCTTTTGATTGATGGTGGCATGTTTCAATGGGGAAGAAGGGAGTTTGCTAGAGTTTGCGTCCGAGTCAAATTTGACAAACAACTTCCATTAGGTGTTTAGGTGGAAGGGATGAATAGAAGATTTTTTCAAAAGGCATAGTATGAAATAATTTCATCCTTTTGCTTCAATTGTTGAAGGATTGGACAATTGATTGATGCTTGCAATGTGCTTAGGAAGGGATAAGTTAATAAATATTTGGAGAAGGTGCCCGAAAATTACAAAAATTTTGATAGCTGGAGATAATGGAATTAAGGAGGATTCTTCTTATGGGCCTTGGTTAATTGTCAATAACATGAGAAATAGAAGAAGGAAAGTTTATTTCCTAAAGAAAGAATTTGTTCCAAAGTTTGGAGGTGTTTTTAAAGGCCAGATTAATGATGCTATGCTTGGTGGATTGGCAAAAACTAATCTTTCTTAAGATATGGATGTACCTTTGAATGGGGAGAAGGGTTTAGACAAATCTAATATTTTTTGTAAGATTATTATTCATGTTGCTTATGTGGATGCTCTTGTAGATGAATCTTTGGCTTCTAGGTCTGAAAGAGCAAAAAAAGCTATGGAGGCAAATTTTCTTTCTATTGGGATAGATGAAGAAAATGTTCCGTTATGCAAGAAAATCACAGAGGACCTGAATAATATTATTGGGAAACCTGTACATGAGGGACTGAAATTACTTGAAGAAAATCATTTTGATGTTTTGAATTCAATGTGTGAGGAGGAGGTTATTTTAAACAAAATTGATGAGTATACTAGAACTGATGTGGAGGAAGGTGAATTTGTGGATTCAGTAGATCATATTTATCATGCTAAGAGGAATGACTTAGCTATTTTCAGCAAAGATGATTTTTTGGATTCTAAAAATGATGGATTTGTTTACTTAGGTAATGTTGTGGCTGGAGGACACCAACTTAAGCTGGTTAAGGAATGTAGGTTTCTTAGGCCTTTGAATTCATCCTCTAGGCAAAGCAAGATGAACGTGAATAAGAAAAGAAGTGGGGGTCTTCCTCCTTCTTGTCAAAATGAGTT
This sequence comes from Dendrobium huoshanense, assembly GCA_016618105.1. Lineage (NCBI taxonomy): Eukaryota > Viridiplantae > Streptophyta > Magnoliopsida > Asparagales > Orchidaceae > Dendrobium > Dendrobium huoshanense. The sequence continues at coordinate 33,444,792 of CM028351.1, read as the reverse complement.
CCTTAGCCTTTTGGAATTGTAGGGGGGATAATAAGATGGAGGCCTCCTTGTATTTGAAAGAGTTTGTTAGGGAGTGTGATAATCTTTTTGTTGGTATTATTTAAACAAAAAATTTACCTACTACTACAGATTATTTTGATAAATTCATGGGAGTAGGTTGGGATTATCTCCTTTTCCGGTCTAGTGGTTAGTTCGGAGGTATTTTAGTTTTATGGAGGTCTTGTTTGGCTTCCTTTACTTTGTTGGAAGCTTCTTCTCGATGTGTTGTTGGAGAGCTGAAGATTTTTAGTAAAGGAATATGGGTGGTTTGTACTGTCTATAGTAGTAGAGACTAGTATGGTAGAAGGATGTTATGGGATTGCTTGGAGCAGCACTCGAGATCTAAGATAACATATGTGGAGGTTGTGATTAACTTATACTTCTCAGGTCTAAGATCAATGATTTCAATTCCACTCTTGCTCGATTGAGAACTTGGTGGAGACAAAGGGCAAAGGTAAAATGGATTGGTGAAGGTGATACAAATTCAAGCATTTATCATGCTTTTGGTAATGGACATAGGAATGGAAATCATATTAAGCAAGTGAAGAATGATATGGGTTTGCTGGTGGAGGATCACGAAGCTATCAAGGATATTTTCTTGGAATTCATTAGCAACAGATGGAGGCTTAGAGATTATTGTTTGTATGGATGGCCACCTAATCTGAATACACTAAGTCAAAGGAATTGTGATATCCTTAATGTTGATTTCTTGCAAAATGAAGTGGAGGTTGTGATTAAAGATCTTGGCAAAAATATTTCACCTAGTGTTGATGGAATCTCTTAATCATTCATTAAAGCATATTAGAAAATGTTTGGTTCAGATGTTTGGAATTCTCCTCTTCTCTTCTTATCTTCGGGTAATATGTGCTCCAAATGGAAGGAGACTATGGTGGTTCTTATTCCTAAAATCAATATTCTTTTAACTCCTAATTTTTGACCTATTAGTCTTTGCTTTTCTATTTATAAGATTGTTGCCAAAGTTCATTGAAATAGATTATTGAAGGAGATTCATTGTTTGATTTTTGATGTCCAAGTGGCTTTTATTAGTGGGAGGACTTTATCAAATCATGTTCTTCTTGCACAAGAAATTTTTTGTAAATTTAGATATTCTAAATCTAAAAAAGGATTGGTTGCTATTAAGGCTAACATGGAACAAGCATATGATAGCATGGCAAGGGATACCCTTAGACAAATTTTGGAGTATTTTAGTTTCCCAAATAAATTTTCAAACCTCTTAATGGAATGTATGGTTGATCTAGTGTTTTCAGTTCAGGTTGGGGTTGGTTCTAAGTGGATTGAGGCTAAAAGTGGTTTTAGACAAGGATATCCACTTTCACCTTATTTGTTCATCTTATGCTCACAACTTCAATTTTTTTTTTTTTGAAGAATTGCAAACTTGCATTAAGAGCTAAGAAAAACTATTACAAACTAATCAAGAAAAGCAGGCCTCATAATCCATCTTCAAAAGACTAGATAATGAAGAAGGAATATCAGGAGAAAGAATAGAATCAAAACAAAAGTTATTATGTATAGCTAGAGTTGCACACAAATCTGCAACTTTGTTACAATTTCTAGGGATGTGTTGGAATATTACCTTATTGAAATCATGGAGAAAAGTAATTTTCTCGGAGATCTGACCATCAATAGTGGAGTTCACAACAGAATTATGAAGGAACTTGATGACATTGTAGTTGTCTCCCTCTATTATTAAGCCTTTACAATCAAATTTCCAATCTTGAATGAAGTTCTTCAAAGAGAAAACAGCTTCCAGCTCAAGTTGGTTGATATCCCAATGAAGTTTTTGCTTCCCAAATGCAAGAAGTAAACTTCCTTTAGAATCGCGTGCCACACCACCAATGATGGCTAAATTTGAATCTAGTAGCGTTGCATCAACGTTAATTTTGATCCAATCAAGTGGTGGGGGATGCCATGAGGTTTCGTACTCTCTAAGGAGGTTAGCATCCCAGTTACCTAGAATTGGATACTTACTTGTGGCAGTGAATAAAACATTGGCAGTGATCACTGAAATTGGAATTGTAGGGTTATCGTGCTTCACATCATTCCTACGGTTCCAGGAGAAGTAAACTGCAGTGCAGTAGATCTTGACAATATCTAAACTAGCAATGGATAGACATCTCAACTGCTGAAAACATTCCGTAAGAGTGCTGAACAAAGGATTACTAAATCCCCAAGATCTCAGCTTACGTAAGATCTCAGTAAGAGATTTGCAATGAACTAAAATATGATCACAATTTTCAATAACTGGACAACCATAAGCACAATGATCGCAATTACTAAGCTTTATGAGATTTAAAATTTCATTCGTGGGAATGGAAAACCTGCTTAATATCCACCAGAAGAGCTCAACTCTTGGTTTAAGCTTCAACTTCTGAAGCCAATTGGCAAAACCAGAGTCATCAATTATTTTATGGTCCTTGGTAGATTCAGAGTAAGCCAATGAGGTGATAGACTTCCCAGAGTGTTGATAAAGAAGTTCCATATAGTCATCATCCCCCTCCTCGATAGTACATTGGAGTACGATGAGATTTACTGACTCAATGTTAAAATATCGGTTGAGTTCCAATATATTCCAATTACCATCATCAAGGATAAAGCTCTGCAACATCAGATTTTCCATACCAATGCAGTCAACAAGCATAGAACATTTGTTGAAACATTTATCAAGCAACCAAATGTCATTCATGATGCTAATGCTAGCACCATTAACAATATTCCACTTAACAATTAGTTTAAGAAATGAAATTCCATCAGCGATGATGGAACGAGCTACAGATTGGCCATTCTTAGTCATACTACTCCAAGTGAATGAGCCATATTTAGCAGTCAAGCATTTATAATGAAGAGATGATGGATTCTGGTAGAGTCGCCAAGCTAACCGAGCTCTTAAGGGACCAACTCTTTTAATAGTAGAGTACATTTCCATACCACCTCTATCTCTAGGAATGCATAACTCATCCCAGGCGATGTAATGAAGTCCCTTGATACTATAGTTCTGATGCCAGATGAAGTCTCTACAGATACGGTCCAGCTTATAGAGTATCTTCTTAGGGATTAAAGAATGCGTTGAAATAAAAGTAGGTAGTGAAAGCAATGAAGATTTGGCAAGAATCGATCTACCAGCGAGTGAAAGGAAACGAGCTCCCCAAGCGTTGAGCTTATCCAATGCATGATCAACTACAAATTGGAAATCATTCTTGACCAATCTTCTCAGGTCAATTTTGATACCCAGATATTGTATCTCTTTGACAATTTCGAATCATGATATTTTGCTAATCTTACATTTCATGGAGGGTATTACAGATTTCCCAAAGATGATTTGGGACTTGGTCTGATTAATACCTTGCCCAGTCCAACAGCAATATTCTGAAATTAAGTTCATTATAACTTTAAACTGAGAAGAGGAAATGGTTCCAAACAGCAGCACATCGTCGGCATAGAGTACGTATGTATTTCTTGGAGCTCTGGAGTAAGTTTGGATACCTAATTGATGACCTCTTTGCTTAATTACACTGGAGAGAAGCTGTGAGCACATGATGAAAAGATAAGGCGACATAGGACAGCCTTGCCTAAAGCCACTCTTGGCTTCAATCCATCTGGTTCCTTTACCATTCAAGAGAATAGAAAAACGAACATAAGTGATACATTCCAAAATAAGGATTGAGAATTTCTCCAGAAAACCAAACCAGGAAAGAACATTTTCCAATGTCTTCCAACACATACTATCAAAGACTTGAGCCATGTCAAGCTTAACAGCCATGAGAACCTTCTTATTTTTTGAAATTCTGAACTTGTTGAAGATTTCTTAAGCAAGAAGACAGTGATCAGACATGGATCTACCCGGAACATAGGCAACTTTCTCCTCAGAAATTAGCTTGGGAATACAGATCTTTAATCTGTTTACTAGTATATGTTGACCTCATTTTTGTATGAGGCCACTAAAGCCCTTCCAAACTCCAGATTAATTTAAGATCCTAGGATCCACTCTAGACCTTAGGATTCTTTCCTAGAGCTAGACCTTAGAGCCTACTCTAGAGCCCAGGATTCCCTTAAATCCTAGATCTTAGAATCTCTCTAGATTCTAGGACAATTCCAGACTCAAATCAATCCCTACCCTTGATCAATTCAAACCTCAAATCAATCTGAATTCCATTCAATCCAAACCCAAATTAATTCAAACTTTGACTCAATCCACTTGAGAATCCAAGTTTCAACCTAGACTTTGATCCCACCTTTAATCTAGCTTTGACCTTATCCATCCATTAACAATCACAACATGATTGTAAATGATTTGGATATTTCAATATTAATCATTCGAACATGAAATTCATTCCAAATCCAAAAATCCAAACTCAAATCCTAAGTCTTAAGGCCCTGTCCTAAAGACCCTTTTCAAAGAATTTTCAAACATTTCAAAACCCAGCCAAATGGTCTCTGATTCAGGGTCTATCACTTGCAAAGTGATAAGACATGTCTCTAGAGGTTACCCTCCAACTTTGAGCTCATTCTTAGGTCTCTAACCCCAGAATCTGAATTAAAATCCAAAGGCTGTAGAACCTTCAAATATTTACAGCCTATGCCACTGAACCTAACCCCTTTGAGATCTTGACCTTGCAATCCTTATCAAAGTCTCCAATCACTTCCAGACCCTTGATTTTAACCCATTGAGCAGTAAACTACATTTTCTAGACTCATTTTTGACCATAGTTGACCAATAGGTCAAAATTGATCAAAATACCCCTATGGGGCTCAAATAGGGATTTCAAACCAAATGAGCTCTAAATTGAATGCAACTACCTCCAACAAGTTCCAAATGTCATTTCAAATCTTTTGAACCTATTCCCAACCCCTGGGTCAACCTGGTTGACCAAGTTAACAGGTTTGATTCAAGGGGCCCTTTAAGGATCCAAATAAGTGTTTTGACCCAAATGACCTCTCTAGGTCATGCAACCACTTCCATTTGTCTTAAAATATCATTTCAAACCTGTTGATCCCAAACCCAGACTCTAGATCAGCCTGGTTGACCAAGTCAACCTAGGTTGACCAAACAGTCCCTTAAGGGTTCAAATAGTGATTTTGACCAAATTGACCCCTCCAAACCCTGGGACCACATCCAATAGACTCAGGATGACATTCTAAATATGTTAAATTCATTTCCAGCCCCTGAACCCAACTGGTTGATCAAGTCAATCAGTTTTGGCCTAAAATCCCATTAAGGGCCCATTAAGCCTTCTTGATTCAATTGACATGCATGACTCTTGGAATCACCCTCCAATCCACCTAATCAGCCCATTTGGACTACCTTGGTGCAATTACATAAACCGTTGATTGGGTTGACTGGTCAACAAGTCAACTCAAGGATCAAAGGACCATTTTCATAGTCAAACCCTTCAACCCATTGAACCTAGCCCAAATTAAACTCAACCAGCCATTGGGAGGGACCTCACAGCCTGCTTTGATGCCAACTCAGCAGGTCTTGACCCCATTGACCAGTTAAACAGTCAATGGGAATTCAAATGGGCTCACCCGGTCAAACCCATTTGAACTCTTTCTCCTTCCCATTTCAAGCCAGCCCAAGCATTGATTTTGATTCTAGAGACTTCCTTAAACCTAGCCTGGCCTCCCCCAGCTGCTGGCATGGCTCTAGACCCGAGCTATCAACCCAGTGGTCCCCCTATGCTTGAAAAGGACTCCAAGTCTTTTTCACCTGAGGCAGCCGCTCCTCCTGTCCCCTAACAGTCTGGAATAGGTGTCCATCATCCCAGCACTCTCCCTGATCAATCCCCACCGTCCCTTTAGGCTCCACACTCGTTTTGATTTCTCTAAGCCCTACCTTCATTTTCCCATCGGTTTCTGGTGTTTTGAAGCTACCGGCGGCGAGATCGGAGCTTGACCGAGAGCCACTTCCATTCAAGCTCCTTCAACTCCGTTTCCAGTGATCCTCCAAGCTCGAAGCCTGAAGGAGATCAACACGTGGACAATCTACAAGTTCAACCGTGGTAAAATCAACTCATTTGATCCATCCTTCGGTGAGAAATCCTAAACCCTAGTTTGTTTTCTAGGTTTTTAAATAACACATTTAATATTGAATCAAATGGCTTAAAAATTATTCCCCACTCTTCCTTAGAGTGTATTACGTCTCTGCCTAAACTTTCAAAGCATTTGGTTGGGTATTTTGGGAGAACGAAATGAAAAATGAGTTTAGGGTTCACGGTTCTGGCTGGAGGAAGAAGATGAGCCCGCGACCGTTAGATCTGATCTATCGGGATCTACGGCCGTGATTAAACCCAGTCTAAACTCATTTTAACCGCGGCTTAGCCAGATCCTCGGCGGGTTAAATCCTGGCCATTGATCCAAACCGCGGAGATCGGATCCACCGCCCGATCATTCTGGATCGAGTTTGATACCGCGGCTTGGATCTCAGCCGTCTAATCTCCTGTGTGATGGATCGAACGGCTCAAATCCCTGCCGCGCTGGTTAAGTGGCGGGTCCCGCTTGATCGCCGCCGTCCGCGTGGACGTCCCTACGCGCGCCGTGTGTCCCGGTCGCCGCCGCCGCTTGACCAAGCACTCAAAATATTTAAAATAAATCCAGAAAAATACTAGAACTTCAAAAATTCACCTGAATTTCAATTCTCATACATTTTTTGGAGTTCTTGGGCTCCTATTATTCGTATTTCTAACTAATATATTTTAAAAATAAGTAAAAATTATTTTGATTAAAAGTTTATTAGTAATTTTAATAATACATAAAACTTAATTTTATTTTTAAATGAAAATATATAAAATATATTGAGCTGGATTTTGGCAGAGACATAATAGGGCTTAAGGGTGAGTCACTGTAATTTTCTTATGCCATTTGATGCAATATAAACTGAGTTATGGATTTTATAAAATCTTGATCATGATTTGATCTTTATTTTTGTAAATTCATAACATATTCAACCTAAAGTCCATTCGAGCATGTTAGAACCTTATGGGATCAGTGCAAAATCATCTTTTCACTGATAATGAGTTTAAACCCATGGCCATATATAATTCCATTAAAATTTACTCTCAAATACATGTTAACCTAGCTTAAGGGATCAATAACTGTATATGGTCATGCTATGGGATTGGATTGACTTTAATTAGGATATATTTGCATATATCACTAACCAATCTTAATCCAATTTCATATGTTTATCTCTTTTTTTATAATAGATCATTTGAATTCATAAGTTATTTCATAACTTATGATTGGAGTGATTCATTATAAATTCCCTTCATAGGGCATTAGGATCACCGTCTTTCTTTTGCTCATGGTTATTTTGATATGATTATAGTTTATTGTCCAAGGGTTAGAAAGACATCGACCTCAATCCTACAACCTAGTGACACTAAGGACAATAATTAAGGTGTGTCTTAGTAAATTTAGGGCAAATTTAGGATACACTATATACATCCCTTTTCAGGATTAAACATAAACATAGAAAATTAGTGTCATCATCCTCTAATCTAATATACCTTGATTTGACATTAATCAATCCTGTAATAACTAGTAGATTTAGGTGATCCTTTCTTTAAAGGATCTCTTTCTTAATGTTCAATAAATTCAAATAAATCAAATAAAACCTTTAAAAATCTAAATTAATCTCAATCAACTTTAATCAATCATAAAACAAAACTTAAAATCTTTAAAAAATCAGAACAAAGACCTTTTTTTTAATTAAACCTAAATTAATTCTTAATTAAGCCTCTAAACTTTCCAGAAAATGTAATAAACTCAATTTAAATCCAAAAATTATGTTTAATCCCTCTAACTGACCATAATTGAACCCTAAACCAATGAAAATTAAAATCAAATTTATTTGACAGCAATTTAAACCTTAATTTAATTTTAAGTGAAAATCAATATTTAATTAAAATAATTAATTAATAATAATTAAAAAATCCCAAAATTTCCCAAACACTTGGGGATCCCTCCTTAGGTCATTTCTGACCTTTGGAGGTGTTTTCAAGGGATTGGGAATTTGTTTGAAGCAAAATCACAAAAGAGGCCTTCTAATTAAGAAATTTCCAAAATTCAATAAAATACCCAAACTTCAATACTTCATAACTAATTCCAGAAAAATCCAAATCACCCAAACTCACTTTTATTCAACTCATAATGATGTCTAGTATTTATTAAAAATATTAAATTCCAGAAAACTGTAATATTTCAAAAAGTCAACAAATTGGTCAAACCATGCTTAAAAACTAGTTCGAAACTTCAAACCTTCGTAATAAAATGTAGAAAAATCCGATTTCAACGTACTTACCTTCTAACTGATCGTAGTAAGATCTAGTATTTTAATAAAATACAAGTATTCCAGAATTTGAGCTTAATTAAAAATTCAATTTTTGACCCTTTAATTAAACGATTAAGATATTCAAAATTCTAAAAAACTCATAATCACTCTAAAACTCCAGAATATATTGGTTTAATGTTTAAAACACTTAACAAATCCTTTAAAACATAACAATCCACCCTAAAGATGAAGTTTATTGGCTGGACTACTCTGGGCTGCGGGGCTAAGTGTCCTAAGGAGGCTGGTTCCTCGAGCCTTGTGGCACAACGCCACGAATGGATTCAAAGGGGTGTTAAATCTTAAAATAGATTAATTTTTAATTATTTAACACTTTAAAATCTCTAATTCAATTACATTAATTTGGTTTATCGGCTGGACTACTCCGGGCTGCGAGGCTAAGTGTCCTAAGGAGGCTGGTTCCTCGAGCCTGGTGGCACAACGCCACGAATCAATTAATGCTAAACTTAAATTAATCAACTTTAAAAATCAGTAACTAACTCATTTTTGTATTAATCCACTCTTTTAATTCCAACCAACTTAAATAACTTAATCAACCCCGATTGCTACTAGGAAACCCAGGCCTACGAGGCTATTAGCTTAGCCCCAAGGAAGGTGAAATAAACTTCACGGCCTCGGTGTGAAACAAAGGTAGTAATCAATTAACTTTTAAAATATATTTAATTAAAATTCTTAATCTACTAATACTTAAATTTTAATCTAAATCCCCTTTTAAGCCTTAACAAACCCAGACTTTTAGACAACTTCAACTAATCACCTACTTTAGGATCTATCCCAGCCACACGACCTTTCTCACACACTTTAGATGATGTGCTAGGACAACCAACTCTAGATCTAGGTTAGGCCGGTGTTTACTTTACTGCTGTGTGCCGGATTTTTCGTAGTTTTCACTGCATGTTGTGGATAAAATTGCTTTGCTGTGTCTGCTTACTTTTTTTGTACTATGTGGATGGATTGATGTGTTTGGCGACTAGATTACCCTTAGGTTAGGTACGATCTGGATGTTGACACAGTTTTCTAAAGGTGGCCACGCTCATGCAGGGCAATATAAAAAGGGGGCAAATAAAAAAAATGCATAAATATTATAAACTCTTTGCACAGGTGCTTCAGCTGCTAAAGCCCCCAAATCATAAAAAGAGCGTGGCCAGTGTGTTTACTTTCTTTTCTGCTCATATACAACTGCTTGGGAATAACTGCTTTTTATATATTAATTGCTTAGGATAACCCTGCAGGTGAGTCTAGATTTTTATTTTGGTATCAATGTAATTTGTGTAAGTGTCAAGTGTTGTGAAAGTTGATTTTGAGTTGGGATGCATAGATCCAAAGCTTGGATTCCAAAGAGGAAAGGATACCTTTTTAGGGAACACTCCTTTTCCATTTGGAAATCCAAATTTGGATCATTCTTTTTCCTTACCCAAAGAGGAAAGAGTGGCCTTCCCCTTAAAGGAAGTGCCCTCTCATCCATTTGGGTAATCCACTACGAAGATTCCAAGAAGATTGAAGAAAAGGAGTCCAAAGAAGAATGAGATTGAAGATCTGAAGATTTGAAGATTGAGAGTATCCCACTCAAAATAACTTGCGTCATTACTAGGTTTAGAATCCGGGTTGTTGTCAGTGGTGCCCGACCACTTTACTTTCTGTAATATTATGGTTTGTAATAAGCAAGGCAATTCTGCCTATGAACATTTATTAATTAATTTGTATTTGATGTGATGATTTGATTGCCTTTAGGATTACTTGTTTTTACTAGTTTTTTTGGCGATTGCATGCCGCTCTTTGTTTTCGCCTGGATACGTGAGACTCGTGAGGGTGTGAAACTTTTCTACTCATAATTTTAAAAGTCTAAAATTTTAGTGAGTCTAAATAACATAGAAAGATAACGAATCTAGGGAATTAGCCGGGGATCGCCCCCGGGGTCGCATGAATATTTTTGCATTCTTCTTTTCTTGTTTTAGACCCTTCCCCGCCTGCGGGTAGAGTCCGGATAGTCTGACCTATGAGGACGAGGTGCCGGACCTGGGAAAGTCCAGTTTTCTAAAAAACTATTTTATAAGCTTGTTTTTAAAATTTCAAGCATATTTGATTTGAGGTTGTTAACCAGCATGCATTGCATTACATACAAATTAAAGAGTCAAAATTTTAATTTCATAGTCCTTAGCATTTTTGCACCCAACATAAGTCAAAGGGGCCAATTAAGAGAATCTCTAGATGTCGGCCCCAACTCTCCAAAACTTTAAATATAACGTCCCTACCACTCTTTCATAAAAGACCGGACTCATCTCTTTTAAATTGATTAGGTGGTTAGCTGGCTCCCCAATCCAGGCCGGGGTAAGTCCAAATCTTGCACTGCATTAGTTAGGATCAGACGACTGTGGTCCAGTATCCAAAATAGATTTAGGATCTGGGGCAGATCTTTGATTATAAGACCCCAAATTTCAGGAATATAGTCCCAAATTTCTAATAAAATATTTAACTATAATTAAAGCTTCATTTCAATCCTAAAACATAAAGCCCAACACTTAGATTAAGTTGGGACACTTTCGGATGGTTCTGGAATCTCAAAGTGTCCCCTACCTCTCCTCCTTTGACTCCGTTAATAACTGCTCAATTTTGATCCATTCCCTTTTGAGTTTCTAAAATTCATCTCTTTTTGATATCACTCCTAGAAATTCTAACAAAATTTTGCCGTTATTTTAATCGAGAGTTTTCGTAGGAGACCTCATTTTCTTACAATGTAATTAACTACGAGGGCTTGTGCTCGTAGGAGATTTAGAACCACACACGCACCTGATTTTAAAAATTGATTTTTTAAAACTCAATTGGATTTCTTTGGGAAAACCTAAATACTAGTGATCATTGTTATCATATTCAAAGAATTATCATCGAATGATATTTTCTCCCTTCGGGGAGATACATCTTTCTTTGATAAGGCTTTGGATGTGAACCTAACGATCACACTTCTTGAATATTGTAGCTGGATATTTAGTTGAACCTCATTTTGACCCTTCGGGGCCAAATGAAGTTCTCTTTAGCATCCGGTCATAATACTTAAGATGAATTTCATAATTCTAAATCTGAACGTCATTATGAAATTTTATTTTCATCTTTCGAGGTGATATATTCTTTCTAACGGTATGATTCAATTTTAGAATTATAATTTATCTTTAACTCTCAAAGAAACCCAATATTTTCAAAACCTGTTTTCAAAATTCCACCAACAAAAAAATGGCACGCCCGGTGGGACAAATCTCTCTCTCCATCTTTAATAATGGAAAAATTTTGTTTCATCGGTAGTCTTAACTACCTTTCTTCCGTTGGTCCCTCTACCCATTTCTTTCTTGGGTGAGTGTGGCCAACATCTAAAAAAAAAACCTTTCAAGTAGAGAGGCGAGTGATGAAACCTTTATCTAAATCGGGCTTTGACATTTTGCCTCCAAGTTAATTGGTAGAGCGAAAGGGTCAAGTTAAATTCTTTAAGATCTTTATAAATGTTGCAAACTTGCATATCCAATTAAATCTCGAGTATTCTAAGTTTCACATTATATGGATGACCCTTCAGTCTCAAGATCAAAATTCAACTCTATTTAACAACTCCAGGCTTTGACATTTTTGCCCCTAAGTCAATTGGTGGAGTGAAAGGGTCAAGCCATACCTTAAGATCTTTATTGAAATTCTGAAAACCTACATATTCGAATGAAATTCAATATGTTGAGTTTCAAATTTTGAAGAAGATCTATTTTTTTTTATTCTAAAATTCAAATCTTCTTAATCAAATTTAAGCTTTGACATTTCATCCCTAGTTAATTGGTGGAATGAGAGAGTCAAGCACAACTCTTAAGATTTTCTTATCAATTTTGTGAACCTTCATGTTGAGTGAAAAGTCAATATTTTGAGTTCCAAAATTTGAAGAAAATCAATTGATTTCAAGATTCCAATTCCATTTCAAAATCAATTGATTTAAATCACCTTTTCTTAATTCAAGGAAATTAAATGTACTCAAAAAGCTAGAAAGATTGCTGAATTATAAGCCTTAAGAGTAAGTCGAATTTGAAGCTAATGGAGGGTTTATTTCTCCTCTCACATGCCCCCCTCTTTGGTGGAAGCCACTCCCACCCTCTTCCTCATACTCAAGGTAGGGAGGTTGTGAGAATGATAGCGTGATATCCACTTTACCCATTTGACTATTGCACAGAAAAGATCTACCAAATCTAAATTGAGCAATCAATAGTAATAGACTATAGGCCCCTAGTTAAGGATTATGACCCATCCACTCTACTGGATGATGTTAGGTCACGTTACTATATGTGCCCTACTATATCATCAATAGAGGAGGAGGTATATAAATCGCTCAGGGTGCCACTCTCATAATTGCTAGGTTACTAGTAATTAGGGAGGGAAATAATAATGGATATGAGATCTTATCAGATAGTGACACCATTTGAATTTAACTTCTAGATGGGTCCTATCACGATAGATCCTTAGATTGAGATGATGCAGCACTAGTTAGGGGTAGTGCAGACCCCACAACAATCTCTTTATTTTAAGAGATTGTGGAAATATAATTTATATTGATAGGGTCTTGCCACCTGGACTTGCTATTTTGAAAAAAATCACATTATTTCTCAAGTGTACTAGATCAGAATTTTCAAGATAGTTGATCCATCTTTTTAATGAAAATTGACCTCTACTTTAAATCAAAAATAGGAGAGAGTCGTGGTTGACCCCACTGGATCTTCAAAGGCCCCTCCCTCCCACCGCTTCTGCGGGTTGATTTGATTTTTGAATTAAAATTTGTATCAAACTTAAGTTGGTTTTAGAAATGAAAATCTTCTTAGTCTTCTAGCAGTTTTCCATCTTATGAGCTTCTCTTGCATGTTCTAAATCTATTCGATAATTTTCTAAGTCAAGTTGATAGTTTCTTATCAAAAGATTGGGTCCAATTTGGGGATTATTCTTCCTTGGATAAGAGAATGAGTTTTCTTCTCTTATACTTGTGATATAATCCTAGATTAAAAAAAGTGCAATCATGTTAAGGTTTTAAAGAAAGTGAAGCCTCTTATCAAAAAAAAAGAGAGAAGAAAATTCAAAGGATGCACAAAGTGCATTAAAAAAGGCGCAAAGTGCGTCAAAGAAATAAAAAGATATGCAAAGCACGTCCCAAAAAAAAAAGTGAAAGAGGCTTCCTTCTTTTTAAATCTTTAAATCTCAAAGAGCCTGATCATATTTAATAGCTTGACTTTGAAAAATCTTAAATCTAGATTTATTGTCATGCATGGACAGTTTATTAGATAGAAAATTCTATGCAAGAGAATTGAAAAGATTAAATTTCTCGATCCAACTTAAATCCTTTTGAAATTAATTTTAATTCAAACTTTCTACAAGGGAGAACTTAGTTCAGTTTCTATGAAATTTGATCAGGGTCAACAAAATCCAAAACCCTTGGCTCTTTTCGGGTCAATTGGGGTCACTCTACTTCTTACTATACTTTTGAATTTGTTTCCACTTGTCATTCTGACAGGGTCCAAATGATTAAGAGGAAATTTTCAATAAAAAGAATGAATCTTCTATTCTCGATAAGAATTCAAATCCCATTCTCAAGAGATATATATGAATCTTTAAACATAGGCATCGTTTCTTTTAAGATCCACTTCGTGATATAACACTCTATGTTGGGTCCAAGCTTGTTCTCATATAGAGGTGTGTTTTACATGGCTATAAATTGACTTTAAAATTGAGTCACAACTGAGTAGAGTGCCCAACTCCGATTGGAGGAGCTCGAAGGCCTCGAAGAAAGTTGATTTTGAACTCAACAAAATTTGAAATTACATAAGTCGCGTATGATTCAAGCTCATGATAAAATTGTGTTACCCTAGGACTTTCTAAGTAGGAGACTTGGCCATAGTCCTTTGGAGACCAATTTTAGTCCACCATAAGATTAATGAAAGCTTTGAATCAATGTTGATTGGATCGTCCACCTTAGAGATGATCTGAAAGTTCGATGGGGATGTTAAGCCCTATGAACTTAGTCCCAAACTAACCAAGAGGGGGGGGGGGGGTGAATTGGTATTTTAAAAACTTTTTTTTAAATAAAGAAATAAAATCACATAAACCAAATCACGCCACAAAATAATGCGGAATTTAAAAGTGCGGAAGCAAGAAAAAGAACACAGAAATTTATAGTGGTTCGGTCGACTCGACCTACGTCCACTCCTTGGAGGCACCCTCCAAGTATTGCACTACATAAAAAGTGACTCTCCTTTAGCCCCCACGGCTAGGTGGAGAAACCCTCACAAGAACCTCCTTTTTGCCACCCCGGCAAGGCAGAGAACCTATCTCCTTTTGCTTCCTCCTGAAGCTGGAAGAGAACCAGACCTAAAAGCAAAGCTCCTTACCTCTACCGACCCTTTCATGGACGAGAAACTCTAGACGAAGATGATGTAGAGAGATCCTTGAAGCAACCCTTGTGAAACCCCTCACAAGCTCCCCCTCACAAGATCCTCTCTCTCTCTTCTCTCTCTCTTTCTCTCCTCAAGGCCTTCTTAGGTCAAGGCAGCAGCCAAAGATCTTTAAAAACGTTGAACAAGAAGCTCTTAAATAGAAGAGCTCCAAAAGAGCTCATTAATTGCAAGTTGCCGACAATATCGTCCAGGCTAATAAGGATATCGGCCTGGCCGATCAATACAAATCAATGAAGATCGGCCAGAGAATAGCCCTGGATGTAAAGCTGGACGATTGAAAATTGGCTTGATCGTCCAGGCCGATCTCACGATTGTCCTGGCCGATCAGTTCAAATCAGAGGAAAATCATCCTGACAATAGTCCTGAATACGGGCTGGCCGATATTGATCGTCCTGAAGTAACTTAAGGTTTTTGACTAGATCAGCCTAGCCGATATTGCCATCGTCCAGGACGATATGATCGTATCAATCATCCTTAATTACTTCCTTGATTTCCTGAACAATTATGGCATAAATTGTTAATATCGTCCAGGCCGATACGAGGATCGTCCTGGCCGATAATTTAAAGATATGGTATACCATACTTGTCTATGGCGGCTACTTATTTCTGTTTTGAGCTTATCGTCCTGGCCGATACACGTATCGTCTAGGACGATTTGTTAACGTCGACTGCCTTAATTAAGAATTCTTAATTAGACTTTCTGTTTTAAGCTGATCGGCCAGGCCGATCAAAGAAATCGTCCTGGCCGATATGAGTAAAAACAGAATTTCTAAGTCTCTCAAGTGTGTGTGTGAAGGGTTACAAAGCATCAGTCTTTTTGACTATTACAAGAGGACTCAAAAGGTAAAAAACAAAAGTACAGACTGACTCAACCCTAAACCTACGCATTTCTGAACTTGGCTCCTTTTTGATTGTCCGATCGTCGATTCCTGAAAAGTTAGAAGCAACAAGCTGTCCAAGAAAAGCAGTGTTTGTCAATCATCAAAACATAAGACATGAAAAATAGATTTGCAACAATCTCCCCCTTTTTGATGATGGCAAAACACAAGTAGGACAAAAATAGATTCATTAGAAAACAAAGTTACAACATCAATTTTTTTTTCTACCATACCCTATCCTACTCCCCCTTTTTGTCATCACAAAAAGAGAGTCCAGAAACAGCAGAGAAAAGAAGAAAAAAAAAAAAAAACATCACGAAAGACAAAAAAGACAAGAAACAATAACTCAAAGTACAAACTAAAAGAACGAGGGATTCTGATCATCAGATGGAGGAGGTGGAGGTGGCTGCTGAAAGTAACTGGCAAGGGTAGTAAACTGAGCATTGAACCAGGCGATGTCCTGGTCATGCTGCTGCTGGTGGTGAGTAAGAAAGCTGTCAAATCGAGCTAAATCCTCAGCACGGTGATGCTCGTAACGGGCAATGTCCTCAGAGTGTTGCTGCTCCTGGGAAGCAACATATGCATCAAATCGGGTCTCCCATCGATCAAATCTCTCAATCAACTGATCAACCGGTGAGTGTTGGTGGAGAGGGACAGGGTCAGGAAAGGGAGCTGGAGCGGGAGCCTCCTCCTCTCGAGCCCCCTGAGGTTCCTCAGGGTGGAGACGAGTGCTGTGAAGGATGCTGAAGGAGTTGTTTGAGTAGAAGGGAGTTGGAAGGTTTGGTGGTATAGGATATTGAAGTTGATATTTAGTTTCAAGAACATAGGCTATGATGTGTCCTAAGGCTAGATTTGGCTTTCTTCTGTGGCCTGGATCATGAATTGTTGTTAGGTGATCAATGTAACAAAAAAATAGGTCAGCAGTGTTGAATTCCCTATGAGCCATGATATAAAAGGTAGTGAGGGAAAGTAGAGGGGTAATGTGGACACGGTCGCCGGCTTTTGGAATGACGGAGGTGCGAAGGACATGTTGGATTGTCCTAGCATCTCTGACTAAAGAGCTAGTCTCTCCAACATGGTAACGGATATTAGTCTGGCGAAGAAAGTGATTTACCGTGGACCAGTCAAGATCAGGGTCAAGGGCAATTAAGTGCAGCTTATCTCCGGTGGTGGATAGCTGTAAGAGATCAACACAGTCCTGATATGTGATTTCGACAGGGCGTCAATTCACATAAAAGAACAGGGCTGTGAAGGTGGAGTTGATGCGCAGATTTGCAAAAAATTCTAGAAGGAACTCAGAATTGAAGGGGAAAACAAGAGACAGAATGAAGCAAAGGGAAGTGTGAGCGAAGAGATCCATTACCGGGTAAGAGATGTGGACTGGATTGATAATTCTGGAAACAGTAATTCCACATTCTTTATAGCGATGATATGCAGCTTAATCTTCTGCTTCACAGAAACGAGGGTCAACCCTTGCCCTCGAGGAACTTCCAGAGGTCTGACGGACGCACTTCCCACCAGCCATTTGAGAGAACTTAAGCAAAAACACAAAGGAGAAAGGATGAGGAGTGAAAAACATGGCTGGATCGGCCTGAATTTAAAGAAACGTCCATATCGTCCTGGCCGATCGCGGAATCGTCCAGGCCGATATGTGTCAATAATTACGTACAGGCTGATTGGTCAAAAAGGCGGTCCAATCGTCCGGGCCGATCAGATATCGGCCAGGCCGATTAGACACAGGCTATCGGCCCGAGGAATCAGTCCGGACGACCGTTGAAAAAGCAGATCGTCCGGGCCGATTAGGTGTATCGTCCAGGACGATGCACAATAATTGATCGTACCGGCCGAAGTTAAAACGTTTTAAATGCTTGCCACGTGTATCGTCCAGGACGAACAGTGGATCGGCCCGGCCGATGGTCCAATAATGGATCGTCCGGGGCCGAATTTAAAGATCAAAACGTACTGACACGTGGATCGTCCCGGACGGTCCAGTGTATCGGCCAGGATGATGCACATATAATGCATCGGCCAGACAAATTTACTATCGGCCAGGACTATCATCATGAGTTTGATCAAATCGTCCAGGACGATAAGGTATCGGCCAGGACGATGAATTTTAGTAAGCACAGCAAAAAAGTCAGCAGATGGATTTTGGAAAGAATTTGTCATATCGGCCAGGACGATAAAAATATCGGCCAGGCCGATGTGACTTGTATTTGAAATCAAGAAAAGAATGGTGATGATCAAGACCCTCAAAAATAAAACACAAGAAAAGACAGTCAAAGACACAAAAAAAATAAATAAAACAAACACCGAATATTTTTGGATTTTAATTTTTCTATTTTTTTTTGTTTTAGGGAGGGATCATATGAGAATTCTTTTCATGAATTTAATTTTTTAAAGTTTTTAGGAGATCAAGAGGTTTAACAAAATTCAATTAGAAGAAGGTAGAAAAACTGATTCCATTTACCCTAGATCGGACATTCTTCAGGGTACAAAATTCTCTTAAAAACAACGGAGTCCTGACTCGGAATAACAAAAAGAATAAGAAGATCCAATCAAGACTTGTTACCAACTAAAATATCTCATAAGTAATAAACCAAAATAGTTTTTCTCAATCATGGAATTTGAAATCAAATCTTTGAACGTATCACATAATTAATGAGTTTTCTAAGTTTTAAGAGTTTTACCAAAGAGATGATAGCTTGCATTTAGTGGGCTAATTTTATGCCTCTTGTCACTTTTATTGGCTCTTTGAGCATCTTTTTATTTTTGATACACTTTTGTGTATATAGCTTTCTTTTCAATTTGGCTTTATTGGCCTTTTTCCTTTTTAACTTTTGCAAGCTAAAAAATCTTTAATATACCCTTAAAAAAAACTTAGTTGTGAGTATATCCTCCAAATATTAGAGAATAGGAGCTCTCTCTCTAACATAGGGAAGAACAATCCACAACACAAAATCAAAATCACGTGATAACTGCAATGGTAAGATTTCAAAAGCTTGAATGATATCAAAGCATTTTGACTATTATGCATAAGATGTTTTAATGTAGCAAGATTTAGAAAGAGATCTTAAAAAGCATTGGTTAAACTGAGTTTAGACTTTTGTTTTATAGAAGAAAATCATGCCACTGAACAAAGTCAGAAGAAAGAAAAAGGAAACATCAACAGTTTACTCCCTTTAACCAATTTTAAAAAGCTAAACCCTATCTCCAAAAACTCCAATATTTAAAAGCTTGAGAAGTTTTATCATATGAAAGCCCAAAATGAAGACCAAAGTAAAAAAAAAAAAAAACAAAAACAACAACTTTAAAAGAAAACAGCACAAAGTGAACAAAAAAAAAATAAAAAAAAACATATAAAAAGATTTCAAGCAAGTGATAAAGCAAAGGATTTAAGCAATTGAGCTGCAAGCCTCCTTATATTCAGTTACCTTATGCTCCCACGAGGTCTTTGGTGAGAGCACTCCTGCAAAACTCAACAACAGTCAGTTTTAGGAACCCAAACAGATTTGGGCTCCTTCTTAGGAAATGTAGAGTGCAATGTAGATATGGTATGCTTTGAATCATGCATCTTAGGTCTCCACACCCAATGTGTACTGCGGTGAACTGTGCAAGTGTGTGAGATGTGTCCTAGCATGCCACAAGAAAAACATTGAACTCCAGGAAAAGGTTTTCTTAAATGGTTTGGATAAAAATGCCTCTTCATAGGTTCTGGCCTTTGATTAAAAGTCGGTGTCATCCTAGCTTTCTTACATAAATCATTTTGAATTCTCAAGTTAGTTCTTTTTAATGCATCATTCTCAATCCTCAAATCTTTTTCAATCTCTTTAGATTTCTTAAGATCATCATTAAGTGAGGTGTGTGAAGCTTTTAATGCATTACTTTTCTCAACTAATTCCAAATGCTTTTTGTTTAATTCATCAAATTCATCAAGGAGAGCCATGTGATTTGAATCAATCGTTGCATGATCTTTGAGAAAAACTTCATGCTCTTTTTGTAGATTTGAATGTTCTAATTTTAGGCTAGCATGAGTTTTCTTAAGTTTTTTGTATGATGTATGGATTTTTTCACAAATTTCAAACAATTCATCATAGGTTGGTCTACATACCTCTTCCTCATCACTTTGATTTTCTCCCATGAAACACAAGTTTGTAGTCTCTTCCTCTGGTTCAGTCTCAGAGGAATCAGTACCAGATTCTGCCCAGAAGCCTCTTTGGATTTTCTTATTCTCCTTCCTAGACTTAGCTTTCTCCTCACCTTTTTCTTTTTCTTTGCTTGATTGATCTTGAAGTGTAGGACAATCGGCTCTTACATGTCCCGGTTTCCTGCATTCAAAACAAACAACATCAGAAGATCCTTTAATATGTTTATGATCCTTACCTTTTCTCCAATTTTGATGATTCTTTTGTTTCTTCCTTAGAAAGCTTTTGAATTGCCTTGTGATGAAGGCAACTCCATCGCTTTCAGACCCGGAAGATTCAGAATCCAATTTGTGTGCCTTCAATGCAATTGTTTTCTCCTTTTTCTTCTCACCTGCATCAAGATTTCTTTGATTCACCCCTTGCTCGTAAGCAATGAGTGAGCCAAGCAAGTTATCAATAGAATAGGTGTTTAAATCTTTAGATTCAGTGATTGCAGTAATTTTTGCATCATAAGTAGAAGGCAAGCATCTCAAAATCTTGTTAACTTTTTCATAGTTCGAAAGTTCTTTTCCTAGTGCATGCAGTGAAGTAGCAATCTGAGTAAACCTAGTGTACATGTCAGAAATCGATTCATGAGGTTTCATACGAAAACGTTCGTAGTCATGCAAGAGAATGTTTAAACGGGATTGTTTAACTTCATTAGTGCCTTCATAAGTAATGCACAATTTATCCCAAATTTCTTTACCAGTCTTGCAAGTTGAAACACGCATGTAATCCTCAGATTTTAAAGCACAGAAAAAACAATTCAAATATTTCGCATTTAGTTGAGCTAAATCTCGTTCATCAAAAGTCCATTCGGTAAAAGCAACTTCAGTTTTAAAACCGTTAATTTCACGAGAAGGTGGAGAATAACCTTCTTGAATAAGCATCCACATGCGATAATCAGTAGATTGTAGAAAAGTTGACATGCGAGTTTTCCAAAAATCAAAAGGTAGGTTATCGAACAGAGGAGGTCAGGTAATAGAATACCCTTCCGTAGTGTTGCGATTCCCAAAGTTAGACATGGATCAAATTCAAAAGTTTTCAAACTTTAATTTTTGAATCAAGCTCTGATACCACTTGAAAGTTCGATGGGGATGTTAAGCCCTATGAACTTAGTCCCAAACTAACCAAGAGGGGGGGTGGGGTGAATTGGTATTTTAAAAACTTCTTTTTAAACAAAGAAATAAAATCACATAAACCAAATCACACCACAAAATAATGCGGAATTTAAAAGTGCGGAAGCAAAAAAAAGAACACAGAAATTTATAGTGGTTCGGTCGATTCGACCTACGTCCACTCCTTGGAGGCACCCTCCAAGTATTGCACTACACAAAAAGTGACTCTCCTTTAGCCCCCACGGCTAGGTGGAGAAACCCTCACAAGAACCTCCTTTTTGCCACCCCGGCAAGGCAGAGAACCTATCTCCTTTTGCTTCCTCCTGAAGCTGGCAGAGAACCAGACCTAAAAGCAAAGCTCCTTACCTCTACCGACCCTTCCACGGACGAGAAACTCTAGACGAAGATGACGCAGAGAGATCCTTGAAGCAACCCTTGTGAAACCCCTCACAAGCTCCCCCTCACAAGATCCTCTCTCTCTCTTCTCTCTCTCTTTCTCTCCTCAAGGCCTTCTTAAGTCAAGGCAGCAGCCAAAGATCTTTAAAAACGTTGAACAAGAAGCTCTTAAATAGAAGAGCTCCAAAAGAGCTCATTAATTGCAAGTTGTCGACAATATCGTCTAGGCCAATAAGGATATCGGCCTGGCCGATCAATACAAATCAATGAAGATCGGCCAGAGCATAGCCCTGGATGTAAAGCTGGACGATTGAAAATTGGCTTGATCGTTCAGGCCGATCTCACGATCGTCCTGGCCGATCAGTTCAAATCAGAGGAAAATCGTCCTGACAATAGCCCTGAATACGGGCTGGCCGATATTGATCGTCCTGAAGTAACTTAAGGTTTTTGACTAGATCGGCCTGGCCGATATTGCGATCGTCCAGGACGATATGATCGTATCAATCATCCTTAATTACTTCCTTGATTTCCTGAACAATTATGGCATAAATTGTTAATATCGTCCAGGTCGATACGAGGATCGTCCTGGCCGATAATTTAAAGATATGGTATACCATACTTGTCTATGGCGGCTACTTATTTCTGTTTTGAGCTTATCGTCCTGGCCGATACACGTATCGTCCATGACGATCTGTTAACGTCGACTGCCTTAATTAAGAATCCTTAATTAGACTTTCTGTTTTAAGCTGATCGGCCAGGCCGATCAAAGAAATCGTCCTGGCCGATATGAGTAAAAACAGAATTTCTAAGTCTCTCAAGTGTGTGTGTGAAGGGTTACAAAGCATCAGTCTTTTTGACTATTACAAGAGGACTCAAAAGGTAAAAAACAAAAGTACAGACTGACTCAACCCTAAACCTACGCATTTCTGAACTTGGCTCCTTTTTGATTGTCCGATAGTCGATTCTTGAAAAGTTAGAAGCAACAAGCTGTCCAAGAAAAGCAGTGTTTGTCAATCATCAAAACATAAGACATGAAAAATAGATTTGCAACATGATCTATAAGGGAGGTTCATGACAATTGATTAATTTTGAAGATGCCACCAGATGATTCATTTCATTTGGGTGGTTCTTTAAGAAGTATCATGCATGATGAGGATCAAGTTAAACATCAAATTCACCCCTTAAAATTCATAGAAATCAAATCAAGTTAAAAATCATCAATCATTGTTTTCAATTCTCTTTTCCTCAAGGTTAGGTCCTTCCTTCCCTTAGGATTAGACCCGCTAGTGGTGGAATACGCCCTCCGTGGCACCACCCTAGCATTTGTCCCGGGGATTAGTGGTGGAGTACGCCCTCCGTGGCACCATCCTGATTCCCATTCGCTAGTGATGGAGTACGCCCTTCGTGGCACCATCCTAGTTTGCCAGTTGAGGTCCTCTGTGTGGAGCAAGTTTCCTCCCCACATGACCATTCACTAGTGGTGGAGTACGCCCTTCGTGGCACCACCCTAGTTTTCTAGTTAATCTGCCTATTTGGAGTAAGTCTTCTATCAGCATCCTATAGGCCTAGGGTTGGGTGATGCCCTTCTTTAGACCCAAGGCTAGGTATTCCCTACTTTGGTTTCCAGTTGATCCGTCTACTAGGAGTAAGTCTTCTATCAGCATCCTGTAGACCTAAGGTTGGGTGATGCCCTCCCTTAGACCCAAAGTTAGGTATTCCCTACTTTGGTTTCCAGTTAATCTGCCTATTTGGAGTAAGTCTTCTATCAGCATCCTATAGGCCTAAGGTTGGGTGATGCCCTTCCTTAGACCCAAGGCTAGGTATTCCCTACCTTGGTTTCCAGTTGATCCGTCTACTAGGAGTAAGTCTTCTATCAGCATCCTGTAGACCTAAGGTTGGGTGATGCCCTCCCTTAGACCCAAAGTTAGGTATACCCTACTTTGGTTTCCAGTTAATCTGCCTATTTGGAGTAAGTCTTCTATCAGCATCCTATAGGCCTAAGGTTGGGTGATGCCCCTCCTTAGACCCAAGGTTAGGTATTCCCTACCTTGGTTTCTAGTTGATCCGTCTACTAGGAGTAAGTCTTATATCAGCATCCTGTAGACCTAAGGTTGGGTGATGCCCTCCCTTAGACCCAAAGTTAGGTATTCCCTACTTTGGTTTCCAGTTAATCTGCCTATTTGGAGTAAGTCTTCTATCAGCATCCTATAGGCCTAAGGTTGGGTGATGCCCTTCCTTAGACCCAAGGCTAGGTATTCCCTACCTTGGTTTCCAGTTGATCCGTCTACTAGGAGTAAGTCTTCTATCAGCATCCTGTAGACCTAAGGTTGGGTGATGCCCTCCCTTAGACCCAAAGTTAGGTATTCCCTACTTTGGTTTCCAGTTAATTTGCCTATTAGGAGTAAGTCTTCTATCAGCATCCTATAGGCCTAAGGTTGGGTGATGCCCCTCCTTAGACCCAAGGTTAGGTATTTCCTACCTTGGTTTCCAGTTGATCCTTCTACTAGGAGTAAGTCTTCTATCAGCATCCTGTAGACCTAAGGTTGGGTGATGCCCTTCCTTAGACCCAAACCTAGGTATTCCCTACTTTGGTTTCCGGTTAATCTGCCTATTAGGAGTAAGTCTTCTATCAGCATCCTATAAGCCTATGGTTGGGTGATGTCCTTCCTTAAACCCGAGGCTGGGTATTCCCTACCTTGGTTTCTCCAGTCCTCTCTTCAGAATAGGCGTAAGCTTTTCTTTAGTTTCCAATGGACTTAAGGTTGGGTGATGCCCTTCCTTCAACTCTTTAAGATCCCACTCCTATTCGGTCAACGCCAATGTGTGCAGCAGAAGTTCCTTCTACCACACACATTGGGGGTCCATTTGTTGACCTCATTTTTGTATGAGGCCACTAAAGCCCTTCCAAACTCCAGATTAATTTAAGATCCTAGGATCCACTCTAGACCTTAGGATTCTTTCCTAGAGCTAGACCTTAGAGCCTACTCTAGAGCCCAGGATTCCCTTAAATCCTAGATCTTAGAATCTCTCTAGATTCTAGGACAATTCCAGACTCAAATCAATCCCTACCCTTGATCAATTCAAACCTCAAATCAATCTGAATTCCATTCAATCCAAACCCAAATTAATTCAAACTTTGACTCAATCCACTTGAGAATCCAAGTTTCAACCTAGACTTTGATCCCACCTTTAATCTAGCTTTGACCTTATCCATCCATTAACAATCACAACAAGATTGTAAATGATTTGGATATTTCAATATTAATCATTCAAACCTGAAATTCATTCGAAATCCAAAAACCCAAACTCAAATCCTAAGTCTTAAGGCCCTGTCCTAAAGACCCTTTTCAAAGAATTTTCAAACATTTCAAAACCCAGCCAAATGGTCTCTGATTCAGAGTCTATCACTTGCAAAGTGATAAGACATGTCTCTAGAGGTTACCCTCCAACTTTGAGCTCATTCTGAGGTCTCTAACCCCAGAATCTGAATTAAAATCCAAAGGCTGTAGAACCTTCAAATATTTACAGCCTATGCCACTGAACCTAACCCCTTTGAGATCTTGACCTTTCAATCCTTATCAAAGTCTCCAATCACTTCCAGACCCTTGATTTTAACCCATTGAGCAGTAAACTGCATTTTCCAGACTCATTTTTGATCATAGTTGACCAATAGGTCAAAATTGATCAAAATACCCCTATGGGGCTCAAATAGGGATTTCAAACCAAATGAGCTCCAAATTGAATGCAACTACCTCCAACAAGTTCCAAATGTCATTTCAAATCTTTTGAACCTATTCCCAACCCCTGGGTCAACCTGGTTGACCAAGTCAACAGGTTTGACCCAAGGGGCCCTTTAAGGATCCAAATAGGTGTTTTGACCCAAATGACCTCTCTAGGTCATGCAACCACTTCCATTGGTCTTAAAATATCATTTCAAACCTGTTGAGCCCAAACCCAGACTCTGGATCAGCCTGGTTGACCAACTCAACCTAGGTTGACCAAACAGGCCCTTAAGGGTTCAAATAGTGATTTTGACCAAATTGACCCCTCCAAACCCTGGGACCACATCCAATAGACTCAGAATGACATTCTGAATATGTTAAATTCATTTCCAGCCCCTGAACCCAACTGGTTGATCAAGTTAATCAGTTTTGGCCTAAAAGCCCATTAAGGGCCCATTAAGCCTTCTTCATTCAATTGACATGCATGACTCTTAGAATCACCCTCCAATCCACCTAATCAGCCCATTTGGACTACCTTGGTGCAATTACATAAACCCTTGATTGGGTTGACTGGTCAACAAGTCAACTCAAGGATCAAAGGACCATTTTTATAGTCAAACCCTCCAACCCATTGAACCTAGCCCAAATTAAACTCAACCAGCCATTGGGAGGGACCTTACAGCCTGCTTTGATGCCAACTCAGCAGGTCTTGACCCCATTGACCAGTCAAACAGTCAATGGGAATTCAAATGGGCTCACCCGGTCAAACCCATTTGAACTCTTTCTCCTTCCCATTTCAGGCCAGCCCAAGCATTGATTTTGATTCTAGAGACTTCCTTAAACCTGGCCTGGCCTCCCCCAGCTGCTGGCATGGCTCTAGACCCGAGCTATCAATCCAGTGGTCCCCCTATGCTTGAAAAGGACTCCAAGTCTTTTTCACCTGAGGCAGCCGCTCCTCCTGTCCCCTAACAGTCTGGAACAGGTGTCCATCATCCCAGCACTCTCCCTGATCAATCCCCACTATCCCTTTAGGCTCCACACTCGTGAATAGGCAAGAGGGACGAATCCCACTAAGGAGAAGTGATCTTGCATTCCAGACATCTCCCAGAGCATCTGGAGTTTAGTTTTGATTTCTCTAAGCCCTACCTTCATTTTCCCATCGGTTTCTGGTGTTTTGAAGCTGCCGGCGGCGAGATCGGAGTTTGACCGAGAGCTACTTCCGTTTAAGCTCCTTCAACTCCGTTTCCAGTGATCCTCCAAGCTCGAAGCCTGAAGGAGATCAACACGTGGACAATCTACAAGTTCAACCGTGATAAAATCAACTCATTTGATCCATCCTTCGGTGAGAAATCCTAAACACTAGTTTATTTTCTAAGTTTTTAAATAACACATTTAATATTGTATCAAATGGCTTAAAAATTATTCCCCACTCTTCCTTAGAGTGTATTACGTCTCTGCCTAAACTTTCAAAGCATTTGGTTGGGTATTTTGGGAGAACGAAATGAAAAATGAGTTTAGGGTTCACGGTTATGGCTGGAGGAAGAAGATGAGCCCGTGACCGTTAGATCTGATCTATCGGGATCTACGGCCGTGATTAAACCCAGTCTAAACTCATTTTAACCGAGGCTTAGCCAGATCCTCGGCGGGTTAAATCCTGGCCATTGATCCAAACCGCGGAGATCGGATCCACCGCCCGATCATTCTGGATCGAGTTTGATACCGCGGCCTGGATCTCAGCCGTCCAATCTCCTGTGCGATGGATCGAACGGCTCGAAGCCCTGCCGCGCTGGTTAAGTGGCGGGTCCCGCTTGACCGCCGCCGTCCGCGTGGACGTCCCTACGCGCGCCGTTTGTCCCGGTCGCCGCCGCCGCTTGACCAAGCACTCAAAATATTTAAAATAAATCCAGAAAAATACTAGAACTTCAAAAACTGAATTTCAATTCTCATTCATTTTTTGTAGTTCTTGGGCTCCTTTTGTTCGTATTTCTAACTAATATATTTTAAAAATAAGTAAAAATTATTTTGATTAAAAGTTTATTAGTAATTTTAATAATACATAAAACTTAATTTTATTTTTAAATAAAAATATATAAAATATATTGAGCTGGATTTTGGCAGAGACATAATAGGGCTTAAGGGTGAGTCACTGTAATTTTCTTATGCCATTTGATGCAGTATAAACTGAGTTTTGGATTTTATAAAATCTTGATCATGATTTGATCTTTATTTTTGTAAATTCATAACATATTCAACCTAAATTCCATTCGAGCGTGTTAGAACCTTATGGGATCAGTGCAAAATCATCTTTTCACTGATAATGAGTTTAAACCCATGGCCATATATAATTCCATTAAAATTTACTCTCAAATACATGTTAACCTAGCTTAAGGGATCAATAACTGTATATGGTCATGCTATGGGATTGGATTGACTTTAATTAGGATATATTTGCATATATCACTAACCAATCTTAATCCAATTTCATATGTTTATCTCTTTTTTTATAATAGATCATTTGAATTCATAAGTTATTTCATAACTTATGATTGGAGTGATTCATTATAAATTCCCTTCATAGGGCATTAGGATCACCGTCTTTCTTTTGCTCATGGTTGTTTTGATATGATTATAGTTTATTGTCCAAGGGTTAGAAAGACATCGACCTCAATCCTACAACCTAGTGACACTAAGGACAATAATTAAGGTGTGTCTTAGTAAATTTAGGGCAAATTTAGGATACACTATATACATCCCTTTTCAGGATTAAACATAAACATAGAAAATTAGTGTCATCATCCTCTGATCTAATATACCTTGATTTGACATTAATCAATCCTGTAATAACTAGTAGATTTAGGTGATCCTTTCTTTAAAGGATCTCTTTCTTAATGTTCAATAAATTCAAATAAATCAAATAAAACCTTTAAAAATCTAAATTAATCTCAATCAACTCTAATCAATCATAAAACAAAACTTACAATCTTTAAAAAATCAGAACAAAGACCTTTTTTTTAATTAAACCTAAATTAATTCTTAATTAAGCCTCTAAACTTTCCAGAAAACGTAATAAACTCAATTTAAATCCAAAAATTATGTTTAATCCCTCTAACTGACCATAATTGAACCCTTAACCAATGCAAATTAAAATCAAAATTATTTGACAGCAATTTAAACCTTAATTTAATTTTAAGTGAAAATCAATATTTAATTAAAATAATTATTTAATAATAATTAAAAAATCCCAAAATTTCCCAAACACTTGGGGATCCCTCCTTAAGTCATTTCTGACCTTTGGAGGTGTTTTCAAGGGATTGGGAATTTGTTTGAAGCAAAATCACTCAAGAGGCCTTCTAATTAAGAAATTTCCAAAATTCAATAAAATACCCAAACTTCAATAATTCCTAACTAATTCCAGAAAAATCCAAATCACCAAAACTCACTTGCATTCAACTCATAATGATGTCTAGTATTTATTAAAAATATTAAATTCCAGAAAACTATAATATTTCAAAAAGTCAACAAATTGGTCAAACCATGCTTAAAAACTAGTTTGAAATTTCAAACATTCGTAATAAAATGTAGAAAAATCCGATTTCAACGTACTTACCTTCTAACTGATCATAGTAAGGTCTAGTATTTTAATAAAATACAAGTATTCCAGAATTTGAGCTTAATTAAAAATTCAATTTTTGACCCTTTAATTAAACGATTAAGATATTCAAAATTCTAAAAAACTCATAATCACTCTAAAACTCCAGAATATATTGGTTTAATGTTTAAAACACTTAAAAAATCCTTTAAAACACAACAATCCACCCTAAAGATGAAGTTTATTGCCTGGACTACTCTGGGCTGCGGGGCTAAGTGTCCTCATGAGGCTGGTTCCTCGAGCCTGGTGGCACAACGCCACGATTGGATTCAAAGGGGTGTTAAATCTTAAAATAGATTAATTTTTAATTATTTAACGCTTTAAAATCTTTAATTCAATTACATTAATTTGGTTTATCGGCTGGACTACTCCGGGCTGCGAGGCTAAGTGTCCTAAGGAGGCTTGTTCCTCTAGCCTGGTGGCACAACGCCACGAATCAATTAATGGTAAACTTAAATTAATCAACTTTAAAAATCAGTAAATAACTCATTTTTGTATTAATCCACTCTTTTAATTCCAACCAACTTAAATAACTTAATCAACCCCGATTGCTACTAGGAAACCTAGGCCTGCGAGGCTATTAGCTTAGCCCCAAGGAAGGTGAAATAAACTTCACGGCCTCGGTGTGAAACTAAGATAGTAATCAATTAACTTTTAAAATATATTTAATTAAAATTCTTAATCTACTAATACTTAAATTTTAATCTAAATCCCCTTTTAAGCCTTAACAAACCCAGACTTTTAGACAACTTCAACTAATCACCTACTTTAGGATCTATCCCAGCCACACGACCTTTCTCACACACTTTAGAAGATGTGCTAGGACAACCAACTCTAGATCTAGGTTAGGCCGGTGTTTACTTTACTGCTGTGTGCCGGATTTTTCATAGTTTTCACTGCATGTTGTGGATGAAATTGCTTTACTGTGTCTGCTTACTTTTTCTGTACTCTGTGGATGGATTGATGTGTTTAGCGACTAGATTACCCTTAGGTTAGGTACGATCTAGATGTTGACACAGTTTTCTGCAGGTGGCCACGCTCATGCAGGGCAATATAAAAAGGGGGCAAATCAAAAAAATGCATAAATATTATAAACTCTTTGCACAGGTGCTTCAGCTGCTAAAGCCCCCAAATCATAAAAAGAGCGTGGCCAGTGTGTTTACTTTCTTTTCTGCTCATATACAACTGCTTGGGAATAACTGCTTTTTATATATTAATTTCTTAGGATAACCCTGCAGGTGAGTCTAGATTTTTATTTTGATATCAATGTAATTTGTGTAAGTGTCAAGTGTTGTGAAAGTTGATTTTGAGTTGGGATGCATAGATCCAAAGCTTGGATTCCAAAGAGGAAAGGATACCCCTTTAGGGAACACTCCTTTTCCATTTGGAAATCCAAATTTGGATCATACTTTTTCCTTACCCAAAGAGGAAAGAGTGGCCTTCCCCTTAAAGGAAGTGCCCTCTCATCCATTTGGGTAATCCACTACGAAGATTCCAAGAAGATTGAAGAAAAGGAGTCCAAAGAAGAATGAGATTGAAGATTTGAAGATTTGAAGATTGAGAGTATCCCACTCAAAATAACTTGCGTCATTACTAGGTTTAGAATCCGGGTTGTTGTTAGTGGTGCCCGGCCACTTTACTTTCTGTAATATTATGGTTTGTAATAAGCAAGGCAATTCTGCCTATGGACATTTATTAATTAATTTATATTTGATGTGATGATTTGATTGTCTTTAGGATTACTTGTTTTTACTAGTTTTTTTGGCGATTGCATGCCGCTCTTTGTTTTCGCCTGGATACGTGAGACTCGTGAGGGTGTGAAACTTTTCTACTCATAATTTTAAAAGTCTAAAATTTTAGTGAGTCTAAATAACATAGAAAGATAACGAATCTAGGGAATTAGCCGGGGATCGCCCCCGGGGTCGCATGCATATTTTTGCATTCTTCTTTCCTTGTTTTAGACCCTTCCCCGCTTGCGGGTAGAGTCCGGATAAACTGACCTATGAGGAAGAGGTGCCGGACCTGGGGAAGTCCAGCCTTCTAAAAAACTATTTTATAAGCCTGTTTTTAAAATTTCAAGCATATTTGATTTGAGGTTGTTAACCAGCATGCATTGCATTAGATACAAATTAAAGAGTCAAAATTTTAATTTCATAGTCCTTAGCATTTTTGCACCCAACATAAGTCAAAGGGGCCAATTAGGAGAATCTCTAGATGTCGGCCCCAACTCTCCAAAACTTTAAATATAACGTCCCTACCACTCTTTCATAAAAGACCGGACTCATCTCTTTTAAATCGATTAGGTGGTTAGCTGGCTCCCCAATCCAGGCCGGGGTAAGTCCAAATCTTGCACTGCATTAGTTAGGATCAGACGACTGTGGTCCAGTATCCAAAATAGATTTAGGATCTGGGGCAGATCTTTGATTATAAGACCCCAAATTTCAGGAATATAGTCCCAAATTTCTAATAAAATATTTAACTATAATTAAAGCTTCATTTCAATCCTAAAACATAAAGCCCAACACTTAGATTAAGTTGGGACACTTCCGGATGGTTCTGGAATCTCAAAGTGTCCCCTACCTCTCCTCCTTTGACTCCATTAATAACTGCTCAATTTTGATCCATTCCCTTTTGAGTTTCTAAAATTCATCTCTTTTTGATATCACTCCTAGAAATTCTAACAAAATTTTGCCGTTATTTTAATCGAGAGTTTTCGTAGGAGACCTCATTTTCTTACAATGTAATTAACTACGAGGGCTTGCGCTCGTAGGAGATTTAGAACCACACACGCACCTGATTTTAAAAATTGATTTTTCAAAACTCAATTGGATTTCTTTGGGAAAACCTAAATACTAGTGATCATTGTTATCATATTCAAAGAATTATCATCGAATGATATTTTCTCCCTTCGGGGAGATACATCTTTCTTTGATAAGGCTTTGGATGTGAACCTAACGATCACACTTCTTGAATATTGTAGCTGGATAATCAGTTGAACCTCATTTTGACCCTTCGGGGCCAAATGAAGTTCTTTTTAGCATCCGGTCATAATACTTAAGATGAATTTCATAATTCTAAATCTGAACGTCGTTATGAAATTTTATTTTCATCTTTCGAGGTGATATATTCTTTCTAACGGGATGATTTGATTTTAGAATTATAATTTATCTTTAACTCTCAAAGAAACCTAATATTTTCAAAACCTGTTTTCAAAATTCCACCAACAGTATAGTAGTAGCAATTTTATAAATGGTTTTCTAAAGACTTATTGGACAAAAGTTGGAAGGAGATACCGGTGACTTGGTCTTAGGGATGGGAACAATCAAAGTGTCCTTCCAAGCTCCATTCATGCTTCAAGTAGTAAAAAACTTCTTGATAGCTTTCCAAGTAGTATCTTTGACAATGTCCGAATAGAATTTAAAGAATGATGAAGTAGAGCCTTCCAAGCCTAGGGATTTATTTGATCCTTGCTGGAAGACTGCAGCTGAGAAATATATCTAAGTGAATTTAGATTCTAAAAATGCTCTATCAGCATTATCAATTAGCTGATTTTGTTCAACATAAGGCCAATTCAAATTATTGCATTCCATGAATTTCCATTTTTCTTCAAAGAATTTTAAGAATATTGATTCAATTCTTTCAGTTTCATCAACAACGTTATTATTCTCATCCTTAAGTTTTTTGATCAAATTGTCGTTCTTCCTAGCCATAGCATAAGCATGATAATATCTTGTATTGGTGTCTCCCTGTTCATTCCAATTCTCCTTAGCACGTTGGTTCCACCACATATATAGTCTAAGTAAGGTAACATTAAGTTCCCTTACTTTACTACACAGCAGAGTAAGATTTTCTGGGCTGACATCGCCATAAGCTTCTTCTTGCAAATGTACTTTGAGAATGTCACTCTTTAGTTCCTCTTTCAATTGAATCAGACTTTTACATTTATTCTTGTTCCAGAAAAAAAGAGGTTTCAAAGATCTCTTAATTTTCTTATTAAGCACTTCGGATTCATCTCCATAATCATGCTTATTCCATGCATTAGCAACAATTCTCCTGGTAGCAGGATGTGATTTCCAGGTATCCTCAAACCTGAAAGTTTTAGGATGATAATGTATAGTTTTGTCAAGCTTGAAAGCGATGGGACAATGGTCAGAGGCTATTCTAACAAGATGCCTAATTGAAGCAGACGGAACCAGCTGTAGAGCCGAGGAGTTCAGCAAGCAGCGATCTAAACGCTCCCAGATTCTAGCATTGCCTTGCTTATTGTTACACCAAGTGTATTTAGGACCTATTACTCCTAAATCATGAAGGTCTTGGTTATCCATGAATAACTTCATCTCCTTAGTCCCTTTGGTCAAGAAAAATTGTTTACCACCTCTCTTATCATCCTTGGAAAGAAGATAATTGAAGTCTCCTCCCACTATTGTAGGTACATCAATCCTCATAAGATTTTCAAGGCGACTCCAAAGACCATAGCCACATTCCAGAATCCTTTATTGGGAGTGATCAAAGCACCAAAAACAACTTGAGGTGAATGATCTAACACAGTAAAGGTAGCCAGTTTATTATTCCACATATTCATAATTCCGCCAGCAGTACCAACCGCAGACTAATGAAAAAAATCCCAATTGCTGCCAATAAGTCTATTAACAACCTTCTTATTGATTGAAGCGACCTTAGTTTCAGCAAGGCCCAAAAAAAAAGAATTATCTTTCACAACTTCCTTGAAGTAGAGAGAGGTCTCCTTCTTTTTGACCCCTCTACAATTCCAGAAAATTAATGAAGACATTAACTAACTGAAGGGGAGAAGTCCTCGCCATTCTTCTTGCTTTTTCCCTCCACTTTTCTCTTTCTGAAAGCTGGTTCAATTGGTCCCAAAAATTTTTATTAAGGCTTTGTTTTATGCTTAACAGTGTTGGTATTGATAGAATCAGTTGTATCAACCTTTGGAATCTCATCTAGCCCATCAGGACTTATAAGAGGAAATTATGATGGATCTAGATTTTTGTCACCAGAGCAATCTTGATTGTCACCAGAACAAGCCATATTTTCAATATGATTGGAATCAATAGTGATTCTAGTAGATGTTTCATTGACCAAAGCACAATCTGAAGGAACCGTATTGGCAGGATCAACAATTTTAATAAAAGGAGTGACACAAGAACCTTCAAAACAATTTTCAACTATTGCTTCCTCTACTTTATCAGCATTAACAGTAGTAGAGGTGATAACTAGCCCAGAATTCATATTAGCTTTCCCAGAATTTTCATCAATAACTTGATCAGAGACTTCATTTAGAATCTCAAAGCTGTTGGTCAGATTTAATTCTGCATCAGGAGAAGCCTTCTAATACTGAGGGTTGTTTAAAGCTTTCTCCTCTATAAAATTTACATCATTGGATTCCTTAACATGGATTTTTGAATTGTTACAGCTGACTGTAAAAGTGCTTCAGATTCTTTTGCACCCTTATTCCGTGGTACCAAGTGATTTCTAATTTGCTTAGGTCTCTTTTTGAAGTTAAAGTGAATCCAGGGTTTGTAATTTTCCTGTTGAGCAGGGTGAGGAGCATCATGTATGATATTATCTTTTGTTACATTGCTGATTGCAGTAGTCTTGGCTATCAAAATATCTGGGCAAGCCGATTTCAAGTGCCCAATTTTGGCACAGTTATAACAGAAAGAGGATAGTTTCTCATATTCTACTTTCTGAAAAAATCTACCTCCCAAACCATCTACCCATACTCCCGAAGGTAGCTTGGTTTCAAGATTAATACGTGCAAATTCCTTTTTGCTCCAACTAAAAGAATTGACATCAGAGAACAATGGTGTACCAATTCTTGAAGCTATCATAGAAGTTTTGACGTCATCCCAACAATGCAAAGGCATATATGGAAGCGAATCCATACCGGTGCAGTTAGTCCTTTTAATTATAATGGAGAGAATGAAGGTGACCATTTGTCTAAGCCTGCGATGTGACCTCCAATATACCATGGCTCCCCACTAAGTACTTCCTCCATAGAAGTAACAGTCTTGAATGAGCAAAGGATCCAATTCAATCCCAAAGAGGTTAGATTAAAATTGCCAAATCTATTCCATTAATTAGGCAACTCTATGCTACAAATCGAGATTGGATGCTCTTTCCCAAAACCTTCAGCACAACAGAGTTGGAGAGGATTTGAGAGTTGGTGATTTTCTGATCATAATTCAATTTAACTGCTATCCCATCGGAAGACATAATGGTGGAATTAGTCTCATAGTTGATTTAAATACACTAAAGTTTTTTCCAGGCATTGAGAAAGGAAGGATTTGGATTGACTGTTTCATCAGCAGATTTGGCTTCCAATGAAACATTATTATCAAGATCAACTATTATATTAATAGGATTCATAGGCTTGGTCAAAATATTTCGACCAATGGATCCATCGGATTGGCCGATCTTCTTACTATCTTTATTATTCAAATTTGAAGAAACAAAAACATCTTGTTCCAAAGAACCAAAGATTAATCCCTATGAAGCGTAGTTAATCTCAGTAAAATTTCTTTCCTCCAAAGGATCTTTCTCCTTACCCTTACTCTTCTCTTCAGTAGAAGATAATGGTATAACGGGTTGAACAATAGAACTAGAACTTTCTCTTATAATCAAAGGTTTAAATCCCGATCTTGAAATCGATTGATCACTAATACTAGAAGAGCGCACAGGAGATAAATTCTCAATAGAGAACTGAAGATCAATGCTATGATGTAGATCAGAAGGATCCGATGGCGGTCGGCCGAAAGCTGCCATGAACGGAGGTAGAAACCTGCGAAAACAAGGATTCAAACTTTCTCTTTCTAGAAAATCAAGCAGGATCTTCTCTCTATCCTTGGAAAGATTTATGCTCACAACTTCTTACGAATGATTTTTTGGCCAAGGGATGAAAGTTGGGTTGAAAGGTTGCTCCTTCGGCTCCTAAGATTTCTCATCTACTTTTTGCTTATGATATTCAAATGTTTTCGGAAGCCAAAATTTGTCACTTGAGGAAAATTAAGAAAATCATTTCATATTACTATTTTTGGATGGGTTGACAGGTGAACATTCACAAATCTTCTATTCATTTTAGTAAGTCTGTGGAAAGTAATTGGAGAAGAGCTATTTCTAAAATCATGGGATTTAATGAAGTTAAAGAGATGCATTACTTGGGTATCAAGATTACTTTGAGAAGATTGATTACCTCATATTTTTTAAATCTTTTAATGAAATCGGCTTCTAAACTTGAAGTTTGGGGAAACAAGTTTATCCCACTTCTTAGAAGATTAGTGCTTGTTAAATCAGTGACTCTATCCATTCCTTAATTATATGCATCCCTTTCCCTTGTTCCTTTAAGCATTCTAAAGGAATTTGAGAAGATGTGTAGGGAGTTCTTATGGGACCAAAAAGATGGATGTCATGGTTTACATTTTGTTTCTTGGAAGGAAATTTGTAAACCTATTTATGCTTGAGGCATAGGCATTCACTCAGTTATTTCTATGGTGGGTCCTTTGAGAGCAAAGTTTTCTTGGAATTTTCTTAAGAATCCTGATTCTATTCCTAATAAATCATTATATGTCAAGTATGGCAAGAATGTTTGGAGTGATTTATATAGGCCAAATGTTTCTTCTACTTGGAAGTTACTGCTAAGTGGTTCAAAAGCTCTTAAACCATGCATAAGATGGAGGATTGGATCTAGTACTTCTATGAATATTCTAAATGATATTTAGATATTAGACAGGAGCTTGGATAGGTGGCCTACTTTTAATCACTGTAGAGGATACAGATTTTCCTCCTTTCGTGAATTGTATTTCTAATAGAACTTGGAATCAGGGGGTGCTTGAAAAATCCTTTGGAAAACCTTTGTTGATGTCATCATTCATATCAAGATATATTCAGAGCTTTTAGAGGGTGAGCTGAAACTATTTAATAACGTTTCTGAGAAATCTATTATTGCATTATCCTACTGTTCGGCCATAGAATTCTCTATTCCAATACAGAGCTAGAAATGGTTGAAGAGACTAAAATTAAAACCCCATGTTGATTAATTTTGGTGGCGTCTTTTGAAGAATGCAATTCCCATCACAAATTTTTTAATGTATAGGAGATTGCTGAATAGTAATCTGTGCCTGAGAGGATGTGGGATGGTGAGTATACAAAGCATGTTTCTGTCAAATGTTGTAAGTTAACTCAAGCGATTGCTTTAGTGAATCAAAGGGGCATTCATAATTTATCCTTTTCATCATTGCAGGATTGTTTGGACAATCTAAGAAGTTTAACTAAAATGATTCCTTTCATTGCCAATCTATATTGTTCTTTGGTCTTATATTCATGGAATAGTAGAAATAAATTCATACATGATGGATATAACCTCGGATTGGGAGTCATTATTTCTAATGCTATTAGCTTTGCATCAGTTTCAAATGTAATCTATTTTTGGATCACTGGGGTACTAACTAGCCTACACATCTGAAGTTATCTTTTTGGCATCACCCTCCACCCAGACGAATTAAAGTCAACATTGATGCAACTTTACTTCGTTCTACTGAGCCTGGGGTCAATGGTGTCTTCAGAGACCATAGAGGAATATTTCTGTTGGCTTTTGGGTGTAAGTGTTTGCATTGGGATTGTGGTTATTGTGAGTTGTTAGCTTTTCATTTGTTAAAGAAGATGATCAAGGAATGGATGTTGGATGGAAAAGGAATTATTATAGAAGGAGATAATTTGAACATCCTTAAATATCTTCATAACTCGGTTGTAAAGCATGGTTATATACCTAATAATTCTTGATTTGAAAACTTTTTTTCTTAAACATTTTAGTGATTTTTTATGTCATTTTGCAAATAGAAATTGTAGTAAGTTAGCTGACTTTTGTGCTAACTTTGCTTTGAAAGGTGATTTCTTCTAGGAAGAATTGAATTGTAATATGGCTCCTCCTTTTTTCATCTCTTTGTTAAAGGAGGAAAGTGATAGACTTTCTATCACTTAGTAGTTTGTATTAGGTTTCTTTTATTCAAATACAATTTATAGTTTCTTAAAAAAAAAAGATATGCTAAACAACCTTGGAAAGATCTTAATTGACTGAAAGCTCTACGTGGCTTCTTATATAAGATTGCTTTCTTTTAGTGGGATAAATTTTAAATTTTTGGTGTCTCACCATGAAAGTTAGAAACTTCCTTGGAGTAATGCAAAAGGTAGGCCTTAGAGGGCAAATTTTTAATTATAGAGACATAAAAATTCACAAAAAAATTTAGGTCATACAAATGGTATTCCATTTATGTCTTTTAACAATTAGATCATTGACGTAAAACTTCATTTCTTGGAAGATAAGTTACTTAATGATCTTAGACATAATCCACTAATATGTTGCCACAACAATCTTTAGTTAGAAGGGCCTAAACCTAAAATAATATACTCCTATTGGATTTCATAAGCCATCTTAATATTATTATAACAAGATGATACATCCATAAAGTAGAATGTTTCATGCAAAGAAGAAATATCTACCAAGAGTTTTAGCATAGGAAACTAGAAGTCATCTTTAAGATAGGCCTTATTTAGGTCTATAAAATAAATGTATAAAAATTTGACCATTCTTCTTCTTGACTGACATAATACTAGCCAACTAGGTAGGAAATTTATTATGTCATATAAAATTGACATTAATCAAATTCTTAACTATAGTTGTAACTTATTTTTCTCTCCAACCACATGAATTGAGGTGCTTATTTTATTAACATCATGTCAAGTTGAATTTTAAAATTATGACCTATTATATCTTGAGATAATCTAAGCATCTTCCCATAAATCTAGACAAATAGTCTTTAAACCTTGGAAGTAACTTGGCCTTATTATCATTCAATAAAAAACTCATGAAGATCATATAAAGATTTTCTTTCTCACCCAATTTCACTTCTTTAACTTATCTATAATGTTTTAAATTTTCACTTTAAGTTTTTGAGTTGCATCACTACCTTAAGAGTCTTCCAGATTATCTGATGTCTCAACACAAAGTTTATTAAAAATTTTAACATTTATTTTAACAAGAATGTGGAAGTTAAAACTTTTAAAAACCACTAAGCAATATTTGTTATAATTAGATGGAAATATAGTACCAATGACAAAACTTACTTTCAATTTTTGTTTGTAATACTTTGTTCTCAACATGTTTTCAAATTTTTAGGCATTACTTCTAGTTTAAGCTATTGGTGTTATATGTTATTTAGCTAAAATTTTAAGACATATAGGATACAAATTTAAAAGGTTGTTCTACTATTTATTTATGAATATGCCATCAAGTATTACATTAGTTTTGACACTTTTTATAGTATTAGTGAGAAATTTATTGGAATTATGATCTTAACCCAGAACAAAAGTAACTTTAACTACCTACCCGGCTTTATTATCATAAGATAGTGGACATAGAGTTATAAATAACACATACTTCTTATTCTTATCACAGGTAGACACATCTAGTTCTTACATGGACCCTATCCTCATTGTTTCAACTCTACAGAAACATCAATCTTTAACTTTTAAACTATATTCTTAAATATATCACCGATTTGTTTTTTATAAAATACATATAATTTATCCTCTAAGCTAGATTTCAAATCAATATGTATTATATTCATCTACATTTGCAAATAATTTTTATTATTTTTTTAATCTTTCATTTTAGCATCCTCTATCTCTTCCTTAAGCTTGTTAAGCCATTCTACCATTTCTTTATATAGAGGGGTAAGAAGCCAACAAATATATTTTTATGGTAAAGATGATATTCTTTTCTATTTTATTTTATTTATTTTTTTGTTTATTTAGTATTTCTTATTTTAATTTTTTGTGATAGGTGTGAAATTTCTAGAGAAAACTTTCTCCATTTTAGGATGCTAGTAAATAGCAACTTCATAAATTGTGACTTCAAGAATTAAAAATAGTAACCTATATATTTTAATATAGTATTCAATATCTTTGCATGAATATTTGATGCAATGATGAAGGGAAAAAGGCACTATTCTATATTCAAGAAGCAACATGAGCATTAAAAGAATCTTTTCGATTTATAATGTGGAACTTGGCTTCGATCTTTCAGGATACCAATCTTTAAATAAATGCTGGTATATCTTAAAGCCCTCTTATTTTTTTAATTAAATGCTCACCACATTATTTTATTAAAATTTAGTTTTCAAGCATCCACCCTTTGATAAAGAATGGATCTTAGAGTCATAATGTTAAATAATATAGCTGAATGAATAAGGATGATCCAACTTGAATTATTCTACATTAATAGAAATATACAAAGGGTGATTTTGATTGCCAATTCCTTATAACAAGTCCTAAAATAAAAATGTTATTCTTATAACATGTTTGAAACATAGATTAATTTCTAGTTATTTTAATGCTACCATAGCCATATAAAACTTTTGGATTGAGTAAAGCTTTGATTAAAGCATTCATCTTTTCCTTAGATTGAACAAAAATATTAAAAATAAATAAATTTTTGTGGAGAATTTTTAGAGTGGTTTAATATGTTGTAATCGATTTTAATCATTTCTTGATTAATTGTATCTTGAGACTACAAATGCTAAGATAGTATTGAAGTTTAAGGATAATCTATTATTATAAGTCTTTATAGTGTGATATAGATTATTAAAGATTTAATCATTTCCTATATCATCTAGGTTTTTATCGTTAGGCATCTTAAATTCAAATTTCATTAGGTGGTTCTTGAAAATTCCCTTAATTACTTAAATTTTTAATGTGGATACTTTGTTTATATAGGCCTTTAACTTCTATATATGTTCATCTTGAGTGAGATCAGAATGAGGTTTTGCCTACTGATCATTTTTAGGGCTCCTAACTTGCTCGTACTGTAATATAAGTATTGTATAATATACTTGTACATTAAACAAATTTTATCTTATTCTACTAGTGAAAGTAACTCAGATTTCTTTTCTATGACCTTACAAGATTTTAACTTTATAAATTTTTCAGGATGCTAGTCTTTAAACAACAATAATTAAGAAGCTCCCTCCAAAAGGTTAATCCTTTTTTAAGAGCTTCTCAAATGTTATAATGGAAAACCCTTTTAGCAGAAAGTCTACCAAACCTTTAATACTCTTTAAGAAGTTTTATATGTAACTCTTATATTCTCTTCTCATATTTCAAGCTGGATTCCTCAACCGTAAGAGTTATTCTACCAAATTTTCCTTAGGTTTCTGCTTTTGAACTAACAAACCCCAAATGGCAACATGATTTTTAGCACCAATAAATCTCTTTAAAAATAAGCTTTCTAATTCTAAAAGGGTGTAGACTAAACCATATGGAAATTTTGTGTAACTATCAATTGCAATTCTTGAAAGGATACTACCAAATTATCTAATTAATAACACATCACTTCTTCTGACATTACAATATTGTCACTAAAGTGTGTTAGATGTATTACCAATACCATAAAAGGTTTTACATGCAAGTGGCTACAAATCTTTTTGGATATGGAACTATGTCATATTCTTGTTGCTATGGTCTAGCCATCATAAGAGATGAAGTACCTTTGGACTGTTCAAATGCTACTTGAACCTATTGTTCTACTATATCTACTAACTTAACAAGTTCTCTCTCCTACTTTACTATATATCTCAATCTTTAATCACTACTTTCTTTCTACAAATTTCTTAAAAAAAAAAAAAATTAGGTTGAGGTAACTAAACTTATGCTCACAATCAAGGATACTCTCAACTTTTCAATGTGTCCATGGTTACCATCATTTCCTCAATCTTCCTTTTAATTCAAGAGATTTATTCATCTTTTCGGCTTAACTATTCTAAACGATAATGTGCTAAATTTGGTGTAACACCTTCTTCAACCTCTACTATTTGCATTAATAAGTTTATCTTTATATGTACATACCCTAGTATTTACCATATGTATCACAACAGACATATCTTCATCATGATATCAAATAGTTTCTTTTTAAATAAAATCTTCTTCTTCTTGTTCTTCTCATTGGTTTCATATATTATCCATTAATTAAATCATCATTTATTCTATCGACGTCCCTGACACATAATGTGAATCAATGATAGTGCATTCTCTATCTTGCAAAGATTTTAGGTACTTTTCCTTTAGCTCTTCTTACTTCCTCCTCTACATGATAATTATCTATAATAGGAGTAGAGATATAGCGACAAATCTTGGACACCAGATATTTTTCTAAGTAGATGTTCAAGTTGTCTGAATTATAGAGTTAAGCCTCCTTAAATTAGATTGAGAAGATGATTGATCATCTTCAAAAAGGTGTCACTCGGCTCTAGGTGACTGCTACACCTCCAAGTAATGAGAGATCTTTATTGGATAATTAATGATGATGTATGTAGATAAGAAAGGCTAACAATAAATTTGACATGATGAATTCTTAACTTTAATAAATTTATTAGGATTATTTCGATGTGGGCCACAAATCAATACTAAATGGTTACTATTTTCAAGAACTTTCTTAGCTCTCTACAATAGCCATCAGTAATCTTTCCTATAACCAAATTAACCTCTCAAGGTTTTTTACTTTATTCTAACAACATGAACACTAATATTCTCTTTCTATAACAACTTAACTTCAAATTTCTAAATTATAAATCCTTTCAGGCTTTCAAAACGAGTTCCCTATACTATCTAAAGTTCTTGGTACACTTTTGGACCAAACCTTTTAGCATACTTTTAAACTTTCTCTTTCTATTTATGAGGGTTCAAATTGAGGTTGAATATCAAATGCATATAATGGAGAATTATCAATCACTTTTACATTATCCTCTCCACAATAGTAAAAAGGAGATGGAATTGGCTTACACATAGCAGGGGTAAAATAAAAGAGATTTATCCTACTACAAACTTTTAAACAACAAACATAATGAACTCATCCTCCAGTGGCATCTATTTCTCACCTCCCTGCATGATATAATAGTTATCCTTAATTCTATAATAAAATAGTAATAGACAATGACCCAATCACAAAGGTACCTGGGGCAAATTTTTTTGATAAAACCACACACTTTAAATTTGATATAATAGGCTCATGGAATTTAATCCTCGATAACACTATAGGTTTAGCAGCTATATGAGTAACCACATACCCACCTTCCATAGTGAACTTAAGGGTATGCTTTTTGTTTCTAATTTCTTCAAGTTTGACAAAAAATTAGAGATTGTTCACTATCATTACCAAGTTTTTGAATTCATACCCAATTTTGATCAAACTTCCATCTAGCTATTGGGACTAGTTAAATGTGATGTTCATATTATAAAAAAACTGGAATAACAACATGATAGTTTTCTTAATTCAAATACAACATGATATTAGTTTATTTAACTCATTGTCTTTGAACAAGACATTTAAATTTTGAAAATATTGAACTGAATAAACTAAAGCCTAAAGTAATCATGATGAAAGAACCATGCTTTTAACTTAAGATTTTGATTTTCATTGAAATGGAAAAGACCAAAAAACTACACCAAGCTACTCAAGGAAATATTACTATGATGTGTTACTAAAACCTAAAACATGATTGAAATAAGAATTGTGGAATAAATGGTTAACATATTGATTAAAGTTATTACAAAATCTATATTTATTTATAATGATGAAGGTAAGGATTTGATTTTATGATTTACCAATATGATTTTATTCAAAGTGAATATTTAATTCTTAAATCCAAAAGAGAAGTGGTAGAGAGTACTTATGATTTTAGGATACCAAGAAGTACTCTAACCTATACTACAATTATGTTTTATTACTTTAGAACATGAAAGAAATTATTTTTATGTTGAACATTTATTTGATAATTAAAATTATAATGCCAAATAGAAATACAAAATTCTATAACTTATGTTTGCCTTGAGTAGATTGCTAGCTAACCACTTAGTTGCTTTTAAAAGAAAATGTGATTTTTTGTCCAAACAGTATGTATAATATATATAGGTTATACCTCGCTTGGGAGGGAAGGATTTAATATTTTGAATTTAAATATGGGTTGAAAGACACTAGGTGTACAAATACACCTAAAAAATGCTATTTGAAATCCATTT
This sequence comes from Dendrobium huoshanense, assembly GCA_016618105.1. Classification (NCBI taxonomy): domain Eukaryota; kingdom Viridiplantae; phylum Streptophyta; class Magnoliopsida; order Asparagales; family Orchidaceae; genus Dendrobium; species Dendrobium huoshanense. The sequence goes on along the minus strand of CM028351.1, from coordinate 33,400,899 downwards.
TACCCTAAATCTTAAAATTCTTATATGCAATAATGTATTCTTCATGTTCAAAATAAAAAATTCACAATACAAAATGACCCTAAATAAATAGGAATAACATACTTGACCTCGCCACTTATGTTGTCACTATCTTACTACTGGAATGTGTAAGTTTAGATTCTATAATAGGAAAGTGAATATGCATTCTATGAATACATGAAAATTATAAAATATTATTTTAGGTGATAAACTATACAGAGTTCTTAGGAGCCTAACATGTGTCCAGGAAAAGAAACACATGCAACATTCAAAACCAAGGAAAATTAAGCTATATCTACTTCATAAATCATATAAAAACAACATTGTAACAATTAATCTATATAAAAGAAGGATAAGAAGAAAAGTTCATGTAGCAAGTGGTACTTAATAAACAACTCAGGGTTTGCTTAAAAGTAAAGGTAGCTAAGCTCCATGAATACAAGGCTTTGATTTCTTCACCTGGATTGATGCATATATATTCAAAATGATGTTATTTATTTAACTCTTAAGGTCATCTTTAAGATCTCCAATTTATGATCATCCTTCTAAATAATTCCAAAAGATCTATTAAAAAAGATTCATTCTATTGGACATCTTTATTATATATTAAATAACTTCATTTAAGACTTTTGCAACTTTATACAATTACAACTCTTTACTAATTTATATTTAAATATAATAGAAATATATTCTACACCTCTAGAGCTTAATATACAAGTAATGTAGTTACATGATATTATCTGCATGCCACATCATATAATGTAGAAAAATAAATACCCACATCATTATACATACATAAAAACATTAATCTACAATTAATAAAGTTCAAAAAAGTAAGCAAACACATCATAAAACACTACCCCTAACATAATGTTAGAGTTGATATGAATGTTCTTTAGCTATGCCTTTTACACTAGTAGGAGAAATTAGTGAGAGAAAGTCTAGTTTTCCATGAGAGAAACTTTTATTTTTTCCAAATTTCCTGCTTCCTACATTTTTAGCGATTTGTTCACACGACAATCTTTCACCGTTCCTCAACACTACCCCTAACATAATGTCAGAATATTTGTAGACAATATTCCATTTTAGCTTATTTTTTTTGAACTAAGAAGGTAGTGGAATCGATTTGGGAAGTTCCATATAACCGAATTGGGTCTTAAATGGGTGTTGTGCGCATTTGAGAATTTAAATATTATGGATTCTATTCTAACAGGAGGACCATGGCGTGTTAAAGATCATGTTGTTAGTATTGATAAATGGTCACCTACATTTTAACCTTCTTTACTTATGGGGATTTCAGCTCCAATGTGGATTAGAATGAACAATTTTTCTTTGTAATGTTGGGATGAGATTAATATTTGCAGGATATCTTCCTAAGTTGGCAAGCCTTATTTGTTAGATGGTAAATTATTTCAATGAGGCAGAAGAGAGTTTGCTAGAGTTTGTGTTCGAATCCTGTTAGAAAAAAACTTCCTTTTGGTGTTTGGGTGGAAGGAATTGTAAGAAGATTCTTTCATAAAATAGAATATGAAGGGATCCCTAAGCTTTTCTTTGAATGTGGAAAAATTGGACATATTAAAGTGGAATGTCCGGATTTGAAGGTTGTAGAGGCCAAGGTTGCTGTGCAATATAATTTAATAAAGAATAATGATGTTCATGTGGACATTATAGATGCTGGTAGTAAAGTGGATATTAATAAGAAGTCTGATTATGGGTCATGGCTTCATGTTACATATGGCAAAAAAAGATTCAAACAAGCTGATGTTAGGAGGAATCAATAGAATGGAGCTTCTATAGTTATCAAAAAAGTTTTTGTTGCTAAATAGATTTAGCCTATTCAAGATAAAGGATATTCAATTTCTAATAAAGGTGTTAAAATCATACTTGGTGTTATAGCTACTGAATTGGATTCTGATTTGGTAGTTATGGATTGTCCAGGTGATGTCAATGTTACTGTTGGATATTTCTTTGATGTTATCTTTGATTCTGAAGGTCTTGACTGTGAGGTACTTTATTCAGAACCTCATGTTTTGGTAATTAATAAGTTTGATATTCTTTCTAGTTTGGCCGGATTTGATCAGATTGAGAAGTTGGAGGGGGGCTCATGTTGTATTATTGAAGAGGGGGTGTTTGTAGTGGGTAGTGAAGTTATTGAGATTATTGAGGGTGATGTTGTAGAAGGTGGTGGGGTTCTTGGTAGAGATGTGGTTGTAGAGGAGTTTAATAGGTCTTCTTATTAGGGTAGTGGTGTAGTTGATCATTCTTCTTGAGGGAGTAAAGTGAAGCTCCTTAAAGTACTTAAGTCTCTGGGTTGGACATTGATCACATTATATATGGATGCAGGAAGATAATTGAGGTGATGGAAGTTTTGAACAAATGGGGGTTTGATATTCTAGAATTCCATTCTAAAGAAGCTTGTAATGAGTGGTTGGATTCGCAAAACTCATGGATGATGAGTTTATTTTGTAACACAATCTATCATTCTTGGAAGGCAAGAAATATATGCGTTCATGAGGAAAAATCTATAGTCCGGGGATGACTGCTTCTAATGAAGTGTGTAGTACAACATTATTGAAGACTTCCAGCTACTCAAATTCAGGTATTGAGGGTGCTATTCAACCTCCTAGGTTGCTGAACTCTTGGCATTCTCCTCCACCTGATTGGATCAAAGTAAACATAGATGTCGCTCTACACAATTCCTACAAGGCTGGTATCAGAGGAGTTTTTAGAGATCACTATGTGAGGTTCTTATTGGCTTTTGGCAAGGCTCTTATTCATTGGGATGCAACTTCTTTAGAACTTCAATCCATCCTTGCTATTAAGCTCTTGATTAAAGAATGGATGTTAGACTACATAGGTCTAATCATTGTAGGGGACAACATGAATGTGATCAAATTCATCAATGGAGTGGTGGAGAAAGGTGGTAATGATTCGATAGACCTCTCTTTTATTAAAAAAATTCATTTTATTGTTTTTAACTGTGTAGATAGGGGGAGTAATAGAGTTAGCTGATCTGTGTGCTAACTATGCATGCTTTAGTTCTTTTCTTTGGAATGATGTTACTTTGAACGATATCCCTCCTTCCTTCATTAGTTTGTTAGAGAAGGAGACGGATGATTGTAGAGTGTAAAACAGCTTTTTCTTTCTTTTAATAAAGCTCTTCAGCTTTCTTGATAAAAAAAAGTCTCTGGGTTCGGGTAATATTATTACTCGTTACAAGAAGTTGGATGTTGGTAAGAGTAAGAGGAGTGGGGATCCTTCCCCCTTGATTAATTAATGACTTCTTTTATATTTTGGAGTTGTATAGGGGCTAAAAAAGGGAGGCCTCTCTATATCTCAAAGAGTTTGTTAAAGACAAAGATGTTATTTTTGTTGGTCTTGTGGAAACAAAAGTTTACTCTATGGATAAAGTGCAAATTCACAGCTTTTTGGGAAATAATTAGGATTTCTTTATGGTACCTTCTGATGGTCTTTCTGGTGGTTTAATGGTTCTATGGAGAATGGATTTAGCTTCTTTCTCTATAGTTAAATTTTCTTCTCAAGCTACTATTGGTAAACTAAATGTGAACAATAAAGGAAGTTGGATTGTTTCAAAAATGTATGGGAGTGGAAATACTCAAGAAAGGACTTTATGGGATTATTTGGAACTATATTCTTCTGAAAATCTTCCTTCGGTTATTGGTGGAGATTTTAATTGTGTGTTGTCTCAGGAAGAGAAAAGAGGAGGGAAAATAAATTTTTATCTCAATTTGTTAAGGATATGAAGATGTTTATAAATAACAACAATTATCATGAGGTTGGATTTGTCAAGCCAAAATTTACTTGTTGCAATAATAAATCAGATGGTGCTCATATTCTTGAAAGATTTGATAGATATCTAATAAATTATGTGGCTATGAATTCAAATCATCTTGCTCTTGTGAAACATCTTTCTCGAGTAGCCTCTCATTAATGTCCTATAGTTTTGGAGGTCTTCAAACCAGTTTTGTTCCATAATTGAGGTATTCGGTTTGAGGATGTTTGGCCTTCTTATCATGGTGCTTATGCTATTATTGAGAAATCTTGGAAGAGGTTTGGCGGTAATGATCCTTCTATGCTACTAAATTTAAAATTTAAAAGGACTTTAAGGGCTTTGTTTTATTGGAGTAAAGCCAAATTTAAACGTGTTAATTCATTTAGAGATGCATTAAAAAAGGAAATCTTTGATTTACAAGTGGAAGAGGCGGAAGGTAACTTTCTTGAAGATAAGTTGGTGTTGTTAAGAGACAAGATTAGTGACCTTAACACTACTCTTGCTCGACTTAATATTTCATGGAAGCAAAGGGAAAAAGCTAAGTCGATGGAAGAGGGTGATTCAAATTCTTCTTGTTTACACTCTTTTATGAATGCTAGGAGGAATTCAAATTGGATAAATCATATCAAGGATGAAAATGGTATTTTGACTAATAATCAAATGGAGGTGCAGGAAATCATCATAGATTTCTTTAGGAATAAATGGAGGGAAAGGTGCTACTTGCTCCATGGCTGGCTGAGATCTCAAATTTCAGTTGATGAAAGTGATCAAGTTAAATTGGAGGCCAAATTTTATGAGGAAGAACACCAAGTGGTTGTGAACAATTTGGGTAATAACATCTCTCCAGGTATGGATGGGATTACGTTTTCTTTCATCAAAAGCTATTGGAAAATCGTTCATCTAGACATATGGAATGCTATAAATAACTTTTTTGCAATGGGAACTATGTCCCATACTTGGAAGGAAACTCTTATTCTTCTTATACCAAAGATACAAAACCCGACGGTTCCCTAAAAAATTTGTCCCATTTCCCTTTGCATGTCTTTTTATAAATTAGTGGCCAAGATGTTGTTAAACAGATTTGAGGGAGTAATTCACAAAATTATTTCAGTTAATCAAGCTTCTTTTATAAAAGGCTGATCACTATCTGATCATGTTTTATTGGCTCAGGAAGTGTTTAATAAATTTTATTATTCTAATGCTAAGAAGGGGCTGGTGGCTATAAAAATTGATATGGAACAAGAATATGACAGTCTGGGGTGGCATGCTCTAAGGCAAGTTCTAAAATATTTCATTTTCCAGTCAAGTTATCAGAATTATTATTGTAATGTGTTATGGATCCAAAAGATTGTATTTTGATCAATGGTTAAATCTAATTGTATTGAAGCAAAGAGTGGATTTAGACAAGGGTGTTCACCATCCCCTTATATTTTTATTATGTGCTCTCAAATTTTGTTTGATGCTTTTCACCAAAGTGGCGGCAAGATGGGAATTCAGATTGCTCCAAATGCTCCAAGAATTTCTCATTTGCTTTATGTAGATGACATTCTTCTATTTTCTGAAGTTAGCATCAAGAAAGAAAAATAGGTGAAAAATATTTTGGTCAAGTATTACAAACGGTCAAATCAAAGGGTGAATGACAATAAATTGACTATTTTAGTTGGGAAATATGTCAAGCAGAAAAGGTGAAAAGCTATTGCAAAGGTGTTGCATTTCAATACTGTTAATGAAATGTGCTATCTTGGAGTGAAGATAACTTTAATAAGGTTGGTTAGTTCAGATTTCCAAAAGCTGATGGAAGTGGCTTTGAACAAATTAAACACTTGGGGTGGGAATTTTATTTCTTTGGAAGGAAGAATGGTTTTGGTTAAATCAGCTTTTTTATCTTCCTATGTTCTTGTCTACACATTCTTTGGTACCGGTGGGGAATTTGAAAGAATTTTACAAATTGTGTAAGGGTTTTTATCGAAAAAACAAAATGGCAAAGATAGTATGCATTATGCTTCTTGGAATTTTTTATGCAAAATGAAAGATAAAGGAGGTCGTGGTTTGTTCTTTGCTATTTCTAAAGTGAGACCTCTTCATGCTAAATTTGCTTGGAACTTTATTATGGATGTTGATTCTTTGTTGAACTGTATCTTAAGAGCTAAATATGGTGCATAAATATGGAATTTATTGGTGAAGATGTGGAGTTCTACCACTTGGAGAATTTTGTGTAATGGTGCAACCTATCATTGAAATATTATAAGATGGAGAGTTTCTAATGGGAATTCTATTAATTGTCTGCATGATACATAGATATTGGATAAATAATATTTCTAAATGGCCTATATTTGTAGCTGATTTAGAAAGTATGAATTTTAGTCTTAATTACTTTATTTCAAATGGAAGTTGGAACGAAAATTTGCTGCAAAACTTTTTTGGCAAGCATATGGTTGAGCTCAGCTTACAAGTTCCAATTTATGTGGATAATGGTATGGATCAAATTGAATTGAAGACAAAAGCTACAGGTAAAATGATTTTTGTGATGACTCAGTAAGCTTCTACTCATTACGTTTTTGAATTGGAAGTATGGAAATGGATGAAGAAAATTCATTTGAGACCCCGTTTAGAGCTATTCTTATGGAGATTGTACAATAATGCTACTCCATCCAACTCTTTCTTGATGTATAGAAGTACGCTTAACTACTGTGGATGCCCGAGATGTTGTGAGGAGTTGGAAGATAGAGACCATACTACTGGGAATTGTAGAAAACTAAAGAATATCATTGCTTTCTTATACAAATGGGGATACCAAGTCCCAGTTATCTCCAATTTGGTAGAATGTACAATAGAATTAAGAGGCCAGCAGCTATCAATTCCTTTATTGCTAATATTTATTATACAACTATTTATCTCATTTTGGAAGAGTAGAAAAAGATTGGTTCATGGAGAAAAAGAAGATATTGATGTGATGATTTCTATTAACATGGTATCAATGGCTTCATTTATTCCTATTAATAATATTTATTCAGACAACTGGGATGTCAATCAGCGTAAGCTATTTTCTTCTTGGTATCCTCCTCCACCTGGATGGATAAAGATTAACATTGATGCTTCTTTAAGCAGTAATAACATGGTAGGTATTGGCGGAGTTTTCAGAGATCATAAAGGAAGGTTTTTACTTGCTTTTGGTGTTAACTATTTGCATTGGGTCATTACACAGTTGGAACTATTAGCAGTTTGTTCATTGAAAAATGCCATTCAGAGACGGATGTTGGAATCACGGGGTGTCATTATAGAAGGAGATAATATTAATATTAATAGACTTCTTTAACAATCTTTGAAGAAATTAAAGAATAAAGAAAGGATTGAAGAAGATTTGGCATTCATTCAAGATTTCATCAAGTTTCATTTAATTTTTCTAGTAGAGGTTGTAATAAATTGGCAGATTGTTGTGCTAATTTTGCTTTGGTCAAAAGTTTTATTTGGAATGAACATGGCGATGTAGATATTCCTCCTTCTTTCCTATTTATTTTGAAGGAGGAATTTGATGCTTTAGATTTTCTTTGAGTAGTTTGTAATAGTTTCTTTTTTTAATCCATTGTGCATTTTCTCTCAAAAAAAAAAAAACTTAATGCTAGAGTTAGTTATGTTATCAAATAATTCTGTAAGCATACTAGGTTGTGTGGCTTGGTTGTATCATAAATGGATTTGTTCTTAAATTATCTACAAATTTAATTTATGTGTTGTAGCTAAGGAATATAATTTAAATTAAACATTGAATGATTTATACTTAATTAATGAATACTATTTGTTTATATTTTATTAGAAGTTTAAGGTTTTAAAAAATAGTTTTCATTAATAACTTCAATAAACTTTTAAACCATTAAACAACAAGTTCTAGGCATTTAGAATAAAAGTAATTGATTGATTTCAATGGAATAAAGCAAACAAATAAAGCTAAATACATTTTTTTATATATTTAGTTTTTTTCACTTAAGATACATTACTTAATTTTATTTAATTGAATTTTATTTATTAATTTATATTAAATTTTTTTAAATTTTAATTATTGATTATTTTTATTTATTTATTTATTTTATTATGAGTTATTTAATTAAATTATTATTTTTCGATAAATTTGAAATTCAATTCCATTTTTTAGGTGGGATGAATTGCATTTCAAATTTTAATCTATGTGAATTGAATTATCTAAATTAAATTTAATTTCTTTATGAATTTAAATTTTTATTTTTTTATTTTGGATTATTTAAATTTTATCTAAATTTAATTAATTTGTTTCTTAATTTGAAATTAAAAATCATTATTGAGATGGATTATTTGATTTATGTTTTAATTATTTAACTATTTTTATTTATTTATTTATATTTTAATTCATTTATTTCCTTATTTATTTATTTATTTATTTTCTATAATTTATATTATTTTTTAATGAAATTTCTATTTAAGTTTAAGAACATAATAATTTAATGTTTTTTATGTCTTATTTTTATTTGATTTTACTTTATTTTTCAATATTTTATTAATTGTTTTTTATGATTTTCATATATTTTACTTTTTATTTTAAATTTTAAATTTTGAAGTTGGGAGAATATTGTAAGTCCAAGTAGGAAGAATTTGAGCATGGACAAGAAGTATTATTACATAATTTAAGGTTGAAATTATTTTGTTAGAAGCTTAAGCTATGGTGGTTGGGTTTGCACTTTGTCATTAAATTATATCCTTATAGAGTTATGGATATAAAAGTTAGTAAAACTACTAAGAATTTCGAAGTTAATGGTCACAGACTAAAACAATAATTAGGAAGAGAAAATTATCAGCTTAGTAATTCAGTGGAGTTATCTCATCTACGATAGAAATTTAGAGTTGTCTGAATTTTTTTTTTTTTTTGAAGATGCAAATAGTAATTGACATTAAAAAGATAAAGGATGTTACAAACTCCTAAATAAAGGCATCACATTCCTTCTTTAGTAATAAACTAAAAGAAGAAGGAATGTTAGGATAATCAAAGCTATCCCAACGAAAATTACTAGATAAAGCAAATGTGGCACACCAATTCGCCACATTATTACAACTTCTCGGGATAGAATGGAATAAAACATTTTTAAAGCCATGTAAAAATTGAAGATCCTTATTCCAGAAGCTCTCTTTCTTCCAATTGGACTCCTTCATCGAATAAAAAATGAATTTGATAATATTTACATTATCATTTTCCACAACCACACCTTCATATTCAAATAGCCAATCTTGAAGAACTTCTCTAATGGAGAGCACTGATTTCATTTCCAATTGGGCAAAATCCCAATGATTAAGTTGCTTACCAAAAGACAATAAGACTCTTCCTTTGCCATCTCTAATAACCTCCAATACCTCCTTGATTAAAATTTTGCAATGAGACATCAACATTTATTTTGATTCATCCTATTGGTGGGGGATGCCAGAAATTAATAAACTCCTGATGGAGGCTAACATCCCAGTATTCTACTGATGGATTAATCCGAGATTGCATAGTTGTAAATAATGCATTTGCTGCAATTGTAGAAATAGAATTTGCCTTCTCTCCATGCTTTATTGCATTCCTATTTTTCCAAGAGAAATATACCACAGTCATATACAACCGTACCATGCTCAAATTTTTGAAAGATGGCCTTCTAAGTTCCATAATGCCATCCTCGAATGATTGAAAGATAGGAACATTGAAACCCCATTCTATAAATTTCATAATTACCTCCAGAAGAAATTTGCACCTCATAGTAATATGAGAAACATTCTCAATATCAACACATCCTCTAGCACAAGATATTACCTCACCCAATTTTCTGTAATGTAAAAATTCATTGGTAGGAATTGCATTTTTACTTAATCTCCACCAAAAATAAAAAAATTTTGGTTTTAGATTCAGCTTTAGAATCCATTCCACCAACTCAACATTATCTTCCATTGAATTATTTTCCATTTTAGCAGTAGAAGCCAGATAAGAAATAGATTTACCCGAATAATGGTGCATTAATTCAACATAATCTTCTGTCTCATTGGAAGCAATAAGACTCTCCATAATTAAGGAAGTCAAGTTATCATTGAAGTATTTTTGAATTTCTGCTACATTCCATCTTCTATCAGTATTAAGAAGATTGCTTAATTTAAACAATGCAATGCTTCATGGTCCACAAATGTAGGCCATCTATTCAATTATCTATCCATTATCCATGCATCATTAAGAATGCTAACCTTCTTACCATCCACAATCCTCCATCTTATAATTGGCTTCAGACAAGATGCACCATCAAGTATAATTTGCCATGTTGGTGAAGCTCCTCTTTTGGTATGATCATACCAAATCTCCCTTCCATATTTAACTGTAAGGTTTCGGTTTAGAAGAGTGGAATTATCATGAACAAATTTCCCAGCCAGCCAAGTTCTGAAATCACCAACTTTATTTAGAATAGATTGAATTCCTGCACCTCCTTGTAGTTTTGATTTACACAAATCAGCCCATGCCACATAATGTAGTCCTTTATTACCTTTTTCTTTTTGCCAAATAAAATTTCTACAAAGCATTTCTAGCTTCATCAACACAACTTTAGGCACCAAAGAATGAGTTGCAAGGAATATAGGAAGTGAAAGGATTGAAGAATTAATGAGCTGAAACTTCCCTGCTAATGAAAGGCATTTGTTTCCCCAAGCATTGAATTTATCCAAGGCATGATCCTGAATTTCACTGAAATCTGCAGACTTTAACCTTCTCAAGGCTATCTTTATTCCCAAAAATTTTGAGAATCTTCTCTTGAGAGCCTTAAAAGAAGATGGGCAGAAACTTGAAGAAGACAAAAAGATCCTCAATTTGGGAAAACTTGTGTCCCACACAATTTCCCTTCACTAGATCTCTCACTCTTTACTCTAAAAAATCTTTCCCGAACACACTCTCTTTGGTCCCTCACAAAACAAATTCATAGAAAAAGATTAAATGACAATTTTTTGAACTCCTTATAAAGAAACTATATGAAAATCTATCCAAAAACTAAAATTGCAAGTCAACCAACTTAACTTCGTATTGTATGATCGTAGATCATATGGTATGATCAACAAAAATTTAAGGATTTGTTTCGTATGAACGAGGACAAACTTAGTATTTTATATTGTCAATATATGTATGAATTTAGATCATACTATACAAATAGCTCAAAAAACAAATGTATTCGTATGGTACGATCATGTATGATCATAAATTCTTATAGTATTAGTCGTCTGTATGATCTGACATTGTAATGTATGAATAGTTCAAAAATGAATGTATTCGTATGATATGATCTGATATGAAACAAATTTTGTATTATTTTAGTATTTTGTATGACCTAACATCATATAGTACAAACAGTTCAAATTTTTTAAGACTTAATTTGGTTAACTGCATTCTAGAGGAAAAATTATCAAATCGTACATTACGATTACATATCATACAATACTTAAAAAATTATACAACTCTCCCCAATATCTTTTTACATAATTATCCAATTACAATTACACTTGCACATACTCAAGAATTAAAAAAAAAATAGAAATATACAAACTCTATTATATGACATCTTATTCTACCCTTACCTTGAATTCTTCAGCAATCTTGAGTAGTAAATGAATTCCCTAAAATGTTAGTACACACAAAAATAACAAGAAATATCCAATTCATGCTAGGAGAAATAATAAGATAATCAGAATAATCATATTTTGCTATAAACAAAAAATCACACTCTTAATCTTATTTCCATCAATCTCCTCCTTTTTTTATGATGAAAAAACCTTTTTTTTTTAATTATAAATAGCAATTCTTCTCTCCTAAGCACCCTCTTAATAAATAAACCTTAAACACCATGGGGAAAATAAAATTTCTTCCCTCTTTTTAAAATACAAACACCAAAAAGTCTCTAAAATAATCATGCATGACACAAGACCAAGTTCACAATGAAACTTCAAACAAACATAACCATAAACAACCTCCACCTGAGAGCATTTTGACATGTAACCAAACACACACACACACACAAAAAAAACAAAAAAACTCAAAAAACTTCAAATCAAAACACAAATAATGGTAACAAAATAAACACAAACAACCTTCCCCTTTTAACATCAACAAAAGAGCTGAAAACAAAAAAAAAAATCTCTTGAATATGAAAGTTCTTATAGAAAAATCAAGATGTTGATAAGGAATTAAATTTAATAAAATTACAAAACATTAAGATCCCACAAGATTTTTAAACTCATATTTAAAATCAAAGAACAATTAAGAAAAGAAATTTTGATCAAGTTTAATGTTTATTCTAGAATGTAGAAATATTAAATATAACAATTATCACAAAAATATTTGACAAGAAAAATAATTAAATTCAATATTTGAAATTATTATTTGTTGCATGGTTTTTCTAAGAATTAGAGAAATAAAGAAAAGAACCAAATGTAGTGGGGGATCATTTTATGTCTCTTATCAACTAGAATTGAGATGTTGTCTCAATTGTATATCTTTTGATTTTGACTTTTGTTTGATAAATATTGCATATATTTTCACATTGGGCTCATTTTGTGCCTTTGAATTTGGCTCTCTTTGTTCATCTTTTAGCATTTTGTTATTTCCACATCATAAATCAGCAAATCTTCTAAAAAATGAAATAAAAATTGTATAAAGAAGTTTAAACCCAAAAATAAAATCCAATGGATAATAATAAAAACAACACTTTGAATAAGAAAATAAAAAGAAAGAAAGTTACATTTCTTATAATAATTATAACTATAAGATAAATGTGTATCAAAATAAGAAGATTTTCCCTTGATCTAAATCAAATTTTAATTTGATTTAAAGTGAGAAAAAAAATTGAGGATATACCATTAGAATGCAAGGAAAAAATTAAATTATTTTTTAAAATTTATCCTTTAAATCACATTTGGATTAGTTCATAATAACTCACAAATTTTAAGAATAACTAAACATTTTTTTTAAATGTAGAACATAATCAAAATCGAATAAAAAGATCATAAAGAAAATGTGATAATTTCAACACAACACATCTACATTAAACTACATAAATGAAACATTACAATCAAACTAGAACAAAAAAAAGTACAACAATCACACTAATATCCTTGGGGATCTTGAACTAGAGGAGGATGTAGAGGACTAAACTAGGTAAAGTAGCTACTAATGGTAGTTACTAAGTGTTAATTAAATAAACTTATCCTCTCACCTAGCTCATATCTTCATTATATCTAAACACATGCTAGTCCAAGCATGTCTCAAAAGAAATGAAGCTCTAGTCCAGTTATAGAAGCAGGTTCATGTGCTAGAGCAGGGGCCTCTTCTTCTTTAATTTTATATCCTTCGTCCTCTTGAGCCTGATGAAATAGAAAATAAAATAAGACATCAGTGAAATAGATAGGTAGATTATTTGGAGGATCAAGATGAACAAGATGTTACTTCTTCTCTATAATATATGCAATCAGGTGTCCTAAAGCCATATTCTTCCTTCTTCTAGTGTGAGGAAGTCTAATGTTAGTCAAATTATTGATGTAGTCCAGTATCAACTGGTCTTCATCAATAAGAATGTTCTTCATTATAAAATATGTAACAATGGAAAGCATAGGGGTAATATATATTTGATTACAAGATTTAGGAATAATAAAAGTTCTTAAGACATGCTGGATGATCATGACATTTTGTTTTAGTGTATGAACAAGGTGTAAATTTGAGATGGAAGGTATACCCCATATAGTTTGATAGACTTCTGAACAATAATAATCACTTCTAAAAATCATGGAATGTGCCATAACTCATTCAGTTCTAAGGTACAAAAAAGTTCCTAAATCTTCCTTAGTAATCTAGACTATTTAATGGAAAATGTAGGATGACATTATTATATAGTTTTCTCTCAATCTCAAATTGTCAAGTAAGTAATAGAATGTTTCACAATGAAATGCATAAATGACAATAAGAATGAAGAAACTTTGGGTAAAATCAAACAGAACCATGATTAAAAAGTTTATGTCTTCTTGAATAAGAAGATGAGGAGGAGTGATTTTAGCTTTAGCAAATTTATCATTGTCTTCCTCATTTTCTCTCAAGAGAAAGTTGTCATCTTGTTTGGTACAAGATGAAATTCCCTTAGTCTGATAAACTCTCTTGCTTCCACTAGCCATTTGAGAAGACTTGAAAATGAGGACTAAAAATGAACAGGATTGTGAAGAAATTCAAAGAAAGGATTCCAATTTTAAGAAAATGAACAATTTTGTACGTTATAAAATTAGATTCGTATATACAGTTGGGAGGTTTGTGCTATACAAATTGAAGTTTATACATATGAACATCAACTGTCAAGAATAATTACTACAGCGAAATGACTTTTTGTAAAGTTATATTTTCAAAGATTCATTTCGTTTGATCTTTGAGTAATCTGATCTTGCAAATGAATAGGTCTTCATCCAGTACAATCAGTTAATAAATATCATACTTGTTGATTGAGTTCGTCTCGATGTAGGTTGACAACTAGATAATACAAACAAACAAGTGTTCGTATAGACAATGTTAAAAAATAATTATCCCTAAAAGCCAACCCTATTCTTACAGTCGAATAATTAAAGTTTGTACAGACAATGATGTATTCATACTGTATGATCACCATAAAAAATCAATTTTTTTGTATGGTTAACTCAGAGAAGAAAATCATATAAAATCTAAACTATTTATACAGTACAAAAGTGGTTCGTATAGTACGAATGGAAAAGAAATTTTTAGATTTTTACATGATGACGAAGATACTTTTTCAAAATAATTCAAAAAAGATCTAAAATATACTAAAAACAAATTAATAAAAGGATAAATCAAAAACAACAAATAGAGATATATCAACCAAAACAACCCACAACAAAGAACAAAAATACAATCATAAAAATAAAGAAAATACACCACAAACATGATTTGCAAAATTACAATTATCCGGCATGTATATCAATAACACCCAATCTGGTTCTTAACGTGCTGAAAGTTTCAAAAACAAGTTATTATGTGAAAATGTGTGCAAGTTAATTTTACGTTGTTACATAATATAGCTGAATTTCCCCTTTCATGACATGGTCCTTAATAAAAGGATACCATATATCTATATGCTTATTCCTGGAGTGTTGAATTGGATTCTTTAAAATACAAATGAAACTTGTATTATCTTAGAAAATTGTAATAATATAAATTGAAAAACCTTAAATCCATAAGTTATTATTTTAACTGTAGAACCTCTGACACACAACTTCATAATGCAATATATTTTTCTTTAGCAATAGATAGAGTTACTGATTTTTTATTTTTTTTTTGTCCAGAAAAATAATGAGTTTTTAATAAATTTATAAGTTTTAGAGGTATTTTTTTATCAAACCTACACTTGCAAAATCTGAATCAAAATATCTTATAATTTCAAAATATTTGTTATTCCTAGGATAACAAATTTCTAAATTTTGAATTCCCAAAAGATATCTCAAAATTCTTTTAATAATAGTCAAATGAGATTCTTTAGATCAGCTTGAAATCTAGCACAAAGACTAACACTAAACATAATATCAGATCTGTTAGTAGTCAAATAAAGTAATGACCCAACTATCCCTCTAAATTTCTTTTGATTAATACATTTGCATTTAGAATCTTTATCTAATTGAACTGAGAAACTCATTGGTGTAATTATTGGTTTAGCATTATCCATTACTACTTCTCAAGGATATCTTTGATGTATTTTGATTGACTAAGAAATGTGTCTTCCTTTTTCTATTTAATGCTAAAACCAAGAAAGTAACTCAAGTCTCCCATCAAACTTGATTCAAATTCATTACTAGTAGTTTTTGAAAAATCATTACAAAGATTTTTATTAGTGGATCCAAACAAATTATCATCAACATATATTTTATTAATGGAATGTCATCTACTACTCTTATCATGAAGAGAGTGGTGTCCACACTCCCTTTAACAAAACACCTTTCTAGTAGGAATGTACTTAGCCTTTTATAGCATGCCCTAGGTACATGTTTTAATCCTTATAATACCATTTTCAATTTAAACACATGATTAGAATATTGTGAATTTTTTAAAACTTGGAGGTTGCTCAACATAAAAATCTTTTTATTCACCCCATTAAGAAAGAAACTCTTAACATCCATTTGAAATAGTTTAATTACTTTAAAACATGCAAAGGATATAAATACCCTAATTTCTTCAAGTCTTGTGATAGGGTAAAATGTCTCCTCAAAATAAATTTATTATATTTTATTGTACCCCTTAGCCACCAATCTTGCCTTGTTTCGAACCACTACACCAAAATAATTCATTTTATTTTGAAAACCTACTTAGTTCTGACAAAACTTTGATTTTTAGTTCTTTCTATTAATTCCCAAGTATCATATCTAATAAATTTATTCAACTCTATCTGTATAGCTATAATCCAAAATTTATTAGAAAGTGTTTGATTTATATTAGTGGATTCAATCATTAAAATAAATGCTGAGTGTTTCACTTCTTTATTATATCCACGTCAAGTCATAACTCCTTCACTTGGGTCTCCTGAAATAAGTTCTTTATGATGACTTTTAGAATATTTCCATTATCTAGGCAATGTATTTTTTATTCTAACCGTTTCTTCAAGATTTACAATTTCAATTCCTTGGGAAATCTATTAAACTTGTTCTTCTTCCAACCTAGACTCTCCAGAAACATCAGATTTATAAAAACTACTTATTTGGTCTCCTCTATTTCCAATGTCCTTTTGTTAAAAACTTTATAGTTTTGCCAACACTTGAATATATTAGAAAATTTCCCTAACCAGATTAAGGATCAAATTTTCCTAAAAGAGTTTTACCATTCATATGAATAAACACTTAACAATAAAAGACATATAGATGTCAGATGTTGGTTTCCCTACCCTTAAGAAGATCATAGAGTGTCTTATTTAATTTAAATCTTATATTAATCATATTTAGAAAATAATAAGCTATATTAATTACTTCAGTCTAAAAATATTTAAGAAGTTATTATTCACCTAATATGGCTCTAATAACTTCTACCAAAGTTATGTTCTATATTTTAACAACCCCTTTCTATTGAGGGGGCCTATGAGATGAAAAGTTGTGATCTCTTCCTTGCTCTTTACAAAAGACTTCAAATTTCCCATTTTCAAATTCTCCATCATGATTATTATGAATTATAATAATTTCACAATCTAGCTTCCTCTGAATCCAAGTAGAGAAAATTTTAAACTCATCAAATGATTCTTTTTATGTAATAAGAATCTAATCTAAGTGAATCTTTAATAATCATCAACAATTACATACTGAAAAACTTTTCCTCCTAAACTTGCAGTGCTAACATATAAAAAAAGATGTATGTGAAGGACTTCAAATGGTTTGCTAGTTCTATGTTCTTTAATTAAATGAGAGGTGGACTTTATTTGTTTCCCTAATTTACATGCATCACACTAGTAATCCTTAGTAAAGTCTAGTTTTGGTATTCCTCTAACCAATTCATAGTAAGTAATCTTCCAAATATTTTTCATGCTTGCATGACAAAGCCTTCTATTCCATATCCAAGCTTCATTAGCAATAGTTTTTAGACAAAAAACCTTAAAAGATTTAATATAATTTAAATCAAGCATGTGAACATTATTTACCCTATCTACAGGCAGCACACATCAACTCTATTTTGGCTTATAATGCAGCTTGTAGGAAAAAGTTTTATTTTATAACCCTTATTACAAAGCTGGCTTATGCTTAACAAATTATGTTTTAAGCCTTCAACCAATAAAACATTTTCAATCAAAAAAATTTTCATGTTACCAATCATACATGAACCTGCCACTCTCATAGTGATATTATCTCCAAGTGTCACTTTGTCTACAATCCTAGCCTCCAGCAATAAAGCATGATTTACATCTCCAATTATATGTTTTGAAAATTCACTATCCAGGTGCCAAATGCTCTCATTCGAGCTTATATGAAAATGTCCTTAAAAATTTATCAAATGTTAAACTTGGAAACCCAAATAAATTTGGTTTCTCCTCTTGACAATGATAATCTATATGCATGTTTGATATGTTGTGATTGATGCATTTTAGGTCTCCGCACTAAATATGTTCTACAATGAATAGTGCAAGTGTGGGACATATGACCCAACATGCTGCATAAATAATATTTAACACTAGGAAAAGGGTTTACAAGTCTATATGAGTTCTAATATCTTTTCCTAGATTTAAAATTTCTAAACTTTTGTTTAGGATTTTAAAATTGTTCAATTGTGGGTGGTATCTTATTTTATTTAAAAGCTTTCATTTTGTCTTGAAGATATGAATTTGTATTTTTCAAAATCAAATGTTCAACCTTGAATTCATGTTTTATTTAATCTAATTCATCCATAAACACCTTAAAATAATTTTTAAGATCATTATTTGATGTTTTCAATAAATTAAGCTCCTTATTCAAATTATTAAATTCATATAGCAAAGCCATGTGATTGTTATCTATATTTCAATAAATTATATTTTTTATTTTATTTTTATAGATTCAGATACTTGATATTAAGGTTAGCATATAATTTTTTTAGTTTTCTATACGCATTATAAATTTTCCCAAAAATTCAAATAGTTCATCATATGATAGGTCACATACCTTCTCTTGATCTAAATGATCATGTTTATCTGCCATTAAGATTAAATTTATAACCCATTTTTAGCTTCTATTTCTGAAAAATCTAAAGCTGAGTTAGCCCAAAAAGCTCTTTGCATTCTTTTCTTGCCCTTCCTAATGTTCATTTTCTCCTCAGCTTTATCTTTGTTAGGATTAGATTTGAGATTTAGGCAATCCGTCTTTATATGTCTAGGCTTCCTGCATTCATAACAAATGATCTCATTAGAAATTTTAACATTCTTATTGAACTTACCTTTGTTCCAATGCTGAAGTCTTTATTGCTTTCTCTGAAGGAAACTTTTAAATTGCTAGTTGTAAGTGCAATATCTTCATCAACCTCAGGCATTAATTGAACACTTTCTAATTCATCAACTTTCAAAGCTATATTATTTTCTTTCAGCTTGTCACTTGCATTAATCCATCTTTAATTCACTCCTTACTCATACGTAATCAGTGATCCAAGTAGATTTTTAATAGAATATACATTCATATCCTTAGACTCGGTTATGGAAGTTATCATTACATTAGAAGCAATATGTAAACAACTTAATATTTTAAATTTTGAAAATGACTCTGATACCACTTGAAAGTTAGAGTTAGTTGTTAGACCTCTTAGAACTATCTCAGGGCTAACCAAGAAGGGGGGAGTGAATTAGTTATTCTATTTGAAATCTTTTTTAGAAAATTTAAATCACTGATCATGAAATATGCAAATATTTTTTAATGAAATAAGTATCACTGGATTTTTCAACTATAAAAAATTAAAATGTAAGAAAAATAAATTACAAATGAAGAAAATAAAATTTTATAGTGATTCAGACAAACTTGACCTACATCAACTCACTAGAGAATCCTTCTCTAGGTACTTTACTAAATAACATTTACTCTCCCTTAGCTCCCACATCAAGGCGAAGAAGCCCTTACAAACCCCCTTTTTTAGCAATCCGATGTAGTAGAGAATTGATACCTTTTACACTCTCCAAGTGATAGCAGTGCACCGTTATGTCCTTCTTCACCCTCCTGGTGAAAGTAGAGTACCATCACATCCTTTTTTTCCTCCTAGTGAAGGAAAAGTACCATTACATCCTTGTTCACTCTCCTAGAAAAAGAAGAGTGCCTTAATCCAATGTTCAGAATCTTCTACATAGTGCCTCCAATGAAGATGAGAAAAAGCTTGAAGAAGATAAAGAGATCCTCACTTTTGACAACATTGTGAATCTTGCATAATTTCCCTTCACTAGATCTTTCACTTTTTACTCTAAAAATTCTCTCCCAAACACACTCTCTGTGATCCCTCTTAAAAGAAATTCATAGTAAAAGATTAGATGATAATTTTTAGGACTCCCTATATAGAAACTGCATGAAAAAGTGTCCAAAAAAAAATTGTAAGTCAAGTGACTTAACTTTATATTGTACCATCGTAGATCATACAGTACAATCAGTTTAAAAATTAGGGCTTTGTTTAGTACAAATTGGGATGAATATAATTTTGTACACTGTTAGTCATCTGTATGAATCTAGATCGTGCTGTATGATTAGTTCAAAAATAATTGCATTCATATGGTATGACCATCTATGATCCTAATTTCATATACTATCAGTCGTTTATATGAACGGTCATCATATTATATGAACAATTAATAAATGAATGTATTTATATGATATGATATGGTACAAAATGAATTTCGTACTCCATTAGTCACATATATGACCTGAAATCATATAACATGAATAGTTCAAAATGAACTAGTTCTTATGGTATGATCTAGGATGAAAGGAATTTCATACTATATCAGTCTTCTTTATGACATAACATAGTATAATATAAACAATTTAAAATTTCAAGCCTTGATTTGACTATTTGCGTTCAGAAGGAAAAACTATCAAATTGTATAGTATGATTAAATATCATACAGTATGGTCAGACTTAAAAATAATTATAAGTCTCCCCTCATGTGTATGTGTACTGTTACACAATTTCAATAACTCTTGCTCAAACTTAAGAATTAAAAAATGGAATTATACAAACTCTATTACCTGACATCTTTTTCTACCCTTATATTGAAGTCTTCAACAGTCTGGAGTAGTAAATGAATTTCCGAAAATGTTAGTGCACACAATAAAAACATGAAATATCCAATTCATTCTAGGAGAAATAATAAAATCATCATAATAATAATATTTTGCTATCATTGAAAAATCATATTCTTAATGTTATTTCCAACACTTGTCCAGAGCATCTTAGCGCTAGTACAATCTTTTACCCATTTGAGTCAATGCTATAGTGTTACAAAGACCAGTGCCACATTTTGTTCATATTATAAATTAGGAATGGATTATTATTTAATTTTACTTTTGCTCTATGATTCTACATTGTTCTTTCATTTAGCTGATAAATTCATGCTAGCCTTTAAGAATGATCCCTAATAAAATTATCGGAGGAAAGAGGCCTAAATTAACTATTTATGATGCTCGTAGGTTTGTTAATGGTGTCATGGGGAAGTGTTATGATAAAATGGTGAACAAAGATAAGAATACCTATATGAGGTTTTGATAATCCTAAGGTAAGGTTGGTTCAAAACCTTATTGTAAAGAAAAATTAGGTTTTATTTGTTATTCAATCACATCCTGCCATATGTAATTATTATACTAGAATTCATGACTAAAGCAAAGGAGTCATAAAATAAGTGTGTATTTTTTTGGTAAGTGCATCCCCTTCACTCTCATATTGATAAATCAAGTTTTCTAAAACCTTACCTACAAGTTAAATGGAGATGAATACCTTAACTTTTATAATTATGTTATTATGAGACTTTTAAGCTAAGTAGACTTTAATTCTAAGTGTAAAAGGAGAGGGAGAAAAAAATCACTAACTTTTTCTACAACCTCCCTTACCCAAGGATGTATGGCCTAACATTACTTTACTTCAACAAATCATATGTCGAAAAGAAACTTGAATGAAGTGACCTAGGATAGGGTAATTTTGAGCTACCACATCTAAAAGGAATTTACTATTGATTTTAGATAAATCATCATTTTATTTATGTGATATATACCTAAGGGGTCAACTTCTACATGAATAGGATATTCTTGCATGACCTTTAAGTTGTGTAAATCTATAGGGTAATCAAAAACTTTGGGGTGGAGTAGAGTTTTCCTTCTTATATGGATTACTTTGAGAAAATGTTGAAAGGACCTAAGCTTGCGATGTATTCTTTGTATGATCATATGATGCTCTAACACAAACAATAGTATCTATATAAGGCTGGCCGTAATGCAAACATGGTTAGCATGTTTAAGTGCTAGGATATGTACTTCCTTGGTCAGAGAAATATGGATCTAAGCCCTTAAATATTTATGATGTTTCTAATATCATCTTCAACATTTTTAGAAATAGGACAACTAGAGAGCAATAGGCAGAACATGAAGCAAATGATGAGTAGGGAGATCCCTACTAATGTTAATAATTTCATTTAGATTATAGTTTTTATATTTTCATATTTTTGTTTTATTTTACTTTCTACCTTTAATCTTTTATTATATAACTGTAGTTTGAAAAACAAAATTGATGAAGTGAAATACTTGTGTAAAAACACTTATCAATTTCACTTTATTTTAGTTACATCAAATTTTGTTGACTTGAATTTGAAATTTTGAAGTTTGCAAAATAAAGGTAGCTAAATATTTAGTAGTATAAAAAATAAAACTTTTACCAAGTAAACAAAATAAAATAAATACTATTCAATTAGTTTAATATTAATAACTCTTAGTAAGTTAAATTCATAATCACTTAAGCACTTGAATATGAAATAAAGATTATTTGATTTAAGGGTTAATTTGAATTAAATATTTTAAATAATTATAAATAATCTCATAAGTAAGTAATTTGGGAATTATGAAACCCTTAATGAACTTTAGATAGTATAAAATTTGGAGGCAATTAACATGAATTCAAAATCTAATTATTGTATTTAACAGATAAAAAGTCCTAAAAGTGAAAAAAAATAAATGAAAGGGTGAAAAAGGCTATGTACAAGAATACTAAAAATTGGTACTTCCAATGTCTAGACTCACATACATAAAACATGGAGGAAACAGAAAGGAATGCAAAATTATTATAAGTTACTTGAACAATTTAAAAGAAAAATGAGAAAAAAGATAAAGTAAAAAAGCTAAATATTATAATATCAACAATTGGTACATATAATGTCTCACCCAACTTCTATACTCCTAAAAAAAATTATTAGAATCATAATAGTTGAAGAAATCTTATAGGTTGATATAGGAGATAACTAAATGTTTAATTATACTGATTATAAATATCCAGTAATCTTAAGCAACTAAGTCAAATTAATCAATTACAAATTAAAGTTTATTTTAAAAGGTATAATAATTAAGGATAAATTAATGGGCTGCTATGTTTTTTTATAACTTGAGTACTATTTTCATGCTTGGATTGATAATTTTATATTTTCCAAATTTCTAATTCTTGAAAAATAAAACTTCTTATTCAAGTGTAATATAACTTACTATAGGATGAGTAATGTCTTAATGTCTAGAGAATAAGAGAAAATATTAAATTAAGTACTCCAAGAATTATTATTATAATTTCATTAAATTCTTATTTTACTTTCGAGGAAATAAGTAAAGGATCGAGCACTATATCACCACACATCCAACATCTAAGTGTTGCATATTCCTCAAGTGCTACAATGCCACCAAATCAACAACCTAATTATAGAAGTCCTAGATAATTGTTAGGCAACTTTGTACTTAGGTGCTTCATTTGGAGTTTTGTAGTGCTAGATTTAGTTTTGTGTTGCAAAATCTCCTGAGCACATAATAGATGAGAGTTAGAGATAGTTCAACTAATGAACAAATGAGATTAATGGTGAACTGACACATTAATTAACTAGCACTATAATGTTATCAATTTAACAATATAGTGCCAGTTTAGTTATGTTATATTTCTATTAATAGTTAGCTAATTGGTCATTTAAGGGTTTGGTAAATTTGAGAGTCACAAGTGAGTGTGTAAGGCAACTTTTTGTGGAGACAGTCCTATGTATATGTTATGTTAATCATATACTATTATGGAGATAAAGGAGTGTAAGGAGTCTGTAAATATTCAACAGAAATTGTTTTGTGTTATTTGTATCCTTCTATCCCATCTTATACATCCATTTTCTTTAGTGAAATGATGATGTTTGTTTTGTTTACTTTTATCTACATGATTGGTTAAAGTGTTTTATATTTTCTTAGGATTATTTAGAAATGTTGTATTGCATAGTGTAGATTTATGATTTATTGAATTAATAAATGTTATTTTTAAATCTTCCATGTTGAATTTCATTTTTATATAGGCATTGCATGTACTAAAAATCTTTTTTGATCTATAGTGTAGATGAAGGAATAAAAAAATAGGTATGTGATTGAAAAAATAACTTTCCATGCTTATACATATGATTGTTAGGGTTATGATATCTTAAGGAGATATTAAGACTATTCTTGGTAAAAATCTTAGCTAATACTCTAATGTGCTAAACAAAGATGAGGAGTACTTATACACTAATACACAATAATATTAAGTAGAATCTTGCTATTATAAGTATATATTTTTAAATATTATAAGTTCGTAGTATTTAAAATTATTTGAATTTTATCTTTATCAACTTTATTATGTAATTTCAAATGCATCATCTTGTATTAATCAAACCGATAAGATAACTGTAGTGGTTCTTGTAAGCTATTATAGAGTGATATTCTCATAATTCTAATCCTTATAAAAGTAATACTTTCTCATCATTTAATTATTTGACATGACAAATATACTTTTGTAGAATAGGCATACACTATAGAGTAGAAAACATTATTTAAAAAAACAAAAAGTGTGTAGAGTTAATTGTCCTTAATAATAACCTATTTGGAGCTCCTGATAATGGTACAAATTTGATGTAAAGGGTAAATGATTTTTTAGTGAGGATAATAATTTAATTGACTCTAGTTATGATACTAAGGGAGGGCTTATTTAAGTGGTTGTGATATGATCATCTTGATTTTGACAGATTTAGTTTTGAATCCCCTTGACAATAAATGTGTAAATTATTTAGAGAGAAAATGGTGTAGTGATTCATATCAACTATGTGTGATGTTACAAAACCAATGTTTATATATTTAAATATTTTTAAAATGTGACGATCTAGTAATGAAGTATATAATTTTGTATCTCATAATAGAAAGTTGTCTCTCTAAATTAGGTTTTGGGTAAGGATTACATATGATTATTCTAAAATTAAGGTATCTCAAGGTTATGAAGGCTTTGGGAAAATATTTAGGAGATATTTGAAGAGTTTAAAAATTTTTTGGGTTTGAGATATACTTGAATTGAGGATATATAAATGAGGTTAGAATTATGCTAGGAAAGTGGAGGAATAAGGTTGAGAAATATAATTATGCTCTTAGTGAACCAAAGGGATTACTGATGGAGGCGATGGAGTAACCTACATAATTGTTAATATGATTAAGGGCACTATATATCTAAAAATATTGCTTATATTTTTTTCATATAAAAATTTATAAAACCCCACTTAATATACACAAGTATACATGTTGAATCAAGTAATATAGTGATAGAGTAGATTATCTATCCCGTGAGGAAGAATGTTTTCTTATGAATACTAGTATTGACTACTTAAACTAGAATAATTATCTTACTTAATAAAAATAAGGTTTTGTGGAGATTCAATCACTTTAGTAAAATTAACAACAAAGTAATTGATACACTTATATGAATAAAATGTTTTAGATTGATTAAATGTAAAATTAATATGTTTCCTACTGATTCTCTCAATAATGTGATGTTATTCAGAGTATAAACATCATCAGCCACTAAGTCAAGTATAAAAAGATTAAGGATAGGTTTAACCTAATCCACTCACAATACCACTCTAAACTTTCACACTCTATCATCTTATAAAAATCTTAGAATAGTAAGTAAAACATGTACTTTAATCACCCCCTCATGGAAATCCATCTCTATAAATTTTATAGATGACATGGACTATGCCTACGCTTGCATCATAGTAATCCAACATACCTGGTTTTTTCTACTTATCTATTCCTAGGCTCCATATAACACCAGATATTAACTATATATATCAACTCTATGTGCATTAAATGAAGACTATGTTTATTAAAAATATCTTATTATTATTTTAAAGATTTTAAAAATCATTAGTATTCTGTATTTAATTTTCGCCATCAATCCATAACTTTAGGAATTAGCCAGCTATGAAGAACAACTGGAGCAAACAAATTTTTTTTTAATAACATGAAAGAAAGAAAACAAAGAAGTAAAGATATCACCCATTAGTTTAACGTTCTCCTCTACACTACTCATTGAGCTTATATATTTTCTTCTATAAACATTAACCAAATACTCTAAAGAAGTGGATCTAATGCTCCATGAATTTCCTTAGTTGTCACTCATAAGGAAATTTTTAAGAGACACTCCAAATTCTAAATTATACTAAGGGACTGAACTCCCCTACTTGTTGAGATAGTTGCAACATATTTTTTTTATTATTGATATTCTTACAACATGTATGTTTTTTATTATTCCAAATATTATAGTTTTTAATTACAATTTCTCTTAACATATTTTGAATGTATTATTTTGTTATTTATGTGTACTAACATTTCAGAAAAATCATACTCTGGATTGTTGAAGGCTTCAAATCAAATCAATTTAGGGTTTATTATAAATGAAGACTATTTTTTTAATTTTATTAAGTCTAAGAAAATGTGAATGTAATGGAGTAATAGTGTACACACACACTTGGGGAGAGTTTAAAATCTATAATTTTTAAACTGATTATATTGTTTGAAGTCATTTTATACAGGATGATTTGTTCAGTTATTTTTCCCTACGACCGGTCAATCTAATAGAAGGTAGAAAATTTTCTTAAGTATGGATCGTACTGTACGATATTTCATTTGTACGTATGCCATCCATACTATGAATTAGACGAGTCAATTTTCATCTAAATGAACTTAAAATCGTTCTGACTAGATCGTACCGTACAATGTCATCATCGTATGTACGCCAACTAGTGTATGAGTTGGATGGTTCCTTTTTTGTCCTGATGAATTAAAAGTTTTTTTAAAAGGATTATACTGTATGATGTCGTCATCGTACGTACACCGTCCAGTGTACGAGTTGGATGGGTCCCTTTTTGTCCCGATGAACTTCAAACTTTTCTGAACTAATTATACCGTATGATGTCGTCATCATACGTACACCGTCCAGAGTATGAAAATGTAGGGTTCCTCATTGTCCCGATGAAGATGAAAAGTTTTGTAACTATTTGTATAGTATGAACTTGGTTCGTACTGGGAGATCATCATGTATAAAACAATTTCATATTGTTTCACAGCAGGTTCATAAGCAACCGTTTATAAACTATTAGTACATACAAACATACGATCGTACATGCTCAAAATGTAAAATTTTTATTTTCTGGATATTTTTTGTGTCTTACATATAAAAGCTCTTTTAAAACTAATGTAAAAAAATCCTTCATGATTTTTCAAGAGCAAGTGAAAGAGTGCATTTGGGAGAGTGTTTGAGAGAGATTTCTTATAAGAAAAGTGTGAAGGGTTCATAAGGTTACTCAAAGGTAAGGATCTATTTATGGTTTTGGTTGCAATTCTTCTTTTCTTCTTTCCAACTGCTTGAAGGAAGATCTTTGAAGTTAGATGACGGTGCCCTACCGACACTTGGAGAGTGTGAATAGATGACCATACTCTACCGACACTTGGAGGGTGAGAAAGGATGACGATTCTCTATCGACGCTTAGAGAGTGTGAATAGATGATGGTTCTCTATCGACACTTGGAGGGTGTGAAAGGATAACGATTCTTTGCCAACACTTATAGCATGTGAAACGATGACGATTCTTTGCTACACCGGTGATTGGTGGAAGAGAGGTTTTGTATAGGCTTCTACACCTTGTTGTGGGGGCAAAATGATAGTTACTTTAGTAATAGTGCAATACCTTAAGAAGGAGTCTTCATGAAGTGGAAGTAGGTCGTGTTTGACCGAACCACTAAAAATTTTTGTGTCTTTTAATTTCCATATTATTTTCTATAATATAATTATTTTGGTTGAAAAGCTTACTTTTAGATTAAAATATAATTAGTAAAAAAGTTTAAAAGGTTTTCTATTTAAAAATCCAAGAGAAATTTTTAAATTACCAATTCACCCCCCCCCCCCCCTCCTCTTGTTTAGCCTTGGGACAATAGCTTAGGTTTAATAACCTATACGAAATCAACACTTCTAATATAACAAATAGACTATCCATAGAAAAATATAGAAAATGAATTATGGCATTGTGCTACTCAATACACTTGCAATGCGCCACCCATAAAATGAACTAACACCATATGACTTAATGGATTTCTCTATTGTCGTGCTTACTTACATGGACCCACTTTTAATGAAGCACTGCTTTGCTGGAAGATAATTATTTAAAAATTAGCAACTATAGAACTATGGTGTTACTAACATTTCAGCATTAAGAAGTCCACATAACTCTCATCTAACCAAGTGGCGATGGATTTTGGTGTAGTATCATTGTATAGATAGAGATTGTTCTTTCTAGCGTTGAATCCTCTAAAATTGTGGCTCTATAGTGCTGACTTCTGAAACATTGTGGTACTATCAAACAGAGATTTGGCAATGCCATGTCTATATTTGGTTGCTCCAATGATGTCAATGATGGCATTGTGGTTGTATCATGTCTGTCATCGCGGTGTTGTGCCATCTTTGAAAGGATTTATAATCTCCTATTTTTTCTTACAGAAACATAACTAAAAATATGTTTTCACTGACAAATTAACACTTAAAATATAACATTATTTACACTTATCAAAATTTCCCTTGCTTAAACTCTTACTCATCATCAAGTAAATAAATGTTTGTAATTTTAATCAAGTGATTAACCAAAATAAAAAATAAAATTCTTAAATTACTATAATGTAGGATAATGCATCACTATCTAGAATTAGTAAAATTGAATCAAATATAAATTTCTAGTTTAAAAAAATAATAATATTTATACTTGATCAATCATTCTTGTAATTACCTAATTGAAATTATATGCTATATATTTAATCACTAACTTTTTAATATTGTAGTTTTAATAATTTGATATGGTTATAATTAATTAAAATTATACTTTCATTAGTTCGTCATCCCTTGCATTAGATCCCTCATCTTATCCTTTATAATTTTTTGTATAAGATTGCATTTCAAATCTTTAAGCTTTCACTGATACCAATTTTTGAATGTACTAATCTTCTTCTTTTGAAAATTTTCATTTATTTTTCTATTAAGAAGTTTTTGTACTTCTTTTTCTTCTTTTTGTTTTTCTTTTTTGGAGTACAAAATTAGTGATTTTTAATATCAGCTTTTCTTTTAGGATTATCATACAGCCGAAATGATTTTAATGTATGGTCTTAATTGTATTTCTAATTCCTTTCTCAAGTTAACTATGATTTCAATTTTTAATCTACTCATATCTAATTTTTAATCGTAATTATTCATTTTATAATTTTTAAAAGTTAAATTCATAAAGGTCAAACTTATAAATTCAAATCAGGACAATAACTCAAATGGTTGAATGCGTTAAGTATTAGATTTTACAACTTATGAAGTATAAATAGAGTTCATTCAAACTAGGACATGTGGTTTTATTATTATCCTAATTTTTAATCATTTTTATTAATCATTTTTATAAGGTTTAATTAAATAATTAGAATTTAAAAGTATCGAAAGAATAATAATAATTTAAACATGACAAAAATTTACTAATATGTAAATAAACACATAAACAAACACTAGAAACACATGCTTTAATATTCATGATAAAAGTGTATTAAATATGTATTAGAAAGAAAATAAGACAAATCATTAATAACATAACACAATTCTAAGATAACTAGTGCATATGGTACCCCTCTTTTAACAATGACTCTCAAGGCCAAAATTTTCAGTTAAGTTCAACTACATAAACCAACATCTCCTAAATAGTTCCTTTTCTCCTACAAAAGAATATACTATAACAACAAAAATGCATAGACAACCTTAAATTTTCTTTACTCAGCTAATCACGTGGTTTCAGTACATACCCATTGACTTTGATGGTTTCCAAAGTTTCCTTGTCATGAACCATGATAACACCATTAAGAAAAATTCTACTAATAGTGAAAGGACCAATCCATTCAGATTTGATTTTTCCATGGCAATAGTTTTCCTTTTAGGGGCTGTTTGTTTTCTTGAAAAGAAAATATAGTTTAAAGTAAATGCAATGTAAAGTTAATGTAGTGCATTTTGAATACTTTGAGCCTGTTTGGTTGTCTGCAAAATAAAAGCAGGAGAATTGTGTCCCTTGTTTGGTTAGGTATTTCTAGAGTAAAGTAAAATCATTTTTTTTAA
Source organism: Dendrobium huoshanense (assembly GCA_016618105.1). NCBI lineage: Eukaryota > Viridiplantae > Streptophyta > Magnoliopsida > Asparagales > Orchidaceae > Dendrobium > Dendrobium huoshanense. The sequence goes on along the minus strand of CM028351.1, from coordinate 33,370,892 downwards.
TAATTTATTTTGTCATTAAAACTAGTGTATTTATAATAATTAATATTATTTTGTGTTATAAAATATAATCAGTATATTCATTTATTGTATTATCTTATTATAATTTTTTATTACAAGATATAAAATTTTGTTTTGTATTAATTTAGCAGTGTGCTGCAATAGATGAAAATATACTTGTGATAAAGGAAAATTTTAATCTTAAATTCTTTTAAAATTTTTAATTTTTATTTTTGAAGTATTGTTTTTTACAAAAAAATTACAAAAAATTAAATTTTCAAACTAGTTTCTTTCTTTAATTTATCGATAAAAGCAATTGTTTTCAATTAGCAATCAATAAATCACATTATTCTCATTCATAATATGTAAACAACATTAATGAAAAGTACAATTAAAAAACAAAAGATAAAACAATATGCATTTTTCGTAGTTATAATTTCAACAAATTAACACGAAACATTTTTTAGTGATAACAACTCAATAAATATGTCAATCTTCAACAACTTAAATCAGTTTCCTAGCTCTTTACGCATCCATCTAGCCTTCGACTCTGTAAGGTTTGAAAGAAAAGATGGTATCACTGTAAGAATTTTTGATAAATTATCATATATCGTATCAACCTCTTCTTCTGAGAAGCCAAGAATATTTGTTAACTCAGACATCAATTCAGTATACATATTTTGATTTTTTTTTTGTGATGTTATTGAGCTCTTGATAGCGTTAGCAACTTCATTCACACTATCAGCCATCAAACAAATACAATCACAAATATTTTGATCAATAGTAGATGTCTTAGACTTCCTTTATACGCCACCACCTATACCAGATGAAGGCATCAGTTTCTTTGTTGTTCCAGTATACTCTTCTATAACTTGCATATCAGACTACTCAGTTGGCATTGATCCATCTGCACCAACATCTATAAATTGTGAGGGTTCATCATCTCTTAAATGTATTTTTTGAGTTCTAAGTGGAGTTTGAGAATTTCCAAATTTCTCCCACTCTCCAGTTGCATGTCCAAGACCACATACTATCTCCAACTCTACATAATTTGCAATTGCAATATTTAATTAAGCAGCATCCTTGGGAAAAGCCTATAAGGAATAAAAAAATAAGTTATTAGCCCCAAAATATTAATTTAAATTATGTGCTTAAAGTAATACATGAATATGTGATGTATAGTCTTCTTGACCCATCACTATATTTTTTTTGTTTCATCTCAAGATACACCTGATTTTCATTTTAACTCCTGAATATGAATCCACACACTTCTTTGATGCCTTATTTGGCTCTTGCATTGCTCACCTGTCACCTCTATTCTAAACTTCTCTTTTATTTTATATTCTGCGCCTTGATAACCAAAGTATTTGAATCCTTTTTTTTATCGAAATGCATATCGCATTAGAAACTAGAAAAGAACAAATACAAACTACTCATGTGATAGAATCCTATCACAGTCCTCCTTTAACAAATCAAAGAATAAAGGAGGAACCTTATTGCAATCTAACACATCCCAAAAGAAATCACCTTCTAATGCATGGTTAGCAAAAAAATTAGCAAACTCATTACAATTTCTATTAACAAAGTGAAAAAGAGTCTTACCAAATCCTTCCAAGAAAGAAAAGTCATCCAAACCTTCACAGTAAATTTTTCGGAAATGCCCATCCAATTCCTTCTTCAAGTAGTTGATAATATTGAGATTATCACTCCCAATAATGATACCTTTTGCATCTAACATCCACTCCATGATTACCATCTTCAAGGAACGGAAGGCCAATAACTCCAAGAAGCCAAAATCCCAATGAGTACAAGAGTATCCGAAGGCAGATAAGAATCTCCCATTGGAATCTCTAAAAGTTCCACCAACCCCTCCTTTGCTGTTTCTAGAAAGAGCAGCATCAATGTTCACTTTAATCCATCCTGGGGGAGGGGGTGCCAAAAAGAAAACAGCTGTTCTTGCTGATTAGCACTCCAGTGATCCAAGATCAGATTAAAATTTGTATTAGAAGCATAGCTGATAGCATTAGCTTCTAAATAGTTTAAGCTAAGCTCTTGTTGCCATGTTTAACTAAATTCCAACTTTTCTAAGACCAATAGATCATAGAACATTAAATCTTAGCAATGAACATGTTCTCCACAGCTAAACGCCCTAGTTTAGCTCTACACTCAGTGGCTGAAGAGAATTTAGGAACCAGAAATCCCCAGTTATTCAACAGCCCGAAAATTTGTTGAACTTTCAAATAACTATCCATTACTTGATCTGCATTTTCTTCACTTACACATCCCCTAGGACAGGAGTTATGCCCAATAAATCTACGGTACATCAAAAACGAATTAGTAGGTAAGGAATTGTTGAAGAGTCTCTACCAAAAGCATTCCACTCTAGAATTCAATTTTAACTTTTTTAACCACTTCCCATAATCTACCTCCATGTATTCCTCATTATTGTAAGACAAAGCCATTGCTGAAATACTTTTTCCAGAAAACTTGTAAGCCAATTCCAATTCATTCTCACCCATCTCAGGGTAAATTATAATATGGGAAATAAGCTCCACCAGAGATTCTCCAAAGAAATCCAAGAGAATATCTTTATTCCAAGTTCCATTGGAAATGAAAAATTCAATGGGAGGAAAGTCAAAGTTACCTACCATAATAAAAGTAGGCCATTTACTTAATCTCCTATCAAGGATCCAAGAATCATCCATGATATTAATTGCTTTTCCAGAAGCAATCTTCCACCTAGTAATATTATGCAAAAATTGAGCTCCACTTGACAGGATTTTAAAAGCAACTGAGCTATTATACTTACCAGAATAATCCCAGATTTTCATACCGTATTTGGTTCTTAGAGATTTAATCAATAAGGAATCATCATTTTTCATCAAGTTCCAAGTTAGTCTGGACCTGAGAGGACCGGCAATATTAATCATTGAGCTGACACCTTGACCTCCTTCCTTCCAGCTTTTACAAAGGTTGTCCCAAGCTACATAATGAAGACCATGTAAACCACCTTGCTTATCCCAAATAAAGCTTCTACAAGCTTTATCCAATTTCTTCAAGATACTCATTGGAACCAAAGAATGAGTGGTAAAGAATACCGGAAGAGCAGCCAACACAGATTTGATCAATACCATCCTCCCTGCAAGAGAAATAGACTGCTTACCCCAAACGTTTAGCTTAATAGCAGATTTTTCCAATATAAAATTGAAATCAGAAGCCACAATCCTCCTAAGAGCCATCTTTATCCCAAGATAATTAAAATCTTTAACAGCCTTGTAATTCTAAATCTTAGTTATAGCCTTCCTGTTGCAACTCTTCACCGATTTACCATACAAAATCATAGATTTCTGTTCATTAACCTTCTGACCCGTACAGTTACCAAAATCCGAAATAATCTTCTTATACTTCTTCATATTTTTAATAGAAGCTTCAGAAAATAAAAGGATGTCATTGGCATACAAAAGGTGGGATATCCTTGGAGCATTCTTCGAAATTTTAATGCCCAAATCATTACCTCTAAAAGAAAGATCATCAGTCAAAACCTGAAAGCGGAGGATAAAAAGATAAGGAGAGAGAGGGAAACCTTGTCTGAATCCGCTTTTAGCTTTGATACAACCAATGATCTCACCATTCACCAAAAAAAAAATTCAGGATTCTCCACACATTCCATGAGGAGATTCTGAAATTTTCTTGGAAACCCGTATCGATCCAAAACCATCCTTAAGGAGTCCCAAGCCATACTGTCATAGAATTGCTCCATATCAATTTTGAGATCCACCAACCCTTCGTTAGCCTTTGAGAATATAAGTTTATTACAAAGCTCATAAGCTAATAAAATATGAGAAGATATAGATCTTCCCTTAATAAAGGCAGCCTGAACATCTGAAACAAGCCCTTTGATGACTCTCAATAGCCTATTCATCAGCATTTTGGCAATTAATTTGTATAAGGTACAACAAAGGCTAATGGGCCTAAAACTGGACGGGTGAACTGGATTAGGAATTTTTGGAATAAGTACTACCAATGCCTCTTTCCAAGCAGGACAAATCTTCCCTGTTTGAAAAAATTGATTGATTGCCATCCACACTTCATCACCTAACAAATTCCAATAATTTTTAAGAAAGAATAAGTAGTTTCGTCCATCCCAGGAGAAATATTCCTACTGCAATTCTGAATTACCATATCCAATTCAGACTTATTGAAATCATTCTGTAGCATCAAAACCTTTGCATCAGATAAGATTTTCGAATTAGGAGGCCATCCCTCCAAATTACAATTTTGTCTTCTCCACTTATTCTTAAAGAATTCAAACAAAATACTTTTAATCTCAACCTGATCTTCAACTAGCACTCCATTACCATTCTTCAGTTGACGAATAGTGTTGCCCGACTTCCTGCCATTTGCAACCCAGTGGAAGAAATTGGAGTTCATGTCCATCTCTTGAATCCATTTAACCTTAGCTCTTTGTCTCCACCATGTGTTGATTATCACCAATGTCACATTAAAAAGATTGACTTTAGATCTTAACAACATCAATTTATCCATGGACAACCCCATATCAGAGGATTCTTCAAGCTGAAGAAATGTAATATCCTTCTTCAATGATTCTTTAAGCACCATGAAGTTCTTCAGTTTAGCCTTGCTCCAATGATACAAAGCCTTCAAAACTCTTTACATTTTACATTGACCACTTCCATAGCATCACCTCTAGCCATTTTGCTCCAGGTCTTCTTAACAATTGCTTGAGAAGATGGAAAAGAGGCCCACACTTCCTCATATCTGATCAGCCTGCAATGCTCCATCAGATCATTAAAATTTCTGAGAACAATCGGGCAATGGTCCGAAGCAATTCTCTCCAAGTATCTCACAGTAGCTTTCTGTATGACTTACAATGCTCTAGTAATAAGGAGGAACCTATCCAGCCTCTCAAGGATCCGAGCATTCCCGATTTTATTGTTACACCACATGAATCTTGGTTCGACCAAACCCATGTCATGAAGATCCATCTTTGTCATGAAATTAGACATTTCTTGGGGTCCATTGGAGAACGAGAACTTCTTCCCTCCCCTCTTCTCACTTTGAGCTAAAATACAATTAAAATCACCTCCAACTACCATAGGTGTATTCATATCCCCATACTCTTCTAACTGATTCCATAACTGTCACCTTTCATGGAAGTTTTTGTTGCAATAAACAGTCGCAATCAACCAATTACTTTTGTTAAAAATGTCAAGACTCCCAACCACACATCGGGAGGAAGACCGAGCAAATGTGAAATTAGCTAATTTAGTCTTCCACAAAACCATAATACCTCCCGAAGCACCATCAGAGGGATGTAAGAAAAAATCCCACTCATCACCTAAAAACTTATTAATCTCAACTTTATCTAAAGTAGAGATTTTAGTTTCTACAATGCCAACAAAAAACACATCCCATTTTTTAACAAAATCCTTCAAGTAAAGAGAAGCCTCTCTCTTATTGGCTCCTCTACAATTCCAAAATGCTAAAAAGGTCATTTTGGATAAGACGTGGGAGGCAACCCACTCTTCCCTTTAATATAACCTTCAAATTTTTTCCTAGAAGAATTGTTCAATGGCCCAAGATGCTTCATCTCTTTTGACAGTTTGGGCTTATGGTTTCGAAAATTAATCTTGTCCAAGCCTATTTTCTTCAAACCTTGAGGTAATTCCTCAATTAATATTTCAGTGTTCGGAAGAACTTCATTACAGGCAACAATTTCTGACCCGATCTCACCTTCTTCTAATCCATCATCCACGACCGCCAAATCTGCTTCTTTCTCAATCAGAAAATCAAAACTATTCGGATGGACAGGAAAAGCCTCAGGAACAGATTTAGCAGACGCAACATTAACAGCATTATCATGATCCTTGAATACCCCTTCTTTCTAATTAACCTCCTGCACCCCCTTCAACATAGTAATACCAAATACAACAGCCTCCGCTACTTCTTCCACTGTGTTACCAAAAGTAACAGGTAGATCTTCAAAGTTATCATTCTTTGCAACCCAATCTCCCTTTTGTCCTTTATTGATTTCCACCATATTATTTTTAGGAACAAAATTCATCTTCCACCGTCTGTTTTGCTTAATATGTATCCTTGGCCCATACTTAGCATTCTCATTTTGTTCATCAATCTCAGGCAAAACAGAGTTCCCATCTTCAACCGCTGGAGCAGCATCCTTCACTGGAGGGTTCCCCATCTTCTTGCAACCACTTAACAGGTGCCCGATTTTACCACAATTGAAACAAAAATTCAAGATTTTTTCATACTCCACAGCTTGAAAGAACCTCCCTTTCGGTCCATCCACCCAAATACCCGTGGGAAGTTGCTTGTCTAAATTCAGCCGAACACAAACTCTTGCGAACTCTCGTCTTCCCCACTGAAACATATCTCCAACTATAAGCAAAGGCGGGCCAATCAACGAAGTAATCCTGGCAACATTAATCACATCCCAACAGAACAAAGGAAGATGCGGCAGTCTAAGCCAGACCGAGGAGGTTAAACCCTTCAAAGAAGTAGTAGAGAATTTAGCACTCCATTTATCCAAACCAATAATGTGTCCATTGACAAACCATGGACCTCTAGAAATCACCTTCTCCATAACTTCTCCTGAGAAAAAAGAACATAGAACCCATCCCGATCCAAGGATCATTAGGTGAAACTTCCCAAATTGAGACCACTGGCATCTTAGTTCCACGGCTATAATCTGAACAGGAATTTCCTTCCCGAAAACCTTAACAACAATGGAATTCTGGAGCTTCTCAGAATTCTCATTAATCTTTGGTTCAAACAACTTAATAGCTTTTCCATCTTCAGACAGAATCGATTCACCTAGTGGCATTTCCACCTTAATAAACGGACATTTTTTCCAAGGATTCCTCAATGGATCAATCTTTCCCAAATTCAAATTAACAGATAATTTTTGGACATTTTCACGAACATCCAATGAGCACTGCACATTTTCTTGGACTGAAGGGTCTTCCATATCAACCTTCCCAAATCTGTTGACGAATATCTTCAACCCAGAAGATGAAGATTCCAATTCTCTCCTGCCATAATCCTGAATAGACGACGGAGATTCCATATTAGACTCGTGAGCCACTTGTTTACCTTTACCAGGTTCCAGAGTCAAAACCTTTCTCAATTCTGCTGTAGATTCCTTGATGACCAAAGCTCCATTATTACAAGTTTTAGGAAAATCGTCTAGAACTCCAAGAACCAATCCAAGCAGAGGCGAAGCAAGCCTCCCACTAGGATCAACTATTCTCCGGCGACCAGAGAAGGAAGCCGAATGGCCGATCAAAACCTCTTCGGTGATGCTGCCTGGCAAACCGAAATTCAAACTTTCTTGAAAATAGAGTTTTCTCTCTTTAGAAAAACCGGGACTCTCTCTCTCTCTTTTGTGTTGTTTGAAGCAATCCAGTTATCCACTCATGTTTTAAGCTCCATAAAAAATTTTTCCTCGTGGGCTTCAAATTATCGTTCATCTCTGTTTGTGATGAATTCATTCTCCCTTACATAAAATATGATAAATATTTTTTAGAAGTAGTATGCATATATTTGGAGCCAGCTGAAACAACTAAAAAAATTGAAAAACTATCTTATAAATACAAATCAAGATGAGTTTACAAATAACACATATGAGCTGCAAGTTCATATAAATAAATCTGAGTCTTCTATTTTCTTAAGTTTTATAGACATCTGTATGAAGTCATTTAATAAGTCACAATCTATTAGGTATCTATTTCAGAATATCTAGCAAAAATTCTATCAATAAAGAGTAGTCATATGGGAAGCTCGGTGGCAAATTAGCAAAGGCCAGTGGAGCTTAATTGACGTTTGGAACTGGTAAGTGATTTATAAGTGGGGCTTCAAGAATTTCTTTTGGTATAAAAAGATAAGTACAAAGTTACCCAGAATTTTCTTTTTGGTATCAAAAGATAATTATTAAGTTACCCAGACTTTTTCGTAGCATTAAGAATAAATAACATGGTGAGGGTAAATCAGCCAAATTGAAGCTCTCGGGCAAATTCATAAGGCTACAGAAGATGAAATTGAAAAGAGGGAATCGGAAAGAGAAAGTGGAGGATGAAGATGGTTGAAGAAATAGTCTATATAGCTTGCAGTACCTTAAAATAAAATTATGGCAGCACTCTCTCCACTCCTGATTAGAGGGCCATGCATATTACCTCACTCTCATCTCAAATGCAAGATGACGCTCACAATTTTTCCCTATAGTTAAATGAAAAAAGTGGTATGCAGACTCCTTCCAAGACTATTCAAAATCATATTAAGAGAAGATACTAAGAAGAAATTAAAAAAAAATTTTCATTATGTAAGTCAAATGACCAAGAGCTACTTGGAATTAAAATGATAATAGCCTAGTTGAAGCTCGTATAATTTTTGGTAATCATCATTGCATCCATAGTTTTTTTTAGTACATCCAAAAGGTAAAAATAATTGATATAGGAAACACATTGTAAGGGGTTCCATACAAAGAATCCAATTCTTATCAAGCCAGTGTAACTCCTAAGCCAATAATAGAAAATTTCCATGAAATGTCAGAGAATTGATTAACACAATCTAATCTAAAATCGAAATATAGCCTCTAGCAAAATATATATTTCATAACCCAATTGTACCCCCAAAAGTAGCAAAAATGAAACACAGTGATGGTTGTATCCAAGAAATATAAATCATAAATAAATGTAAGAGGCACAATCAAATAAAATCCATGTGTGATCCCACAAGTTTATAGCAGCTAACCCAGCAATGCTACCAAAAAAGATAATAAAAGCAAAGCTTGAGAATGGAGCCATCCTAACTATATGAAGTCATATGGGAATGGAGCGCTGAATCTGCTCCACTCTGAGTTTCTAATTGATTCTAGATATGTTTTTTAGTGTAGTATATGTTTTCCATCATATATCTTGAGCACAAATCAACATTGTGATATGCTAATTTTTTTAAAACAAAATCAGCTTAAAATTTTTCTAAAACAGGGTTTTAAAAATGTTCTACGGCACTTTGAAGAAAAAAAATTATTGTAATAGCTGATACTAAAAAAATTTGAGCAACATCATGCTTCATAACAAACACCTATAATCAGTTCTGAATGTAGCAACATATATCGAGCTCGTGGGCAAACACTGCAATGTTGTAATATAAAAACAAACTATAGATGCTTAGCGAGCTAATTTCTCTAAATGATAGAGCATAAATTTATCACTATAATGTAACTTCCCATACCAAATTAATTGCAGAGATGCATACGCAGGGGCGGAACCCCATTATGGCTAGGGGGGGCAACTGCCCCCCCTCAAAAAAATTTTTTTTTTTTCATTACACTATTAATTAGGTATTTTTTTATCTTTAGGCAATTGCCCCCAATATAACTAAATATATTGTGTAGATGTCTTATTGCTAGGGAATGATGAACAAAATACAAAGAGAAATAGTAAATCAAAATCTGTTATGGGGGTGCTGCCCCCAGAAACCCCCACAGGAGCGCTGCCCCTTGACCCCGCAACCTGACCGGGCAGGTCGAATCTCGCCATGGGGCACTGCCCCCTTGGACCCCGACATATATGTGAACAGTTACTATAAGTTTGCCCCCCTGAAAATTATGGCTGGTTCCGCCCCTATGCATATGTAGATTGTTTTAAATATTATATGCCTCAAGAGAGTCGGAAACAATATTCTATGACTCAAAGGTTCAGTTTATGGGACAAACTACCTCACACATCTAATTGATTCATTATTCTTGCCAACTGAATTATGAAATTTTTTAAATTCACTTGAATGTAATTACAGAATAAAAAAATTCCCTTGAATGTCACCAGCTTCATTGTTAAAAGACCATTCATGTTACCTTCAGCAATAAACACTCAGAAAGGATAAAACAAATGAACAAACACCATCAATTAGGAATATTCCTTTGCAATTAATAAAATGATTCAAGCAACAATAAAATATAAGAAGACCCTTGAAAGTTATAACCCATTCAATCACAGCAGCGACTTCAAAAATAGATTAACAACCCATTTCAGCATTCCACGACACTTAACAATTATGCAAGTCAGAAACACAAAATATATATTTCAAATCATATAATTATTAAAATATGCAATAATAAATATAAAGATTTTAGATTCACAAAAAAAAAAAAAAAAAAAAAAAAAAAAATCAGAATTGAAAGTTTGAGGCAAGTAAGCAAAAAATGGTTTCACAAAGCCCCTCAAATGTCTTGCACTTACCTGCACCGAGACTTTTCATGAGACTTTAAACAAAATACACTCAAAAGGGATCAAAAGAAATAACAAGTAAATTCCGTCATCCTAAAAATCCTCATTTGAGATAAATCACAAAGTAGAAATTAGTAAATTATAGTTTAATTCATAAAAAGGAAATCAACATATCTAGTAGCCATCATTTTGCATGCAAGTCCACATGAATTGAGCAATTTCATCTCTTTTATATAGCCATTCTCGAGAATCATCTACAGCGGATTGATCTCCTCTTCTACAGTGACTTCTCGTAGCTCATTCATCCTCAGATTGAATAAAATTATTGCCACATTATGTAACTATCCAGTTATGCAGTATGCGACAAACAAGCATAATTTCAACTTAAGTTTGAAGAGGAAAGTAGGGTTCACATTTTATAATTGAGAAATGATTCTTTAAGGAACCAAATGCATGCTCAACAATTATGCATAATGAGGAATGATGTAGATTAAAAAGTTCCTTAGAATTTGTAGGCTGAATAGAACTGAACTCCTTCATGTGATATCTTGTGACACGATATGGGGAAATAAAACCATTTCGTGTGGAGTAGCAACCATCAGACAAATAATATTTACCTATTGGGACACATAAACCATCTAATCTTTCTAATGCATTTTTTAGTATTGCTGTGTCATGAGCAGATCCTTCCCAACCAATAAGCACGTATGTGAACCTCAAATCAAAGTAAACTGCTGCTAAAACATTTGACTTTTATTAATAATCTAGTAAAATCTATTTGATTTCTCTTTATTAATACAGAATAATTCCTGTGACGATTGGAAATCACCTCTGTCAATCATCCTGTACAGCTATCATGATACATTACAGTTAGTTTATTTCAACATGATCATCTAGTACGATATGAATATCGTACAGTATGATTAGTACAAAAATCATGGCTTTCTTTAGTACGACCATTTATATGACCAAATATCATCTCTTCTTATTGTAAGCTACAATCATGATTATATAGTATGATCGCTATTATGAATTAAATTGTGATTTAATTTTGTATACTAAAAATCATATTGTATAGTAGGATTAGTTCAAAATTTAATTTTCAAAAATATTACTTAATTTTTTTGGCTGCTAGGGTTTTCAAATCGTACATAATCATATAATATGATTTCAATCATATAGTACAATTAGTTCACAAAAACTAACTGTTTAATTTGTCGTTGAGCACATTCTCTCTATAACTGATTGTGTAAGATGATTGTAAGTCATACAGTATGATTAGTATAAAAAAATAACTTAAATTTTTTTTGACACCCCCTATGTGTGTACACAATCACCTAATTATAGATACTCTTATGTGGATAGTCACAAGAAATACAAAATAAAAATACAAAATTAAAAACTTTTTTACTTGACATCATATTCCATCCAGTCCTGAGCTTCCATTAACCTTGAGCAGTGTATATTTTACCTGCAAAGTTAATGCTCATAAATAAAAGGTATATCCAAAATATTTACTAAGAAGAAATAACAATTCTATCAAAAATATTTGTCACCATTAAATTCACAAACTATGTATACTGGATTGTAATAAGTAATGGATACACTTATATGAAAAAAAAAAAACTATTTTGGATTGATGAAATATAAAATTAATATTTTTCCTACTGAATTTCCAAATAATGTGATATTATTTAGAGTATAAGCATCATCGACCAATAAGTCAAGCGTAGTACAGGTTAAATGCATTCCACTCTCAATAACAGTCTAAACTCCCAAAATTGATCACCCTATGAAATTATAGAAGAGTAAGTAAAGTTAGTACTTTTAATTAGCTCCTTTTGACAATCCATCTCTATGAATTTGATAAATGACAAGCACTATGCCAATACTTGCATCATACCAATCCAACATACCTAGTTGTGTCTGCTTTCTTATTCCTTGGCTCCATATTACACCTGATATTAATTACACTTTTGACCACTATACATATTAAATGAAGAACATATATATTAAAAATATCATACAATTAATTTAAACATCAGAAGAAATCATTAGTATTCCTTTTTTAATTTATGCCATCAATCCAAATCTTTGAGAATCAGCTAGCCATAGAGAATAATCAAAGCAAACTCATTTTTATTAATTACATACAATAAAGAAGGTATAGAAGAAAAGATATTACTAAATGGCTCAACATTCTCCTCTATACGCCTCCTTGAATGTACATAATTATTTTCACAAGCACTGACAAAACTCTAATGAAGTAGATCTAGTGCTCTCTGAGTTCTCTTAGTTGTCACTCTTAATGAAATTTCAGAGAGACACTCCAAAGTCTGAATTATATTAAGTGACCAAACTCCCCTACTAACATAACAAATGAACTATTTATAAAAACAATACAAAAAAGGGATTATAGAGCCATGGTGCTTGAAACACTTGCGATGCAAAGCCCATAAAATGAGCTAATGTCACAGTGCTAAAGGGTTTTCTCTACTATAGCTCTTATTGACATGGACTTACTATTTAATGAATTGATGTATCACATTGCTGGCAGATCATGGCTTAAATTACTACAACTATAGAGTTGCAATCTTATTGATGTCGGAGCACTTTGAAGTCCATGTGGTACTCCTCTAACTCAATGGAATTTTTATTTTGTGTCATGATGTTTTATAAATAGAGACTGGCTTTGCAACACTGATGCCTCTAATGCTTCAGCACTAGGATATTTGGTTGGGCTTTGCGGCATTAATTCCTTCAATATTTTGGAGCTGTCAAAAAAAGACTAAGTGCCGCCACGTCATATTTGTGCGCTCTAGCATTGCCAAGGATAGCCCTACAACGGTATTATATTTGATGTCACGGTACTGTGTCATACTTGAAATTTTGTCCAATTTCTATATTTTTCTTGCATAAATACAACTAAAATAACACATTTTCACTAACAAATTAACACCTAAAAAATAACCTTATTTACACTTTTTAATTAGCTACTAAACTTATTGGAAGCGTAGAATAGCCTCCATTATTTCTCATACGGCATTTTTAAAACATTTTTGAATGAATCTAAAACATGAAACAAAATATCTTATTTATAAGCCTTTTTCAACACTAGGTAACATAGGAAAGATTTAGTAGCCCTTTCAATGTATTACATGAATTGATTAGTAATCCAAATAAATGTGAATTAAAAAAACGTTTTGGGTATTAAAAGATTTAAAATTTTAGATAGGTCATTTAAGATATGTTGAGTGATCATGAAATTAAATAAATTTTCTATAATGCTGGCTTTGTTAGTTAATATAATACACCTACCCATTATAGGGCCTTAAACAAATCTTTTTAGTTATTGTTTAATAATCTTTAAAGTGATTAATGGAGCATGATAAATGGCCCAAATATTAATCTAGTCGCACTAGTCGCATAAAAAAATAATTTTTTTTTAATTACTTTGACATGTTTAGCCATTGAGATGTCCAAGGGATTAATAGCCAGATATTTGTGTGTTAGAGAAAAATTTCCTTTTCTTGACTTCAAAGTACTTTCCATTTCTTACTTATATTTTAAGATGTTGTTTTTTTTATGAATGGAACATTCACCATTTATGATAACGTGGCTTCTCGTATGCCGCAACATTTTTTAGGTTATTTTAGAAGTTCTTATGAAATCATAAAAAAGTCCTATTTCATTGAGATATTTTGGCTAACTTGCACTTTATGTATCAATGAACAATCTACTTCTCCATATTCACATAACTATTACTGAGTTTTATTTAGCTACTCAATTGAATCCTTCAACTACTAATATATGAGTGGATAGTAGAAAAGTTCCTAAGAATATGAGTAAGAGTGGTCCCCGCCATAATTTGATAAAAATATATCTCATCTAACACTTCCTTTTCGTATCTATCAATGAAACACAAAGATTTACTATGTTAATGCTTCAATTTTAACATGGTCTACGAGCCCTTAAAAGCACTTTCCTTTGACAAATTGAGCAATGAATTGCTTTTTGACCTTGATAAATGAAGTGATCATTCATAGTGGCTTCCAGTAACTTGCCTACAAAACATGATTAATATATAATATAAATTCTTATTTAAAGTAAATTAAATGACATGTTGGAACTTTCTTCAACTTGTAGAAATTATTGAAGCTGAATTTATCCATGGAAGATACCTAACTAGACTAGTAGGTATATTCGGTGAGTTGGAACATGTATATAAGAATGGAGAGCATCGAAAGAGTAAAGAAATAGTTATCAATCTCAAGTAGGTAAAGTATCCACTACTAGTGGAAGAAAAATCGTATAGTCATTACATAATAGTTCCTCTTCACCCCTTTTCATAGGTTTCTAAGGTTCACATAAAAAGCTTTTCAGAGAAAAAAAGTAAAATTACAATCTACATCTAATACCCATATAATGGTACATGCTATGTTAGACGCATGTCACCTTACAATTGACTAAAAGAGGATAAAATCAACAAGATCATGGCGAGCTCTCTTTCGATGAGCTTGATGCTGGCAAATAAGCTCTTAGTGAATCTACATATTAGTCTTAAGAAGTGACGACACAAATCTAATGATGGCTAAAGGTGACCAAGGGCATTGGTAGAAGATTTTAGGCTTCCATAAAGAGAACTATTAATAAGACATGGCATAAATAAATGGTTTAGGCAAGCCTTAATAGCTAAATGATAAAAGGTTACATACTATGCAACCTATGCAAGAATTTTTTTAAAGAAAGTTTAAAGATAGCTAGCTATAAATTGCAAGAGGCTTGTAGCTTTATTACATTATGAAATCACAATCTTTTATCTAAAGTCACCTACTTAATTATTATATGTCCTTAGTTTGATTAAGGAGGGTTGCTAACTTGCTTGAGTGAATCCTGATAATAACTTTATCAGCTTGGGCGGAGTATGCATGAGTAACCACTTGAACAAGGAAATACTCAGCAAATTCTTAGTAAATACACAGTAAATTAGAAAATACTCAGCAAATACTCCATAAATACTCATAAAATACTCTGTAATACTCACAACTAAGTATTTTCTTAATATTTATTGAGTATTTATAAATACATAACAAATACTCAGTAATTATGTATGAAATTCAGGTAGTTCTCTATGTCCGGACTCCACACGTAAAAATTTCTCATTATGAGATATTATTCTGTGTGGAGTCTGCACGGGAAGAGTAACCAAGATTTTTGCATATTTACTAAGTATATGAAAAAACTCAATAAATGCATAGTAACCCGAACGGTGCTTCCCTTCCAAACTCCACACAGAATAATTTCCCATTGATATATCATCAAAATATTATATAGATTGGGCAAGAATCTTGAGGCAAAATCAAGTTGGAAACTTCCAAAATTAAATCTTGGATCATCCAAATTCTTATTTTAGTAAACTTATATTAGAAATGCATATCTCAAAAATACAACCCCAACGACACCATAATCAAATCAATCCTAGCCCAAATGGGTGCAAATCAAATACACAAATCACATTTTAAAGGTTTAAATCATAATTTAGATTACCAAATGGTTATCAAACCTGACATGCTTATAATCAAATATAGCAGCTCGATGAGACAAATAAAATGGGCCCAAGATCACCTATTTGAGATATCACTAAGGTGCTCAAATACATGATAAACCGTCCATCATCAAACGAACCGATATCTGCCATCCATTCAAACACCCTCCCAACATGGCAATGATCTTCTCGATTCAAAAATACAACCCCAAAGACACCATATTCGAATATTTCCTAGCCCAAATGGGTGCAAATCGAAGACGCAAATCACATTTAGAAGGTTCAAATCATAATTTAGATTAAAAAATTATTCTCAAACATGAAATGCTTATAATCGAATCAAGTGGCTTGATGAAACAAATAAAATGAGCCCAACATAACTGATTTGAGATATCACTAAGGGACTCAAATACTTGATAAACTATCCATTATCACATGAATCAATATTGGTCATCCAGTCAAACCACTCTCAACATGGCAATGATCTTATACTTATTACTGGTCATGCCACTCTTAGACAACTATAAATAGACCCCATATTTCATATGGAGGGAGGGGGAAGATTAGGGGAAGCAAGAAGGAGTACCCAAGTAAGGAAGTAAGAAAGAGAAGGAAGAGAGAGAAACTAGAGTTCTTTTGACATCTGACTCCTCCTTGACCCCTGCCAAACTTCCTCCGGGCTACTAACTGATGTTAGATTTCCTCCCAGCCTTTGACTGACACTAGACTTACACTCAGCCACTAACTGATGCCGAACTTCTACCCATCCATAAACCGACGTTGGATTATGCCGATTGATGCCAAAATTTCACTTGGCCTCCGATTAATGTCAAACTTCATCCGACTAAAACTAAAATTTCACCCGGCTGCCGACTAATGCCAGACTTACACCTAGTTGCCGATTGATGCTAGACTTCTGTCCGGACACCAAAAGACATTTGACTTTCACCCAACTTCTAATTCTTTTTCAGCTTTCACCCGATAATGTTATTTATGACCTCTATCTCCTGTGGACTAAAAGTTCATCAGGGATGTTAAGCCCTTATGATCTTGCCCGAGGCTAACCAAGAGGGGGGGGGGGTAAATTGTTGTTTAAAAAAAAACTCAATTAAAAGCACAATCACAACCAAATGATCACCACAAGAAAATTAAAGTGCAAAAATTAAATGCGAAAAAGTAGTGAAATGGGTACAGGGAAGCTTTCATGGTGTCTTGGGTTTCAAATAATTATTTCGTTTGGAAATTAACTCAATGTTGTGTTGATTGGAACAAGTTGCTTGAACTTTGGAGAATAATATGCTTACTTCAGCTTTCTTTTTCGCTTAGTTATTTTTGTTGTGGTGAAATATTGAGTTGGAGAGTAGGTGCATATGAGTTTGTGTCGATTCATAATTGGTGGTTGTTAGTATGTACAGTTGTGTTTTCTTTCCTTTGCGTATAGAAGTTTTCTTTCATGATTGACAAATAAAGGAAAAGTTGGAAGAGTTGTATGCATGTTTAAATTTCTTATGTTGAAAAATGTTGTATGTTTGATACCGAGACAAAGTTTATGAGTTTGAGCTAAAAGTTTTCTTTGGATATTGGATGGCATATAGTGTGAGAATTAAAAATTTGTTGGAGAATGCTAATTTGCATTGTTATTTATATTGTTGGATGAAATTTCGTTAAAGGAAGGTCGTGAAACGTGTTCTTGTAATATGAGATGTCATTTCTCTTCTTCTTCTTTTCATGCAAAGGCTAGTGAAGTTTATGAGATTAGAATGGCCCTTTGATTTCCTACATACATGAGATAAAATTTATTTCATATTTGATTTATCATATGGAATGGTTGGAGATGTTGGTATCTTGTTTTATATTTGGGCGTTTGGGTTTTGAACTCATCTTTATCACTTCAGAAATATATGGAGCTTTATGACATTTTATTCCCTAATAAGCTTCACGAGTGTGTCTTTTTAAGAGTATGTCTGGAAATAATCCATACCTTGTGATGTTGAATTGATTGTTGGCACTTTAATTAGGTGATTTTAAGAGCTTTTATGCAAGATAACTTCCTTCCCTTGAATATTTGATAAGTCATATGCAGTTTTTCACTATTTTTTGTGTCCCGAGTTGATTTGGGAATGATCTATATGCAGTTTTTCACTATTTTTATGTTATGAGTTGTTTTGCGAAATGTTTTGTGAGTTTTTTATAACGAAAGCTTTCGAGTCATTTTTTTTGTGATAAGTTTTATGATGAAAGGCTTCACAATGCCTTCTCATTGAGAAACTTTCATGATTTTACCCCATGCCAAATAAATGAAAGCACTTGATGGTTTTATTTTTGTCGAAAAGTGTTTTGATGAATTGCTTATGAAGAAGTTTTATATGTCGTTTCATTTGGGATTTTTCATGAGTCATTTTCTGGTTTCTAGTTTTATGGTTAGCTTTGTGTAGCAAGGTCTCTTCATGTCTTTTAGGAATGAAATGACATTTAGTGTGTGGGTCGCCTTTCTCTTATTCGTATTTGCTTTTAAAAGTTGGACTTTGGATGAATGTGAAATAAAAGATGACTTGTTTTGAGTTTTAGTTTTGGGAGCTTATTCCCCTTCTCCACTTTCAGCTTTATTTAGAAAATAGTTTGGTTAATTGTGTCAAATGTATCAAGTGTTTTGGTTGGAACGTGGGGACATCTAAGGGCATTAGAAACACCTTCTTCCCTATTCATATCACATTTAATTGGGGTGAAGGGCGTTTTAGAGGCATACTTTACTTCAAAGAAGTATGTCAGCAATAAAAATGCCTACATTCCTTTTATTTTTTATTTTCATTCTTTTCTTTCTATTGCTTTTTGTCATCTTTTCTTATCATTATGCCTCCGCTTTCTTACTAGTGCTTTAAAATCAAATGGTTTGCAAAATAAGAAAACCCAAATGGCAAACGACTCACCCGATGTGCAAATCACAAAAAGGTACGTTCTGATTTAATTTCCATTTTTCATTTTTGTTATTATTTGCTTATCATATAGAATGTGCTCTAATGCAATCTCTTTTCTATGTTTTGTGAGGCACCTTTTTTGGAGGGCAAGGGTGAAGGAGCATTGGACCACTAGGTAAAGGAGCATGGACAGTCAGATCCAAGCATCAGTCGCCCCCATTTAATCTGGTGGGGGTGCTACGGGCGAAACCACCGGGTCATAGCACCCAGTGCAGTAAGTTCCTTTAAACTTAGAAAACCTTTAGGGGCCCTCATGGTTGTACGCTCCCTACCTTTTAAGACCCTATAAAAACATCATTTATAACTAGGGTTAGTTTCTTTTATTTTAGATCCCTAAACCTATTGACACATATATGAATGTCTTAAGGGTCATAAAATATCTTTTTTATCTCATAACTTTAGTGATACATAAGGATAAAAATTAAGGACCGAGTCTTAGATAACATAGACTTAGGGTGCATGTTCCTTTTTGGATAAAAACTTTAAAATATAGAAAACTTAATTACACATTTTCATAGGATTCGTGTCTTAATCTATTAATAACTAATCAATAAAATCGATAATCCTCTAAGTCAAAAAATACTAAACCCATAATAGATTTAGGGTTCAAGGCTACTACCTGGGTGTTTCGTAGTATGTCTAAATAGTGGGTGAGTTCCTTCTCTTCAGGGACTATAAATCCTACTTATCTGCGTCACATAGATGACGCCACTTCCATCCCTTCTCTCTGTATATTTTGGGTGTTTGAGTTTCTTTTCCTCGTCAACTACCTCAGTCCAACCGAGTGTGGATGTGAGCCGTGGATGTTGATTAAGCCATTTGAAGCCCTTTTCTTTCCTTTTGAGTAGGAACTTCTTAGTCTCTCTTTTGTGTGCCAATCTCCCTTATTGGGAAGAATAATATTCGATCTTAAATCAAGAGTTTTCTCAGGCCCTAGGCTTGAGATGTAATTAACCACGGGGGCTTGCGCCCATGGGAAATTAAATTCTACCATCTACTAAACCCCATCCGAGCTGATTTATCGGGTGAGGGAAACCCGTGACTGTGATCAGACCATATATATTATTACCCATCGAGGTGCGTAGGCGAGAGCCGATATCATCTATGGTTAATCATATGTATGGTACAATCTGTCCCTTCTACTTGACCTGTTTGAAAGGAGCATGGAGGCCTACGATCGTCTCTATCCCTCGTGGTAAGTGCAGTCGTATACCCCTCTGCAATCCTGCAGTCGTACCGGTGCTCTTTCGGAGGTCCACAGTGCTAAATCCCTATCATCAATTGTTCATTCAATAAAAGAAAGTTCAGTTTTTATGCTATTAATTTCATATGACAGAGGTGAATAAACTTCTTTAACAAGTATCCACATGAGATAGTCAATCAATAATAAAAATATGGACATACGAGTTTTCTAGAAATCAAAAGGTATATTGTCAAACAAAGGTGGTCATGTAATAGAATACCCTTCCACAATATTATGATTATCAAATTAGCCATGGATCAAAATTCTAAAGTTCTCAAAAACTAGATTTTATTAATCCTACTATGATACCACTTGAAAGTTTGTTAGGGATATTAAGTCCTTATGAACTAACCTAAGGCTAACCAATAGGGGGTGGAGGGGGGTGAATTGGCGTTAAAAAAAATTCAATAAAAAACATAATCACAACCAAATAATCACCACATGAAAATTAAAGTGCGGAAAAGTAGTAAGAAAGATCACACATAATTTTATAGTGGTTCGATCAACTTAACTTATGTCCACTCCCCGGAGCCTCCCCTCCGAGTATTGCACTGAACTCAGTGACTCTCCTTTTGCTCCCACGGTAAGGTGGATAAGCATGTATAAATCTTCTTCCCACCAACTCAAGTGAGGCAGAAAACCCAACTCCTTTTGCTTCCTCCTAAAATAGGCAGAGAACCCTACTCCTTTCGCTTCCTCCTGAAGCAGGAAGAGAACTAGACTCCTTTTGCTTCATCCAAAAGAAAGCTGAGAACCTCGATCAATTGTTGAAGTAGACCTCTCTCGAATCTCGAAGAAGCCAGGGATAACGACCAGAGAAGATGACTCAAATTCTTGCATAGATTAACCTTTGTGAAACCCCTCACAAACTCCCCCTCACAAGATCCTCTCTCTATCCCTTGCTCTCTCTCTCCTTTTGGCTCTCTCAGGTCAGGACAACAACAAAAGATGCAATCTTGGGTAAATAAGAGGTCTTATATAGAAGAGCTTCAAATTTGCTCTTAATTGCAACAAACCGACATAGAACGTCTAGGACGATCGACGGTTCATCCTGTACAATTAGTACAAATTCATCTCAATTAGTCAGAACGATCAGGGAGAGTCTAGACTATTAAAGGACTTGTTTATTCTGATTGTCTTGTACGATAGGACATCATCATGTGCGATTAGTTTAAAATTATTGAGTATCATCTAGAACATCACCTTGATTGTATGTTTGGACGATGAAAAACTAAATTGATCATCAAGAATGATTTCACAATCATTCCGAACAATTAGTTCAAAACATCAAATATCTTCTAGAACATCACCTTGATTGTATGTCTGGATGATGGAATAATAATTGATCGTCCAAGACAAGTTGGGATCATTCCGGATGATTAGTGCAAAATAATACACATTATCCAGAATATCATTCTGGTTGTCTAGGAAGAAACTAAGGTTTGTTTAACTGATCATCCTGAACGATCCTGTGATCGTCTAGGATGATATGATCGAGCAATAAAATATTAATTTCTTTCCTTAATTACCTAACTAATTTAGGAATAATTGTACTGCATCGTCCAGGTCGATGTCCTCGATAATGTCCAATTGAAAGATATGACAGTTGATTCTTTCTGATTTGAGCCTATCGTCTTGGACGATTTTAATATCGTCCAGGATGATTCGCTTAATTGTGGCTGCCTTAACGAGGATGCCTTAATTAGAATTTTTATTTTTAACTGATCATCCAGGACGATTTAAGATCGTCTCGGACAATGTGATCAAAAATAGAAAACTTTAAAAATAGACATAATTTTTTCCTGAGTGTGTATGTGCAAGGTTACTTAGAATCATGATCCACTTTGTTACAATTGACTAAATAAAAAGTAAAAAAAAATACTTAACAATAATTTACAGACTGACTCAATCCCAAACTACCCAATCTTGACCTATCTTGATTTGAAATTAATTTTGTGAACCTGAAACGTTAGTAGACTAGGCAGTCGAAGAAAAAATAGAAGTGTCAGAAATATTTGATATAATCAAAATTATAATTTCGAATTTATATTTGCAACATGGACTACTGTCCTTCCAATCTCTGTCGCTTGACAACGATTATTCTAACCTCCATGCCTGCCGACAATGGTCCTTCCGACCACTGTCACCCGAATACAGTTTTTCCAACCTTCGTCACCATACGGATATAGTCCTGCCAACCAAACGAATATATCAATTCTGATTTTTCCAATTGGAAATGAAATATATTCTGTATGATATATATTTGTTGCATCAAACCTAGGCCTTCCATTCAAGGAAGGGCGTCATTTATAATCAACTTCAAATACTTGTGGATTAATTCGAGCTCGGCCAGACCCCGTGGATCTTTCACTTTTCAGGATTTTCCACATGAAAATCATGGTGTCTCTTATGAAATGCTACACCCTCTCTCTTGTATGATTGCTTGTTAAATCTTCGTACAAAACTAAGATGTTAAAATTTATAATTATCTACCGCCTTGAATATTCAAGAATGCGACACTCATCATGAAGAGTTTAAATTGATCCTAGGAGTTTTTTATTGGCTTGATGAGTTCATGATGGACCTGATTCGTTCATTATTTCTATCCTTCTGATTCGTTCAAGTTAAATTCATATAATTCGAGATTAACATAAAAAAAAATTATCGCCGTCACATAATGATTTATAATACATGACTTATTTTATTAATTATTGCTTAATTATATAATATAATAAGCAAGTAGATCTTCTAAATAGAATCAAGCTGATTCTTGAGATGTGTCCGCCCAGTCAAGCCTACTGAGCACGCAACTCTGCATAAGCCAGCAATAGCAGTTAGGTTTGGTGTGTTAGCTCAGCTCCAAGGCTACTCGTACCCTTTCATATCCCATCTTGTATCTCGCAGGTCGCAGCTACCTTTCATCTCGCTCTTCTTCCTCATTCCTCGCAAACATCTTTAATCGCGACCATCCCTCACCGAATGGACTTGCCAATTAAATCCATGGCGGAATTCGCGGGAAACATCGGCCAGAATACCTGCTACTTCATCGAGACTAAGTCTCTCTCCTATGACATCCCCACCGGAAAATCAACCCACAAAACCATTCTAGACAACGTTACCTGCGAGGCCAGGCCTGGCGAGCTTCTCGCCATCGTTGGCCCAAGCGGCGCCGGTAAATCCACGCTGTTATCCGTGCTCGCCGGCGCCATTCACCCTAAAACTGTCTCCGGCGTTATCCTCGTTAATGGCCGGGCGATGGAAACCTCCTTTTTCCGCCGTGTCTCGGGCTATGTCACCCAAGACGACGCACTCTTCCCCATGCTAACCGTCGAGGAGTCCCTCGTCTACAGCGCGCGCCTGCGGCTGGGCTCTACGCTCCGCGAGGCTACTCTCCGCGCTCGAGCGTTGCTTGTACAGCTGGGCCTTCAGCCCGTCGCTAGATCAAGGATCGGCGGGCCAGGAACCCCTGGAGTTTCAGGCGGCGAGCGGCGGCGGGTTTCCATCGGTATCGAGCTTGTTCACAACCCCGCCGTGCTGTTGCTGGACGAGCCCACGTCAGGGCTTGACTCCGCATCGGCTCACCTCATTGTCACAATGCTTAAGTCAATGGCGGCTAATAACGGCAAGACGGTGATACTCACCATTCATCAACCAGGGTTTCGGATCCTCGAGCTTCTTGACCGCGTCGGTCTCATCGCCGACGGCGTCATACGGCACCAGGGGCCGCTTTCTCTACTCCAGAAGCAGCTAGAGGAAGCGGGTAGCATAATTCCTCCGCATATCAATGTGCTCGAGTATGCCATGGACGCGATGGAAGTCTTAACAATCGAAACGCAGATGCAGGAAAGCTGCAGAGTACCATATTCTGTTCTGAGTGAGAAGAGAGAGAAAAGTAATTACTGCTGCGCAAATTCTCGAATTAAGGAGGTACTAATTCTTGCCGAAAGATTTGCTAAGAACATGGTCAGAACAAGGCAAATTTTCGTGGCGAGAATGATTCAATCAGCCGTGGCCGGATTAGGACTTGGAACCATATTTATGAATGCTGAAAACCAGCAGGCTAAAGTAGGCTTCTTTGCCTTCAGCCTCACTTTCCTTCTCTCTTCCGCTGTCGAAGGCCTTCCCATATTCTTGCAGGAGCGGAGGATACTCATGAGAGAGACTTCTCGTGGAGCTTACAGGGTGTCATCGTATGTAATATCTAATTCTCTTGTTTTTCTTCCAATACTTTTTGCCGCTTCAATTCTCTACGCTACTCCGGTGTACTGGCTCATTGGTCTTAGGAGGGAAATCGACAACTATCTTTTCTTTTCGCTTGTTATTTGGCTGGTGATGTTGATGGCAAACGCCTTTGTTGCTTGTTTCGGCGCTCTGGTTCCAAATTTTATTATGGGGAATTCGGTGATCGCTGGGCTTATGGGTTCCTTTTTCCTGTTCTCTGGCTACTTCATATCGAAGCAGAGTATACCCAGGTACTGGATATTCATGTACTATCTGAGTTTGTTCAAGTACCCATTTGAAGCTTTCTTGCTGAATGAATTTGGAGAGAAGGGAAAGCAGCAGTGTATACAGAGTGCAAAAGGAGGCTGTCTTCTAACTGGAGAGATGCTCTTGAGACAGCAAGGAATGGAAGAGTCTCACAAGTGGAGTAATATTGGTGTGATGTTGGGATTCATCTTCGTGTACAGAATTCTCTCCTTGGTGATTCTTTGGATCAAGTGTCTCAAGCTCACAAGATAGAACTTTTTCGTAATGCTCACTATTATCACAGGATTTTAAAAGTTAAAGGTTTTTTTTTGCATTCTTGTACAATTTTTTTTTGGCTGTTTTTCTTATTATTCGGCTTATATAAACATGTTGTATTTATATTAATGTGATCTAAATCTACAAAAAAGTTTTTCTAAATATAAACTTATTTACAGCTGCTTTCTTCTAATGTTTTTTTTCCTGTGTGCACTATTCATGCCCGAAATAACACAAGGGCCTTTTAGAAGTTAAGAAGAGTGCATACTTACATCATTCTAGATAAATTTGTTGGTAAATGTCATAAATATTAATTTAAATTTTGAAATTGACTAAGGTCACTCCAACCTCCATTGCCCGTCGACTACGGTCTCTCCGACCACCATGCTCTTCGACTACGATCCCTCCAAACAACGTTGCCGTCGATTACTGTTTGTCCGACCACCGTCGCCTGCTGATTTTGGTCCCTTTGACCACCATTGCCCGTCGCCGACTATGGTGCCTCTGTCCACCATGGAGTGCCGATTACGGTCCCTTCGACCGCCGTCACTTGCGGACTATAGTCTCTCCAACCCCCATCCACTGCCAATTTAGATCCCTCCGACCAACGTCCCCTCCGACTATAGTACCTTCAACCTTCACCTCTTACCAACAACAATCCCTCGATCAACTGTGGTGCAAGACTAGGTATGCTTTAGATGAATGCGATAAGAACTTGCACGTTTTAAATAAGAGCAAATAATAATTAAAATTGTTAAAAAAGAACCGTTGGCCAATAAATTATGATTGAAAACGAAGGAGGGGATGTTGAATAACCAAAGTAACTTAGAAATTCAACAAGATGCAAATCAAGTAGCTATTCAATAAAATTCCTAAGTTAACATTGAGATTAAAAACATATAAAGTAAAACTCAAATCCTACGATTACTAAGCGAAGGTAGAGAGCAATGCACAACTCCTTGCGATTGAATCACCACCTACAAGATTAGTGGACTAAGAAGATAAATGAATAGGGGAAGAAGTTCACCCTTGTTGATGACCGGAAACAATTTGCCATTGGACGTTGGCAAGCTGTTCTTCGATGGGTTCAGAGAGTGTGAAGATGATGCTATCCAAATATTCTTCAACGGAGTTGTCGACTTCCAGGTTGACGTCGAAGAAGGTTGACTGGAGAATGTCGACGTTTCCTTGCTCATTGTAAATGAATCTAGAATCAATATCAGGATCGGCCATTCATCAGATTCAAAGGGTTGAAGTGTTTGAAGATGATGGTCGTTACATTCCGTAAGGACTGTTCTTGAGGGGGGGGGGGGGGGGGGGGGGGGGGGGGGGGTTATCGCAAGAATTCAAGAGCGGAAGAGGGAGAGTTAAGGCCGGCCAAGGGTGAGGGTGTGGAGAAAAATTATGTTCAACTTTTAGAATAAGTAAGGTGGAGTGAATTTGGGAAATTAAATCCTCTAATTGATTCCTTACTTTGGAATTAATTAAAGAGGAAAGATATGAGAGGGGGGAGGTAGGAGAGAGGTGTCTTGGGATTTACTTCCAAAAGATTAAGATGGGATTTTGGAAAGAAGTAAGGAGGTGGGGGCCTTGGGAATTTCGGCCAAGAGAGAGGGAGAATGGCTTGAATGATTTCTAAGAGTATAAATTGTCTTTTGGAAATAATTCCAAAGAGAACTTGTATGGGGTCGGCGGCATAGGCAGAGAGGGGAGAGGATTATGGAAGCATTAAAAGGTTTCTTGATATAGGAAATTAAATTAGGGAAGAGAGATCTCGAACCAATTTAATTTAAAATTCAAATAGGATAGGATTTAGAAACTTTCCTATAATAGGATTTATATTTTAGATAATAATTTCAAATTCAAATATATTTGAATTTGCTAATTATTTGTGTTACCTAAAATATGGAGAGCTGATTTAGGAATGGTTAATTAAAAGTGATGATGGAGGGAAAATCAAAGGGAGGGACCGATGTTTTGTGGGCTTGGATGTGGGTGGTGGTGGAGGGAGATGGATCGAGTGGAGGGTGGGGTTAGGTACTAGATGACAGGTGATGGTAGGGGCATTGGTGGCCGATGGTGGGGGTTTGTGGAGGTGGCCAGCGGCTTGAGGCGGGGTGAGTCATGGGTTGGAGGATTAAGGTGGGAGGGAGGTTAGAAATAAAGAATTGATAAAATAAGCCACGAATCCAGACTCTTCCAAGGTTGGTGGGTGAAATGATTTCCTCTCCAAGGGATTTCTCTCCAAACTCTCTCATGCTCCACAAGAACTCACAATGCAGAAATTTTTTATCATTCATTCATTACCCATCAAAAAAGAACATAAGGGTTATATATAGCCTCATATAATTGACTCAAAAATAAAAGACGACATCCCCCTTTGGGCTTACACATGACCACCCTTAAGTAAGGGGTAAAAGGAGAAAATAACTAAAGAAAATACAAACATAAATAAATAAAAGACATATATATATATATATATATATATATATATATATATATATATATATATATATATATATATATATATATATATATATATATATATATATATATATATATATATATATATATATATATGACAACTTAAAAAAACATCGGCGCGATCGTGGTCGTCGATCGGCGACCACACCTCAGATAAACTTTCCAAGCTCCGATGTCCCCATCATTCTTCCAGGGTGGGAAAAAGCTTGATTCCGTCGAGTAAGCGTCCCAGGTGCTCTTATAGATCTCCAAAGTATTGGGGTCTATATGTTGTAGCTCCTTGCAATCTAACAATGTGCCCTTTAACTCAGGTTTGCCTCTGCACCTGATCAAGTACCTCTGTCATCCACCTTCTCTTATGAATATGATATCATCACTCAAAATTGTGTCAACCTTTTCTGTCATGGATGATTTGGTAATGTTTGGAAGTGGATGTAAGTTTGGGTTCTCACAAGGTGGTGTCACACAAGGCTGTTGTATAAGTGGATTTGGTGGGTTGAAATCAAGACCTTCATATGCTACTAGATCTTCTATATTAAAGGAGGGATTGATATGTAATTCTACAGGTAGATCTACTACACAAGGATTATCATTGATTCTCTTAATTATCTTGAATGATCCAACACTCTTAGCATTCAACTTCTTAATCGTTCCTTGCGGAAACCATTCCAGATGAATCCGCACCATCATGGAGTCACCAACCTCAAAAATTTTAAATTTTTATTTATGATCACCTTATAGTTTATAATCATTATTGTTCTTTTCAATTTTTCGTGCAATCTCTTTATGATGTTCATGTATATGTGATTCAAATGAGGATGCATACTCAAAAATTATATTCCTATATCACATGGGTATGAGATCTAGCGGCTCTCTTGGTTTGAACCCATAAATAATTTCAGAAGGGCTTAGGCCAGTGGTTTGGTTCACAGAATTATTATATGCAAACTAAGTTGTGGGGAGTATGGAGTCCTAATCCTTAATATGCTCGCTTACCAGAGATCGCGATAGATTGCCTAACCTTTTATTGACTAACTCCATTTGACCATCAGTTTGTAGATGAAAGGCTGTGGAGAATTATAATTTAATGCCCATTTTCATCTAAAGGGTCTTCTAAAAAAAGTTGGTGAATTTAACATCCCTATCTAATACAATGATTTTAGGTAAACCACGTCAGTAGAAGACCTCATTGAAATAAAGTTTGGGAATGTGGAAGGCGTCAGATGTTTTAGAGCAAGATATGAAATGGGCCATTTTGGAAAATCGAAAGACTACAACACAAATGGTGTTATTCCTACGGATAGTCTTGGGCAGGATTAAGATAACATCCATGCCAACGTCCTGCCAAGGACAACCAGGGAAAGGAAGAAGGGTGTACATACAAGTGTTTTGTTTGTGTTGCTTGGCCATCTGGCATGTGTGACATATACTAACCATCCTACTGACATCCCTCTTTAGATTGGGCCAAAAGAAATGATACTTCACATTTTCAATCATCTTATCCCTATTGAAGTACCCAGTGAGGCCTCCAGCGTAGAGTTCCCACATAAGAAATTCCCTAAGGTTTGAAAAGATAACCATCCTCTAGAAGGAAATCGTCCACAAGGCGTATGCTACTTGTGGATAGGAGAGAGTAAATATTCTTGAAGTCATGACATTCCAAATAGTCCCTTTTAATTTGGTCAAATCCCACAATTTCAGCCCTCATCTCAGTGGTAGACATCATATAATGACTGAGAGCATCAACATGAAAGTTCATTATGGATGTTAAGCCTTTATGAACTAGCCCAAGGCTAATCAAGAGGGAGGTGAATTGGTATTTAAAAAAATCTTTCAATAAAAAACACAAACTCAAACCAAACCAAAATTCACCACAAAGAAATTTAGAGTCCGGAAATTAAATACGAAAAAGCAGTAATAAAGAATACAAAAATTTATAGTCGTTCGGTCAACTCGGTCAACATCCACTCCCTGGAGGTGCCCTCGGAGTATTGCACTAAACTCAGTGACTCTCCTTTTATTCTCACAGCAATGTAGAGAAGCCTGTATAAAACGTCCTTTCCACCGACACTAATAAGGCATAGAACCCGACTCCTTTTCCTTCCTTCTAAAGCAGACAGAGAACCTTGATCGATTGCTGAAGTGGACCTCTCTCGAACCTCCAAGGATAAGGGACGATGATCGAAGAAGATGACTTGGATCCTTGTTTGGAGTAACCTTTGTGAAACCCCTCACAAACTCCCCCAAACAAGATCCTCTCTCTCTGTCTCCCTTTCTCCCCCTCTCCTATAGGCTCTCTTTGGTTAGGACAGCAGGAAAAGATGATATCTTAGGTATAACAAGAGGTCTTAAATAGAAGTGCTTTGGAATAGCTCTTAATTGCAACAAACTAACATTATCGTCCAAGATGATATAAATATTATCATGTACGATCAGTGCAAATTTCACTCAATCAGTATGGACGGTTTGGGACAATTAGAAGGTTTTTGTTCATATCGTCCAGGATGATAGTATATAATCTTATACGATTAGTACAAATCATATAATATTATTTAGAACATCACCCTAAATGGGTGTCTGGATAATGTAAAAATAACTTGATCGTCCAGGCCAATCTCACAATCTTCCTGGATGATTAGTTCAATTCAATACATATCATCTAGAGCATCATCCTGAATAGAAGCTGGTTGATGTTTTATCGTCTAGGAACAACTAAGGTTTTTGAACTGATCGTCCCGGCCAATCCTAAGATCATCTAGGATGATATGATCGAGCAATCAAAGCTTAATTATTTTCCTTAATTATCAGATTAATTTAGACATAATTGAACTATATTGTATAGGACGATGTCTTGAACGATTATTAAAAATTAAAGATACTTAAATAGATCTGGCAGTTGATTCTTTCTGATTTGAGCCTATTGTCTTAGCTGATATGAATATCGTCCAGGATGATGCACTTAATGGCGTCTGCCTTAGCCAGGATGCTTTAATTAGGGTTTCTATTTTTAACTCATTATCTAGGACGATCTTTGGATCATCCCGGACGACATGATCAAAATAGAAAACTCTAACCAAAAGATAGAAATTTTCTCCCAAGTGTGTGTGTGCAAGGTTACTTAGCATCAAGAATCACTTTGTTTATAATTGACTCAAGAAAAGAAAAAGATTTACAAATTGACTCAGACATAGTCTACCCAATCTTGAGCTGGTTCAAATTACAGTTTTGATCTTGTGGACTTGAAATGTTAGTTGGCAAGCTAGTTCAAAGCACAAAAGTGTTTTATATCATCAAAAATTTATTCACTGAAATCAGATTTGTAATAATCTCCTCAATTTTTATGATGGCAAACACAAAACTAATTAAAGCAGTTCAAAGCAGTTTAATAAAAAACACCATGAAGAAATAAACATTCAACTATCTAACATAAAACACAAAAGAACAAATAGTACAATTACTCCCCCTTTTCACATCACAAAAAGGAGGGAAAACTAGAAAAGAAATAAAGCAGAAACTACCAAACAAAATCAAACTACAATAAGAAAAAAAAGGAACAACATAAAACAAACTAGAAGAAGGACGGCTTCTGATCATCCGAAGGAGAAGGTGGTGGTGGTGGTGGCTGCTTAAAGTAATTAGAAAGAGTGGCAAACTGTTATCCGAATCAAGCCATATCCTGGTCGTGCTGGTGCTGCTGGTGAGCTACATAAGCGTCAAAGTGAGCAACATCCTCAGTATGTTAATACTCCTACGTAGCAACGTAGGTCTTGAACCATGTCTCCCACTGATTGAATCGCTCCACCAGCTGAACTGGCTTAGAGTACTAGCAGTGCAGAGTAGGTGCAAGAACAGGTGAAGAAGCTAGATACTCAATATATCAAAAAATAAAATCAGAGTTATTAAATTTATGATGGGTCAAAATGTAGAAAGTGGTGATTGAAAGGAGTGGAGTGATATGAACATGATCTTCAGCTTTTGGAAGAATAGAGGTGCGAAGGACATGTTAGATTCTCCCAGCATCTTTGAGTATGGTGCTAGACTCTCCAACGTGAAAGGGAGATTGGTGTTCTTTAAGAAGTGATTGGCCAGTGCTCAGTCATAGTCAGGATCTGAATATAGGGTGTGGAGTTTATCTCTTATGGTAGATAGTTGCATGAGCTCTTAACAGTCCTGATAAGTCATTTTTATAGGTCGTCTATTCACATAGGACTAGACGGAAGTAAAAGAGGAATTGATGCGAAGGCTAGCGAAAAATTTAAAAAGTAGCTCTGAATTAAAAGGGACGGTAAGAGTAAGGAGGAAAGTGAGAGTAGTGTGAGAAAACAAATCGAGGACAGGATAAGAAGGAATATACAGGTTGACAATTCGGGATATAGTGATCCTGGCCATCTTGTACCTCAGATAGACGGCTTGATCGTTCGCCTTAGTGAATCGAGGGTCCAGATTTTCCCTCAAGGTGCTTACAGAATGCATACGAGACCACTTTCCACCGGCCATAGTTAAGAAAGTAGAGAGTGAGTAAGAGCACAAGAGGTTTTAAGAAGGATTGTGTGAGAAAATCTGTGTAAGAGCCTCACTTTAAAAAGAATCGGACCGATCGTCCAAGACGATCGCAGAATCATCCAAGATAATTTGGTGCAATAATTGTGTATGGGATGATTGGTCAAAAAGGTGATAATATCATCTAGGATGATCAGATATCGTCCGGGATGATAAGACAGGCGATCATCCCAAGGAGTCATTCTGGATGACTGTTGAAAAAGTAGATAGTCGGGGATGATGAAGTTGGGATAATCATACAGGATCAAACTTGAAGAACTTTAATGATAGAATTAATTTTTTAGTATTTTTTAAGCCCTCTATTTAAGCTTTCTCCAAAGACATTATAAGTGTCTATGACATGTAGTGAGTCTCCATTCTTCTACAGAAAACTTGAAGAGCGAGCTTTGAAAGGGAGAGAGGAAAGGGTGGAGTTTTAGAGGGAAAAAAGAAGATCCTTGTGGGTTTCAAGTGAGTGTGGAGGGCGTTTCACATTGTTTATACAGCAAGATTTCATCTTAATACCATCATATTCAGGCTTTGTCTTAAGGAAAGTTTTGGGAAAATAAAGATCTCTTTGGTGTAAAAGGACTCAGCTACACCACTACACTGGGAAAGGTGAAATCGGTTCAAGGTTCTCTACCTATGAAAGGATATGTTATCTTCTGCCATCTTGTGGAGGGAGAAAAAGGATTATGGTCCTTTGTTGCACTAGGATAGTGGAAGAGATTTTGTGAGGGCTTCTCTGCCTAGCTGTAGAAGCTAAAGAAGAGTAATTAATGGTTCAGTGTAATATTAAGAGTGGGTAAATCCGGGGAGTGGACATAGGTCTTGTTGATCGAGCCACTATAAATTTCTAGTGTGTTTGTACTTGGCTTTATTTTTTTGCATTTTATTTTTTACATTTTTTTGTGATAACTACATGGTTGAAAATCACTAATTTTCTATTATTATTAAATTACTTTGCTTCTATATCAAGCGATAAAATTCTATATTTTTATATATTGAAAAATATTTAAAATGGAGATTTTTCTTTGTGTTTAAAGAAGTTTTTTTATTATCAATTCACCCCTGCCCTGTTGATTAGCATTGGGACTTATTATACATGGTATAACAACCTTCATGAACTTTCAAGATAGTATGTTGTCTAACAATGGAGGTTGGAAGGATTGTAGTAGGTGACGGTGGTGGGATGACCAAATTCAGTAGGAGATAGGGGCTAGAAAGACTGTATCCATAATGCGGTGTTCCGATCGAAGTCTGGGTGTTATTCACTGGTTTGTAGGAACTCCAATTTCTTTCAGGGGTCCAGCAAAAGTTCGGGCCTCAGTCGATGATTTTGCGGTGGTTTGGGAAAACATCGATGTTAGGCTGTGATCTGGCAAAAATCCAGCGTCAACTGGTGGTTTGATAGATCTCCAACATCAGGCAGTGGTCTGATAGAAGTCTGATGTAAGGTGGTGGTCATGTTAGAAGTTCGACATTATGCGGTGGTACGGCGGATATCCAGTTTTAGGTGGTGGTTCGGCAAAAGTTCGTGTATTATTCAGTGGTCTTGCAGAACTCTAGCTTCTGTCGGTGATCTGTTGAAATTTTGGGCCTCATTCGGTGGTCTAGTGATGATCTAGAGGAACTTTGACGTTAGGAGGTGGTCCAGTGGGAGTTCAGCTTCATGCAGTGGTCAAGAAAAAGTCTGGGCATTATTCAGTAGTCTAGTGGAACTCTAACTTTTGTCAATGATCTGGCAAAAATTCAGGCCACTATCGGTGGTCCGGCGGTGGTCAGGCAGAACTATAGTGTCATGAGGTAGTCCGACAAAACTCCAGCATCGGGCGGTGGTGCGAAGGAAGTCCAGCATCAGGTGGTGATCCTGACGAAAGTCTGGCGTCGAGCAGTGGTCCAACGAAACTTCTATGTTAGGGGTGGTCCGGCAAAACTCTGGTGTCGGGCAGTGGTCCGACGAAACTCCGAGGTCAGGCGGTGTTCTGGGGGAAGTACTACATCAAGTAGAGCTCCTGACTGATGCCCGGCGTCAGGCTGTGGTCCGGAAAAACTTCTTTGTTAGGTGTTTATCTGGCTAAACTCCAGCGTTAGACGGTGGTCTGGTAGAACTCTTACGTTGTGTGGTGGTCTGACAGAACTCCGACATTACGTGGTGGTCCGGCAGAAGTCCGAGCGGTGGTCGAGGAGGAGCGAGGCAGCAAGAGCGATCTCCAATCTCTCTCTTAATTCCTTGCTTGGGGGTCCCCTTTCATGAGAAAGTGGGTCTGTATTTATAGATTTTCTAAAGTGGCATGGCTTGTAAATAAATGGAAGATTAGGGTTGTTAAGAGAGTTGCTATTTGCATGTTTTACATTCTTGCAACTTTTATAGTTTTGATAATTTCAAATATTATTATTTTATATAAAGTTATCTTCTAACACTTTTTGGAAAAGTTATTTTTGCTCTTATGTGTACTAACATTTCAGGAAAATAAAAATCCATACTACAAAGACTTCAAATCAAATTCAGCATGAGATACTTTGTGTATTTAAAACTTATATTTTTTCTTTGAATTAAGTTTTGAAAGGGAGTGATTGTAATTGAGTGAATATACACACACTTAAGAAGATCTTGAGAAATTTGTACTGATCGTACAGAACGAACATAGTTCGTACGGGACGATCAAGTCAGTTATCTTCTCATAAGAGCAATTGATCGAGCAAGAGTCGAAGGAAATTTTTCTAAGTCCTGATCGTCCAAGACGAAGTGTATTCGTTTCAGGACAAAATGTTCTCTGGAAAGTTTTCGTTCAAAAATGAAGTGTATTCGTTCCAGAATGAGTTGCTCTCTGGATTGCTATCGTACAGGATGAAGTGTATTAGTCCCGGGATGATTTTATCTCTGTAAAACTTTCGACCAGACAAACCTTAACTTTGTACCGGGATGAAGTGAACCGACTCTAAAAATTAAGTGTCGTTCTAAATTTTTTGGGAACCGACCTATGGAATAACCGTTCTTACATGACGAACCTAGTTTGTACGGGATGATGTGTGTGTACGAAATCATTTCGTACCCATATACGTTAGGTTCGTTTCCAACGCATTTAAGTAAAATCGTCCAGGACGATCCACGATCGTACGAGACGATCCAATACGTATTGACTTGAAAATTTACAGTTTTTGGACGGTTTTTGTGTCTTTACTATAAATAGTCCAAACTAAATTGCCACATAATCTTTTTGTCTACTGATCTTCGTGCCTATTGAAAGAAGAGTCAAGGAGAGAGTGCAAGAGAGTGTTCAAGGAAGGATTCCTACTACTGGAGCGTGAAGGATTCATTTGGTATTCAAAGGTAAGAATCTCTACTTGTGATTTGAATATTACTTCACTCTTTTCTTTCTTCCTTTATAGATTTCTTGTGAGAAGATCTGTCAAGGAGATACGGTTCTCTACCGATATTTGGAGAGTGAACATCCGAAGGGTTCTTTCTCCACACTTGGAGAGTGAATAGGCGAAGGGTTCTCTACCCACACTAGGAGAGTGTGAAAGGACGAAGGATTCTCTGCCCACACTAGGAGAGTGTGAAAGGACGAAGGGTTCTCTGCCCACACTTGGAGAGTGTGAAAGGAAGGATGGTTCTCTGCCAACACTAGGGATAGTGTAAAAGGATGACAGTTCTCTACCACACCAGGTAGTGGTGGAAAGAGTTTTTGTAAAGACTTCTCCGACTTGCTGTGGGTGCAAAAGGAGAGTCACTATTAGTATTAGTGCAATACTCGGAGGGTGCCTCCGGGGAGTGGATGTATGTCTAGTTTTTACCGAACCACTATAAATTTGGTGTTCTTTATTTTTTCGCTTTTTTAATTTTAACGTTTACAACTTGTGGTTGAAAAATCTATTTCTATACAACTCACTAAAGTTAGTTTTCATTTCCAAATTTTAAGAGGGTAAAATTTTTTTAATTACCAATTCACCCCCCCCCCCTCTTGGCTAGCCATGTGACATAAGCTTAGGTTTAACAACCTATTTCTTAGTGAACGAGTTTCAACAAAAGGTATAGGAGCTTTGTTTCAATATCATAAGTTTAGACTACTTTTTGATTAACGTAGATGGTTACATTTGGAAACTGAAATACACCTGAGGGTTATTCTATAACTAGACCTCCACTGTTCGACAATATACCTTTTAATTTTTAGAAAACACGCATGTCTATATTTTTACAGTCACTTGATTATCGTATATGAAACTTATTTCAAGAAGAGTATACAAAACCAACGAGATTAGTTGGTGGAGTTAGAGTTGAAACCCCTTTTGTAGACTGGACCGTAGAAGAATGTGACTTAGCACAACTAAATGACAAATGCTTGAATAGTTTCTTTTGTGCTTTAAAATCAGAAGACTACATACGGGCTTCCACTTGCAAAAGTGTAAAGGACATATGGGATAGACTTTGTATAACTTATGAGGGGACTAATGAGGTTAAGCAATCTAAACTTAATATCTTGTTGCATGATTATGAACTGTTTCGCACGAAACTAAATGAATCTATTTCTGATATTGACACAAGATTCACACAAAAAGTCACCTCTTTACATGCACTAGATAGGGAACTAACGAATGCTAAAATGGTTAACAAAATTCTTCATTATTTGCCTACTGCTTATGATGCTAAATTTTTTGCAATTACAGAGTCTAAAGATCTAAACATTTACTCTATTAACTATCTTCTTGGTTTGCTAATTGCTTACGAGCAAGAAGTTAGCCAAAGAAAGATTTATGTAGGTGAACCACGAAGGGAGAAGACTATAGCACTAAATGTGGAAGAGTCTGAGAGTGAACACTCATAACCTGAGGATCAAGATGATATCGCATTGATGACTAGACAATTCAAAAACTTTCTAAAGAGTAAGCAGAAGAGATGCCAGCATTAGAATAGAGGTAAATTTAAATAGAAATGCCAAAGTTTCAAATGAAGTGATTTGCTATGAGTGCAGGAAATCTGGTCATATCAAGACTGATTGTCCAAAACTCAAAGTCACTCCTAGCAAGGAGAAGGTTGAGGAGAAACCAATTGTAAAGAAGGAAAAAATGAAGTTTTAAAGAGCTTTCTGGGTGGACTCAGCTTCAGATTCATCAGAGACTGAGAAGGAGGAAGTCACTAATATGTGCTTAATGCCCGATAATCTTGATCAGTCAGATCAAGAAGAGGATCGCTCTCACACAAGACCTTGTGAGAGCATATGGTACCTGGAAAGTGGATGTTCAAAGCATATGACTAGAGATACCGCATAATTCATATCGCTGGAAGCCAAGAGTGGAGGCAAGGTTACACATGGAGAGAACACCACAAGGAAGGTGGTTGGATCAGGTATGATTGGAAATCTTAATAAATTTTATATTGAGATTGTGTTATTAATAGAAGGCTTAAAGCATAATTTGTTAAGTATAAGCCAGCTTTATGATAAGGGTTATTATGTAAAATTTTTTTCTACTAACTGCATATTAAGCCTAAATGATAAAGATGTTTTGAATGTAAAAAGTGTAAATAATGTTTATATGCTAGATTTGAATTGCATTCAAACTCCTACTACTTTATATTTGAAAACTGTATCTGATGAGTCATGGCTTTGGCATAGAAGACTTTGTCATTCTAGTATGAAAAACCTTAGGAGGATTACCCAAAAGAATTTAGTGAGAGGTATACCTAAACTAGACTTTACTAAGAGCCACCTTTGTGATGCATGTCAATTAGGAAAGCAGGTGAAGTCATTTTTTCAGTCCAATAAGGATCTTAGAACTAGTAAACCTTTAAAGATTTTACATATGGATCTTTTTGGACCAGTTGGAACTGTGATTCTAGGAGGGAAGGTATACGGATTTGTGATTGTGGATGATTACTCAAGAATCACATGGGTTAGATTTCTATTTCATAAGAGTGAATCATTTGAGGAATTTAGAAATTTTTCAACTTGGATTCAAAGAAAACTAAGGTGTGAAATTATTTCTATACAAAGTGATCATAGAGTAGAATTTGAGAATAAGAAATTTGAGGAATTTTGTAAGGAGAAAGGAATTGATCACAACCTTTCTGCACCTAAAACCCCTCAACAGAATGGGGTAGTTGAAAGAAAAAATAGAACATTAATAAAAGTCGCCGAGCAATGTTAGCAGAATACTCACTTCCTAAATATTTTTGAGCTGAGGCGGTAAGCACTACATGTTATGTTCTGAATAGGGTGAATGTGAGATCTAAATTAAATAAAACACCCTATGAGTTGCTAAAAGTAAGAACGCCTAATTTGTCTCATTTGCATGTTTTTGGTTGCAAGGTGTTTATTCATAACAATGGAAAATCTACCTTAGGAAAAGTTGATCCAAAATCTGATGAAGGAATTTTTGTTGGATACTCAAGTGTTGGAAAATCTTATAGAGTATTCAATAGAAGAACTTTGATAATTGAGGAGACCACACATGTTGTATTTGATGAATTTGGAAATATGGTAGAGCCAAATGTTGAAAAAGATGAAATTGAGATTAACTCCGAAAAGATTGATAAAATGAATTTGGAAGAAAATTTGGAGATAAAAAACCCTTTGCCTAAAGATTTGAGATTTTCTAAAAAACACCCAAGGGAATTGATTATAGGTGAACCAAGTGAGGGTGTATGGACTAGGCGTGGATTGAACAAAGAAGTTAATCATTCAGTCTTCATTTCAACTATAGAACCCACTAATATTGATCAAGCACTTTCTGATGAATTTTGAATTTTGACCATGCAAGAAGAGTTGAATCAATTTGTAGAAATAAAGGTTGGGAATTAACTACAAGGCCAATGGAACAAAGTGTAGTTAGAACTAAGTTGGTATTCAAATATAAAATGAATGACTCAGGAGTAGTCATTAGAAATAAGGTTAGATTAGTTGCTAAGGAGTATAATCAGATTGAAGTGATTGATTTTGAGGAGACTTTTGCCCCTGTAGCTAGACTTGAAGCAATTAGGATTTTGCTAGCCTTTGCCTATTTTAGAGGATTCAAATTATATCAAATGGATGTCAAAAGTGCTTTTTTAAATGGGGTAATTAAAGAGGATGTTTTGTAGAACAAACTCCAGGTTTTGAAAATTCTAAATACCCAAATCTTATTTTCAAGTTGAAAAAAGTATTATATGGATTGAAACATGCATCTAGGGCTTGGTATGAGAGGTTGAGCACCTTCCTATTTGAAAGATCTTTTCAAAAAGGAAGTGTGGATACAACTCTCATTTTGAAGAAATGTGGAAAGGATATACTCATTGTTCAAATTTATGTCGATGATATCATTTTTAGATCTTCAAATAAAAATCTTTATTATAATTTTTTTAAAACAATGAGTAATAAATTTGAAATGAGTCTAATGGGAGATTTGAGTTACTTTCTAGGATTTAGCATTAAGCAAATTGAGGAAGGCACTTTTCTTTGTCAGTCAAGGTATGTTAAGGACATCCTCAAAAAGTATGAAATGGACAATGCTAAACCTGTTAGTACACCAATGAGTTCCTCAGTTCAGTTGGATAAGGACCCTAAGGGAAAATGTGTTGATCAAAAGAAATTTAGCGGGATAATTGGATCTTTACTTTACTTGACTGCTAGCCAACCAGATATCATGTTTAGTGTTTGCTTATGTGCTAGATTTCAATCAGATCCAAAAGAATAACATTTGACAGCAGCAAAAAGAATTTTTAGAAATCTATTAGGAACTCAAAACCTAGGAATCTGGTATCCTAAGTTTAGCTCTTCATTTGAAATAATCAGTTATTCAAATTCTGACTTTGCAGGTTGTAGGGTGGATAGAAAGAGCGCTTCTGGAATATATCAATTTATTGGAAATTATCTAGTCTCATGGTCCAGTAGAAAATAAAATTCAGTAGCACTATCTACTACAGAAGCTGAATACATTGCATTAGGAAGTTGTGTGGCATAAGTACTTTGGTTTAAATAACACTTGATTGATTTAGGATTGACTATAGGCCTATTCCAATATATTATGATAACACTAGTGCTATATACATTTCTAAAATTCCTATTCAACATTCAAGACTCAAACACATAGACATAAGACATCATTTTATAAGGGCCATGTATCCAAATGAGAAATTGAACTCAATCATGTTTCTACTGAAAATCAACTTGCAAATATTTTTACAAAACATTTAGCCTTTGATACTTTCAGTGCATTAAGAACAAGGCTTGGTGTGATTGATTTAAATACTTAAATAAAAATACTTTTGCAACATTGATGTTTGTTTACTATTTAAATGTGTTTGTGTTTTGGATGTGTTTTCAGTTAGTTTATTGTATTTTCTTTTCTTTAGATATTTTGTTTCTGTATTGATATCTTGACCTTACATTGTAATATCTTCATAGTGATATCAATTTATGTTCACATGTTTTGGATTTAATTGTATTGAAATATGTGTTAGCCTTTATGACAATCATTAGATTTTTTATCTTAATAGTGTTATACTTTGAAGTGCAAGTCTAAATTAAATTCATTAGAAAATCAATTTTTTTCTAAATTTAAGTTCTGCTTATAACTTGATATAATTAGAATTCTCAATTTTCTATCTCTTATTTAGACTACATTAATTCTAATATTATTATTGCAACTATGATATTTTCTTATTTTATATTTCACTTATCAATAAATATTTATGCACTTAGAAAATTTTGAAATTTTTTATTATTGATTTTTGAAAGATCAAATTTATTCTTTAAAAATATACAAATGTACAAAAATCAAAAGAAATATTCAATGGTTCGCAAGTAGAAAAAGAGGCAAAAAATAAGCCCAAAAATTATAAAAAAATGATGCACAAAAATGTCCCAATAATTTGGAAAAGATGTGCAAAGTGCCACATGTGGTAATTATTTCTTTCCTTTATCTTTTAATCTCTTAATTCAAATGTATATATTGTACATTTATATTCTGTAATGACATTTGAAATATACAAATTTTCTATTCATCCTATTTGCTATGATTTTCTTTATCTTAGTGTCTAAATTGACTCATGCTTTTGATATATTCTTTTTATTATAAATGTTATATCTCTTCTTAAATTCTATGAATTAATATGATTTGCTTAATATTTTAATTTTAGTTGTATAAGTTACTTCAATTACTTTCAAGATTGAATTATCAAATGATTTTCATATGTCTGCTTACATTTCAAGTCTCTTTCTTCTTTACTTTTTGATGTTGTCAAAAAGGGAGAGAAATTGTTTGTATCGTGATTTTTATTTTTGTTGATTCATATTGTGTATGTGTGTCTGTTTTTTATTTTGTTTAGGGTTTTGTGTATGTTGTGTTTTTTTGTTATTGTTTGTTATTTATTTCTAAAAATGCCTCCTTATTTACATGTGTTCATCAATTCAGGAGGAGTTTAGGAGATTTTTTAAATTTGAAAATTATACAAACAGTAATTGTTTTGCTATCATAAAAAAGGGAGAGATTTTTAAGAGAGTTGCTATTTGCATGTTTTACATTCTTGCAACTTTTATAGTTTTGATGATTTCAAATATTATTATTTTATATATAGTTATCTCCTAAAACTTTTTGGAAAAGTTGTTTTTGCTCTTGTGTGTATTAACATTTCAGGAAAATCAAACTACAGACTACAAAGACTTCAAATCAAATTCAGCATGAGGCACTTTGTGGATTTAAAACTTGTATTTTTTCTTTGAATTAAGTTTTGAAAGGGAGTGATTGCAATTGAGTGAATACACACACACTTAAGGAGATCTTGAGAAATTTGTATTGATCGAACGGTACGAACATAGTTCGTACAGGACGATCAAGTCAGTTATCTCCTCATAAGAGCAATGGAATAAGCAGGAGTCGAAGGAAATTTTTCTAAGTCCTGATCGTCCAGAACGAAGTGTATTCATCCCAGGACGAAATGTTCTCTGGAAAATTTTCGTTCAAAAATGAAGTGTATTCGTTACAGGACGAGTTACACTCTGGATTGCTATCGTCCAGGATGAAGTGTATTCGTCCCGGGATGATTTGCTTTCTATAAAACTTTCGTCTGGACGAACCTCAACTTCGTACCATGACAAAGTGAACCGACTCTGAAAATTAAGTGTCGTTCTACAGTTTTTAGGAACCGACATAGGGAAGAACCGTTCGTACCGGACGAACCTAGTTCGTACGGGACGATGTGTGTGTACGAAATCATTTCATACCCATATACATTAGGTTCGTTTCCAACGCATTTAAGTAAAATCGTCCAGGACGATCCACGATCGTATGGGATGATCCAATACGTATTGACTTGAAAATTTACAGTTTTTGGATGATTTTTTGTGTCTTTCATATAAATAGTCCAAATTAAACTGCTACATAATCTTTTTGTCTACTGATCTTCATGCCTATTGAATCAAGAGTCAAGGAGAGAGTACAAGAGAGTGTTCAAGGAAGGATTCCTACTACTGGAGCTTGAAGGCTTCATTTGGTATTCAAAGGTATTAACCTCTACTTGTGATTTGAATATTACTTCACTATTTTCTTTCTTCCTTTATAGATTTATTGTGAGAAGATCTGTCAAGGAGATCCGGTTCTTTGCCGACACTTGGAGAGTGTGAATAGCCGAAGGGTTCTCTGCCCACACTTGGAGAGTGTGAACAGCCGAAGGGTTCTCTACCCACACTAGGAGAGTGTTAAAGGACGAAGGGTTCTCTGCCCGCACTAGGAGAGTGTGAAAGGATGAAGGGTTCTCTGCCCACACTAGGAGAGTGTGAAAGGAAGGACGGTTCTCTGCTAACACTGGGGATAGTGTAAAAGAACGACGGTTCTCTGCCGCACCGGGTAGTGGTGGAAAGAGTTTTTGTAAAGGCTTCTCCGCCTTGCCGTGGGTGCAAAAGGAGAGTCACTATTGGTATTAGTGCAATATTCGGAGGGTACCTCCGAGGAGTAGATGTAGGTCTGGTTTTGGCCGAACCACTATAAATTCGGTGTTCTTTATTTTTTAGCTGTTTTTATTTTAACGTTTACAACTTGTGGTTGAAAAATCTATTTCTATAAAACTCACTAAAGTTGGTTTTCATTTCCAAATTTTACGAGGTTAAAATTTTTTTAATTACCAATTCCCCCCCCCCCCCTCTTGGTTAGCCGTGGGGCATAAGCTTAGGTTTAACAACCTAATTCTTAGTGAACGAGTTTCAACAAGGGTAAGGTGGAGTGGTTTAGAAAGACGGCCTATGTTGATTCCCTTGTTCATAGACTGTTTACTGGACATTTGAATGTCTTAGTGATTTAAGAATTCAATGATCTTGGGCTCGTTGGATTCTTCTCGTCGAGTCGCTTGATTTGACTAGAAGCATGTCATGTTTGGAAACTATTTGGCAATCCAAATTGTGGTTTGAACCTCCTAGCAGTGCTTCGAGTACTTTATTTGAACTCATTTGGGCTCAGATTGAGTCAATTTTTGTGTTGTTGGGTAATAATTGTGAGACGCTCAGTTTGACTATAAGTTTGTTGAAATAGGAGTTCGGATGATCCCATTTTTAATTTCGGAATTTTCCAACTTGATTTTGCCTCGAGATTTGTTCCCGATCATGATGATTTTTTGATGATTTATCAACTCAATTTTGAAGATAGAAAAAAATATTATCATTTTAATATAATATAAAGAAAAACAAAACTAAAAAAGTGATCCTCAATAACCTTAGCTTCATGACGTAGATCGTAATGTAGTAAGTTCTGTCTCAGCATTACTTAGATCTTGCCTTCAACTGCCTAATCAGTTCTATGTTCTGAAGTTTAGTATGGACGACTACAGTTGTGAACTCATAGAGTTTTGTGGAGCATCTCAAGCTCATTAATTGATTGCTGCTTATATTTGAATGATTGGGGAAGCATGTTTTGTGTACTGGTCAGGGCAAAACTTGTGGTGGCTTTTCTTGAAATTTCTTATGGCCTAGTTTTTGTTTTTTTG
This sequence comes from Dendrobium huoshanense, assembly GCA_016618105.1. Classification (NCBI taxonomy): domain Eukaryota; kingdom Viridiplantae; phylum Streptophyta; class Magnoliopsida; order Asparagales; family Orchidaceae; genus Dendrobium; species Dendrobium huoshanense. The sequence goes on along the minus strand of CM028351.1, from coordinate 33,327,148 downwards.
TATGTGTGTGTGATTAACTTGTTTTCGTGATTCCGAAGTAATTTCGCTTGGTGATTCATCTTTTTTATCAATTGGTTGGAAGCATTATCTAAATGTTCGATGTTTTTCAAGTATTGAGATCATTTCTTTTTTACAGCGTGACACAAAAATATATTGACTAAGCCCAATTGTTTGTTTTTATACACATCATCAGAATGGGTTAACAAACTACAGAATCAACCAGTCAGTCTGATATCTTACTAAATACTTGCTTCATCTAGTTTCATCGTTATCACGACTTCTTTATTGTTATCAATATTCACTTCGGCGGGAATTGAATTTGTTTTAATTACTATGCGACTAAGCGAAAAAAATATTTCCATAATCTGCTTGGGTTTGACATGGCGAAGAGTTATTTATGCTATTTTAATCATCCTAACTAAATTAAGAATAACATCACTTGGCAGGCTTTACAAATAATAAGTCAAACATAGACAGGTTTCTATAATATAATGAATGATCCGTTTTTATATAAGGGATGTTGTTACAGTATATAATATAAGATGTCAAGCAAATCTAATATTTAATGTGTGCCATTATATTTTTTAACTTCTAATGATTGTGGTTGAAGAAAATAAGAGCTAGTTGAATTAATAAAAATCAGATAAAAGGAAATAAAGAAATTCTTCGTTCTGTCAATTGATCCAAAAATGAGTAATTTTTTGTTATCCAAAAGTCTAAATCCATTGAACACAAAAAAAAAAAAAAATCAGTAATGCACAAATTACTTGCTCCCCTTAGTTTTTTTTTGTTTTTTGTTTAGACAGTCAGGGACTCAAGCTTGAATAAGAAGAGAGAAATTTCAGACCCAATCTCCTTGCTCCCTGTCTTGGGTCATGATGACTAAAGCATTACTTCAAAAAAAACTTGGCTAGGACAGTAAAGTTAAATGACTGTGATTGAGCAAGAACAGAAATATTCTGTGATCTTTAAGCATCGCAATCAGGCGGACTTAGTTCACAGTAGAATTTGTAGAATGTTAAGCAATATTTTTTATTCGTTTGACGTCCCACTTCACGTAAAACATATTTTAAGTTTATTATACAAGCGATCTTTTACAATTTTCTTTTAAATAGCAACAGTTTTTTTTTTTTTCACTTTGATTTTTTAAGATTTCTATAAAAAATAAATACTTTTAATTCGTATAATTTTTTTCTATTTGCAGGTTCTGCCATATGACGTGAGATTTGTTCATGTTTTGGGACAAGTAAATTTGTTCGAAATTTGAACCTTTGACTTGATTAACAATTTTCTGAGAATTAAATATGCTAATATTATGATTTAATGTTAACTTTCTATTTTTTATAAATAAATATTTTATTTTTTGGCATATAGGTTTTCAATCAATTTTAACGAATTATTTTAATTTAATATTATTGTTGTTATTTGAAGTACTATTTGTTGCGTCCTGAAATATTCACAGTGGTAGAGAAATATATAGTTTAATGTCTTAGTGTTGTACAAAGATCCTGCACACAAGCATTTGAAAGAGATAGCATAGCGTTCATAAGAGATACCAAAATTTTTACATGGAAACCTCTAAAAAGGGGAAAAGCCACGGGGACTGACATAATTTGAATGAATCCACTTGTATTTGTAGTCGAATACAAATGAGGCCCTTTCTTGGGAGAAGGCCTTGGCTTGATGTGACAAATGTAAATCATACAGAGTGCATTACATGGTTGACAATAATCAACATAGACATGTTGGTTTGGTAGGCAGGACCATAGCCAATAAAATAGAGGTCAGAAAGAACGTAGTATGAAGGAGGTCGGGGTCAGAAAGACCTTTGTCTGCTGATATATTTTGGAAGGACCGCAGTTGGCGACGGAGGTCAGAAGGACCGTTGTTGGCGGCGAAGGTCAGAAGGACCATAGCCGGTAAGAGACAGGGGTCTGAAGGACTGTATTTTGGTGAAGGTTATCTGCCTACACTTAGAGAGTGTGAAAAGCTAATAGTTCTCTGCCAATACTTGGAGGGTGTAAAAGGACGATGGTTCTTTACTGTACTGGATAGTGGTGGAAGATAGTTTTTGTGAAGGCTTCTCCACCTTGCTGTGGGGGAAAAAGGAGAGACACTTGTAGTAATAGTGCATTACCTAATGTGGGATACTTTAGGTAGTGGATGTAGGTCATGTTTGACCAAACCACTATAAATCTTGTGTATTTTATTTTTTATTGCTTATTTACTTTACTGTTTTGTTTATCTGTGGTTGAAAAATCATTTTCAAAATTTCACTAATAATTTTTATCAGTTTAAAATAAGAGGAAAATTTTAAATTACCAATTCACCCCCCCTCTTCGTTAGCCGTTGGGACATTAGCTTAGGTCTAACAAACTATTTCATAATTAACAAGTTTCAACTAGTGGTATCAGAGCTTAGTTTCAAAATCATAAGTTTAGACTATTTTTTTATTAATGATCATGGCTATATTTTGAAACTAAAACACACCTGAAGGTTACTCTATAACTAGACCTCCTTTGTTCGACAATATTCATTTTGATTTTTGGAAAACACTCATATTTATATTTTTACAGTCACTAGATTACTGTATATGGATCTTAGTTCATGAAGGGTATACAAAAACAACTAGATTAGTTGATGGAGTTAGATTTGAAACTCCCTTTGTGGACGGGAGAGTAGAAGAACGTGACTTAGCACAACTTAATGCTAAATGCTTGAATAGTTTCTTTTGTGCTTTTAAATATGAAGATTATATGCGAGTTTCTACTTGTAAAAGTGGAAAGGATATATGGGATAGACTTTGTATAACTTATGAGGGGACAAATGAAGTTAAATAATCTAGACTTAATATCTTGTTTCATGACTATAAACTATTTCACTTGAAACACAATGAATCCATTTCTAAAATGTACACAAGATTCACACAAATTGTCACTTCTTTACATGCATTGGGTAGGGAACTAACGAATGTTGAAATGGTTAATAAAATACTTCGTTGTTTATCTACTACTTATGATGCTAAAATAAATGTGATTACAGAGTATAAATATTTAAATGTTTACTCTATTGATAATATTCTTGGATTATTAATTGCTTTTGAGCATGGAGTGAGTCAAAGAAAGGTTGATGTAGGAGAGCCACGAAAGGAGAAGAATATTGCACTAAAGGTGGAGGAGTCAGAGAGTGATCAATCTATACCTAAGGATGAAGATGACATTGCACTAATGATTAGATAGTTCAGATGCTTTTTGAAAAGGAAGAAAAAGAGACGCTAGTAATGGAATCGAGATAAATTTAATAGAAATGTTAAGGTTTCAAATGATGTTACTTATTATAAGTGCAGAAAACCTAGACATATTAAGTCAGACTTCTCAAAACTCAAAGCCACTCCTAACAAGGAGAAGGTAGAGGAGAAATAAATGGTGAAGAAGGGCAAGAAGAAATTCTAAAGAGCTTTTTGGGCGGACTCAGCTTCAGACTCGATGGAGACTGAAAAAGAAGAGGAAGTCACCAATCTATGCTTAATGGCTGATAATCTTGATCAGTCAGATCAAGTAGGGGTATGTGACTAGACTTATAATGAACATTTAGAAGTCTCAGAATGCATACATGATGCATATAGAAAGTTAAAGAAAATGCATACTAGTTTGAATTTAGAATTTCAGGAACTACAAAGAGAACAAGATATCCTTAAGAAAGATCATGCATTAATTGATAACAAACACATGAAATTGCTTGATGAGTTTGACAATTTGAAAAAGAACCATGAAAATTTAAAATCATCCTATGCAGAACTTTAAAAAGAATTTAAAAATAGTAAGGATGAATCAGAGAGCAAATTATATCGAATAAATTATACAAATCGTATCTTGGAAGATATGAATTCTTTTTATAAATTAAAGATAAAAGCTCTCGAGGATAATAGAATACCCCTAAGACTTGAAGATTTCATGAATCCTATTTTGTATCCTAAATTTATGCAATCCATAAATATATAGAAGAATTATAAAAAAACTAAGAAATCCATTTTCAGGAGTCAAATGTTATAATTGTGGATTGTTCGGACATATAGCTCACACTAGTACATTGAAGAAGAAAACCCATTTGGTGTGGAGACCTAAGCTGCATGAACATAGACATATCTTACATGCATCTGTTTATAATTTGTAAAAAGGTGAACTCAAACTTGTTTGGGTTATCAGGTCTAACATTTGATGATTTTGCATGATCGCTCTCACACAAGACCTCGTGAGAGCATATGATACCTGGACAGCGGTTATTCAAAGCATATGACTGGAGATATTGCACAATTCATATCGTTGGAAGCAGGGAGTGGAGGTAGGGTTACGCTTGGAGATAACACCACAAGGAAGGTGGAAGGGTCAGGTATAATTAAAAACTTGAAAAATTTTTTTTATAGAGAATGTTTTGTTGGTAGAAGGCTTAAAGTATAATCTTCTAAGTATTAGTCAGATATGTGATAAAGATTATTGTGTAAAATTTTTTCCTACTAGCTACATATTAAGCCTGAATGGTAATGATGTTTTGAATGATATAAGGGTAAATAATATGTATATGCTAAACTTAAATTGTATCAAAACTCCTATAAGTTTTTTATTTAAAAACTATTTCTGATGAATCATGGCTTTGACATAGGAGAATTTGTCACTCTAGCATAAAAAACCATAGGAGGATTACCCAAAAGAATATAGTAAGAGGTATCCAAAAACTAGACTTTACTAAGGATCACCTCTGTGATGCATGTCAATTAGGAAAACAGGTGAAGTCCTCTTTTTAGTCCAATAAGGATCTTAGAACTAGCAAATAATTAGAAATTTTATATATGGATCTTTTTGGATCAGTTAGAACTATAAGTCTAGGAGGGAAGGTATACGGATTTGTGATTGTGGATGATTTCTCAAGATTCACATGGGTTAGATTTTTATATCATAAGAGTGAATCATTTGAGAAATTTAGAAATTTTTCAACTTGGATTCAAATGAAACTAGGATGCGAGATAATGACAATTCAAAGTGATCATGCAGGAGAATTTGAAATGAAAAATTTGCGGATTTTTGTAAGGAGAAAGCAATTGATCATAATTTTTATGCACCTAGAACCCCTTAGCAGAATGGGATAGTCGAAAGGAAAAATAGAACATTAATAGAAATCGCTCGAGCCATGTTGGAAGAATATTCACTTACTAAATATTTTTGGGCTGAGGCGGTTAGCACGGCATGTTATGTTATAAATAGGGTGAATGTTAGATCAAACTTAAATAAAATACCCTATGAGTTACTAAAGGAAAGAACACTAAATTAGTAATAAACTATTTAGTCATTAAAAATATTATTCCCTTGTGTTTGACTCCAACTAGGAAGGAAAATGAGTTCTGGATCAAAAGCTTTTAAGGAATACAACATTTAATTAAAATATAAAGACCTTATGCAACCTATCTACACCATTTTTGTTAGATTGATAGCATTACAAATATGAGCCTAGGATTTTTTAAACAATGTCTTCCTGTACTTAGAAGATATTGAGTACTTTGTTCTTTAAAACCAAAAGCTAAATATTTATAACTACAAAAAAATACCATAACAAACATTAAACTTTTAAACCAGTAAACACATTAATTTAAAATAACACTCAATGTCAATACAAAAATAAATTAGTTGTAAAAAAATTGAAACTAATAAAGCCTATATACACACACATTAGATGGTTTGCCATGATAACCAACTCTTTACTAGGCTAGACTGGTGGCTTGATTTGGATTGTTTATAGTGCCTTAACTAGAGGATACTTATGTTTGGATTATTTATTTTCTAAACTCTAGATGTCAAATTTACATTTCTCTTGGTGTACATTTGGAGTAGGCTCTTAAGACATTTAATATTTAGTTATATAAAATTGCACAGTAGCATATATGTGCTTTGATTTATAATGCTCTTTTATATTATTGTAAAGTAGAATTTAACTAGATAATGATGTAAGGGTAAAGATAATGATGTACAGGTAAAGATAATGATGTAAATATAAATATTTTAGGTTTTTATACAGTTAGATTGAGTTGTATATTATCAAGAGTTATAAAAGATTTGAAAATGATTTTCATATACCCTTGTATGTACCAAAAGGAATTGATTATTTTTCCTTTCGAGATCATTATCTTTTGAAATTCTATAGTTGATTTAGAAGCGAGAAGATTAAAGATTGAAATAAATAATTAAATTTAAATATATTTTGTATAGGAATAAAAATCCAGGCTTATTTGTTTGTAGAGCTTAGCCACCTTCACTTTACAATAGACCATATGTTTTACTCTAGGGAATTATTAACAAATAAGAGCTTTTATTTTTTACATTATTGTTCATTCATAATTTCATTGTGCAATCATGTACATATTAATGTCCTTATTATATTATTCTTTGAATCTTAGATAGTGCTACTTAATTTTGCAATCTCAAGGCAATTGATTATGAATAGAATTTTTAGCTAGCAGCTGATTCTAGGTAGGTATAAGTAAAAAGTATTCAAAACTTTCAATCTTTGCATATTCCTTTTGTTCTAGCCTTTCAAAATTAAAAAAAAATTAATTCTAAATCTAAACGCCATATCAAAACTAAAGATTTATAATCTAAAGCCTTTACACTAAAATATTTAAGCCCTAAACCTTTTTTTTTTTAAATCTATATGAATTTAAAATTTTTAGTCTTCACTTTAATCGAGAGTACACTTTTCAAAAATATATATTTTTAGGAGAAACCCACAAAGGCTACGTGTTTATTAAATTATAATAGTATGAAGTCCTTAAGGGGACCTCAAGCTCACTACTACTCAAAGACTTACAAAAATAAAGAAAAAAGAAACATGGGAGCTCGAGTTCCCCGTTAGAAAATAGTATTAAATTCCCTAAGAACATGCTATGGTGCTTAAGGAAAAACTCCCAAAAAGAAGGAGCTAACAAAAAACAGCTAAACTACTCCCAACAACCAGTCCCCTTGGAAACCTTGCTACCATCCTCCCAAAAATTTTCCTGCATAAACATCTAATAGGTAAGAGAAATAAAATAGTAAATAAAATAAAGAAAATTCTTAAGCTTGATTTTAGGATGGCCCAAAAAAGGATACAGCCGAAGGAAGGTTAGCCACCTCAAGTCTAGGAAGAACCAAATAACAAAATTACAAATCACCCAAAAAGGATACATTCTATGGCTCCCCTCAAGAATATCAATCCAGATATATAGAAAATCCATAGAGCACAAAGGAAAAAAATTTGAGACGTTCAACCAGAGGTATAGAAGAATAGTGTGCACCCCATCAACCACAAAATTGCCATCGTACCTGCAATAAAGCAAACACCCTAGCAAACCCAGAGGAACAGAAATGGAGAAAAACCACCCCCGCACTAGCTTAAACACCAACAACCAGAACACCTAAGAGTCCAACAGAGAGATGACAACCCACTAGCAAGCAATAACAAAAATAGAAAGAGGCCACCAGATGGAACCCAAGAAGAATGGAACACAACAATATAATAAAAGAACCATAATGTAACCCAACAAAAGGGAAGTAATAAAAAACACCAGCCATAATCCAAGGCGATAAAAAATAGTAGAACCGAGCCAAGAAAGAAACAAAAAACCCCAGCCACACAACAAAAGAATAGCAAAAAAGAGGAATGCTGCAACCACCAGAATGAGGTACAAAAACCAACACTAATGCATAACATAAGACATCCCAAATTGATCCAGTCTAAGGAGGCCATTAGTAAGAAAAGGCATCTGAGTAAAAGCCAGCTCATTAATATAGTTAAAATCACAACCTAACTTGGCCATAACATTTGCACACACAACCATCATCCAAAATTTTAGAAAACGAGCAGTTCGAAGAATTTAAAGTGTCTCTAAAGTCCCTACGAATGTAAAATAAAGCAGAAGAACAAGTGCAATAATCCTTAGCCTGGAAGCCCTTGTAATCAAAATAAGAAACCACTTCTAGCATAATATTAATCAAATTAAAATTAGCATAGAGCCTTAAGCCATGAAGCACAACATAGAAAATAGCAAAGTTAACATCATCATAACCAACATGCCCAGCAAAACTCCACAAGAAGGTGCCATTATGATCTCTCAAGACCCCACCATAACCAACAATATTACAAACTCAAGTACTAGCCACATTCAAATTGTAATAATTCGGAATAGGTTTTATCCAAGCAATGCACCTAGTTACCTTATTGAAGTTGTCAATCTCCAAATTAATTCCAAATATGGGAAATATGTATAAAAAATTCTTGAAGTTCTTAAAAGATAGTAATTTAGTTGAATAGGAAGCAGCAACTTTGTCCTTGATTTTTGAATAATTCTTTTGTAATTCATGGAAACACCATTAAACCGAGAATCATTTCTTTCCAACCAGAGAAACCAAAGGATAAGTGGCGGGATAACATTTCAAAATGGCCTTTGGCCTTAACAAACCAAGAATCAAGCAAATAGTATAACAAGGAACTCGTAGTAAAAAAATTTAAATGGAAGATGTCTTCAGAATAAGTCCAAACCTTAACGACAATAGGGTTAGAGATTAAATCATGGTGCATATTATCAATTTGGAAGAAACATTGACATTTAGAAGGAAAATTAAAACCTCTTTTTCTAAAGTTCTCATCCATAGGAATAAACTTGTGAAGAATTCTCCAAATAAAGATAGAAATCGTAGAGGAAATACTTTTATGCCAAATCATTTTAAAAAACTTGGAAGACTCATTTTTAGCTCTAAGAAAATGCCAAGAATCCTTCACTCTAAAAGTACAATCTTTAGTAAAATTACGAAGCAACACATCTTTAGAAGTAGTGTTTGAAGGAATCTTTAAAATAAGCTGAGTAATAGAGTCTGGAAGAACAATAGATAATTTCTCCAAGTCCCAACCATTATTAGAGAAGAAGTAGTTAACCTTCACCTTAGAAATGAAAAAATAATTTAATAAAGAATTAATCGACTGACCATTAAGCAAATGATCTTGCCAAAAGAAGATATTGTCATTACCAAGCCCCCAAGTCAAAGAAGGCTCAACCATCCACTTAACCGAGTAGAGCCGATGCCAAACTTTAGAACAGCCTTTACCAAAGCAACACAAGGTAGGATGTCTCCCCCCACATTACTTGGCCACCATAAAATTGGCCCAAAGACTCACATTCACTCTAAGATTAAACCAAAGTTTGAAAGAAAAAGCAGAAGTTAAATCAATCATAGTCTTACACCTTAATGCACCATCTTGTAAAGTCCCACAACATTTACTCCAGGAAGACCAATGAATCTTAGAATTGTGCCCAGAACCTTTCCAAAATAAATATTAAAGATTCTATCAATTTTATTGAAAATAACTTTAGTAGGAAATAGAGTTTGAAAATTATAAACCGGAATCGAGCAAAGAACACTTTTAATAAGAATGAGATGACCCCCAAAGATTAAAAAGTTAGAATCACAAGAGGACAATCTATTCTGCACAACAAAAAATAAATCATTAAAAAGGAAAGACTTCTTTCTTCCCTTATAAAGAGGGATAAATAGATATTTTAAAGGCAAAACACCTTGAGTAAAACTAGAAAGATTCTTAATATCCACAACCCGATCAGAATAAACATTCTTAGCAATAATAAAGCAACACTTATGTTTATTAAAAGCCAAACCACTAACAGATTCGACTTAATAAAAAAGGATCAAGATTTTATTAATCCTATTCATAGAAGCATTCGAAAAGATAATGAAATCATTCACAAAGCATAACTAAGAGATTTTAATACCACCAGAGGTTCTTAAGTAGAGACTAAGACATTTTTTAAAAAGATCCTCAAGACCCCTAGAAAGGTAATCCACAGTAATAATAAAAAGCTCAAGAGAAATGGGATCCCCTTGTCTAAGCCCATGAGAAGCCCTAAAGAAACCATGGCTCTTACCATTCACAATAATGGACAAAAAGGGATTTCAATATAAAACTTAATGAGATTGATAAAAGAGTGATCAAAACAAAATAAATTCAAGATATTATAAATAAAATTCCAATTAATATTGTTATAAGCCTTTGAAATATCCAGTTTCATGATCTTGTTACCACCACGAGCCTTAATATCAAAATCTTGACAAAATTCCTACGCCAAAAAGATATTGTAAGCAATAGCCCGGCCTTTGGCAAAACTCATTTGAAAAGGAGATATAAGGTTAGGCAAAAGGATAGTTAAACGATTAATGAAAATCATAGAAAGCAATTTATAAAAAACATTTCACAAAATTATAGGTCTAAAATCATTCCAGTAATTCGCATCATTATTCTTGGGTATAAGGATAATAGAAGTAGAAAAGAAAACTTATGAATAGTAGCAACACTAAAAAAATCAATCACCACAAAAAATATCATTATAAATAATAGGCCGCATTTTCTAAAAAGCGTTAATAGTAAAACTATTCGGGCCAGTGACAGAATCAACATTCTTACAAAATAATGTATCTTTCACCTCCTCAAGAGGAGTCTTAGATAAGCTAAAATTATCCTCTTGAGAAACCAAATTAGGAAATCAATGGTAGAAGGATTAAACTACTTGTTAAGATGTTTCTGAAAATAAGAAACCTCAAGATTAGTAATCTCCTCACTGTCCTCAGAGACAGAGCCATCCTCACGAGTAATTTTATGAATGCAATTAGTAGCACGCTTCTTCTTAACCAAAGCACGAAAAAATCTAGTATTATTATCACCATCCACCAAGTGCTTGACAGCCACTTTCTGTTTCCAAAAATTCTCTTCTTATAATTGGAGATTGCAAAGCTCCACTTTGGCCTCTTTCAAATGATTAAAATTAAACTTGGAAGGGTCCAACTAACAGAGATCCTCAGTAGAAATCACTCTATTTTTAGCAGATAAAATGTTAGAAAATATATCTTTAAAAACATTATGGTTCCACCAATTCAAAACATGTTTTAGCCTTTTCAGCTTCAACCAAAGCCTATTCATATTGAAAATATCATCATTCGGGAAAAGAGGAGCTTCCCAACTTTTTTGGACTACATCAAGAAAGGAAGTATGAAGCAACCACCTATTTTAAAATCTAAACTGGGAAGGGAAACCCCTAGTATTATTCTTAATTTTAATAAGAAGATGAGAATGATCAAAAAGGGTACAGCTAAGATATTCAACCTTAGTCAGATCAAAAGAGTTGAGACAAACATTATTGAAAAGAACTCTATCCAATCTTTGCTACAAATGACCACGATGCCAAGTAAAATTATTACCAGAAAAACCAATATCAATGAGATTTCTTTCCATAATCTTGTCATTGAAGTCCTCCATGGATTGTTAAATAGGGAGAGAGACCCTTATATGCTCAGACTGGTTGGAAAAATTGCTGAAGTCACCACCAACAAGACAAGGAAGACTGTAGATATTATGAAATTAAGTGATTTGGTACAATAAAATTCTTCTAGTATAACAAGAGGAGGCAGCATATACAAAAGTCGCACAACATTGAAAATTAGATATAACTCTCAATATCACAATGAAACACTTGAGTAAAATCCCCAACGATATCAATTCTAATATAGTCCTTCCAGAAAACCAAAATTTTATTGGCAATATTTGATTTAGCAAATTTTAAACCCAAAAATTTAGTAGTACCAAGTAATTTATCCACAGAAATCAGAGGTTCATGCAACACAAGAATAGACACATTATAAATAAAACATAAATTCTTTATTATAAGCTTAGAAGAAGGGAAACAAATACCCTAAACATTCCAAATGATGGTGTTAAAAATAAAAAAAAAACCAGATTAGTGTGAAGTATGGGAACGGGTATTTCTAGGAGACTATAAAAAAACATTTTTGGGTTTTCTACCTCTCTTTCCACGACCCTTAGAGAAGCTCAAAACATGATGTTCTCTAGCAAAACATTTAGCCACAATATCCACTTTCATGTTAGTAAAAGCATCACAATGATAATGATCAATTAAGAGAAACTTACTATCATTTAAATTACCTGCTGACCATTTAGAAGGAAGCATATCACCTTCCATATAAAGAACACCATCTTCCAAAGTACAAATATTCCCCACGGATTGGGCATTAGGAGGGTTTAATTGTAGGGACAAATCTTCCTCCAAAACATGAGGATCAGATCTTACAATAGTAAGATCATTAACCTTATAAGGCACATTGCCCCTAAGCTTCAAAACAACTTCAAGTTGACCCATACTATCAACAGGAAAAGCATTCTATCAAATATTATTCTTAAGGACAAGGCTAAACTGATTTCCCTTTATCAAGCCCACCATCCACAAAGGTCTCATGATTTTTATCTTAAAAAACAATAATAGGATAATTAGAAACTAAATTAGAAGTGAGATCAGGAACAATTATGGATACCATATCAGTCACACTGTTAGTAGGAACATAAGCAATCGTATCAGAATAATACACCATAATAGGTGATGCATTACAATCCCCCCTTTGCTCACTAGAAGCATGGCCCATAATCTATTCAGGAAAATTGTTAGAAACTTCTTGCGAGGTAGTATTAGAAACATTTTTAACCCCTAAAACATTGTGTTCAAGGTCCTTAGATAAAAGGACCACCATATCCTTAGAAAAAGAGCCACTTCCTTCCTCCAGTTGAGCCAACTGAACCTCATTCCCTCTATGATTATCATTGACAAGTAAAGCTTTAGATGGAACTTTCTCCTTACGGAGATTAGGATTTAAACAGAAATATTCATTAATTATGTGGCCATGCATCTTACAGTGAGAACAAAATTAGAAAGATTCTCAATCTCCACTCTTTGAAAATAACCATTCAATTCTGACTTGAGCCATATTTCTTGTGGATGTTCTTTTCGAAACGTCTAACTCTACTAAAATTCAAGCCAGCGAGGGACAAGATAAAGAGGCGGTAGCTTGTTCAGTTTCTAAAGGTGTGCCAAACACAGATGGAGGACCAAAAAGGATTTACAGATTAAAAAATGTTGTCGTAAGTTTGGGAACGAAATCCAGAAAGGAGTAATGGGAGACTTCTCCCGCACATCAAAATCCAGAGACCATTTGATTAACCTCAATTAATAACCATGAATATATAATACGATTAGCGAGAGAAAATATGACTGTAATCCAAATCATTTGTGAGTTGTATAATAATGTGATTAGGATCCAACAAGCCAACATTAAAGGATCCATAAAGTTTAAGGGCCTGAAAAAACTTATGAATCACATCGAGGTTAGAGCGACGAAGAACAAATTTACCAACTAAAGTGAAAGAAAAAGGTACGACAAGCTGTGAAACAATCGAATCCTCAAATAATAAGTCAGGACATCCCTTGAAAGAAGAATGTACAAACTTAACCTTAGAGGGCGAAGAAGAAGAACCCGATGCCACATCCTTAAAAGAACGGGTCTTACCACTTGGGATCGAAGGAGCTACCTGGATGGAAGACATCAGAGATGCCATCTCCCCCCAAAGAACCAGCAGAAAACATCAAAACCACCCAAAAAAAATTCAAAAATAGAACCAAGAGACAAAAAAGTCACAAGAAAAAGCAAAAAAAAAAAAAAAAAAAAAAAAAAAAAACCATGAGTATCGGAGAGAAGCGTGGGAGCAAACCCAAGAATGCCTCGAGACCGCCCACCAAACTAGATATTGGAGATCACGAAGATGCAAATCCAAGATCACCACGAGATCGCCCAGAAAATGAGCAGAGCGCAATGGTCACTTAAGAAATTATCTCGAGTGCTTGCAACTATAGGAAGTTCAGAACAAAAATTTAAATAAATCCTACCTTTGTTTCTTTTTATGATACTTGAGAAATTTATGAATATATACGTAGCAATAAACATTGGTTTAGCTTCATAATGAAAAGATAAGTAAATATTCCTACTATCCTTAAGGATAAAATGAATATTCATTATTTTGTTTAATTAAGAAAATAAAAATATTTATTTATTTTCTTAATAAAAAAATTGAATATTCTTTTCATCCTTTTTGACCAATTAAATATCCTAAATGCCTTGTTTGATTATGAAAATAAATATGAGTTTTTCTTTTCAAATTGATCTTGAAATATTATCTATATCTCATGTTGGTATAATGTTAAACTATATATATTTGACTAAAGAAACATTTAAATAAAATCATGTGGCAAAAAAAAAAAAATTATCCATACCAGTATAAGATTAGAACCATCCTAGTTCTCTTAACAAGTTTACTAATCCTATACTAAAAGGAATCCATTAAGGTATTAGTAAACTTACTATCCATGCAAATAACTTTAAGCTAAAACCTTTCATAATTCAGAAGGTTCAAAATTCCTAATTTTTAGGAACTCTTGTTGAGTATACTAACCTTCACTTTGCTAGCATCATAGAAATTTACACAACATTTAAGTATAATAGTGTTAGGAATGATGCTATTAGACTTTAATTATTTCTATTTTATATAAGGTATTATCTAATGTATGGTTTAATTATTTTCCCCAGGCTCTATAAACAACTTTGGATGAGTTTTCACATAAATTTCTAGCTAACTATTTCGCACCTTAAAAAATACCAAGCTTGGAAATGATACCCTTTCGCAAAATTTGAAGGAGTGTCAATTTAAAAAAGTTCAGGGTTGTTTAAAAAAATGCCTATGAAATGCCCTCACCATGCTTTACCCACTTGGTTTATTTTTCAAACATTTTATAATAGACTGGTTTGATCCTTTAGGTCAAATATAGATGTTACACATGATTGGTCTTTAATTTTAAGCCATTTGAGGAGGCCTACAAATTATTTACAAATTAACTACAAATAATTGGCAATGGCCATCTAATAGTGTGACTTGTATGGGAGTAGTAAGTGTATATGAATCTTATTCTTTATCTATTTTGACTACTTACTTAACTATAATTTCCAAGAAATTTGACACTTTTCAAGTTAGTTTAGGATCATGATCATCTATGAAACTTAAAGAGCATAATTTTAATTCTATTGGTGATCGTTATACTTTGGCATTGTAATGTAAATTTAATTAGAAGACAACACAATCCTAATTATATTACATATAATCCAGGACGGTGGAAACTCCCTAATTTTAGTTCATCTATTAATAATATATATGATAATAATTAATGAAATGCAGCTCAATTTTATGTAGGAAGAATTAGGAATAATTCTCAGCAACTTGTTAAAAATTTTAGACCTTCTTATCTCCCAAGTTTTAACCAAAATAGTTAGTTTAGAGATAAAACAACACCTTTGAAAGAGGTTGGGATGCTTTTAGGAACAAAATAATAAAGCCAATATTATTTAATTAAAAAACTTTAAAAATTAGTTTTGATAGCTTGTAATTGCTTTAAGTACTAGATCTCAAGGAAATTCAATAAATAATACTAAAACTAATCAAAAGAAGGAAGGAAGAGAGCATATTGGAGACCACATGAGAAAGGGTGGTCATTTATTATAGCCAAAATCAGCAGTTTTTATGATCGCTGCGGAGGGTCACAAGTATTTATTGGTTGGTGGTCCTTTGGAAGGTCATTGTCCTTCATATGGCAGTCCCTTGTTTCCTTCTCCTTCTCTTTTTAATTCTCCAACACCAGTTTTTTGAGAAGGATCTTTGGGTGTTGGTATAAAATCTATTGTCCAAGATGCATGGATGAAATTTAATAATGGTAAACCTTTAATCATCAACAAAGGAGGCTTATTGGATTCAAAGAATATCATTATAGATATCACAATAAAGGGAAAAATTAAATATGGTGGTTAAAGGCATTTTAAAAATTCCCAAAAATTCTAATTTTCTAAAGGATTCAAGGTGTGATATGGGTTCTAACGCTCATGTTTCTTCCTCTGGTTCGAAGAATTTTTTGAATGGAGTTGGTAACTCTAGCCCTTCAAGTGGGGTTAGTAGTGGATCTGCTTCTAATATTTGTAATTTGATTAGAATTATTTGTAGTGATGATCCTGTTGCTAGTAGTTTTGAGGGAGAACTTGGTTGTAGTGGTCGTTGTGTATTAAGTGTTTCTTCTTTTGATAAGCCAGATATTGGAGATTTATGTTCTAATCAGTTGGTTGTTGATATAAAAATGGTTCAAAAATGCGAGTCTGGAGAATTTGACTCGTTTGATCCTGGTGTTTATATTTTTGGTTTTCCTAATTTAAAAGATCCTATTGGAAACATATTTTGGAATGAGTGGAGCAAGAAGTCTAATAGAAGAGTTATTGATTTTGATTATGGGTTCTATTTGATGGATGATGGTTTGGATGTGAAGTTGCATGTGTAGAATGAACTAGAAAATAGTAAGAAGCTTCAAAATGCATTAGTGGTAAAAGTCTTTGGTGAAAATGTTCCTTTTCATGTTATTAGTTTTGAACTAAGAAGGTAATGGAATAAGTTTGGAAAATTTCACTTGACCTTTCTTGGTATGGGATGGATTTTATGTACTTTTAGTAATTCAAAAGCCTTTTATTTGGTCGATTCTAATGGCCCATGGTATGTTAAGGGACATATCATTGTGATTGACAAGTGGTCACAAACTTGTTCTCCTACTTCTCTAAAGGGGTTATATGCTCAGGTCTGGATTAGGATGCCTAATCTCCCATTATAGTGTTGGGATGAAATTAATGTATGCAGGATTGCATCAAAATTTGGTACGCCCTACTTTATTGATGGAAACATGTTTCAATGGGAGAGGAGGGAATTTGTAAAAATTTGTGTTCGTATCGAATTGGACGACAAGCTTCCCCTAGGTGTTTGGGTGCCAGGGAGCTCGGTAGATTCTTTCATATGATTGAATATGAAAGAAACTGTAATTTCTCCTTCAATTTTGGTAAGATTTCCCACAATAAAAATAATTGTTTTGGAGATCAAGCTGGGGGCTGTTTAGGATGTTTCTAAGGAACCTGAGATCTATGGTAATATAGAAGTTCATTTTATAGCAAACTCATTCGAAGTTGTTGGTGGGAGTGTGGATGGTGTTGTTGATACCAATGAAGTTGGCTATGGACTTAGATCCATGTCAACTATGGGAAAAGGAAATATAAAAATATAAGATCGAGGAAGCCTGGGTTTTGTACGGTGAGTGGCATTGGATTGAAAGGGTCTATTTTAAAAGAATCTGTTAGTGTTTAAAAGGGTTCTTATGTTGGTGGTGTGATTAAGGTAAGGCTTACCTTATAGTTGGTTCGAGGAGGTGTGACTTCAAATTCCTCTCCAGCTAAAGTTGTAATAATTCAGAATAGCTTTGCGAAAGTTGCTACTTTGAATTTTGAAATGGGTATGAATTACTTGTATAAATCTCTGATCCTTCCTAATGATGATTATAAGTTGAATGTTTTAAATTTGGTTGCTGGGGAAGGGAAGATAGACCCCCAAATCATACCCATTAAAGTCTCCACCCACCACCATAGGAAAATCATTGGAAGTCAATGCTTCCAACTTTCCCTATAGTTCCCTCCTTTTATAGACATCTTTGCTCCCATTAACTTAAAAAATCATCCACAAAACCATATTAAGAACATTTAAGTAAATCTAGTGGAAAACAAAAATTTAACTTTATTTGGGAGGCAACCCAATTCTTTTTCTGTGTTTATTTATTTTATGTTATAATATATACTATGTATGGGTGCTTTGTATTATTTGGGAAAGTAACTAATTTTTATTTTGACAAGTTACAAAAGGTTTCTTGATAAAATTCATTTGTGATAAAAATTTAACTAATACCCTAGCATTTGCATGTTATACACTACAATAATTATAAATAACATTGCTGCTCTGTGTTAAGATAGTTGCTATTTGCATGATTTACATTTTTGCAACTTGTATAGTTTTGATTATTCCAAATATTATTGTTCAAATGTGTAGTTATCTCCTAACAATTTTAGAAGATTTATATTTGCTCTTGTGTGTACTAACATTTCAGGAAAATCAAACTCCAGACTATGAAGATTTCAAATCAAATTCAACATAAGATACTTTGTGAATTCGAAGCTTGTACTTTTCTTTGAATTAAATTTGAAAGACAGTGATTATAATTGAGTGAATAAAAACATACACACACACATAAGGAGATCATATAAAATTTATAATGATCGTACGGGACGATATCAGATCGTACGGGACGATCATACATTTATCTCCTATTGAGCACATAGAACGAATAGGAACTGGCTTGAAAAATTTTCTAAGTCCTATTCGTCCGGGACGAAATTAATTATCGTCCAGGACGATCTGGTCTCTGTAAAATTTTTGTCCAGACGAAATTAATTATCGTCAGAAAACGAGTTGCTCTCTGTCAAATTTTCATCCAGACGAAATTAATTATCGTCCAAGACGATCTGGTCTCTGTAAAATTTTCGTCCAGACGAAATTAATTATCGTCAGAAAATGAGTTGCTCTCTGTAAAATTTTCGTCCAGACGAATTTAATTATCTTCCAGGACGATATAGCCTCTGTAAAAATTTTGTCCAGACGAACCAACTTTCGTCCAGACGATTAACCGACTTAGAACAATTTTTAGCAGTTTTCTAGAACCGACCTAGTAATAACCCTTCATACCGGACAAACTTAGTTCGTACGGGACGATCAGGGTGTACGAAGACATTTCGTACACATATACAAATAGGGTCATTTCAAAATGTTTAAGTAAAATCGTCCAAGACGATCCACGATCGTACGGGACGATCCACTACGTACAAAATTAAATATTTGCTGTTTTTGGGCAATTTTTCTTGTCTTTTGAATAAATAGTCCAAATTAGACTGCCACCATATCTTTTTATCATTTTGATCTTCATGCCTCTTGAGAGAATAGCTAATGAGAGAGTGTGAGAGTGCATTCAAAGGAGGATTCCTACCACCGGAGCGTGAAGGCTTCACTTGGAGTTCAAAGGTAAGAATCTCTACTTGTGAATTGGGAATACTTCACTCTTTTCCTTCTTCCTTCTATATTTCTTGTGAGAAGATCTGTCAAGGAGATCCGGTTCGCTGTCGACACTTGGAGAGTGTGAATAGTCGAAAGGGTCGCTTCCTACACTTGGAGAGTGTGAACAACTGTAGGGTTCTCTGCCCACACTACGAGAGTGTGAAAGGACGGACGGTTCTCTGCCAACACTGGGGATTGTGTAAAAGGATGATGGTTCTTTGCCCATACTCGGGATTGTGTAAAAAGATGACAGTTCTCTGCCAACACTAGGGATTGTGTAAAAGGACGACGGTTCTTTGCTGCACTGGGTAATGGTGAAAGAGTGTGTTGTAAAGGCTTCTCCGCCTTGCTGTGGGTGCAAAAGGAGAGTCACTATTAGTATTAGTGCAATACTCAGAGGGTGCTTCTGGGGAGTGGATGTAGATATGGTTATAGATCGAACCACTATAAATCTGGTGTCATTTACTTTACAATTTTTATGTTTTCGCATTTTATTTTTAATTTTTAAGAACTCTGTGGTTGAAAAATATTTTCTAGAAAAACTTAAAAGAAAAAATTTTCATTTCGGTTCAACTTAAATTCAAAGAGGGATTAAAATTTTTTAAAACTACCAATTCACCCCCCCCCCCTCTTGGTAGCCTTGGGACATTAACTTAGGCTTAACAACCTAATTACTAGACTCAATAAGTGGTATCAGAGCTTCGTTTCAAAATCATAAGTTTGAACTATTTTTTGATTAACGTTGATGGCTACATTCGGAAACCGAAACACACCTGAAGGTTACTCTATAACTAGACCTCCACTGTTTAACAATATACCTTTTGATGTTTAGAAAACACACATGTCTACTTTCTTACAGTCACTTGATTATCGTATGTGGATCCTAGTCCAGGAAGGTTACACAAAACTAACTAGATTAGTTGATGGAGTTAGGGTAGAAGTACCTTTTGTAGATTGGACTATAGAAGAACGTGACTTAGCACAATGAAATGCCAAATGTTTAAATAGCTTCTTTTGTGCTTTAAAATCTGAAGACTACATGCGGGTTTCCACTTGCAAAAGTGGAAAGGACATATGTGATAGACTTTGTATAACTTATGAAGGAACTAATGAGGTTAAGCAATCAAGACTCAATATCTTGTTACATGACTATGAATTATTTCGCATGAAACCAAATGAATCTATTTCTGACATGTACACGAGATTTACACAAATAGTCACTTCTTTGCATGTACTTGGTAGGGAATTAACTAATGCGGAAATGGTTAATAAAATTCTTCGTTATTTACCTACTACTTATGATGCTAAAATTACTGTAATTATAGAGTCTAAAGATCTAAATATTTATTCTATTGACAATCTTATTGGTTCACTCATTGCTTATGAGCAAGGAGTAAGTCAAAGAAAGATTGATGCAGGTGAATCACAAAAGGAGAAGAATATTACACTAAAGGTGGAAGAGTCAGAGAGTGAACACTCACAACCTGAGGATGAAGATGATATTGTATTGATGACTAGACAATTCAGAAGCTTTTTAAAGAGGAAGCATAAGAGATGCCAACAATGGAATAGAGGTAAGTTTAACAGAAATGGCAAGGTTTCTAATGAAGTAATTTATTATGAATGCAGGAAACCAGGTCATATAAAGACTGATTGCCCAAAACTCAAAGCCACTCCTAGCAAGGAGAAGTTTAAAAGATCTTTTTGGGCGGACTCAGCTTCAGACTCATCTGAGACTGAAAAAGAAGAAGAAGTCACCAACCTTTGCTTGATGGCAGATAATGTTGAACACTCAGATCAAGAAGAGGTATGTGACTTAACCTATGATGAAATATTTGAAGTTTCTGAACGCATATAGGAAAATAAAAAAGGTGTATGATAGTTTGAGTTTAGAATTGGAAGAACTTAAGAAAGAATATGAAATCCTAAGGAAAGATCATGCATTAATAAATAACAACCACATGAAACTACTTGACGAATATGATGACTTGAATAAGAATTTTGAGAATTTAAAATCATCCTATGCTGATCTTGAAAAAGAATTTAAAAATTTTAAGGATGAATCTGAGAGCAAAACATATCGAATCAATTATACAAATCGAATCTTAGAAGATATGAATTCATTTTATAAACTGATAATAAGAGCTCTTGAGGATAATAAGAAACCCCCAAAACTTGAAGATTTTACAAATCCTAAATATTATTCTAAATTCATGAAATCCCTTAGAAGATAATCATATGGAAGAAAACTTAGAAATATTTTTCCTAATCTTAAATGTAATAATTATGAATTTTTTGGACATATATCTCACACCTGTACTTTGAAGAAGAAATCTAATTTGGTGTGGACAACTAAGATGCATAAACCTAGACATACCATACATGCATCTGATTATAAATTTCAAAAAGGTGAACCCAATTTTGGGTTCCCAGGTCTAACATTTGATGTTTTTGCAAGATTGCTCTCACACAAGACCTCGTGAGAGCATATGGTACCTGGACAGCGGATGTTCAAAGCATATGGCTGGAGATACTGCTCAATTCATAACGTTGGAAGTCAGGAGTGGAGGCAAGGTTACACTTGGAGTTAATACTACAAAGAAAGTGATTGGATCAGGTATGATTGGAAATTTGAAAAACGTTTTTATAGACAATGTGTTATTAGTTGAAGGCTTAAAACATAATTTGTTAAGCATAAGTCAATTATGTGATAAGGGCTATAATATAAAATTTTTACCTACTAGCTGCATAATAAGCCTAAATGGAAAAAATGTTTTAAATGGAAAAAGGGTAAACAATGTTTACATGCTAGATTTAAATTGTATTCAATCTCCTACTGCTTTTTGTTTGAAAACTGTTTCTGATGAATCATGGCTTTGGCATAAGAGACTTTGTCATTCTAGTATGAAAAACCTTAGGAGAATTACCCAAAAGAACTTAGTGAGAGGTATACAAAAACTAGACTTTACTAAGGACCACCTTTGTGATGCATGTCAATTAGGAAAACAAGTGAAGTCCTCTTTTAAGTCTAATAATGATCTTAGAACTAGTAAACCATTGGAAATTCTTCACATGGATCTTTTTGGACTTGTAGGAACTGTAAGTCTAGGAGGGAAGGTATACGGATTTGTTATAGTGGATGATTTCTCAAGATTCACTTGGGTTAGATTTCTTTTTCATAAGAGTGAATCGTTTGAGGAATTCAGAAATTTTTTGACTTGGATTCAAAGGAAACTAGGGAGTGAAATAAATTCTATACAAAGTGATCATGGAGGAGAATTTGAAAATGAAAGATTTGAAAATTTCTATAAAGAAAAAGGGATTGATCATAATTTTTTTGCACCTAGAACCCCTCAACAAAATGGGGTAGTTGAGAGAAAAAACCGAACATTAATAGAAGCCGCCCGAGCAATGTTGGCAGAATACTCATTTCCTAGATATTTTTGGGCTAAGGCGTTAGCACTTCATGTTATGTTTTGAATAGGGTGAATGTGAGAACAAATTTAAATAAAATACCCTATGAGTTGCTAAATGGTAGAACACCAAATTTGTCTCATTTGCATGTATTTGGTTGCAAGGTGTTCATTCATAATAATGGAAAATCTGCCTTAGAAAAATTTGATCCAAAATCAGATGAAGGAATTTTTGTTGGATATTCAAGTGTTGGAAAATCTTATAAGGTATTCAACAAAAGAACTTTAGTCATTGAAGAAACCACACATGTTGTATTTGATGAATCTGGAAATTTGGAAGAGCCAAATGTTGTTGAAGATGAGATTGAAGAAAACTCCCAAAAGATTGATAGAATAAATTTGAAAGAAAATGTGAAAGAAAATTTGGAGAGAGAAAACTCTTTGCCTAGAGATTTGAGATTTTCTAAAAACCACCCAAGAGAATTGATTATAGGTGAACCTAGTGAGGGTGTTAGAACTTGGCGTGGATTAAATAAGGAAGTTAATCATTCAGCCTTTATTTCAATAATAGAACCCACTAATATTGATCAAGCACTTTCTGATAAATTTTGGATATTGGTCATGCAAGAAGAGTTGAATCAACTTGTAAGAAATAAAGTTTGGGAATTAACCTCAAGGCCAAAAGATCAAAGTGTTGTTGGAACCAAGTGGGTGTTCAAAAATAAAATGAATGACTCAGGAGTAGTCATTAGAAATAAGGTTAGATTAGTTGCTAAGGGGTATATCAAATTGAAAGAATTGATTTTGAGGAGACCTTTGCCCCTGTAGCAAGACTTGAAGCAATTAGGGTTTTACTTGCCTTTGCCTGTTTTAAAGGTTTTAAATTGTTTCAAATGGATGTCAAAAGTGCCTTTTTAAATGGGGTAATTGAAGAAGATGTTTTTGTAGAATAACTTCCAGGTTTTGAAAATTCTAAATACCCAAATCATGTTTTCAAGTTAAAAAATGTATTATATGGATTGAAACAGGCACCTAGAGCTTGGTATGAGAGGTTGAGCACCTTCCTACTTGAAAGATCTTTTGAAAAAGGAAGTGTGGATACAACTCTCTTTTTAAAGAAATTTGAAAAGGATATATTCATTGTTCAAATTTATGTGGATGATATCATCTTTGGATCTTCAAATAAAAATCTTTGTGATTATTTTTCTAAAATAATGAGTAGTGAATTTGAAATGAGTCTAATGGGAGATTTAAATTACTTTCTAGGATTTAGTATTAAGCAACTTGAGGAAGGTACATTTCTTAGTCAAACTAAATATATTAAGAACATCCTCAAAAAATATGAAATAGACAATGCTAAACCTGTTAGTACACCAATGAGTTCCTCAGTTCAGTTGGAAAAGGACCTTAAGGGAAAATCTGTTGATCAAAAGAAATTTAGAGGGATAATTGGATCTTTACTTTACTTGACTGCTAGCCAACCAGATATTATGTTCAGTGTTTGCTTATGTGCTAGATTTCAATCAGATCCAAAAGAATCACATTTGACAGCAGTAAAAATGATTTTAAGATACTTACTAGGAACTCAAAACTTAGGAATTTGGTATCCTAAGTTTAGCTCTTCATTTGAAATTGTTGGTTATTCAGATTCTAACTTTGTAGGCTGTAGAGTGGATAGGAAAAGCACTTCTGGAACATGTCAATTCATTGGAAATTCATTAGTTTCTTGATCCAGTAGAAAATAAAATTCAGTAGCTCTATCTACTGCAGAAGCAGAATATATTGCATTAAGAAGTTGTGTGGCACAAGTACTTTGGTTAAAATAACAGTTGATTGATTTAGGATTAACTATAGGCACTATTCCAATTTATTGTGACAATACTAGTGCTATTTGCATTTTCAAAAATCCTATTCAACATTCTAGAACCAAACACATTGACATAAGACATCATTTCATAAGGGATCATGTATCCAAGGGAGAAATTGAACTTACTCATGTTTCAACTGAAAATCAACTTGTAGACATTTTTACAAAACCTTTAGCCTTTGATACCTTCAGTACATTAAGAACAAGGCTTGGTGTTATTGATTTGAATGCTTAAATAAAAATGTTTTTGTAACATTGATATTTATGTTTTCTTAGTTTATTTGTTTTAATTTTGTTTTGATTTTGTGATTTTTGTGTGTTTTGAATGAGTTTATTTTAGAGTCTGTGGTTTTGCCTTTGTTTTCTATGTTTTGAATGTTTAGTTTGTTTTAGTTGTGTTTGTTTGTCTTTGTTTTAAACTTTAGTGTATTTTTTCTTTTGTATTGATATTATGAAATGATCCTGTAATCCTTTTCATAAATATAAATATTTGTTGTAGTTAATTTTGATTTTGGATTGTTTTTGAAATGTGTTTAGTTCTTATGAATTTCATTAGTCTTCTTAATCTTAATTGTGCTTAAATTAGATTGTGATTTAAGATTAATTACATTAGAAAATCTAGTCTTTCTAAATTTAAAATTTATTTATAACTTATCATAATTAGAATTTTTAATCTCATGTCTATTTATTTAGACTATATAAAAGTTAATATCATTATTGCAATTTAGATGTTTTCTTATTTTGTATTTCTTTACTCAAGTGATATTTATGCACTTAGAAAAATTTGAAATTTTATATTATTGATCTTGGAAAGAATTGGTTTTAATTACTCTTGAAAATTGTATAAAGAGTACAAAAATCAAAAGGAATGCGCAAAGGTTCGCAAATATGAAAAAGAGGCACAAAATTAGCCAAATGTCAAAAGATGCACAAAAATGTGCCAAAAAAATTTTGAAAAAGATGCGCAAAGCGCCACATGTGGTAATTTCTCTTCTTTCCAAATTCTTTCAGTCTCTTAATTCAAATTGATCTTATGTTCATTTATATTCTATTGAACTTTGAAAAATAGAATTTTTATTCATCTCTCTTGTAATGATTTTCTATATTCAAATGTCTAAATTGAATCATGTTTTTGATAAATTCTTCTTACTTATAATGTTATGTCACTTCTTAAATTCTATGAATTTCGATGATTTACCAAATGTTATTAGTTTTAGATTGCATACCTTATGTCAATCACCATTTAGATTAAATTTTCAAATGAATTTTATATAATTACTTACATTTATTGTCTATTTCTTCTTCACTTTTTGTTGTTGTCAAAAAGGGAGAGAAATTATTATGTTTGTATGTTTTGTTTGTTTTGTTTGCATTTTAATTTTATGTATGACTTTGTGACTATGGCTTGTGTTATTTTGTTAATTTTTTTTTAAAAACAAAAATATTGTTCTTTGCTTCAAAATGCCTCCTTATTTTCATGTATTCATCAATTCAGGGAGATTTGTTTAAATTGAAATCATACAAATAATAATTGTTTTGCCATCATCAAAAAGGGGGAGATTGTTAAGATAGTTGCTATTTGCATAATTTATATTTTTGCAACTTGTATAGTTTTGATGATTCCAAACATTATTGTTCAAATGTGTAGTTATCTCCTAAAAATTTTAGAAGATTTGTATTTGCTCTTGTATGTACTAACATTTCAGGAAAATCAAACTCCAGACTACGAAGACTTCAAATCAAATTCAACATAAGAAACTTTGTGAATTTGAAGCTTGTACTTTTCTTTGAATTAAATTTGAAAGGGAGTGATTGTAATTGAGTGAATAAAAACATACACACACACATAAGAAGATCATTTAAAATTTATACTGATCATACGGGATGATATCAGATCGTACGGGACGATTAGACAGTTATCTCCTATTGAGCACATAGAACAAATATGACCTGACTTGAAAAATTTTCTAAGTCCTATTCGTCCAGGACGAAATTAATTATCGTCCAGAACGATCTGGTCTCTGTAAAATTTTCATCCAGACAAAATTAATTATCGTCAGAAAATGAGTTGCTCTCTGTAAAATTTTCGTCCAGACGAATTAATTATTGTCCAGGATGATCTGGTCTCTGTAAAATTTTCGTCCAGATGAAATTAATTATTGTCAGAAAACGAGTTGCTCTTGATAGTTCGTTAGGGATGTTAAGCCCAATAGAACTGGCCCAAGCTAACCAAGGGGGGGGGGGGTGAATTGGTATTTAAAAAAAAAAATTTCACAAAGAATAAAAATCACAAACCAAAATCACCACAAAAATAAATACGAAATTAAAAGTGCGGATGTAAAAATAAGAACACAGAAATTTATAGTGGTTCGGTCAACTCGACCTACGTCCACTTCTTGATGGCACCCTCCAAGTATTGGACTACAAAAAGTGACTCTCCTTTAGCCCCCACGGCTAGGCGGAGAAGCCCTCACAAGAACCTCATTTTTGCCACACCCGACAAGGCAGAGAACCTACCTCCTTTTGCTTCCTCCTGAAGCTGGCAGAGAACCACAACCAAAAGCTAACTCGTTACCTCTACCGACCCTTCCACGGACGAGAAACTCTAGACAAAGAAGAACATAGCGATCCTTGAAGCGATCCTTGAAGCAATCCCCTCACAAGCTCCCCCTCACAAGATCCTCTCTCTCTCCCTCTCTCTCTTTCTCTCCTCTAGGTATTCTCAGGTCAAGGCAGCAGCCAAAGGTTTTTCAAAATGTTGAACATGAGCTCTTAAATAGAAGAGCTTCAAAGGAGCTCATTAGTTGCAAGTTGCCGACAATATCGTCAAGGCCGATATAGATATTGGCCTGGCCGATCAGTACAAAACAGTGAAGATCAGCCAGAGCATCGCCCTGGATGCAAAAAAGAAAGATTGAAAATTGGCTTGATCGTCTAGGACGATATCACGATTGTCCTGGCTGATCAGTTCAAATCAGAGGAAGATCGTCCTGACAATAGCCCTGGATACGAGCTGGCTGATGTTTATCGTCCTGAAGTAACTTAAGGTTTTTGACTGGATCGTCCTGGCCGATCCTGCGATCGTCCAAGACGATATGATCGTATCAATCATCCTTAATTACTCCCTTGATTTCCTGAACAATTAAGGCATAATTTGTGCATATCGTCCAGGCCGATCAATGATCATCCTGGCAACTTTTTTCTATTTTGAGAAAATCGTCCTGGCTGATACACGTATCATCCAGGCCGATCTGTTAATGTCGGCTGCCTTAATTAAGAATCCTTATTTAGACTTTCTGTTTTAAGCCTGATCGTCCAGGCCGATCCAAAAATCGTCCTGGCCGATATGAGTAAAAACAGAAATTCTAAGTCTCTCAAGTGTGTGTGTGTGAAGGATTACTTAGCATCAATCTTTTTGATCATTACAAGTAGACTCAAAAAGTCAAAAACAAAAGTACAGATTGACTCAACCCTAAACCTACACAATCCTGAATTGGCTTCATCTTGTTCGTCCGATCTTTGATTCCTGAATTGTTAGAAGCAACAAGCAGTCCAAGAGAAATAGTGTTTGTCAATCATCAAAACATAAGCCATGAAAAAATAGATTTGCAACAATCTCCCCCTTTTTGATGATGGCAAATACTACAAAAACAAATTAGTAGTAAAATACTACGAAAACAAATTAGAAGTAAAAGTTCAGGATCGATACAAAAAGGAACCTCATAAACTTCTCCCTCTTTTGACATATCAAAAAGAAGGGAACAAAAGACAAATAGCATATGAATTTTTTTTTTAATCAAGGCATGTCAATGATATAGTATTCCATGTGATTGATTTAAAAAACTTGTGAGTTAATGAGTTACCAATCTCATTAATCCATACAATAGTAGAATATTCGTTCATGGTTTACCCTTAGCTCAAAACATTTTCTTAGGGTAGAATCGTCTTTTGAAATCAATGACCTAACTCAAATAATTAATTGGATATGAGAAAAAGAATTCACCTACCACTTGTCGTAAGAAAAATATCTTCATAAATAATGAAGTAAGGTAGATTTGTCACAATTGTACGATAATCGCGATCAAGCCTTTGAGAACCAAAACTTCTACGTTCTAAAAGATTTAAAAAGGGAGAATAGCTTGCTTTTGAGTGGGCTCATTTTATGCCTCTTGTCAATTTAGTGGCGCTTTGCGCATCTTTTTATAGATTTTTCAATTTTTGGCGTCTTTGCGCTTCTTTTTTTGGCATCATTGGCCAATTTTTTTTTTATTTTTGCAAGCTAGATTCTCTTTTACAATCCTTTAAAAAATCTTAGTTGTGAATATATCTTCTCAGATATTAGAGAATAGGAACTCTCTCTCTAACATAAGGAAGAATTACCACAAGCAGGATTAATACTCAAAGACAAGAGTAACGAGGGATCTTGATGTGACAAAAAGACTTTAATCATTATAAATACAAGATATATTTGCTTATGCAAGTTTAAGAAAAGATCGTAATTTCATAAACAATCTTTTAATTTGAGATAGACTCTTGATTAGAAAAGAAAACTATGCCACTAAAATAGGTTAGAGAAAGAGACACAATCACAAAATATTCATACTATCTAAGTGATTAAGTAGATGAAAACATATTAACTACAAATTGTCAAAAAATAAGGACAAGGAATATAATACCATATCAGCTAAAAAAAAACACACTAAAAAGTAAAAAAAAAAAGGAAGAAAAAAGTAAAAGAAACTAGCAAAAAGTTTCATGCATTTATGTCAATCACACCCAATCTGGTCCTTAAAGAACTGAAAGTGTCAAAGGCCAGTGGTTTAGTAAAGATGTCTGCCAGTTGGTTTTCACTTGTCACATGGTGTAATTCAATGTCTCCCTTAGTCACATGATCTCTAATAAAGTGATGCCTAATGTCAATGTGTTTAGTCCTTGAATATTGGATAGGATTCTTAGAGATGCATATGGCACTAGTGTTGTCACAAAAAATTGAGACGGTGCTTACATGTAATCCTAAATCCAATACCTGTTGTTTCAACCAAAGGACTTGGGCCACACAACTTCTAAGAGCAATATATTCAGATTTAGTAGTGAAAAGTGCAACAGAGTTTTGCTTCCTACTAGACCAAGAGACCAAAGATTGTCCAATGAATTGATAAGTTCTAGAAGTGCTTTTTCTATCCACCTTGCATCCTGCAAAATCATAGTCAGAAAAACCAATAATCTCAAAATAAGTGTTGTGTCTAGGGTACCAAATCCCTAAGCCTTGTGTCCCCAAAAGGTATCTAAAAATTCTCTTAACAGCAGTCATGTGGGATTCCTTAGGATCAGCTTGAAATCTAGCACAAAGGCAAACACTAAACATGATATCAGGTCGGCTCGCAGTCAAGTAAAGTAAAGATCCAATCATGCCTCTATACTTCTTCTGATCAACAGACTTACCACTTGGGTCTGAAAGTTCGATGGGGATGTTAAGCCCTATGAACTTAGTCCCAAACTAACCAAGAGGGGGGGTGAATTGGTATTTTAAAAACTTCATTTTTAAACAAAGAAATAAAGTCACATAAACCAAATCACACCACGAAAATAATGCGGAATTAAACGTGCGGAAGCAAGAAAAGAAACACAGAGATTTATAGTGGTTCGGTCGACTCGACCTACGTCCACTCCTTGGAGGCACCCTCCAAGTATTGCACTAAACAAAAAGTGACTCTCCTTTAGCCCCCACGGCTAGGTGGAGAAACCCTCACAAGAACCTCCTTTTTGCCACCCCGGCAAGGCAGAGAACCTATCTCCTTTTGCTTCCTCCTGAAGCTGGCAGAGAACCAGAACCAAAAGCACAACTCCTTACCTCTACCGACCCTTCCACGGACGAGAAACTTTAGACGAAGACGACGCAGAGAGATCCTTGAAGCAACCCTTGTGAAACCCCTCACAAGCTCCCCCTCACAAGATCCTCTCTCTCTCTTCTCTCTCTCTTTCTCTCCTCAAGGTCTTCTCAGGTCAAGGCAGCAGCCAAAGGTTTTTAAAAACATTGAACAAGAGCTCTTAAATAGAAGAGCTTCAAAAGAGCTCATTAATTGCAAGTTGCAGACAATATCGTCCAGGCCGATATGGACATCGGCCTGGCCGATCAGTACAAATCAATGAAGATCGGCCAGAGCATAGCCCTGGATGCAAGATTGGATGATTGAAAATTAGCTTGATCGTCCAGGCCGATCTCACGATCGTCCTGGCCGATCAATTCAAATCAGACGAAAATCGTCCTGACAATAGCCCTGAATATGGGCTGGCCGATATTGATCGTCCTGAAGTAACTTAAGGTTTTTGACTAGATCGTCCGGGCCGATCCTGCGATCGTCCAGGACGATATGATCGTATCAATCATCCTTAATTACTTCCTTGATTTCCTGAACAATTATGGTATAATTTGTTAATATCGTCCAGGCCGATCCGAGGATCGTCCTGGCCGATAATTTAAAGATATGCTATACCATACTTGTCTATGGCGGCTACTTCTTTCTGTTTTGAGCTTATCGGCCTGGCCGATACACGTATCGTCCAGGACGATCGATTAACGTTGGCTGCCTTAATCAAGAATCCTTAATTAGACTTTCTGTTTTAAGCTGATCGTCCAGGCCGATCAAAGATATCGTCCTGGCCGATAGGAGTAAAAACAGAATTTCTAATTCTCTCAAGTGTGTGTGTGAAGGGTTACAAAGTATCAGTCTTTTTGACTATTACAAGTGGACTCAAAAGGTAAAAACAAAAGTACAGACTGACTCAACCCTAACCCTACGCATTCCTGAACTTGGCTCCTTTTTGATTGTCCGATCGTCGATTCCTGAAAAGTTAGAAGCAACAAGCTATCCAAGAAAAGCAGTGTTTGTCAATCATCAAAACATAAGACATGAAAAATAGATTTGCAACAATCTCCCCCTTTTTGATGATGACAAAACACAAGTAGGAAAAAAAAATTCATTAGAAAAACAAAGTTACAACATCAACGTTTTCTTACCACATCCTATGCTACTCCCCCTTTTTGTCATCACAAAAAGAGAGTCCAGAAACAGTAAAAAAAAGAACAACAAACATCACGAAAGACTACTACAAAAAGACAAGAAACAATAACTCAAAGCACAAACTAAAAGAACGAGGGATCCTGATCATCAGATGGAGGAGGTGGAGGTGGCTGCTGAAAGTAGCTGGCAAGGGTAGTAAACTGAGCATTGAACCAGGCGATGTCCTGGTCATACTGCTGCTGCTGGTGAGTGAGAAAACTGTCAAAACGAGCTAAGTCCTCAGCGCGGTGATGCTCATAGCGGGCGATGTCCTCAGAGTGTTGCTGCTCTTGGGCAGCAACATATGCATCAAACCTGGTCTCCCAACGATCAAATCTCGCAATCAACTGATCTACCGGTGAATGTTGGTGGAGAGGGACAGGGTCAGGAAAGGGAGCTGGAGCGGGAGCCTCCTCCTCTCTAGCCTCCCGTGGTTCATCCGGGTGGAGACGAGTACTGTGCAGGGTGCTGAAGGAATTGTTTGAGTAGAAGAGAGTTGGGAAATCTGGTGGATTGGGATATTGAATTTGGTATTTGGTTTCAAGAACATAGGCTATGATATGTCATAAGGCTAGATTTGGCTTTCTTCTGTGGCCTGGATCGCGAATTGTTGTTAGGTGATCAATGTAACGAAAAAATAGATCTGTAGTGTTAAATTCCCTATGTGCCATGATGTAGAAGGTAGTGAGGGAAAGTAGAGGGGTAATGTTGACACGGTCGCCGGCTTTTGGAATGACAGAGGTGCGAAGGACATGTTGGATTGTCCTAGCATCTCTGACTAAAGAGCTAGTCTCTCCAACATGGTAACGGGCATTGGTCTGGCGAAGAAAGTGGTTTGCCGTGGACCAATCAAAATCAGGGTCAGGGGCAATAAGGTGCAGCTTATCTCCGGTGGTGGATAGCTGTAAAAGTTCAACACAGTCCTGATATGTGATTTCGACAGGGCGTCGATTCACATAGGAGGACAGGGCTGTGAAGGTAGAGTTTATGCGGAGGTTTGCAAAGAATTCTAACAGGAACTCAGAATTGAAAGGAAAAACAAGGGACAGAATGAAACAAAAGGAAGTGTGTGCGAAGAGATCCATTACCGGGTAGGAAATGTGGGTCGGATTGATAATTCTGGAGACAGTAATTCCACATTCTTTATAGCGATGATAAGCAGCTTCATCTTCTTCTTCCCGGAAATGAGGGTCAACCCTTGCCCTCGAGGAACTTCCAGAGGTCTGACGGACGCGCTTCCCACCAGCCATATGAGAGAACTTTAAGCAGAAAATCAAAGGAGAAAGGATGAGGTGTGAGAAAACATGGCTGGATCGGCCTGAATTTAAAGAAACGTCCATATCGTCCTGGCCGATCGCGGAATCGTCCAGGCCGATATGTGTCAATAATTACGTACAGGCCGATTGGTCAAAAAGGCGGTCCAATCGTCCGGGCCGATCAGATATCAGCCAGGCCGATTAGACACAGGCTATCGGCCCAAGGAGTCAGTCCGAACGACCGTTGAAAAAGCAGATCGTCCGGGCCGATTAGGTGTATCGTCCAGGACGATGCACAATAATTGATCGTACCAGCCGAAGTTAAAACGTTTTAAATGCTTGCCACGTGTATCGTTCAGGACGAACAGTGGATCGGCCCGGCCAATGGTCCAATAATGGATCGTCCGGGGCCGAATTTAAAGATAAAAACGTACTGACACGTGGATCGTCCGGGACGGTCCAGTGTATCGGCCAGGACGATGCACATAGAATGCATCGGCCTGACAAATAAACTATCGGCCAGGACTATCATCATGAGTTTTGATCAAATCGTCCAGGACAATAATGTATCGTCCAGGACGATGATTTTCATTAAGCACAGAAAAAGGTCAGCAGATGGATTTTGGAAAAGAATTTGTCCTATCGGCCAGGACGATAGAAATATTGGCCAGGCCGATGTGACTTGAAATTGAAATCAAGAAAGGAATGGTGATGATCAAGACCCTCAAAAATAAAACAAAAGAAAAGACAGTCAAAGAAAAAAAAAATAAAACAAACACCGAATATTTTTTTTTTTTGGATTTTAATTTTTCTATTTTTTTTTTGTTTTATGAAGGCATCATATGAGAATTCTTTTCTTGAATTTAAATTTTTGAAGTTTTTAGGAGATCAAGAGGTTTAACAAAATCCAATTAGAAGAAGGTAGAAAAACTGATTCCATTAACCCTAGATCGGACATTCTTCAGAGTACAAAAATCTCTTAAAAACAACAGAGTCCTAACTTGGAATAACACAAGAGGTTTTAAGAAGATCCAATCAAGACTTGTTAACTACTAAAGTATCTTATAAATAGTAAACCAAAATAGTTTTTCTCAATCATGGAATTTGAAATCAAATCTTTGAACGTATCACATAATTAATGAGTTTTCTAAGTTTTAAGAGTTTTACCAAAGAGATGATAGCTTGCAATTAGTGGGCTAATTTTATGCCTCTTTTCACTTTTATTGGCTCTTTGAGCATCTTTTGATTTTTCATACACTTTTGTGTATATAGTTTTCTTTTCAATTTGGCTTCATTGGCCTCTTTCCTTTTTATCTCTTGCAAGCTAATAACTCTTTAATATACCCTTAAAGAAAAATACTTAGTTGTGAGTATATCCTCCAAATATTAGAGAATAGGAGCTCTCTCTCTAACATAGGGAAGAACAATCCACAACACAAAATCAAAATCACGTGATGACTGCAATGGTAAGATTTCAAAAGCTTGAATGATATCAAAGCATTTTGACTATTATGCATAAGATGACTTAATGTAGCAAGATTAGAAGGATATCTTAAAAAGCCATTGGTTAAACTGAGTTTAGACTTTTTGTTTTATAAAAGAAAAATCATGCCACTAAACAAAGTCAGAAGAGGGAAAAACATCACCAGTTTACTCTCTTTAACCAATATAGAAAAGCTAAAACCCTATCAAAAGAAAAACTCCAATTTTTAAAAGCTTGAGAAGTTTCATCATATGGAATGCCAAAAAAAATAAAGTCCAAAGTGAACAAAGCAAAAGCAAAAAATAAGCAAACTAAAGACAACAAAAAGTGAACACAAAAACTAAAAATAAAAGTCACACAAAAACTAAAGATATCAAGCAAGTGATAAAACAACGGATTTTAGCAATTGAGCTGCAAGCCTCCTTATGTTCAGTTATCCTATGCTCCCACGAGGTCTTTGGTGAGAGCACTCCTGCAAGACTCAACAACAGTCAGTTTTAGGAACCCAAACAGATTTGGGCTCCTTCTTAGGAAATGTAGAGTGCAATGCAGATGTGGTATGTATTGAATTATGCATCTTAGGTCTCCATACCCAATGTGTACTGCGGTGAACTGTGCAAGTGTGTGAGATGTGTCCTAACATGCCACAAGAAAAACATTGGATTCCAGGAAAAGGTTTTCTTAAATAATTTGAGAAAAGATGCCTCTTCCTAGGTTTTGGCCTTTGATTAAGAGTTGGTGTCATCCTAGCTTTCTTACATGTATCCAAATCATTTTGAATTCTCAAGTTAGTTCTTTTTAATGCATCATTCTCAATTTTCAAATTTTTCTCAATCTCTTTAGATTTCTTAAGATCATCATTAAGTGAGGTGTGTGAAGCTTCTAATGCATTACTTTTATCAATTAATTCCAAATGCTTCTTGTTTAATTCATCAAATTCATCAAGTAGAGCCATGTGATTTGAATCAATCGTTGCATGATCTTTGAGAAAAACTTCATGCTCTTTTTGTAGATTTGAATGTTCTAACTTTAGGCTAGCATGAGTTTTCTTAAGTTTTTTGTATGATGTATGGATTTTTTCACATATTTCAAACAATTCATCATAGGTTGGTTTACATACCTCTTCCTCATCACTTTGATTTTCTCCCATGAAACACAAGTTTGTAGTCTCTTCCTCTAGTTCAGTCTCAGAGGAATCAGTACCAGATTCTGCCCAGAAGCCTCTTTGGATTTTCTTTTTCTCTTTCCTAGACTTAGCTTTCTCCTCACCTTTTTCTTTTTCTTTGCTTGAATGATCTTGAAGTGTAGGACAATCGGCTCTTACATGTCCAGGTTTCCTGCATTCAAAACAAACAACATCAGAAGATCCTTTAATATGTTTATGATCCTTACCTTTTCTCCAACTTTGATGATGCTTTTGTTTCTTCCTTAGAAAGCTTTTGAATTGCCTTGTGATGAAGGCAACTCCATCGCTTTCAGACCCGGAAGATTCAGAATCCGATTTGTGTGCCTTCAATGCAATTGTTTTCTCCTTTTTCTTCTCACCTGTATCAAGATTTCTTTGATTTACCCCTTGCTCGTAAGCAATGAGTGAGCCAAGCAAGTTATCAATAGAATAGGTGTTTAAATCTTTAGATTCAGTAATTGCTTGCATCATAGGATGAAGGCAAGCATCTCAAAATCTTGTTAACTTTTTCATAGTTCGAGAGTTCTTTTCCTAGTGCATGCAATGAGGTAGCAATCTGAGTAAACCTAGTGTACATGTCAGAAATTGATTCATGAGGTTTCATACGAAAAAGTTCGTAGTCATGCAAGAGAATGTTTAAACGGGATTGTTTAACTTCATTAGTGCCTTCATAAGTAATGCACAATTTATCCCAAATTTCTTTACCAGTTTTGCAAGTTGAAACACGCATGTAATCCTCAGATTTTAAAGCACAGAAAAAGCAATTCAAACATTTTGCATTCAATTGAGCTAAATCTCGTTCATCAAAAGTCCATTCGGTAAAAGCAACTTCAGTTTTAAAACCATTAATTTCACGAGAAGGTGGAGAATAACCTTCTTGAATAAGCATCCACATGCGATAATCAGTAGATTGTAAAAAAGTTGACATGCGAGTTTTCCAGAAATCAAAAGGTAGGTTATCGAACAGAAGAGGTCGGGTAATAGAATACCCTTCCGTTGTTATGCGATTCTAAAAGTTAGACATGGATCAAATTCAAAAAGTTTTTAAACTTTAATTTTCGAAACAAGCTCTGATACCACTTGAAAGTTCGATGGGGATGTTAAGCCCTATAAACTTAGTTCCAAGCTAACCAAGAGGGGGGGTGAATTGGTATTTTAAAAACTTCGTTTTTAAACAAAGAAATAAAGTCACATAAACCAAATCACACCACGAAAATAATGCGGAATTAAACGTGCGGAAGCAAGAAAAGAAACACAGAGATTTATAGTGGTTCGGTCGACTCGACCTACGTCCACTCCTTGGAGGCACCCTCCAAGTATTGCACTAAACAAAAAGTGACTCTCCTTTAGCCCCCACGGCTAGGTGGAGAAACCCTCACAAGAACCTCCTTTTTGCCACCCCGGCAAGGCAGAGAACCTATCTCCTTTTGCTTCCTCCTGAAGCTGGCAGAGAACCAGAACCAAAAGCACAACTCCTTACCTCTACCGACCCTTCCACGGACGAGAAACTCTAGACGAAGACGACGCAGAGAGATCCTTGAAGCAACCCTTATGAAACCCCTCACAAGCTCCCCCTCACAAGATCCTCTCTCTCTCTTCTCTCTCTCTTTCTCTCCTCAAGGTCTTCTCAGGTCAAGGTAGCAGCCAAAGGTTTTTAAAAACGTTGAACAAGAGCTCTTAAATAGAAGAGCTTCAAAAGAGCTCATTAATTGCAAGTTGCCAACAATATCGTCCAGGCCGATATGGACATCGGCCTGGCCGATCAGTACAAATCAATGAAGATCGGCCAGAGCATAGCCCTGGATGCAAGATTGGACGATTGAAAATTAGCTTGATCGTCCAGGTTGATCTCACGATCGTCCTGGCCGATCAGTTCAAATTAGACGAAAATCGTCCTGACAATAGCCCTGAATATGGGCTGGCCGATATTGATCGTCCTGAAGTAACTTAAGGTTTTTGACTAGATCGTCCGGGCCGATCCTGCGATCGTCCAGGACGATATGATCGTATCAATCATCCTTAATTACTTCCTTGATTTCCTGAACAATTATGGTATAATTTGTTAATATCGTCCAGGCCGATCCGAGGATCGTCCTGGCCGATAATTTAAAGATATGCTATACCATACTTGTCTATGGCGGCTACTTCTTTTTGTTTTGAGCTTATCGGCCTGGCCGATACACGTATCGTCCAGGACGATCGGTTAATGTTGGCTGCCTTAATCAAGAATCCTTAATTAGACTTTCTGTTTTAAGCTGATCGTCCAGGCCGATCAAAGATATCGTCCTGGCCGATAGGAGTAAAAACAGAATTTCTAATTCTCTCAAGTGTGTGTGTGAAGGGTTACAAAGTATCAGTCTTTTTGACTATTACAAGTGGACTCAAAAGGTAAAAACAAAAGTACAGACTGACTCAACCCTAACCCTACGCATTCCTGAACTTGGCTCCTTTTTGATTGTCCGATCGTCGATTCCTGAAAAGTTAGAAGCAACAAGCTGTCCAAGAAAAGCAGTGTTTGTCAATCATCAAAACATAAGACATGAAAAATAGATTTGCAACAGGGTCCCTATCCAATGGAGCACTAGAAGTTATGGGAGTGTTAATTGGCTTGACTTTTTCTATCTCATATTTCTTCAAAATGTCCTTTATATATTTTGTTTGATTTAGAAAAGTTCCATCCTCCAATTGTTTTATGCTAAACCCCAAAAAGTAGGACAACTCTCCCATCAAACTCATCTCAAACTCTCTACTCATTGTTTTAGAAAAATCATCACACAATTTTTTATTAGAAGATCCAAAGAGTATATCATCAACATAAATCTGAACAATGACTAAATCATCTCCAACTTTTCTAAGAAAAAGGGTGGTGTCTACGCTCCCCTTGACAAACTCCCTCTCTAGTAAGAATGTGCTAAGCCTCTCATACCAAGCTCTAGGTGCCTGTTTTAAACCATACAAGGCCTTTTCTAATTTAAACACATGATTTGGAAATTGAGAACTCTCAAAACCAGGAGGTTGTTCTACAAAAATATCTTCTTTTATTTCCCCATTTAAAAAGGCACTCTTGACATCCATTTGGAAAAGCTTAAATCCTTTATAATAGGCAAAGGCTAATAGCACTCTAATGGCTTCCAATCTAGCTACAGGGGCAAAAGTCTCCTCAAAATCTATTCCTTCTATTTGATTGTACCCCTTAGCCACCAATCTTGCTTTATTCCTTACCACCACTCCTGAATCATTCACCTTGTTCTTAAAGACTCACTTTTTCCCAACTACACTTTGTCCCTTAGGTCTTTCCACAAGCTCCCAAACATCATTCCTAACAAATTGATTCAATTTTTCTTGCATTGCTAGAATCCAAAACTCATCAGAAAGAGCTTGGTTAATGGTGGTGGGTTCAGTCATAGAAATAAAGGCAGAATGGTTCACCTCCTTCCTAAGTCCATGTCTAGTCTTAACTCCACTAGAAGGGTCTCCTAAGATCAAATCCTTGGGGTGACTTGTAGAGTATCTCCAATCTCTAGGCAAAGTGTGTGAAGTTTCTCCCCTTTCTTCAAAATTTTCTACTCCTTGGGTGACTTCTTCTACTCCTTCATTACTTAGGTGCTCACCCCCTTCCCCAAATTTTCTACTCCTCTTGTAATCTCTCCAACATCATCATCTTCTACTCCTTGTTTCTTAGGATCAGACTCATCAAAAACTATATGGGTTGTCTCTTCCACCATCAAAGTTTTTTTGTTAAACACCCTAAAAGAC
This sequence comes from Dendrobium huoshanense, assembly GCA_016618105.1. Lineage (NCBI taxonomy): Eukaryota > Viridiplantae > Streptophyta > Magnoliopsida > Asparagales > Orchidaceae > Dendrobium > Dendrobium huoshanense. The sequence goes on along the minus strand of CM028351.1, from coordinate 33,288,184 downwards.
TTTCCAACACTAGAATATCCTTAAAATACTCCTTCATCAGATTTAGGATCAAATTTTCCCAAGTGAGACTTCCCATTGTTGTGAATGAAAACCTTACAACCAAAGACATGAAGGTGGGAAAGATTGGGGGTCCTACCCTTAAGGATCTCATAGGGTGTCTTCTCTAATTTGGCTCTAACATTCACCCTATTCAACACATAACAAGTTGTGTTAACCGCTTCAGCCCAAAAGTATTTTGAAAGTGAATACTCAGCAAGCATGGCTCTAGCGGCTTCCACCAATATCCGATTCTTTCTTTCAGCTATCCCATCCTGCTGAGGGGTCCTAGGGGCTGAAAAATTGTGGCTATTCCCCTTGTCCTCACAAAAAACTCCAAAATTTTCATTTTCAAACTCTCCCCCATGATCACTATGGATGGTCAAAATCTCACAACCTAGCTTTTTCTGAATCCAAGTAGAAAATGTTTTAAACTCCTCAAAAGACTCTTTTTTATGTGAAAGAAATCTAATCCAAGTGAACCTCGAGTAGTCATCAACAATCACAAAACCATACAGTTTCCCTCCCAGGCTGGCAGTGCTAATGGGTCCAAACAAATCCATGTGAAGGACTTCTAGAGGTCTAGAGGTGTTAATGTCCTTAATGGGGTGAAAAGTGGAGTGGACTTGCTTTCCTAGTTGACAGGCATCACAAAGGTGGTCTTTTGAAAACTTAAGTTTGGGGACACCTCTAACTAGGTCCTTTTGGGTTACTTTCCTAAGAGTTTTTATATTTGCATGACAAAGCCTCCTGTGCCACAACCAAGAATTATCAATCACAGTTTTTAAGCAAAAAGAAGCAGCACATTCAATGTTATTTAAATCAAGCATGTAAACGTTGTTGATTCTTCTTTCCCTGCAAAATAGTTTTATTGCTTAAACTTACAATGCATGAGCTTGCAAAGAATTGCACGATGAAGCCTTTGTCACAGAATTGACTGATGCTGAGAAAGTTGTGCTTCAATCCATCTACAAGCAAAACATTTTCAATCATAAGGTTCTTTGAATTATCGATTATACCTGCTCCTACCACCTTCTTGGTGGTGTTGTCTCCAAGAGTAACCTTGCCTCCAGTCCTGGACTCTAGTACAACGAACTGGCTGGCATCACCAGTCATATGTCGAGAGCATCCACTGTCCAGGTACCACATACTCTCACGAGATCTTTTGTGAGAGCCCTCCTACAAAATTATCAAATGTTAGATTTAGGAACCCAAGCAGGTTTGGATTCCTTCTTATGAAGAGAAGAATGCAATGCATGTGTGGTATGCTGTGGATCATGCACCTTAGGTCTCCACACCCAATGTGTACTATGGTGAATCGTGCAAGTGTGTGAGATGTGTCCTAGCATGCCACATGAAAAATATCTAACTCCAGGAAAGAGATTTCTTAAGTGGTTTGAGTTATAATGCCTCTTCCTAGGTTTTGGCAATTCATCAAAAGTAGATGTCATCTTAGTTTTCTTACATGCTTCTAAATCATTTTGAAACTTCAAATTTGCACTTTTTAAAACTTCATTTTCTATCCTCAAACTTTTCTCTATCTCTTTAGACTTCTTAAAATCATATTCAAGTGATGTGTGTGAGACTTTTAATGCATCATGCTTTTCAACTAACTCACAATGATTTTTATTTAACTCATCAAATTCATCAAGTAAAGTCATATGATTTGAATCAATTGTTTGATGGTCTTTCATCAAAATTTCATGCTCTTTTTGTAGATTTAAAAATTCTAATTTCAAGTTAGCATGGGTTTTCTTTAATTTCCAATATGATGCATGAATTTTTTCTGAAACTTCAAGAAGTTGATCGTAGGAAAGTTCACATACCTCTTCTTGATCAGGATTGTTGTCTGCCATCAAGCACAATTTTGATGTCTCATCTTCTGGTTCTGTCTCTGATGAATCCGATGCCGAATATGCCCAAAATGCTTTTTGTACTCTCATCTTGTCCTTCCTTGACTTAGGTTTCTCCTCACCCTTTCCTTTGCTTGAGTGATCTTTAAGCGTAGGGCAATCAGTTCTCACATTTCCAGGCTTCCTGCATTCAAAACAGACAACATCAGAAGATCTTTTAATATGTTTATTTTTCTTACCTTTTCTCCAACTTTGATGATGCTTTTGTTTCTTCCTTAGAAAGCTTTTGAATTGCCTTGTGATGAAGGCAACTTTATCGCTTTCAGACCCGGAAGATTCAGAATCGGATTTGTGCGCCTTTAGTGAAATTGTTTTCTCCTTTTTCTTCTCACATGCATCAAGATTTCTTTGATTCACCCCTTGCTCGTAAGCAATGAGTGAGCCAAGTAAGTTATCAATAGAATAGGTGTTTAAATCCTTAGATTCAGAGATTGCAGTGATTTTAGCATCATAAGATGAAGGCAAGCATCTCAAAATCTTGTTTACTTTTTCATAGTTCGAAAGTTCCTTTCCTAGTGCATGCAGTGAAGTAACTATCTGAGTAAATCTAGTGTACATGTCAGAAATCAATTCATGAGGTTTCATACAAAAAAGTTCGTAGTCATGCAAGAGAATGTTTAAACGAGATTGTTTAACCTCATTAGTACCTTCATAGGTGATGCACAATTTATCCCAAATCTCTTTACCAGTTTTGCAAGTTGAGACACGCATGTAATCCTCAGATTTTAAGGCACAGAAAAAATAGTTCAAATATTTTGCATTTAGTTGAGCTAAATCACGTTCATCAAAAGTCCATTCAGTAAAAGAAATTTCAGTTTTAACACCATTAATTTCACGAGAAGGTGGAGAATAACCTTCTTGAATAAGCATCCACATGCAATAATCAATAGATTGTAAAAAAGTTGACATGCGGGTTTTCCAAAAGTCAAAAGGTAGGTTATCGAACAGGGGAGGTCGGGTAAAAGAATACCCTTCCGTAGTGTTATGATTCCCAAGGTTAGCCATAGATCTAATTCAAAAAGTTTTCAAACTTAAAATTTCGAATCCCGCTCTGATACCACTTGATAGTTCGTTAGGGATGTTAAGCCCTATAGAACTGGCCCAAGCTAACCAAGAGGGGGGGTGAATTGGTATTTTAAAAAATTTTCTTTTCACAAAGAATAAAAATCACAAACCAAAATCACCACAAAGATAAATGCGGAATTAAAAGTGCGGAAGAAAAAATATGAACACAGAAATTTATAGTGGTTCGGTCAACTCGACCTACGTCCACTCCTTGGAGGCACTCTCCAAGTATTGCACTAAAAATGTGACTCTCCTTTAGCCCCCACGGCTAGGCGGAGAAGCCCTCACAAGAACCTCCTTTTTGCCACACCCGGCAAGGCAGAGAACTTACCTCCTTTTGCTTCCTCCTGAAGCTGGCAGAGAACCACAACCAAAAGCTAACTCCTTACCTCTACCGACCCTTCCACGGATGAGAAAATCTAGACATAAAAGAACAGAGCGATCCTTGAAGCAACCCTTGTGAATCCCCTCACAAGCTCCCCCTCACAAGATCCTCTCTCTCTCCCTCTCTCTCTTTCTCTCCTCTAGGTCTTCTTAGGTCAAGGCAGCAGCCAAACGTTTTTCAAAACGTTGAACATGAGCTCTTAAATATAAGAGCTTCAAAGGAGATCATTAATTGCAAGTTGCCGGCAATATCGTCCAGGCCGATATAGATATCGGCCTGGCCAATCAGTACAAATCAATGAAGATCGGCCAGAACATCGCCCTGGATGCAAAACAGGATGATTAAAAATTGGCTTGATCGTCCATGACGATATCATGATCGTCCTGGCCGATCAGTTTAAATCAGAGGAAAATCATCCTGACAAAAGCCCTGGATATGAGCTGGCCGATGTTTATCGTCCTGAAGTAACTTAAGGTTTTTGACTGGATCGTCCTGGCCGATCCTGCGATCATCCAGGTTGATATGATCGTATCAATCATCCTTAATTACTCCCTTGATTTCTTGAACAATTAAGGCATAATTTGTGCATATCGTCCAGGCCGATCAATGATCGTCCTGGTCGATAATTTAATAATACATATACCTTAATTGTCTATGGAGGCAACTTCTTTCTATTTTGAGAATATCGTCCTGGCTGATACACGTATCATCCAGGCCGATCTGTTAATGTCGGCTGCCTTAATTAAGAATCCTTATTTAGACTTTTTATTTTAAGCCTGATCGTTACAAACAGACTCAAAAAGTGAAAAACAAAAGTACAGATTGACTCAAACCTAAACCTACGCAATCCTGAATTGGCTTCATCTTGTTCGTCCGATCTTCGATTCCTGAAACGTTAGAAGCAACAAGCAGTCCAAGAGAAATAGTGTTTGTCAATCATCAAAACATAAGCCATGAAAAAACAGATTTGCAACAGCTCTCTGTAAAATTTTCGTCCAGACAAAATTAATTATCGTCCAGGACGATCTGGTCTCTATAAAAATTTCGTCCAGACGATTAACCAATTTAGAACTGTTTTCAGTAGTTTTCTAGAACCGACCTAGTAATAACCATTCATACCGGACGAACTTAGTTCGTACGGGACGATCAGCGTGTACGAAGACATTTCGTACACATATACAAATAGGGTCATTTCAATGAGTTTAAGTAAAATCGTTCAGGACGATCCACGATCGTACGGGACGATCCATGATCGTACGGGATGATCCACTGCGTACATAATTGAAAATTTGCAGTTTTTGGGCGGTTTTTCTTGTCTTTTGAATAAATAGTCCAAATTAGACTGCCACCATATCTTTTTGTCATTTTGATCTTCGTGCCTCTTGAGAGAATAGCTAAGGAGAGAGTGTGAGAGTGCATTCAAAGGAGGATTCCTACCACCGGAGCGTGAAGGCTTCACTTGGAGTTCAAAGGTAAGAATCTCTACTTGTGGATTAGGATTACTTCACTCTTTTTCTTCTTCCTTCTAGATTTCTTGTGAGAAGATCTGTCATGGAGATCCGGTTTGCTGCAGACACTTGGAGAGTGTGAATAGCCGAAAGGGTCGCTTCCTACACTTGGAGAGTGTGAACAGCTGTAGGGTTCTCTGCCCACTCTAGGAGAGTGAGAAAGGATGGACGATTCTCTGCCAACACTGGGGATTGTGTAAAAGGACGACGGTTCTCTGCCAACACTGGGGATTGTGTAAAAGGACCGTCAACACTGGGGATTGTGTAAAAGGACGACGGTTCTCTGCCGCACCGGGTAGTGGTGAAAAGAGTGTGTTTTAAAGGCTTCTCCGCCTTGTTGTGGTTGCAAAAGGAGAGTCATTATTGGTATTAGTGCAATACTCAGAGGGTGCCTCTAGGGAGTGGATGTAGGTCTGGTTATATACCGAACCACTATAAATCTGGTGTCATTTACTTTACAGTTTTTACATTTCCACATTTTATTTTTAATTTTTAAGAACTCTGTGGTTGAAAAACATTTTCTAGAAAAACTTAAAAGAAAAAATTTTCATTTCGGTTCAACTTAAATTCAAAGAGGGATTAAAATTTTTTAAAACTACCAATTCACCCCCCTCTTGGTAGCCTTGGGACATTAACTTAGGCTTAACAACCTAATTACTAGACTCAACACTCTGTGCTCTCAAATAATTTCTCTAGATTTCACTACCACTATGTTGCACTTTTGAATGTCGAAGTGTTAATCAGCCTTACGGGGGAGCTCGGCATAACTTTTAATCACTGTAGCATTTGGTTAGTTTTTTTTGTTTGTTTGTTTGAAAATGCCAAAGGCAATTGATTAAACAAAAAAACTGGATACAACCTAGAGAGTGATAGAACACCTATCACACCCTCTTTAAGAAAAGCAAAAAAACAAGGAGGGATCTTATTGCAATAAAGATCCTCCCAAATGAAGTCCTCTACTAAAGCAAAATTAGCATATAAGTTGGCTAAACGATTGCATTCTCTATGAATTAAATGAAAAAGAAACATACCAAAATCCTCCTAGAACGAAAGGTCTTCAATCTCTTCATTCTTGTTAGAAGCTTTATTTAACGAACCTTGAAGATACTTAATGACGTTCTGATTATCCCCTTCAATGATAATCCCCTTAGCTTCAAAGTTCCACATATTGTGAAACAATTTCAAGGCCTGAATAGCCATCAGCTCCAGCAAACCGATGTCCTAATAGACACATTTGATTCCAAAAGCAAATAAGAATCTTCGTTTATTGTCTCTAAAAACTCCAGCAATCCCGACCTCATTAGAGTCTAGAAGAGCAGCATCAAAATTACCTTTAATCCAATCGGGTGGAGAGGGGTGCCAAGAGGAGTTGGACAGCTAGTAAAGCTGATTAGCACCCCAGTGATCCGAGAAGATCCCACATTTTGAAGAACCAATAGCAATCTCAATTGCCTTAGCAGCCATAAAACCCATACCCAATTCAACGCCTCTATGGGTAACATTATTTCTACTCTTCCAAGAGAAGTAGACAGCTGTACAATATAGATTAACCAAAAATGGATTAGAGGAAGCCAACGTTTTAAACTGTTGATACAATCAGACCAATTGTTGTATCTAGGAATGAGAAAACCACAATCATTCAAGGTGTCAAACAGGCTGATTAAAAAACCACACTTCACTGCAATATGCTCCTCATCCTCATCAGATGAACAACCTCTTGGACAGCCATTAGAATGGATAATCCTTCTGTACAAAAGAAAACTCATAGTTGGAATACCTTTGTTAAGTAATCTCCACCAAAAACATTGCACCCAAGCGGACAGATTGCTTTTTTTTAACCATTTCCAGCAGTTTCCATTATTACAGTTAGTATCTTGAGCAGGACTAGTCAAAGCTGCTAACGATTTCACTGAAAATTTGTACAGAAGTTCTATGGAATCCGTCCCTTCTTCAATCTTCACCAGTAAATTTAATTTGATTAATTCCGGACCAAAGTACTTATTAAGCTCCACCAAGTTCCATTCTCTGTTCTGGATGAATATGTTAAGCATGGGAAGTTCATCACCCGTAACATTTACAAATGTAGGCCAATTGGAAATCCTTTTGTTTTGAATCCAAATATCTTCAAGCAAATCAATGGAGATTTTTTCTTTGCTCTACTAACTGATTTCCCAAACATTATGGTAGATTTTTTAACATTAACAGAATGCCCACTCCAGCTACAATACTCCACAATGATCCTCTTAAGAACTTTCACTTGCTCACTATTGGCTTCAGAGAATAGAAGAACATCATCAGCATACAGAAGGTGGGAGATTTTAGGAGCCAAAGCCGCCACCTTAATTCCCAACCTGTTCCCATTATGGTGTAAATTGTTAGATAATAGTTGGGAGCATAAAATGAACAAATAAGGAGAGAGTGGACAACCATGTCTAAATCCACTCTTAGCTTCAATCCAATTTGATTGAGTCCCATTAAAGAGAATTGAAAACGTTGGGTATGTAACACATTCCATAAGAAATTTAGAAAAAACAGTAGGAAACCCAAAGTAAAGAAGAATACTTTCCAAGGACCTCCAAGACATACAATCATATGCTTGTTCCATATCAATTTTCACAGCCATCAATCCTTTTTTTGATTTAGAAAATCTAAACTTATTAAAAATTTCTTGCACCAAAAGGATATGTTCTGATAAGGATCTACTTTTAAGAAAAGCAGCTTGGTTTTTCAAAATCAAATCATTGATAACCAAATTAAGTCTATTTAAAAGAAGTTTAGAAATGATTTTCTAAATAGACAAGCATAAACTAATAGGACGAAATTAAGAGGGATCTACCGGATTTTGAACCTTTGGAATAAGGACAACCAATGTCTCTTTCCACTTCTCATTCATTTTACCCATTGAGATGAATTGAAAGATGGCCTCCTGCAGGTCATGAGGGATAATTTTCCAATAACCTCTAATAAAGGAATAGGAAATTCCATCAATCCCTAGAGAAATATTGCTACCGAGGTTGAAAATGACTTTCTCTACTTCTTCATTTGTGAATTCAATATTCAGCAAAATCACACTTTCATTACTAAGAGTATTCAATCTGTTCAGCCAGCCCGTCACATTGCACTCTCGCTCCTTCCATTTTTGAGAAAAAACCCTCAAAAAAGCTTGTTCAATTACAGTTTGTTCGTTTACCAGGTTACCTGTATCATCCTTAATTTGATTAATGAAATTTCCATTCTTTCTACCATTTGAAAAAGCATGGAAAAACTGAGAGTTAATATCACTCTCCTTAATCCATTTTAATTTCACTCTTTGTCTCCACCAAGTACTTAACCTTGCAAGTGTAGTATTCAATTCCTGCACCTTGGATTTGAGCAGAATCAGAGATTGCTCAGATAACCCGATCCCGGTAGCTTCTTCCATTTGCAGATCATCCACTTTTTTTAAAGTTTTTCCTTAAGCTCTAACAAGCTTTTATGTTTGGCTCTATTCCAAAAGAACAGAGTTTTCAACATAAACCAAAATTTCTTGTTTAAAACCTCCATATGATCACCTTTAAATTATTTTCTTCATGCTTTCTTGACAAAGTGAAATGCCACAGGATAATATAGCCACACATCTTCAAATTGCAATATTTTATGATGCTAAAAATTCTAAAAATTTAGCTGAAGAACAAATGGACTGTGATCAGATGCAACCCGAGCCATGTGTCTATTAACAACATGTGGAAGAGCTTCCAAGGCCTTAGAATATAGAAGACACCTGTTGAGTCTTTCCCAAATCTATGCACCTCCACTCTTATTATTACACCAAGTGTATTTAGGCCCAACAACTCCCACATCATGGAGATCAAAATTGTTCATGAATGAATTCATCTATTGAGGAGCAAGAGAGAATTTGAATTTTTTACCTCCCCATTTATCATCTTCAGATAGTATGCAATTAAAGTCACCTCCAATAACATATGGTAATTCCAAAAAAGAGTGGGATCCTAAGCACTCCAACAAGTTCCTTCTACTGTAAACATCTCTACTCCCATACACAGTAGAGATAATCCAATATCCCTTATTAGCTATACAAAGCTTCCCAATCACACATTGTTCATTTGTTGATATTAAAGAAAATTTGGCCAAGTTAGCTCTCCACATCACCACAATCACACCAGACAAACCATTAGAGGGATAAAGAAAGAAATCCCAATCTTTCCCCATGTGTTTATTAAAATCCCATTTCTCCAAAGAATCAATTTTAGTTTCCACTATGCCCACATAAATAGCCTTCCAATCACGAATTACCTCCTTCAAATAAAGAGGGGCCTCCCTCTTATTTGCTCCTCTACAGTTCCAAAAAACAAGGGAACTCATTTAGTCACCGAGGGGGAAGGTCCCCCACCCTTCTTTCTACTATTCCCTCCTTGCTTATTTAGTCTAGAGGATTGATTGATAGGTCCCAAAAATTTCAATTCTTTCTGAAGTTTGAGTTTTGGTTTCCCACTAATTTCGAACTCTTTATTGTGAGAAACTGTAGGATTTTCCACATTAATTTTAATTCCCCCAAATCCTTCAATGTTAACAAATTCTCCCTCTTCCATCTTCGGGATTTCAGCAGAACATTTAACAGAATTTTTTGTTTCAAAAACTCCCCCTTCAATTTCACTAAGAACATCAAATTTATTGCTATTCAGAAAAGAAAATTCAGTGGGAGAAGGAATACCCGAATTGCACTCAGAAGACCCTGTGCCATTCAGTTTATGAAAATCCAACCCATCCAGCTCCCCATTCAAAGGCATCTCTAAAGCCCTCTCAGCATTAGCAACCTGGGAAATCTCCTGGACAACTTTCTTCTTAAAAATCTGCTTGAAACCTTTTGTAACCGGATTAGAATTAGTCTACCTAACTTTCTTCTGATTGAACCAGCCTTTTTTCCTGTTATTGACGTGGATCCACGGTCCATAAGCAAGCTCTTCCTGAGATGCTTCAAATTTCTTGCCTTCCACATTACAACTTCCCTCCTTCTGAACAGATTCATCCACCACGCTTCTATCTCCACAAGCAGATGATAAGTGACCAACTATGCCACAATTGAAACACAAAGAAGAGATCCTCTCATATTCAACGTTTTGGAAAAATCTCCCATTAGGGCCTTCAACCCACACTCCTAATGGAAGTTGTTTATCAAGCTCCAATCTAACACATACTCTTCCAAATTCCCTCTTGCTCCATTGGAACATATTCCCATCAATAAGAAGAGGAGTACCAATAAAGGAAGCCACCGTTGCCACATTGATTTCATCCCAACAAAAAAGAGAGAGGTTAGGAAATCTAACCCAAACCGGAGAACTTAATCCTTTCAAAGAAGATGGAGAGAATTCTGAGCTCCATCTATCCATCCCAATAATATGTTCTTTAACGAACCAAGGTCCTCCCATCAAAACGTTCTCCATAGTCTCTCTATCATCAAACGAGCATAGCATCCAGCCTAGACCCAGAGAATTCGGGTCAAATTTATCAAATTGACTCCATTGACGTTTAAGCTCCCACGCCATCAATGGAATAGAAATATTAGCTCCGAAAGCCTTCACCACTATAAATAGATTGAGATGATCAGAATTGGCCTTAACATTTGGCTCAAACAGTTTCACAGCACTACCATCCTCTATTAAGCAATTTGCTATAGATTTGGAATCAATTTTAATATGATTTTGCTTTGACCACGGATTTGAGCCCACCTTATCTCCTCTGCTAACAAAAGCATTAGGTTCATTAGCCAAACCTGGTTCAATGTTGGCATTTACACAAACATTTGAAGAGCAACCAATAAGATTTGGAATTGAAGGGAGATCTGCCGAACCATTGATCCCTTTTATAGAATTACCAAAGTGGTTAATACAAATTTTCATTCCTGAAGAAGAAGAGATTTCACCGTCGGTGGGATTTATTTTAAGGCTTGATACAGATGAATCAAATTCCTCCCTTGAATCTATGATCTCTTTCCCTTTGCCTGGAACAAGAACAGGGGAGATCGACAATGGAACAGCAGGTTCACGGATTACCAGATTCCCGCTCTTAGCCGAACGACCAGACATCAGCAAGTTAACAAATCCAAAGCCATCAGTAGCTTCGCCGTCGGCGACCACCGCCGGGCCAACTGCCGGCATCCCGGATTAGCCCGACAAAAATGAAAAATGAAAGATTCGAGAAAGATCTTAATTTGGTTGAAACTGATGGTTTTGAAGTCAACTTTTTGTGCTTTTATAACTTTTTATTATGACACTTTTTTGAGTAATCCAACACTATATTCACTGTTATAGCATTAGGTATAAATATTTATTTTGTTAGTTAAAGCACAACAACGATAGCTTTTTTTAGCCATGAAAGGCATGTACATGTCAAGGATTGCAACATTTATCCAGTCAAAAGAGGTCATTAATTTTTCTAAAATCTATGATGTAGTGCCATATGTCTCGAGCCACTAAAGCATCTATTAGTTTGACCATTTTCATTTTTCATACTTTAGCCCTACAACATTTTTCTCTTTAGCACTGAAGTACTCACATTATTTTTTAATATATTCAATGTTTTTAGTTTTTCTTTAATATAAATTTACTTTAATTTTCTCAAAGATTTATATATTCCTTGTTTGCTTGTGCTTTGTGAGCTATGGCCCCAAAAAGATTTCATAATAAGAAGCATGCTGCATCATCTTTTGATTAGAGTAGATTCATATCTATAGAAGCTGAATAAAGGTTACTAATTATAATGGTGAATACGCAATTAATTTCTAAGAGACACTTTAAAAACTTTGGATGGCAGGTAATGTAGATGATAGAAAAATTGGGTTGAGAGCTTTTGTGTATGGAACCTCATATTGTTATGGTTAATGGGGTGAGAGAGTTTATCACCAATAGGAAGGATGCTATGGAAATAGGTGTTATGTTAAAGGTAAGTGGTTCCCCTTTAATTCTATGATCGTTAATCATCCTTATAACTTAGTGATTTTGAATTTGATGAGTATACCCCATTTTTTCTATCTCCCCCTTAATCATGATGAGTTGTTAAGAGTTCAACGTGAGCCTCTTAGTGAGGTAGTGTGGAAGAAGAGGGATAATAAAATTATTAATTTTCTTGCATCTTATTTAAATCTATTTTCAAATGCTTGGCACTATTTCATTTTTTCTCATTTATTACTAAGCAAAAATATTATTGTGGTATTAAAAGACTGGCTTTGCTTAACTATGCTATTTATATTGGTTACAATATAGATTCGGGGAAACTAATTTACTCTTATTTGAATTACATCATTAGAGCAATGACTTCTGTAGGTTTGGAGCATCCTGCTATAATTTATGCTTTATGTATTAAAGCAAATTTGAGTTTAGATCCCAGTGAAGATTAAAGTCTTCCCATTTTATCCCTCACCCAAAAAAATCATTACGAGCATTAAATGACTAGGTGTGGAGGAGGATGGGCCTAATGAGCCCAAGCTGTCCAACAGGTTGTTAAGTAAAATTATATATATATATATATATATATATATATTATTTTAGTGAAAATATGTTAATTTTTTATTTTTTTATAGGAAATTTCTCAAAATGGAAAATTCTATAATTTTTAGGTAATACCATAGCACCGACTTATATCATGCTACAACACCAAGATAAATAGTGCGAAGGCTCAAATTTAAAATGTTAAAGTTTCAGTCCTCTTTATTTATAAGTGTGGTTGTGGTACCAAAGTAAACATTATGGGGTTACATAGTGTTACTTTGTAAAAATTTAGCAATGCAACACCATGTGTCTCAAGAAAATGAGTGTTGAAATGCCATACCTTTATACACATCGGCATAAGATTCCTTATTTGAGAAACAAAACACTCAAACTTTTGAAGCACTGATGTAGAGCACTTACCACATGAGGACACAAGCTAATTTAAGGAAATTACACACCATTTTAAAAATTAATTTTGCCATATCAGCTAACGGCATAGCAGAGCAAGCCTTACAGTACCGAGGTGCTAGTTAATTTTTATCTCCATGGTGCCACCTGATCAAGCACCATGGCACTTTAACACAAACAAATACTAACTATAAAAACGTTTTTTCTTTTATGATTTTTGGAGAGTTCTATCATTGAAGTGAATTCTTATAATATTTAGTGTATTTCATTAGTGCTCCTTTAGAGTATAGTCTTTTCTTTTTGAAGAAGCAATAAATGCATTGATAACTAAAATAGAAAAAAAAAAAACTAAAAAATACTTCCTAATGATTCCTCTTTTAACAGTTCAACAAAGGAAGGAGGAACCTTATTCGACCCTATATCATCCCAACAAAAAGAAGGGAAAATAGCATAGTTAGCACATAAATCCGCTAACTTATTACAACTCCTCTCTATACAATTAAAAATCACATAATTAAAATCCCTAACAAAATAAATGTCGTATATTCCTTTTCCACCTCTTGTAAATGAATTTTGTATGAGCTTGAATATGTTGGCATTGTCACCTTCAATAATGATACCTTTATACTCCAACATCCAATCTTTAATCTTCTCTTTAATGTCTTTTTTAGCTAGAAGCTCCAAATACGATATATCCCAATGAAAACAAGCTTTACAAAAGCCAAAAGAAACCATCCATTGTGATCTTGGAAGAAGACACCTACCTACAATTGTAAGATAGTAATAAGGTTGCATCTACATTCTTTTTTTTCCACTCGGGTGGAGGAAGATGCCAAATGTTTTCCAACAACGAGAGCTAATTGGAAGCAAACCGTCCCAAATTGTGCCAATTAAAAGCAATACAAACTGCTTCATATTTAACAGATTCAACTGCTATAAACATCATAGTCCTCTCAAATTTTCCATGAACCAACTCATTCCTCCCCTTCAAGTAAAGTACACATCATTGCAAAATAAATTTACCAAAAAGTAATTCTGAATAGACATCCACTTCTAGCTATCTTCAAAATAGGTAAGAAGTGTTATTTCAAATCCCCATTTGTTTAAAAGTTGAAGAACCTCCTTAGGATTCTTACAATTAATGATCACATGCTCTCTATCTTCAACTTCATTACACCGTCTTAGACATAAGTTATTCATTTGCAATCTCTTGTACGATAAGAATTGAAAGGTAGGTAAAGCATTATTCAATAACCTCCACCAAAAGTTCTCCACCCGAGCATTATGCTTTGCCTTCTTCAAACATTTCCAGTATTTATAATCTTGAAATTTTTTCTCCCTAGCTGAAGTAGCCAGCGTTGAGATAGATTTCTAAGAATTTTCTTGAATAAGCTCAAGCTTATCTTCCTTATTATTTGAGTAGATTTCAACTTTACTAATTAGTTCCACCAGCTCACTTCCAAAATTCTTCTTCAATTTAATAATATTCCATCTTCCTTCTGAAATGAAATAGCTTAACATTTCTATTTCCTAATTACAATCCTTAGGAAACACAAACAATGGCCAAATGTTTAAACTCTTATCCATGATTCGTATATCATTAAAGATGTCAATTGAGTCCCCATTTTCTATCTTCCATCTCACAATCGATTTAAGAAACTTGACTCCATCCTTTATAAACTTCTAAGCCGGTGAACTAGTATTCTTCCAAGCACTATGATCCCAAATTGAACCATATTTTGGGTATAAGATCTTATGCTACAATGATTCTTTCTCTTAAACATACTTACATGCAAATTTTGCTCAAGTGCAAACCTTGCTAGAACATGAATGCAAACCGTGGCAACCATTCTCCATAGGTGCACACATAGTACTCCAACTCCCATAATGAAGGCCTAAACCTCCATTCATTTTGTTCCAAATAAAACTTCTATATATCTTATCAATTTCATTTAAAATACCCATTGCAATCATTGAAAGTGTGGAATGAAAAGATGGATAGGAGTGCAATAACATTTTAACTAGGGTGATTCTCCCTGCCAAAGAACTAAACTTGCCACCTCAAGTATTCAACGTCTTTAAAACTTTGTCAATGATGAATTGAAAGTCCGTCTTCACTAGTCTTCTCAAAGAAACTTTGACTCCAAGATAATTGAACTCTTTTATTGATTTGAATCCCATGATATGAGTTATAGCATTCTTCCTCCTTCTTCTAATAGATTTTCAAAATAAAATTCGTGATTTGCTGTCATTTACCTTTTGCCCAGTCCATCCATAAAAAGCCTTCAAAATTTATTTAATTTTCATCATATTATTCACCTTAGCATCAGAGAATATTATAATGTCATTTGCATAAAGCAAATGTGAGATCTTTGGGTCATTTGGGCTATCTAGAATACCAATTGAATCATCTTCAAAAAAAGCATTAGGCATGAGCTAAAAACAAAGGATAAATAGAAAAGGCGATAAAGGGCATCTTTGCCGAAATCCACTTCTAACATTAATCGAATTTGACTGATTCACATTAATCAACAATGAAAAGGAAGGATATTGAACACAATCTATGATTAACTTGGAGAGAAAAGGAGGAAATCCAAAATATTCTAAAGCTTTAGTAAGATCTCCCTTTTAGTAAAGATAGTTAAAAAAAAAACTATCTCTATATGTGTTTTGATAAGCTCATCTGCGCATTAACTATACCCCCACACTAACTGGTAGCGACCTGAGCCTGATAAGGCTTCTTTTATTTCAATGTACAATTGATATAGGAAGAAATTCATTTTCTTCTATGATATAGAGAATATATAGAGATGGTTCCACCTAGGTATCCTCTTTTTTTATATATGTCAAGTGAGCGATTGCTTACCTACCCTATGCCTACACGGGCTCTAACTGCACCGGACACCCATGCTAGTGGCTATTTCAGGTCAGGCCACTAAACAAGACAGCTTATTCTCTTCCTTCAAATCAAAGGGGAGACCTTATTCCCCTTTCCTTTTTTGTCAAAAATTCCTAACATAAGGCATTCCGTTTCATGGGCTAGGCTTCTACTTCACTATAGCAGTCTACTAGAAACTACTAGAAATTCTATTGCTAATTGTTAACAGTCGAAGGTAGTTTGAACTAAAAAGAGTTAGTGGGATTCTAACCAGCAAGGGAAATGCCTTTCTCGACCTCGACCCACCCCGGTTTTAGTTCACTCCCAACTCCCCCCTACCAAAAAAAGTGCTAATGTTAACTTTCGAGCACTTTTGATGAGCTTACCAGCCTACCTTCGCTGAGGAGTCCACTCCAGTTGGGATCTCACCCCACCCGACCAACGGAGTTCTTTCTGCAGTTGTGGATGAAATTTCTTAGATTTGCTCTGTGCCTATGGTTGTTCATTATATTTATTTATATAGGCAAATGATATTGTAAGATAGCTGTATCAAGGTGCTACTTGATGTGCCCTTTGCCTTTGAAAAGCTTCCATAAAGCTTCCCTTTCGTCCTCCCAATGGGGTTCATTCCAAGCCACGAAACTCTCAAACTCAGAAATGGAATAGCCGAGTTGATTGCGAGATAGAAAATTTGTTATATCTCGTTCACATAATTTTTGCCTTGACACTAACCTCATCTTTCTTTTTTCCTGATGTGATGTGTGCCCTCTGCAGATGAATTGAATCCATAGTAGACACGCACAAAATAGAATGAGAAAGAACATGATATCTCGATGCAGATTGGAAAAAAGCCGCATTGGCGAAAGGAACATAATGATCCTGTCATCTCAATTCGCTTCTTTATTACTTCACTCATGACTTCCCTCTACGTTCAACTCCGATCAAAGCAAGCTAGGTCAAATCCTTTCCCTGTATCATAAATGTAGGAACCTAAAACTGGGATTCCCACGAAATGTCAATTCGTTTGAGAGTCCTAGCCTTGTTGTATTCACTTACATTTGAAATAGAAAGAACTAGTGCAGCACCGCATTTTCGTTATCTTTCTACAAAATTATCCTTGGGGTAGTGTGGATCAAACGGGGCACTAGATCAATGGGACTAACTGGCAGCAATGAGAAGGAAGAGCACTCAAAGTATTGGACTAATAAAATTACTCGATGTAAGTCTAGTTCTTATTGTACACACCTATCTTACTGATTTCTCTTATCCCACCCACCGCCCTTCATGCACCCTATCTATTTACTTAGATGACAATCGTATATAGCGTGATATCTGCCCTCTATAAGGCTTACCAGACTGAAGGAACATTTCATTACCAGAAAAGAAACTGACTATCACGAGTTGTTGTTAGGTTAATCTGCCCGTAGCCTGCTAGCCGAAAGGAAATATTCTCTTAACAAAGTCACTTTAACTATAAGCCGCTAAAGAAAGTTTTAGTTGGAGGAATAACCGTAGTAAGGACACTAGTATCAAGGAAACTACTGGTGATGGAGTCAGTTAAGAAGACTCGGTTGTTGGAGAAGGAGCTGTTGTTTTTGCACTCATGGGCAGCTATTAAATTCGCTGAAACTCTATCAAATCCTCTTTTTTAGCTTGAATCTAGGCCTTTCAGGTCAGGAGTGAAAGAGACATAGGACAAGATCAATAGTAGAATAAGGTCCATTCCCTACTTATTGTTTTTCTTTTCTATAGCTATTAGTGCCTTTCTTAGTGGATTGATTGGTTTTAGGGCTAGCCACACCAACCCTAGTTTCCCTTTCATGAAAGAGCACTTTAGAGTTTGATCGCACAGTAGGAGATCAAAACAAATAGCTTTGACCAACAATGAATGTAGGTTGGGCGGCTGTTGGGACTCCGCTAAAAAAGTTGTTCTCGAGAGCCTTCGGCTAGCTTCTGACATTCTTTTGAATGTGGAAATTCATTCGTAAGAGCTTTTAGAAGTATCCCAGAAATCAATAGATATTCTCCAGCAATCTACCTTAATGTTTCAGAAAGCGGGTACAACTTGAAAGCTCTTCATTACTACTTGTACAACCTTGAGGAAAAAGGGAAGTCGAAGAGCTTTTTCTAAAGCCTGACTTCAACTACCCCTTACAGGCGAGGAAACCTTGACGAAGTTACCCTCGATCCAGGACTTATAACCCAAGCTTCAAACCTAATAATTAGACAGTGTTTCCTCTCCTGGGTATACTTATAAAGGTACAAAATAATGAAGTTAACTTCTAGACCACCTCTTTAGAATGTGGGTATCTGCCTTAGATTGGGTAGAACCAATGATTTCACACTCCTAATCATCAAAAAAGGGAAGCCAAAGAGCTCTAATCCCTTGATTACGTTGCTATTGCCGCTGAAGGTCAACTAATCTTGATCCAATGTTATCCATTACCAGAATCTGACCTAGCTGATTACTAATGAGCTTTCAGAAGTATCTTCAACTGGTATACTATGAATCTTTTACTTTCTATTTATAGGAACCATCTCAAGATTCTTTCATTTCCCGTTCCGGAATGGGAAAAACAAACCTGCCGAAGATGTCTATCCTATTCAAGATCCTTGACAAATAAGGTGCCATACCAAAGCTATGAAGAAGGTAAACTAAGAATTTTGTTATTCAACACCCTGGTGTTGAATGCAGTAAGCTACCTCTCATCCCCCACTGGATATATAAGTATCAAGGCATCGACCACATCAACTAATCCATTTCCTGTTCTCCAAGGTAATCTCTTATTGATAGGCAATCTAATTGCTTAACCGATAAAGGTTATCTGTACCACGGGCATGGAACTATCTTGGTCAGTATATATCCTTTCTTCACCAATAGAATCCTTGATATCAAGCTCTTTTCCTTTTATCATAGTAATCAAACTCACCTAGCCAAGCCTGTGTTACTTAAAAGATAGTGAAAGTAGTAATGGCGGTCTCCTGTTTGTGGTAGTCAAGCTTGTCTGTGGCTAGAGGCCTCGTAGTGAAGCAGTCAATCTTAGTTCCATGTAAGGGGTAGTTGAAGTCAGACTTTAGAAAAAGCTCTTAGTCTACCCGAAGGAAGAAGAGGTGGTAGCTTTCCATGTAAGGAATTGACACAATTCTAGAAAGTCTTCTGTGGAGGAAGGAAGCCATGGAGTAATACTAGGGCAAGTAACTTCTTTTACTAGTCTCATATGTGAGTCTCGATGCACAGATTCCTCAAGGTTGTACGAGCAATAATAGTCTAAGAAAGGACAACTGCTATTGAATTACTTTTTGAGAATGTATTCTCTCTAGAACTCATAGGGCTAATAGACATAATTAGTCTTAGGGTACTTTAGCTATTTCGATTCAAAGAAAACTTCCTAAGTAAGAGCTTTCATGGTGTACCAGCTTTCTAAAACATTATGGTAGATTGCTGGAGAATATCTATTAATTTATGGGATAGACTGTATAAAAATCTACAACTTCCACTTAAACCCAAATTGCATCTAAGTCAACTGGCTGTCTTTGGTGTCTAACTTCCATATAAGACCAAAATGTTGGAATTCACAGTCCGAGTCAGATCTATATGGTGAGCTTACAACCATCAGCAATTCCAAGAAAGCCAATAGAATCAGACACAAGATGAACGCAGATGAGCACTTAGAAAGCCAATATTGAAGTAAGTACAGTAGACGTTTCTCTCATTATACAATATCATAACCAAGTTGCTTCTCTATATTCTCGTATATAGAATTTCTTTCTATCCTTTCTAAGTGCCCTTAATCGAGTAGGAGTCTTGGATAGGATATGGTGAATAGAGAGGGAGGGTGCCTTTGTACGTTAGACTAGAAGATTTTGTCCAAAGAGGAAAGCTATGGCAGGGCAGGGACAAAGACAAGCCAAACTGTTAGCCTATTTTGGAGAGCTCGTAGAAGTCCCATCCCTTTCTCTTCTTTTGTTCTCGGGCAAGTCTATCCGTTCCTCTCCTTTTAGTTGAGCTACTTTGTCCCTCTCTCACCTATGAGATTCTAGATATATCTATTCCAGAGAAAGAATAAGAAGATGAACTCTCCTTTATCGTTCACGTTCCATTATACTGAAGGATTTCCTACAATGCGAAAAGATTTTAAATGAAATTAGCAACTTAAATGAAAAATGAAAAGATTTGACCTGCTAGCCTACTTTCTTGATGGGCTTAGCACTGTACCGATAGCAAAGGAAACAACAACAACTGGTGAGAATGGATGAAATTCTTCTTATTATGTTCTAGAATAGGGATACTTTCACTTGAGCGAAGCAATAAGGCAGAGAAGTGGTACTGGCGAAGGCACAAAGCGATACCGATCAATGATATATTACCAATTCATCAAGAAGCTACTATTTGCAAATCTGAATCTAACCTATAGATTGCCAGCACGGAGCCTCCCTCCCAAAAGGAGATCGAAGATTGGTGCCAACTTTAAATGACTTCTGGCTTTCCAAATCAAAGATGCAGACACATCTAGGTATTTTGGTAGTTTTTCACGGCTAGGTTAAAGACTTATAACTATAGGTGTAGTCCTCGCCAGATACATTGGATGCATCTAAGCCGTGTATAGCTTTGTGTAGGCCAGTAAAACTCACTAATAGTGGAATGTACCCCTACATTTTTATTGGCAGTACCTCTCTTCAGACCCTACTGAAGATTATTTGGAGATACCTAATGCCCATATGTCTATGTTGGCTAGCACCTACCAGATAAATCGAATTCCTGGGTTGGGCCTATGGAGAAAAGGATAATATACAATCTAAAGGGACATAGTGGAATGTACCCCTATGAGGAATTCTATAATGAGAGAAACGTCTACACAGTAGGTACCGGGTTAAACATAAAGACAAGGTCCTCCCCGAGGCGGCCCATGCTGAGGTACCCCTGGAGAGGTCCTAACAATCTAGAACATTGTTTGCATCTCTCTAAGATTCATACATGCTAATCAGTGTAGTACTGGTATAAGTAAAGAATGCCCATTACCAGCCTCCAATTAAGGAAGCTAGAACTCTATCAAGGGAGGAGGTCAATTCATGTGATGTTTGAGAAAGAGCCATGTCTGTGTACCTGTACTTACTTCAATATTCCAGTCTATATGTTATTGTCCATATTCCACAAGGATGAAAATGGATTGCCCCGTATAGCTAGTTATACAGCCTCAAGTACAAAAGAGGAGATCTGTTATGAATGAATTAAATTTCTAGGGCTATATAAGCCTTCCAAAGGCAATTTGAAGTGTAGCTACTGCCTCCTTTGACTTAATCTGCCATAGACCTCATCTACCAAGTATTTTACCAAAGCCTCAAGCTTCCCTTAGAGGTACCAGGATCCCCAAAGGCGTGTAGCTACTTGTCCATCTCCCAATTCCTAGATAACTGTAGAGCCATAGGGTCTGCCAAACTAGATGTAATCATGCCATTTCCTCAAAGGAGACCTTGAAACAACTCAATAAGAGTTCGGTGTTCTTCATACCTGGATTCTACTATGAAAGAGTAGGAGAGCTTACTCCAGGACTTATCACCCAAGGTTCAAACCTAGAGGAAGATTAGCCGTAATAAATCAACATGGCCACCAATTAATTACCAAATGATAATTAGAACAGAGCAGGTCTAAGTTAGACCCCTGTAGGGTTACAGCCACACAATTGGAGGAATTAGCAGCACCTACTAGCCATAATAGATTTATAATCACAGAGGCATATAACCGCCCCTAATTGCTAAACAAGTAATTATTAGACCTCTTGAGGGGTACCTTGGAAACCAGCTAACTTCAACGTAGAGTAGTAGTCCCGGTGCCTCTGTCAAATCCCTAGAGGAGCCCTAATAATTAGACGGTGTTTCCTTGCCTGGGTATACTTATAAAGGTACAAAATAATGAGGGTAACTTCTAAATGACATTGGAGCTATTTTTATACACAGCAATGAAGAGCTTTCTTAGAATTGCCTTGTGTCTGATTCTATTGGCTTTCTTGGAATTGCCGATGGTTGTATGTTCACCATATAGATCTGACTCGGTCTGTGAAGTCCAATGTTTTTGTCTTATATGGAAATTAGAAACCAACGTCGGACTGTGAAGTCCATCGCTTTAAACAATAATAGGGAAATTCACCAATTAGATGTTGTAAATGCCTTCCTACATGGGAACCTTAATAAAGCAATATGATACAACCACGATGATTTGAAGATACTAACCATTCGAATCTTGTTTTTCTTCTTCATAAGAACCTCTATGGCCTGTAGCAGGCTCCACATTAATGGTTTATAACATTATCCTTTACAATGTGACTGAACATTTAGAAGATTTAGAATGGCTGTACTTATGAAAAATCTCTTGAGCTATGAGTACATGATCAAAAAGAGATCTCCCTTTTAGTAAAGCAACTTGGTCATTTGAAATCAGTTTTGGAATAATGCAAGAAAGTCAATTCAACAAAACTTTGACTCTTATTTATTAAACAATTTTGCACAAGCTGATTAGTTTGTAATTGGATGGAGTCAAAGGATTACTTACTTTAGGAATCATCACAAGAAGAGTTTCTTTCTAACTCTCGCACATTTCAGTTATAGAAAAAAAAAATGGTTCAAAGTCTTCCAAAAATAATCTTTTATATTTGACCAATAACTTTTAATAAAGGAGAATGATATGCAATTGTTTCCCAGTGCATTGCTTGATCACACTCTCCACTTCATCTAAATAGAAACCTTTGATCAATAATTTTTTACCCTCTTCATCCATACATCTCCACGGTTTAATCCATCCGTCCAAAGAACAATCCCTTTCATGCTATTTTCCATTGAAAAAACTGAGGAGAACTTCTTCAATCCAGTGTTGGTCCTCCACTATACTTCCATCTTCATCTTTTATGCTGAAGATAAAGTTGGAATATCTCCTCGCACTAGCAAAGGATTGAAAAAAACTTTAGTTGAAGTCTCACTCTACCATCCATTTACTTTCACACGTGGCCTCCACCAAGTGTTTAGGCGAAGCAAAGTTGAATGCAGCTCATTATTTTTAAATTTCAAGCACCAAATATCTTCACTTGAGAGGAAACCATCATCTTCTCATTTAAGTTGAAGTTCCAAGATATATTGCTTTAGTGTCTCCTTTTGCTGATTTAAAAACTTCAGTTTGTCCCTACTCCAATAAAATAGAGATTTCAAATCTCTCTTCAACATAGATGAAGTGTTCAGAGCATAGCGCGGCATTCTGGTGCTTGGGTGATTCCTTGGTGATTCTAGGTTTTCCGTCTATGTGGTGGATCTTCGCCCTCCTGGCTTCATTTTTGCTCTGGTTTCACTTAATTTCTTTCGGTTCTTCTTGTTCTCCTATTTTTGTTTACTATTTTTTAGTTTTTCTTTGGGTGATCATGTTGGGGGATGACGATCCCATCGTCATCTCTCCCCATTTCTTCCACTATTTTGGAAGGAATGTCACGCTCATTTAAAGATGTTGTCGCTAGATCTTCTTCTTCTTCACAAAAACTGAGTTTTATGCATTAGACTTTTAAGGGCTGTTCGGCTTTACTTTTTGAAGATTCCATGGTAGAACAACTAGCTGCTCCTTTTCCCTTATCTTTAATTGGTAAATTTGTTATGCGGAGACCTAATCTTGATGTTATTCACAAATTCTTCGTTAACCTTAAGCTTACTGGATCTTTTCACGTCAGTTAACTGAACCAGAGACATATTGTCATTCAACTTTCTAATGATCTTGATTATAGTCAAATCTTTGCTAGGAGATCGTAATATGTTCAAGCATGTCAAATGCGCCTACTGAAATGGATGCCAAATTTTGATGTTCGGGAAGAATGTCTGATTGCTCCGGTTTGGATTTCCTTCCCTAATTTGAGGTTACATTTTTTTAACCAGCAAATCTTATTTGGTATGGCTTCTATCTTAGGTCGGCCTTTACAGACTGACCAAGCTACGGCTTCCATTTCTAGACCTTCGGTTGTGAGGGTGTTAGTGGAAATGGATGTTTCTAAGAAACATTCATTTGAGATCTGGATTGGATCTTAAAATAAGGGTTACTTTCAAAAACATTATTTTGAAAACTTACCAATTTTTTGTTCTTATTGTAAAATGCATGGACATTTAATGAATGCTATAGAAAACACCCCCATTTGCGTCCTAATAAGAACTCTATGAAGAAGTCAGATGAGGTAGGTGGAAATGACAAGGAAAATTTTCTGCATACTGAACCTTTGGTGAATCTGCGGGTTAACCCGATGGTTGAAGAGGAACCTTCATTAGTTGAATTAAATGATGTTTCTAATGACGATAATGTCCTAAAGATTATGGAAGATGTTCTTTTAAATAATATTTATAATGAATGTAAGGAGAATATGGATCATGCTATGCCTAATTCTGAAACTGTTCCTTCTTGCATTAATAACCATAATATTTCAGAGCCCATTGCTATTATGAATTCTAACACTGTCATTGTTCAGGATTCGGGGAAGGATACTAATGTAGATAACTAAATGGTTGTTAGTGATGGTGCTAAGATTGTTTCTACATTAGAGGATGGAGAAATTGCTTATGGGGACCAATGTCCTAACCCGACTACTTCTCTGAAAGAACATGCCATGAATGTTATGGATAATAGGGAGGAGGAGGGTAGGTTTATGGAGGATGATTGTCGTAATCACCTTAGGTTTCATTCTAATGATAGTAAGTCTCCTTCAAATACTTATTACAATAGCGATACTATATCTGAAAAGGAAGATTTACTCATTAATGCTAAGTGTTTTACTAAGGATGACATTGATACTAGTTTTATTAAGTTTCAAAGTAAAAGTGGGAGAAAACTTAAGCATATTACTATGCAACTGGCTAGAAACACCCCTAGAAATTCTCGTTTGAAAACTTCTCATTAACGTTCTTTATGTTTAGTACTATTATTTGAAATGTTAGGGGCATTGATTGCCCTTCTTCTAGAATTCGTGTTAATAACTTATGTCGTATCTACAAGATTTCTATTCTTATTTTACTTGAACCTTTAATTCTTGCTTCCCATTTAATGAATACTTCTTGATTTTTGGGTTTTAATTCTGCGATTTTGAATGTGACTAACAAAATTTGGGTTTTTTGGAAAAATCCAATTAAAATTGATATTATTGGAGATCTCAATCAAGTCATGCATTGCAATATTGAGTCATTTAATTTTCACTGCTATGCTTCTTTTGTGTATGCTGCTTCATCTCTTTACAACCGAAGAGTTTTAGGGGATCAGATCATGAATTTCCATAGTAGTTGTAACTTGCCATGGTTGGTTGGTGGTGACTTTAATGTCATAACTTCAGCTTCTGAAAGAATTGGAGGTTCTCCCCCTTCTTATCATTCTATGGTTGATTTTAATAATATGATTTTATCTTGCAATTTAATTGATATTGGCTTTACTGGTAACAATTTTACTTGGAATAGGGGTCACCTATAGCAAAGGCTTGACCATGTGCTTTTTAATGACTCTTGGATTAACTCTTTTAATGCTACTAATGTTCAGCATCTTAGTAGAACATTTTTTGATCACTCTCCTCTCCTTATTTCTATTAAGAATAGAAATATGAATTCCCATGGTCACTTTAGATTTCAAAATATGTGGTTACTTAATGACTCTTTTTTTTTTTTTTTGCTACTGTTCATGATAATTGGCATGCTCCTTTACACCTGGATAATTCAATTTGTGGTATGAATAGACTTTGGTTCAAGCTCAAAAGATTGAAGCAAGTTCTGAATTGGTGGAATCACAACGTTTTCTAAAAATATTTTTTCTAATATTCTTCATGCTGAAGATTGTGTGAATTCCTATGAAAATTTATACCAGAATGATCCTAATGATGTGAACTTTTCCATGTTAAATCAATCCAAAGTTGATCTCTTTAAATTTCAAGCTCACGAAGAGATTTTTTTTGAAACAAATAGCTGCGGCTAAACATTTGGCTGAGGGGGATAACAATACTGAATATTTTCATGATCTTGTTAAGAGGAAAAGGATTAAGAATAGTATCAATAACATTCAAATGGAGGTTGGTTCCTATTCTTCCAACCCTTTTTAAATTGCTAATTTTGCTGTGCTTCATTTTCAAAATCATTTTAATAAAGATTTCATTCCTGACCAGATTACTAACCGCTCTTTTATTCCCAAAATTCTCTCTCACGAGGATAATGATTGTATTTCTAGACCTCCCTCTCTTGAGGAGGTGAAAAATTCTTTAATGGACATTAATAGTAATTCTGTTGCTGATCTAGATGGGTTCACTATTATGTTTTTTCAAAAATGCTGGAACATTATTCACTAAGATATTTTTTCTGCTATTTTGGACTTTTTTGCTGGTAGTCCTATCCCTAAATTTTTATGTCTAATTCTTTAGTCCTTATTCCTAAAAAAAATTCAGTCCATACTTGGAATGATTTCAGGACTATTAGCTTGTGTTCTTTTTTTAATAAACCAGTGTCTAAAATTGTTTCTAATCGTCTTGCTTTGTTTCTTCCTAAATCATTTCTCCCTACCAGTTGGGATTTGTGAAAAATAGGGCTATCAATAAAAATATTCTTTTAGCTCATGAATTATGTCAAGATCTGGATATCAGGGTTAGAGGTAGTAATATGATTCTGAAACATGATATTTCCAAAGCCTATGATAATATTGATTAGTCCTTTCTTTACTGCATACTTAAACTTTTTGGTTTTAACCCTGTGGTTATTAATCTTATTAAGAATTGTGTTGAAAATGTGTGCTTCTCCATTATTTTAAATGGTTCCAAACATGGTTTTTTCAAATCTTCTATTTGT